>JARIHS010000003.1:2400000-3600000 GCA_029320655.1 Mycena floridula
AAAGTCGGTCGCCGATGCTGTCTTCGAATGTGGGCAGATTAGTCGTGGGTCGCTTGAGTTCGTTGTACCAAGAGATACTTGAAGGCGGGGCGCAGGGCACGAGCGAGGTGAAATAGTTGTCAAAACAGAGTGACAGAGCCGCTGACCAGGCGCAGATAAATAAAACTTCAGAAAGAGTGTGAGCGAGTTTGGCTGATGTCCGCCAAAGTCCTAGCGGGCGACCTAGACAAGATTTAGTGAAAAGAATCAACGGTGACAATCATACGATCTCACCGAAATACTCGAGCTAAAACGAGAAAATCAGTAACGGGTTGAGTGAACGATTGTATCGGAACATACATATATAGCTGCCATGACATGAAGGAGAGTTAAAGGGGCGAAAATGACGATAAGAGTCCTGCGGAACCGTCAGCGGTGAAACCCAGGGTGATATTGAACACATACGGGGAGCTGCCAAGGGCACCCATCGCTAGGTGTCGCTTTTCCCAAATTCGTATTTGAATCGCAACAACAAGAGCGGCTGTGGTAAAAGTGATATTGATGAATCGAAATAGCTATAGAGATCATCAGCTTACGGTAGTGGGCAAAGACTGAACATACCAGAGGAACATATGCGTTGGTCAAGATAAAAGCTCTCAATCGCTTTTTTCGCTTTTTCCATTTGGGTACATGTTTGCTGCTATGATCAGAATCTTGGTCTGGTTCTCGTTGCATGCCATAGGAGCTCTGTCGTCTGCTACCTCCAGAAGGCCCGGAGGGAGGCAGCCGAGCTGTCCAAGGTGTATCCCAGCCTGGGGTAGCATTGTGGGCAAGAGTAAATGGTGCTTGAGCAGACGGAGGCGTTGGGAGTGCGATGGAAAGATTCCAGTCCCGGAATCTGGATCTCTCTGTTACGGTCGATTCGGGACCCTTTTCTTTACGAGTGAAAGAAGATCCTTCCCGAAGCACATTGGTAGAGGGCAACCATTGTGATAATGAGCGATCTTTGAATGGTCTTCTCTCTGTATTGGGTCGGGAATCCAAGTCCGAATCACTGTGAGGTTCCTTTGGCCTTGGGAGCGTAAAGGTCCACCACCGACTAGGTGACTGAGCGGTATAATTGGAGTGATATGAACCAATGTCAGAGTGTCTGGATTCGGTAGCCAGGTAGTTGTCTGATAATGAAACAGGTTCTGTCGGTGAAGGAGGTTCGTCCTTTGCCCAGGCTGATGATAGTTGACGACCAAATGCTGAAATAAATGAAAATGATATTTGACTTACGTGGGGCTGTAACGACAATTGAAACGGGCTGGTTGCTGAGTTTGGAGCTCGTTGCAGAGGACGGTGTTCTGAAGGCAGAGGAACTCATGATAGGACAGAGGACCGCCGCTCGTCCGTCAGAGCGAGAGCGGAGAACCGATGACAGCCGTCAGGTGACACAATCTAGTTCTTTCCCTTCGCAAACATGGAGGAAGCTGTCAGTATATCCATGGGAGACGTAGGTTCAAGGTAGATTCAGATTCTCTATCATATACTTCCCCCTTTAATGTCTGTTCAGATTCGTCTCTCAGGACGACGTCGAGAGTGCAAGGGCCAAACGCGACGAGCAGTGGAAAGCTGCGTATGCCAGGTATTTTCGGTCAAGTCGGCTTAGTTTTGTTTTAATTTTGCTTTAGACTTGGTCAGGAACCACCCAAGCCAGTCGAAGACTCTACCTACGACGGTCGTAGTCTTGCAGAAGTGAGCGTTTAGCTTCAACCCCCGCAATATGTGCTTGACTTTCAGTGGTTACACCTTTCACGATAGAAACTTGCCGCCAACAAGGTCCGTTATAGTTCAGTGGTCGTATTCTTTCCCTAAAGTCGTCCAGATTGCAAAGCAGGAAGAATGGGAAGAAAAGAGCAAACTAGGTCCATTCTGCGATCTACATTGTAGTTGTATTTCTGACCTTACTCTAGCGAACCAATTCCGTGCGCTAGAACAGGATGAAATCATGTTCCTCGATGGTCTGCGCGAACGTCAAGGTAGTCGTCTCAACATATCATAGTATTATTACTGATCTTGCACCAGAGGCTGAAGAGAAACAGAGGAAAGAAGAAGATGGAGAAGAAGTCAAGAACTTTAAAGAGTATTCCTGGTCTATGTCTCAATTCCTTATACTAACCTCGACACAGAGCCATTGCAGCCCGACTGCAAGCTTCGAATCCTCCAGCTCGTGTCGTGGATCGCCCTGCACCAGCGAAGCCAGCTCTGGCCAAGAAAGAAGCCAAGAAAGGTCTTAATCTCAAGGGGGTTGTGGTCAAGAAGAAGGTCGCAAAACCTGCCCCAAGCAGTTCGAAGAAGGTAGAAGAGCCAAAGTCGGCAGAGAAAGACGAACAGCCTGCGAGTAAACGTCAACGGGTAGATTGAGGTTGGATGTACATTTTTCTAATTATCATCACCTAGCGACCGCTAGCTCCAGGAGTCGGTGTCCATCTCATTCGGGTCATATCGCTCTCCTTGCCTTCCCAGCGGGCTTTTCTTTCTGCCTCTTGAGCTCTCCTGGAAGCCATTGCTCCCATGGTGGTCCTATCAAGGAGCCGCTTTGCAGCAGGAGTCAAGTTGCCAAGCGCTTCTGATTTTCGCGGAGTTGACGATGGCGGGGCCATATTGGTTTTTCGACGAGGTGTCCCAGGTTGTCTTAAACCGAGAAGCTCAGCTTTGGCTCTAAGACTTCGGGAAGCATCATTCGATAGTCTGTGAGAAAGACGCTCTCGTTGTGAAGGCTCTGATAGATGAAAAGGTGAAGATGGTATCCCAGCCAAGTCGTCGCCAGAGCGAGATATGATGCGTGGAGTTGCATTAAGAGTGCCCCAAGTCATCAACTGCTTCACAGCAGCCGGTCCAAGTTCATCTGGCGTCGGAGAAGGCAGAGCAGGGACTAGAGAGAAATTGTTGATGGTTGGCGATTTTGCTCGGTCTATGGGCTCTCAGAACCAGCGATAAACATACTGTATGAATCAGATACTTACATGTTGAACCATTGATAGCAGCATCGATTCTACTGCGAGTAGGACTAGGAGGACCAGAGACGGAACCAGACGTAGAGTGTTCCTGTTCAGGAAGACGGGTAGCGATGTGGAGGATAGCTTTAGCTGGTCCTTTCGTCTCGCCAGCTGCTTTAGGCATAGTATGGTAAGGAGAATCATTCGCGTCTGGAGGGAACATGAGGGAATTTCGGGCCTGGGGCATTATCAGCATATTAAACAATCAAGTGGAAGTCAAGACTGACCTGAAATTTCCAGCCATCGATGCCAGCCAGACGAGTGTCTTTCTTTGGCGCCATCACATCGACCGACTCCTCGTCTCTTATGATCTGCACCTCTTTGCCTTTTTCGTCACCAGATTCGCCCTCGGTGATTAAACCAGAGACAGATGGAGCTTCTATCCTGAACTTTTCCCTGACTCCGGGCAGCGCTGGTGCTTCAATCAACATTCGTTCTCTAGCTTCTAGCATCCTATCCTGTTGAGCTTCAACCCGCTTCTGAGCCTCCCAAGCCCATCCCCATTTCTCTTTCCGCTGACGGTTTTCATCGTCAAGAATTTGGGTGAAACTGTTGGCGATGTGAGCAAACCAGTATAAATTCAAGATTCTGACATGCCTAGAGTTGTCTTCTGACGTATAGAGCGCCTGGAAAGTGTCCAAGCTGACGTCGGAAGAATATCGAGCTCGCTTTGTTGGCCGTGAGTCACCTCGGGGTGTATCAGAGACACTGCCACCATAGGGAGTCTGTGAAGGGGTTTGATACGGCCTACGAGACGATGGACCAGGTGTATTTATCTCTTCCAGACGACGAACAGTTGCGTTGATAAGCTGAGGATCCCTGGATTGTAATGCGTCGAGATATTGGTTTGTGGCATCCAGATGGACAAGAGAGGGAAAGAAATCCCTCGCAATAATCTTCGACAACTCCTGAGTGTATTCGTCTTCGTCGAGCACGATTTGGCGGTTCAAGGAAAGCTCCTTCGACGAAGACATGAGAATAATGTACAGGGAGCAATTAGCACGTGCTATTTCCACTCTCGCTATCTACAGCAACTCCTTCATGATCTGCTGGGCTTCCGTAGAAGCTGTATGCATCTTTGCAAATCCGTTGACGGTCGAATCTCCACTCTCCTTCAAAGCAGTCTCCATTTTGGAACGATACTTTTTGCCCAACGTCGTCAAAAGGATCTGTTCGTCTTGGATCTTGGTCAGGAGCATGCGAATCTTGTCGTCGATTGCAGCGTAGCTCATTGTAAATTCGTTGCATAACTGCTGGATCCCAACACCGGTGATGGTACGACATTCTTCTGCCGCATAATCAAGCTGGATGAATGCGCCTCAATTAATCTCCAGAATATTATTAGAGATATTCTGACTTACATCTGCTGTAATCCCTTTCCTGATGACTTCGAGATGCTTCTTGCGGGCATCCTTGCTCTTTTTCTCCGTCTGAGCTATTGAAAGACGCGTCTTTTCGTGGCTTCGAATAAAAAATCGCCCTTTCACTGACCGATAAACCGTTCAGCAACTACCAATCCTAGTCTGGCGAGGCATTTCAGAATTGCCGAATGAATTCATAGATAAAAGATGGCACACCCATTGTCATCAGAACTTGCTTGAGAATTCATAGTCGTGCTCCTTGGTGTCGGTGCTGGCGTCGCGCCTCGAGTCTTTGAAACGGTCTGTCGGCCGCGATTCATGATCGTACTAGTGGTCTGAAGCAGAGGACTAGAACCACTAGATTAGGACGAGATTGTACATAATACATGAGGGCATTACATAACTGGATTTCGCTCTCTTACTCGCTTCAGTGGCGCACAGCTTGATCTGATTGGAAACTGAGTCTTGCACGGTAAAGATATGTGGAAATATCGTACCTTCTTCGTAGCTGGGTGGATTGTCGTTAGATGGCTCGGGCAAAGGCACGCTCTTCACTGGGGCACGACCGCGTTCAATAGGTCTATGATTTGAACGATTAAATCCTTTTAGTAGGGAAGAAATAAAAGTTGTCCTACAGATTCGAACCGTCTTCTTCCACATTTTCGAGTCCCGAAACCTTCATATTTCCCGCTCCACCGCGACCAGTGGAATAAATAGGGGTGCCACGCGAGCGTGAACGAGATGTGCTGGGAGAATACTGAAAACTTGAGTAAGAAGAAGCTTGTACTGTTTGAAGACTCGAACCTCCATCTCCCTGACGGTGTCTGCGCTCGTGAGAGCATCAGACCGTACATTCCCTGCCCCTCCTCGACCAAATACCTTGAGACTCGAGTCATTGGAGTTCGTTGAGAGGTTCAAGAAAAATGCTTACCTTGGAAGGAACAGGCTGAGGTTCATTGCCTCTCGTTGGGCTTGGGTGGAATGTGCTGGCGCTCTGTCCGTTCAAATCTGGCGATACCGACGAACGAACGAAATTCCCAGCGCCGCCTCTTCCGCTCGAATGCTTCGAATGATCGGATTCAGTTGCGATGAAAATCTGGAACAGAAACCACAACATACAAAACCTTCTCTCCCTCTTGAGACTGAGCGCTCTGAATATTTCCAGAAGAGAGGAAGTCAGCGCCGATCAGAGAAACGAGAAAAAGCACACGGTGGCTGAGGTCGAGATAAGACGATAAGGCTTATCTTGAACCCAACGACCATGTTCTCGCTTACCTGGTCCATTGGCAACGACTGTGCTTGTGTTGCTGGTTACAGAAACTACCGAAATGTTGTCCGATTCGACCCTCTGTGGTGTCTGACGGTCGGCGCTCATGGCACGAGTGAGCTTGTCACCCAGTGTCGATATCAAGGACCGTTTTGAGGACGGTGAACGAGATTTGTTTTGTTCACTGGCGCTCATTTTGCACTTGCTCGATTGTTATTTGTCGCAAAGAGGAATGTGGGTGGCTCCGGTTAAACAACTGGGTCATCCGCCTTACCTTTGGACTGTTGCGTGATCATTTTTCAAACTCAACACAATACAAGTCTTTCCGAATCACACGAGAATCCACCCAATGGCCGCTTGGATTGTCGACAAGTCTCGCAGGGCTTACCCCTTACTCTCCAGTTGGATCTGGTCCAGTCTAAATTGCCTGGTCTGTCGCCAGGCTCTTACTATTATTGGGAGACACAATAACATGCCATTGGCACGGAATAGCAGGTTCGCTCCGAAGCGTTTGCGGCACATGGCGCCAGAGTCGCGAATTATTGGACCTACCACTTGGTAAAAATCCCCTTGCACACAACTAACATTCTGCAAATTACAGGAAGGCTTCCGTCTAGAAACTAAGAAAGGGATATAATACTGTCATAGGCGATACAAAAGAAATAGTAAGAAACTGTAATCAATGAGTGTGGTCAGTGCCGGTCGTCTCTCTCTCGCGACTATAAAATGCAAGGGATCATAAGTGGTAGCTGGAAATACAGATAATAATCGTTTCAGGATCCTCCAGTGGCGCTGCTACTGCCTGATCTAGGTCTTGAACCAACCGCCATATCTGGAAAAGGATGCTCTGTAGCTTCGCTGTTGCGTCGAGAACCACCACTACTTGGGCGTCCAATACGACTTTTTGACAACAGAGAGCTTGATGTGGTCGAAGTAGGCATTTTCTGCCGGATCGTGATATTGTTGTACAAAGGCACACGAGGAAGAGCTTTAGCACTTGTTTCTGAAGCGCCAGAGCTTATTCGAGGCAGCGGGGGTAAAGTCGTTGGTCGCTCACGGGGTATTTCGGATGGTGGGGGCATCGCAGCTGTGCTTGATCCAAGAGAGGATCTCTTGGCGAGACCAGGCCCTGTAGAGCGTTTCAATGATGTTAAACCTGCCGCAGGAATCGGCAAGAATGTCGGAGTAGAAGGGCGTGAACTGGAAGAAGTTATCGAGCTTGAGGTCGCTGTGCTACCTGAAGAAAGACGCGACTGAGGCCGTCGAATTCCAGTGTGAGCAGTACTTTGTGCAAAGGGATTTGGTTTGCTGCTCAAGGTCGGAGAGGGAGAAGCTGTAGATTGTGTCGGACGAAAGGTTGCATTTCCCAATGGGCTAGATGCTCTTCGTCTTTCTCGCTCTTTCCGTCGAGGAGGTGATGGAGAATCTTCCATTATTAGGACCCAGCCAGTCGAGTCTCCACTCGAGTCCTTCTTTTCTGGTAATCCATTGCTCCGCTTTTGGGAATCTACGCTTCGTCTGGAAGCCAACAATGCATTTTCCCAACTTGGCTTCGAGACTGTCGATTTTCCCAGAGAAGAGGGAGCACCAGTATTAGGTGTACTGACAGCATTGGAATTATTTGGGCGACCTGCAATGCTGCCCATTCTTAAACGAGGAACTCTAGTATGGATCTTCTGTTCCAAGTTCCTCACACGAGCTCGCATCTCGGTCACCATTTGGACGCCTCTGCTTTTCGATGTAACACTCGAGTTGGATGTAGTACTAACAGTGGAAGGATTCCGCGTGATAGGTGTTCGTGTCCGAGGAGAATTGTACAGCAAGGGCAGAGTACTGGATCGGGGAATTCCAGTAGAATTAGGAGGTGTCGACATGGACGGCTTCGGTGAATTGAATACAGCGTGCTGGAGGACAATTGATTGGCCCCCTTGACGCATTGTAATCCGCTTCCGTGGTGTCAGGTCGTCATCCGAAGGAAGACTTTCGGGCAAGCTTTCTGTACTTGGCCCAAGTTCGGACAATGAGAGATCCGCTGGAGGTGGTGTCTTGAGGAGATCGTCCAGAGAAGATGTCGAATGGTTCGACAATGACGAAACTGGGATTGAACTAGCAGAATCTGCAAAGCTTGCACGGGCAGCCAACTGATCCTTTAGAACAGAAACCTCTACCGCAGTGTCTATAATCCTTGGATCAGACAGTGGGAGCTAAAAAAATCCCAAGGGTCCATACCTCGCAGTTCATCTCTAAGTCTCTGACACTGCTCTTCTAAATTAGCCTTGTCCAGGAGTTCGTGCTCGAGGAGGATCTTTTCTTCAAGAGCTCGGGAATACTTGGCTTCAATGTCAGCCAGACTGGAGGAAACTGCGCGTTCGTTTCGCTCCAAGTCGTCATTCCCCATCTCTAACTCCCTGAGCTGAATCTTGGTCTGCTGATGTTCCTGACGAAGTTTGTCGAGCTCGCGTTGAAGAGAGGTTGTCGTAGAATTATGTGTGGTTTGAAGAGACATGAACTTGGACTAAAGGACAAAAGTTGGACAATATTCATCGAGAGAAGGCAGGGGGCACACCTTCCATTCCTCGCGCTCAGATTCAGCACGGGCAACCTTAACTCGAAGGTCTTGTTGAGCCTTTTCCGTCCTCTGCAGCTCAGCCTCCAGCTCAGCCTCCAACTCTTTGCTCGCATGATGAAAATCGTCAAGTTCTGCCTTGGTCTCCGCCAGCATATCGGCCACCTGGATAGACATGGATAGATTAGAATACATTAAAAAGAGGTGGAAACACCTGCCTCGTCGTATTTGGCACGCCATTCAGCCGCTGCGGAGGTCGAATAACTGGTAACCTGGTCAGCAAATGAACATATTCTGGCTGCTTCGCTCGAACCTGATATCGTCCATGGACATATGCCTATCAGCCCTCAGGGCATCTGTGGCTGAAAGGACCGCCGTCATAACAGGCTACCCGTAACCTTGGGCAAGAAAGAGAATGAGGCAAAGAAGACAAAAACAGGTGATTGATCGCTTCGTTTATTTTGTTTGATAAAGTGAAAAACAAAAAACTAAGTCGCTCTTATAAAATTCCGTCGGGTTTTGCGCACTTTCTCTTCTCCAATTTGCCTGTGATTGGATCCCTCATCTCTTGCCATGAAATGGGTACCATTGTGTTTCCTGCGAATCGTTAGTGAGACGCTGCGACACTTGTTGTCAAATTTACCGGCTTCGCTCTCAGCGAATATCACACCAAGGTTGTTGCTACAAGTCGAAAGAAAGTAGCTTCTTGAATCACCGAGAGATATCTAGGCGATCATTAGCCGAAAACATGCAATGCCTAAGAGAAATTGTGCGTACAACTACACCTCTGACTACGTCGCCTTGTCCAGCTTCAGCATCATGTTGAACCCCGAGAGTCCGAGAGGTGATTGGACACACCTGAACGAAAACAATCGGCCAGTTTCACTTTGTCTTTTTCAGTGGCTCGAATATCCTGTGAGCGGATGACCCCGGTGAATTCTTCGCCTTGAGGAAGTGGTATGCCATCTACAACAGATATGTTCACAAAGGCTTGGAGTGGGCTCAATCGCGACACGGTTCCTGTCGAGACTTGTAAGGTGAAGCAAATAAATTAATGAATGCTACAAAACCTAAAACCACCGAATTGGGGTTTGGTGGACGTGGTCTGGTAGAGGCGACATCAGTCCAGGGTCTTCATATTATTTGGCCCTATAGTTCACTCACCTGGGTCGAGCTCGTGAAATAGCGAGGATCTCTGTTGAATGAGCTCAAGTACTAGAGAGCAGAGAGACCTTACAGATCCATCATAACCTGGACTTCCTACCACACTGGCCTTTACTTCATTATCACGACTATAAACGCCAGATCCCAACTGCGGGCAAGGGCCTCGGATAGGAATCGGTTGGCCGGGAAGCAGGACGGAGGTCATTGAAGAAAAAAAAATTCTCTGGGGTTGCGTGTGACTCCGAGTGTGACATCTCTTGCTCTCGACTCCCTCATTCGTATGGCCTCTTTACGCCTTTTTGCGCGGCGTGAGTGCTTTTTCTTTCCATATTTCATGAAAAAGTGACCACCATTCAAGGGTTTCACGTCTCGGCGCGACGAAATGCGCTATCGCAGTTCAATATGCCAGCCATGAGTCCGACCATGACTGAAGGCGGCATTGCGTCCTGGAAGAAAAAGGAAGGGGAATCCTATTCTGCAGGAGATGTCCTTTTGGAAATTGTTCGTCTCGTCCTAGTCTTACCAACTCCTGATACTGACCGCGTCGGGTGTTTTAGGAAACGGACAAAGCGACCATTGACGTGGAAGCTCAGGACGACGGTATACTGGCCAAGATTATCGTATGTCATTACAGTTCATCTTTTTAACCGTCGTCAACTCCTTCTCTCAGGCCCAGGACGGCGCCAAAAATGTTGAAGTTGGTTCACCAATCGCAGTGATGGCGGAGGAGGGTGACGACTTGTCCGCGGCTTCAGATTTCGCTTCCAAAGCTGCAAAGCCGGCAAGCTCTCCTTCTCCCAAAAAAGAGGAACCAGCTCCCCAGAAATCTGAGCCTTCGCCGCCTCCACCCAGCTCTGAGCCGCCTAAAGCTGAACTTTCCAAGGGCGACCGTATTTTTGCATCACCTATTGCGAAGAAAATCGCTCTGGAACGTGGCATTCCCCTTGGGCAAATCAAGGGCAGCGGACCTGAGGGTCGAATCATTCGGGAAGACGTGGAAAAGTTCAAAGGGTCGCCTGCTTCAACCACTGCTTCCCAACCTTCGTCTGGTCAATTGCCGGAATACGTCGATACCCCGGTTTCAAACATGCGTCGCACCATCGGTCAGAGATTGAGCCAGTCAAAACAGGAGCTACCTCATTATTATCTTACCGTCGACATCGGCATGGACAAGGTTCTCAAACTACGAGAAGTCTTCAACAAGTCGCTGGCAGAGAAGGGTGCTAAACTCAGCGTGAATGACTTTATCGTCAAGGCTGTGGCCTGTGCTCTCGCAGACGTCCCTGAAGCCAACTCTGCTTGGCTCGGAGAGGTTATACGAACGTAGGCCATCTCAATTTTTATTATTTCCTTGCTCTTTCTGACTTGAATCCAAAAGATATAAAAAGGCCGATATCTCTGTCGCTGTCGCCACTTCCTCTGGACTCATAACCCCCATCGTCAAGGATGCCGGTTCCAAGGGACTAGCTACGATTTCCTCTGAAACCAAGGCGTTGGCTAAAAAGGCTCGCGACGGGAAATTGACTCCCTCAGAATACCAGGCAAGTCAGCTATCTCTGTCGTCACCTGTAAATAAATAATTGGCTTTCTAGGGAGGGACATTTACTATTTCCAACCTTGGAATGTACGATGTTTCCCATTTCACGGCTATTATAAACCCTCCTCAATCATGTATCCTTGCTGTTGGCTCGACGCAAGCGACCCTTATTCCAGCATCAGAAGAGGAGCGCGGCTTCAAGACCTCGCAGATCATGAAGGCTACTTTGAGCTCTGATCACAGAACTGTGGACGGAGCTGTGGCAGCACGATGGATGTCTGCATTCAAGAGCTACCTTGAAAATCCACTTACTCTTATGCTATAAAAGTAGTCGACATTTGTAGAGTCCACTCTTTATAAAACTTTTCATGTGCACTAATTAGAGTTGGCGCGCGCGTGACTTGTGATCGCCTTGCAACTCCCACACTGCACTCGCACACTCTGCACAGATATGAATTTTGTCCAAAATGCTGCGACTCCTGCTTGCGACCCCCAATTCACAGTTTCTTTATTGAAAAATCTTGCCGACACTATGGGCACGGTTGAGCATTTGAGGAAACGGCTGGCCCAAGTGAGTTGAAAATCCAAGACTATTCACACCGGGGGCCGCCAGTACTTATTTCAACTCGCTTCAGTACGAAGCACAAGGCGCCAAACCTCCAGAAACTCCATCTAGTCGACACAAGGAGGACCTGGCAAATCTCTCATCGCGTCTAGCGGCTACTGAAGATGCCATGAGAAAAGCGCAGGCAGAGCGTCATCAAATTCTCGAGAAAGTTGGCCGTTTCCTCGTATATTGGCTACAAATAACTCATCAACATTAGCAAAAACGGGATCAAGAGAAAATAGAAAAGGCAGCAGTCGAAAAGGCGCAACTGATGGCGGAAATATTCCGGCTTCGTCGAGAAAGAGCTCAAGCCTTTGAGCAGATCGTGCGACTTGAACAGAGGTTGCAAGTACGTGGAATCTCATTTTCAGCCGGCCCTGGCCTCATTCTGCAGGGTTCAACATTACACTTGAAACAAGTTCGCTCCTCTTACGAGCAGGACACGATGAAGGTAAGGTTTTCCGTTTTTTTTTTCTGATTCGAATGTTGCTGCGCCTGACTGGACAATCTACAGTGTCGAGAGTCATACAAGCGAGAGATCAACGAGCTCATGGATCAATTGCAGACAATGTCCACTGACAGCAAAGGCCTAGTCGCAAAGCTAGAGACCCTAGACGCTCCAGTATGTTTTTTTTTGTCTCACTAGGGTTCACTGGTTTTGATTGCTTCTAGTCGAACTCGCAATCCACAATGTCGCTAGCGACTCGCAGATCGAGTAAAGGTAGTTCTAGGGTAAACGGACCAGTGCTCAGGCCTGATTTCCAGCACAATTCTGCTAATTACAGTCGGATTCCAGATCGCCGACTTGACAGATTAACACTACCGGTCTACATTCCAGACATAGAAACTCACGAGATACTCGAAGCCTCCTTCACTCGAAAATCCTTGAGTCAAGCGCTTGGAGGCAATCATCAGGCACTTGTTGTGAGGTGAGTGTTTTCATAATTGTAATCAACTTATTAAAATTGAACACTCAGGGCTACGCAGAGCAAAACCGATCTTTGCAAGACGCATAACATCGATACTTACTTGTGTCCTAATCTCGACCAAAATCCATGGTGCCCGACGATCCCAGGTCAGCATGGATTCATGTTTGTTGGGCTGGGCATAGACCAGCATACTTTCATAAACGAGGGTCAATATCCTCTGTTTGTTGGTTTCAATACCAAACAGAGCAAGACTCGGGAGTACAAATACATGGGGACGTACACTGCAAAACGACATCCTTCCCTCTCCGTCGATGAGTGGAAATCTCTCTCGTCAGAGGTATGTTTGGGAGCGATCCAACTCCTCGATCTGACCAACTTGCAGGTGCGAGCCACATACGCCAAGACCACCCAGAGCAAGAGCAAAGATCATCGGTCTGTCGAAGTCATAGAAAATGATTACGACCAAGGCCTCATTTCTGTCCCATGTGTCGCACTGCAATGTGTCGCCTTTGACGAAGAGCTTTACAAAGGTTTAGTAAACCCGAGTCTGAAAAGACGGCGCGATGATCAAGAAGATGAAGATTATGCCAGTCCACCGACTTCAAGGTCCAGGCATTAAATCATACATTTCATTCTACTTGTTTATCTTTCAACGGTATTCCATTCACAATCAATCTACTTTGAAGCCACATTCTCGAGACACAACTTCCATCCCGCCTCGTCAGATACTGCCATGTCCAGTCCGACCTCTTCAAAAGCAGCCCACCATAGACGATGAAGTTCGTCATATTCATGGCCTTTTCCTTGAGTTCCCTCTGGAGGTACTCTAGCTTTCCACGGCTTTTCTGGAAGAATGTAATGAAGACATCGCACTTGATCATCGCTCCATTCATCGGGATGGACGACCCTTAATGTCTTTAGAGCGTTGTAGTACCACGACAGTGGTATCCATTTGTCTTTGAAGAAAGCAGTGAGAAGGTCTTGATCTGGAAAAGAGAATTTGTGGAGTTGGTCTGTGGTCATCAAAAAGTGCACGATTGCAGCAGATAACTCGGCAGATGGATTGAGAACCAAAGTTCCAGAGTTCAATTGACTATAAGGGCGAGGGGTGGACTCTGAAGCAACAGGAGGGAGCGCTGTCGGTGACTTGACTGCGGTATGAGCACAGTTTTCAGGGATCCTTTGTTTGGATATAAATGATTGAAGCAAGAAAAGAAAGTGAAGCGCATACCAATCTGCGGGATAGTGTGAATACTTTGCTGGATTGCAGGCGCATACATGAGCGGCAGCAATTTTATCATGAGGCAGATCGAGCGTCATTAGCTCATCCATGTTCTTCATGACCAGCATGTCAGCGTCAAGAAAAACCACTCTCTGGAATGATGTTAGAAAAGGAAGATTGAGCTGGATCTGAATTGTACTTCATATTCTAGCCCGAAAACTCTGCAAGAAGCGGTCAACTACAAATCTGGCGTAGAAAAATCAAAGTCCACCTTAATTTCGTCCAGGTATCTTCGAATCTAATGTCGCCGGCATTCAGTGTATGGCGACCCTCTTGAGGCTTCAAAGTTTCGACTTCGTGCATTGTTATACCGCGCTTTTTCAGCAGCTCTCTGGCGTCCGATGAGAGGGCTGGGGTGACCATCACCACAAGAGGATAGGCAGAGCCGACTTTCTGCAAACTATGGTGAAGCACCATGACCCCAGGCGCATAGCTCTCCTTGGTGAGTAAAGTCACATATGCCGACTTGATCATGGTGAAAGAGAAAATCAACGATGACGAGATTTCGGTCCATTTCGGTCACAAAGTCTGTTCTTCAGGACTACAGTCTTCTCGCACGGGAATATTCGTAGCGGTGACCGGAGTGCTGCTGTATTAAGAAGTTGATACATTTAGACTAGGAAGTCCAGATGGTGCTCTACAAGGTATTTGACTGCCATCGCTGTCCACCCAGTATCTTTCATGGTGAAACATGAAGATTCTCTTCGACTGATTTAGACGTCAATAATCCAGCCTTGCCAGGCACTGCTTTGCCTCGGAGAACATTTTCAATATAGAATTCTCCGGCCTGCAAATATTTTAGCATCGCTACCAATCGAGACAAGATGGTCTTGCCTTGTAGCTGCTCCGGACGAGAGGTCCACTGGCAACATAGAGAAATCCCATTTTCTCCGCCACCGTCTTCCATTCATCAAACTCTGCTGGATCGACATACCGTTCCACCTTCATGTGTTTTTTAGTGGGGCGCATGTACTGACCGAAGGTGACGACGTCCACGTTAATCTTTCGGAGCTCTGCTCGAGTTAGTTTCGTTGCAGCTGACTGAAATTTATGACAGACCAGCAAGGGCGCTCAAGACTTGTTCTCTCGTTTCCCCAAGACCAAGCATGATACTGGTTTTCGTGACCCTTACACCCTGAGCTTTGGCATGCTCGAGAACTTGCAAACTCCGCCTGAAAGTAGCGCGTCGATCACGGACAAAGGGAGTTAGTTCCTCTACGGTCTCGATGTTATGGGCATAGACGTCGAGGCCCGAGTTTGCTACCAGAGAAATATGGTCAAGTCCACCGGCAAAGTCACCAGTGAGAGCTTCCACGAGAATATGAGGTGCCCTGCAAGATTACTTTGGGTGCTTGGAGAGAAAAGGATGACTCACTTTTGCTTTATCTTTCGAATTGTCTCTGCAAAATGATGGGCTCCGCCGTCCGCAAGGTCTAGATGAATCAGTTTGAGCTGAGAATAGCGCAGTACTCATACACACCGTCACGGTCGACATTTGTCAAGACAATGTAGCCCAGGCCCCAGCGGCTGATGGCTTCAGCAGTGTTTTCAGGCTCATGAGGATCCAAAGGCGGTGGAGCACGCGAGGTTTTGACAGAGCAAAATCTGCAACCCCTAGTGCAAGTATCCCCCATGAGCTGCATAACTTAGCGAAACTCGGAAATAGAAGGTCTGGACGCACCATAATGGTGGCTGTAGCACCCCGTCGACCTTCTGCTTCTGATACACCTTCTTTTCCGCCCCAGCAATCGCCGATGTTTGGACACCGAGCCTCTTCACAGACTGTATGCAGACCAAGACCTCGAAGGTCCTTTTTAATCTTGCTAAAGGAAGCTCCTGACGGTATTGAAGTCTTTAAATGGGCTGGAAGTCGAGAACTAGAGGTCGCTGTAAATAACTTGTTGCTTATTGAGAGCCGCAGGCCTACCCACTGGTGTTGCCCAAAACAACTCTCTCCTGTGCAGTTCCAGAGGTAAAGTCATCGAAACTAGGGCCGTCGTCGAGAATTCGAGTGAATTTCGAGGTCGATGGGGTCGCCAGATATCGGACATGAGCTGCACGACACAATCGACTTGACCGTGCCAGATGCATGATGACCGTTTCTGGCAAAATAATTTTCGTAATCACTTTCTGTCATGAATGCTCTCTCTCGCCGCGAAGAGGACGCTCTCCTCAAGACGACAAAAGCTCGAGCGCTGAAGGAGTGCGATCCTCTAGTAAAAGGTGGCTGTCAGAGCACCATTTAAAGTCCCTTTTTCTTAATTTCCACGATAGCTTTTGCAGATTGCGCGACTGGCAGAACCGTGACAGTAGCATGGGCATGCAAGGGCAAATTCAAGCTTGTGGAAGAGTGCATGATTCAATAGTATGTCGTTTCTTCTCTCTTTCGAGCTACTTATACATCGTTGGCCAGCACCGGCCCAGAGCCCATGGAAGTTATTCGAACCGAGTATCTTCGACTGCGAAATCAGCAGCTGGAACAGCAACAAAGTCCCAAATAAAACATGGTACGCGGCGCGTTATTTCTAGGAGTGAATTCGACATTAACCTCGCCAGTGGTATAATACTACTCCCTAAGGAATTGTCACATTAGACAGGACTTGGTTAACACAGAGATCATACCGTGCTGCTTTCCTTTTGTACCACCTTTCGGTTGACCAGGGCAATGAGACACTTGTTCACTCGAGCTTGCGGGAGATCAGGCGGTTTGATCAAGTCGGTTACTGCGTGAGGGAGATTAACAGAAAGGCAGGACCGATGAGATACCACGTACTCCTGGCCGTCTGGTTCGGTGCGTCCATTAGATTCTGGATCACGGATTCCATGTTGCGATGAAGATTCTAGGAGAGGTCAGCAAGCGGAAATTGTACGAAGCAGGACTTGCAGGATCGCTTCCTCTGAACTCGAGCGGCAGACCAGCTATGATCTTCTCAATCTCAATCTGCAAAAGAGTCCGAATCTGGTCAGATCCCAAAAGACAACGACGTACACTGCGCTCTTTCTTTTCCTTTGCAGTCATCTGCTTCCCTTTAGCTTTCTTCTTCTTTGGGGGACCTGCGGCGGTCCCAGAGTCCGCAGTGGCGTATGTAGTCTCAGTCTCGGCCTCTGTTGCCGCAGTTTTGTCTAAGATAATCTGGGCCTGTAGTCGACGTTCTGCCTCAGCTTGGATTGCAGCAGTGGCCTCTTCTACGGAAAGCAAAGCTTGATCAGAGGAACTTTGATGTTGGAGAAGACAAACCAGCGCGCTTTCTTGCGATCACAAAGGAGGCATCGGTGGGAGCCTGAACCAAGATCGGTTCAGCGCCAGACTCGATAACTGCTCACGAACCTGAGGCCAATCTGTTGTAAGAGCATTCATGTTCATTATATATAGCCAGCTGGCAAACGATTCGTTGAATTTGGAGAGTGAGTCGGCCAGATTCGACATAGCTTCGACATTGACCAAGAGTGTGTCAGTCTCATCTGCAAATTCTGTCAAAGCAGGTTCCAGAAATCCTAATCCATGGGGAGCATCTGGAAACACGCCAGACCGGGATATGGCGAACAATGAGCCCTGCGATACGCGTCGAAGTGGAGTTCTGGGATGAGCGGCCATGACGCTCACGTGCTGAACTCCCTGTAACTTTTCCTCCTCCTCAACAACTCATCATGGTCCTTGTCTGGGTGCTATTTTCTCTCCTCGCCGGTGTTTCTATTGCGGATCCTATCGACTGGTATAGTTCCAGAGCTATTGAACCGCTCAAATTGACTGTTCTACAGGTGCAGCATAAATTATGCCCTCGGATTCAGAAATGCCACCAGTTTGGATAGCTCCATGAAAGCCATCATACAATGTGCCGATAGGACTGCTCGATACTCTGGATGTACGTCCATAAACGCTAGATGAGCTAAATTCCAACAAATCTTTCAGCGATTGTGACCCCAAATGGTGTACGCGCACCGAGCGACAAGCCAAACGACTATCTGAGCTGGGCTCCCTAGTAAGAGATCTTTCCAATCTCGCATATCTCTTCTCACTTAATTTCAGCCACTGGCCGGATTGCAATTGGTGCAAGAGTCATTCACAATTTGTCGCGCCCTCCAACGACACACGCTCTGAGGAAGACGATCCAGTAACTCAAGAAGACTTTATTCTACCTTTCATTGGCAATTTCACTCACGGCGTTGTTGAAAGAGGACGTCATCGAACGGTTGCACAGTGCAAACGACACGACCTATCAGAAGACTCTTCAATTGCTCGACGCGATCAAGGACTCCTGCATATTCCGGGCTTATCTATGACGTCCACCTCAAGCTCGACTCCGGTTATGGGTACAGCTAATCCTGCCCAAGCTGCCAAACAGACGAAAACCCAAAATAATGCCTGCAAACCATCTCCCACCAAGCCGATGCCACCCAGTGCTAGTGAGTCGACTGGTCATATTTCTGTATCATTCATTTATTAGTTCAGCCTGGACCACTTGTCCGTACATTAGACGGGTCAGTGTTTCCTTTGTATTCCTTGATCCTTGATACTGAAATCAGCACAAGGACGGTAAAGTGAATCCTGATGTTCGCACTTTGCCAGGAGTCGGCACACTCGTCGACATGCCTCAAGCTGCCATCTGTCAAGCCCTTGCATTTATTTTTACAGGTCACCCCTCTTACTGCAAGCAACTTATATCAATAACATCGACTTTCTTCCTCTCTGAATCTACCCGTATGAATCCTAGCATGGATTTTGGACAAATCGTACGGGGACCGCCGCCAACTGGATCTCAAGGCACTTTCACCGGCATCCTTGACTTTCGTGGAATCATAAAAGTCTGCAACGCCATCCTTTTGATACAAAACTTGCCATGCTCAGACTGGACGGACAAATGGGAAAATAAAATGTGGACCTGGATGAAGCAATATCTTGATTGGCTGTTGACGAGTCCCATTGGGATTGAAACTAGCAAGAAACCAAAGTGGGTCTTTATCTTCTCGGTCGCTCACAATCTCATTGTTTCATGCAGCAACCATGCGACTTTTTACTATGTTCAGGTCGTTTGCATACAGATACTCTTGGGCGACACTCGCGCAGCTATCGGTTCTCTTGAGAAATTTTTCGACAACCAATTCCAAGATCAGCTTTCTCGTCAGGGAGATCAACCATTTGAAGCGGCTCGTACTCGTCCGTATCACTACCGCTGTTTCAATTTTGAAGCACTCACGGTAAGCGCTTGCGAATCTCGTAGCCTATCCAGCTCATATTGTTTAGGCTCTTTGTAAACTGGGTGATCAACTTGGTCAAAACTATTGGACCCGACAAGCAAAAACTGGCGCCACACTCAAAACTATCGGTGATTTTATGCTCAATTTGAATCCGAGAGGTGAAGATATGGATGACTGCTTGACGTCAATGGCGGCTGTTTCTGCTGCATATGGAGATCCAGATGGCCTCTACCAACGATGGATGACGACAGCTTCTGGCGATTATCAATATCAACGGTTTTGGTTTTCCATGTCGACACTGGCACTTCCAAATTCTCCCGCCGGAAAGAAGAATCAAGGTTCTCCTGCAGCAAAGAAGGGCAAAAGAGCCGAGCCTGAAGTTTCTGGTTTACTTTGGTGGTGGTGTCCGCCCGAGATTCTGAAGAGTGGAGGTATCGAGCTAACCAATGGCGAGTTTGGCGATTGTGAAGCATTTTGCCGGTCGTGTGTGGACGCAGAAGAAAAGCTCGTCCATAAATGTATTTTCGGACCGTAGACTCCAGTAGCTGTGGAATTAAAAGGTGGTGAAGAATAAATGGCCGAGCGCAGAAAGGCGGTGTCGCAAAAAGGCAATTGTGACAACGTGACAAAAAAAACATCTTTGAGTCTTGCTCTCAACCGCGGCACGACACCCGCCTCTCATCACCGATAATACTCGCTCAAATGGCCGACGCTTCAGGAGCAGCAGATAAATCTGTCCAAGTCAAGCTAGTTCTTCTAGGTGGGCTTCATTCTCTGCGGCCAATTCAGGGTATCTGACTGGTCTCCAGGTGAAGCTGCTGTTGGGAAATCGTCTGTAGTTCTCCGTTTTGTACGTTTGGTCTTTTGAAATCGTTTCCTTGTTGATATCTTCCAGGTCTCCAACGAGTTCCAAGCCAACAAGGAGCCAACAATTGGAGCCGCATTCCTCACCCAGAAATGTCGTCTTGAGGATCGTGTACTGCGCTACGAAATTTGGGACACAGCAGGGCAGGAACGGTTTCATTCTCTAGCGGTCCGTCTATTTCTTCTTTGTACAGGCTGGCTGTTTCTCAATTTTATCCAGCCAATGTACTACCGCAACGCTCAGGCGGCTGTTGTCGTCTATGATGTTACAAAAGCCTCCAGTCTTGAGAAGGCCAAATCATGGGTCAAGGAACTTCAGCGACAGGCCAACCCAAACATTGTAATCGCTCTCGCTGGGAACAAAGTCGACCTTGTTCAACCTGTAGCGTCATCACCCGGCGCTGCCGCTTCGGAATCAGAGGACGAGGCAGATGATGCAACGGCGACCCCTGGTGAAGCCCCCGCCTCATCTGGAGACGTCGGAAGCCTGCGACAAGTTCCACGGGAAGAAGCGCAGGCCTATGCCACGGAGTCAGGGTTACTCTTTTTCGAGACGAGTGCAAAGACGGGTGAAGGAATTGTCGATATTTTCACAGAGATTGGTTCGTGGCAATTCTTGATCCTTTTCTTGCAAGTTTAACTCGCCCCAGCCAAGAAGATTCCTCTGGAGCTCATCATGGCATCAACTAGAGGCACTGGACGTCCAGGAGCTCCTAGCGGGAGGGGCGCAGCTCAACAAGATAATGTAAATCTCGCTGACGCCGCTGCCAAGCCGAAAGATGCATGCAATTGTTGAGGGCTTTGGTTTGATTTATTCAAATTGTTTGGCCTCTAATTATATGACTTTTATGCCGCTTCATTTGTCTTCTCGTGGTACATTTTTCTTTTTCTTTTCTTCTACAGTACATGTAATTGTTCTTATAAATAGTAGTCCAAGGACTCTGGATAACACTCAATCCACGTACGGAGGCGGTCTGTTGACATGCTCCTGCTCTTCATGAGTTTCATCCGGGACAAGATATGGAGGTGGCGCATGAGCGTCACTAGGTTGTTCCAAAGGAGCAGGTGACGGTGGATGAGGTCCAGGACTTTCGTTGTACACCGGATGAAGAGGTGGTGAAGGCTGAGGTGAATTCTGACGTGGTGCATCAGGAGACCTGAATGAGTCAGAATCAATAGAAGGAGGCGGATCTGAAGGATCATCCAGTGCAGGTGGTGGTGGTGGTGGCGCACTAGACGATGGCTGACTTTGCTGATCCAGAACGATGCCCAAGACTTCTATTGACCTCTCTGGTTCCAACATTTCTGCCAGAGACGTCACATCAGTGTCCATGGACGCCATTTCAAGGCTTGGAGGAGGCGTCGAAGACCGACGTGAATTTTGGGAATGACCATCGAATTGGTCTTCAACAGAAAATCCAAATGTGATTCCTTCTCCTGCAAACATGGGCGAAGCCTGTGTAGGTTGCGCTGTTTCTGACGAATCATGTGGCATGATTATTTCAGATTCAGATTCGAGAAACGTTGGCAGTCTTGTCGATGACGACGCTTCTGCTGCAGAAGAAAAGAAAGGTGGTGGTGCATCTCGCTCCTCAAAAGGAGGTGGCGCAAAGCTAGGACCTGCCTGTCCTTCTGTATACCGAGGCGCAGAAAAATCTGCATCCTCTTGTCTGTTGGTTTTCGCTGGAGGACGATCATGTTTCTTTTGATAAGCCACATCCATAGAAGCAGCAATTTCCGGCAGTGGCGCAGGTGGAGGAAGAATCGAAACAGGTATCGATATGGAAGAAATACGCTCTGTGCGATTCGACATGTCGACGAAAGAGATGAGGATATTAACACGGAAAGATACTGAATGCAACAGTGTCAGTTGGCTAATGGCTGGGCAATCTGCATCACTGTCCAGTGACGAGGAATCCAAGGAGCGATGGAAATCTGACGGAGGCGAATTCGTCAGTGGCGATTGCCGTAGTACGAGTCGCATTTGGACAGGTCGCGAGGCATGGAAGCGGCACTGAGCGCCTGAGCGCGACAGAATGGATCTGTATGTAGAACCAGGGAACAGAGGAGATGTCGGGGCTTTGGATGAAGAGGCTAACGACGACTTTTCAGGTAGTGTCGATGAACCTTCGACAACCGTTGGTTCAGAAGTCTCGGCAATTTCAACGTCGTCTCCATCATCTCTCTTCACATTTACGACCCGAACTAGCTCTGCTCTGATGTTTCTCAGTCTGAGACCCCGATCCACGAGCTCCTTGCTGGGAGAAGGGATAGTGACATATGCAGGGATTGCTTCGCCTGCTTTGAAAGTTGTTCTGGGAAGTTCAACCTTAACTTGAGTTGGCTCCTGCAGAGTTCGGGTCTCTGGCGAGATTATTAAAGTATGAGCATGGGAAGTGTACCGTCTGGTATGAACTTCGGTTGTCTTGAGAATTGGAGCCAGCGTTCGATCTGCTGGGTGCAATGTCGCGGTTAAAGTATGCATAAGCGCAGAATGAGGTGTATGCAATGATTGCGGAGTGTCTGGCATAAGCGGAATTGAAAAGAGAAGCGATGCAGGTAAAGGCGCCGTCGAAGCAGAGAAAAGCACGACTTCCGACAATCCAAGCTCGATTTCTCTCTCAAAAGCAACCTCGGCTGTGCGTAGCGACATGGTTCTGGGTCTCAAGTCAGCATTCATGCGGCTGCTCGAATGGATTACTGACACTTTTGTCCATCTGGCAGAGTCTCCATCCACGCCTTTTATCTGGAGTTCACCCTCAATGGCAGCTCTTTCTCCGTCAGCACCAAGAAAACCCTTTTGAAAGTTTAGAACATCCACGGTCGGAATTATGAGTATCTGTGGTTCCGGAAAAGTCTCTTCCAACTCTTCCGACGATGTTCCACCAGCATCTGGAGGCTCTTGTGAGTAAATCGGAGGTTCTTGCGGATGGCTGGACATTGGCGATGTGGCGGTGCAGTTGCCAATGCCAGTGTGAACTTTGAAGGTCTTCGATCACGTGCCGCGTCAAATTGGTTCATTCTGTTCCAACTTGAACTTGAACGATTTACTCCAATGGGTTTCTGCAGTCGGTGCGGCGAGATAATCTTCCAAACCGAAGCCAAGTGCAAGAAATGTGGTGGAACTCCTGCAGGTCAGTCATCTACACACGCATTCTGAACCCATTTGACATTATGAAACCAGTTCCAGCTGTTTTCTCGAACCGAGGAAACCAGCCCGATATCTGGACCAGGACCTATGTCTCCAAAGACCGCTCTCCAACGAGATCTACAGCAAATGTCACTGACCGTTCCCAAGCAAGGACCCCTTCACCGACTAAACGATTTCCTCGACCATTATCAATGACCAGTGGCTCAGTTCCCGGAATTGGTGGACGAGTATCTGCTCATATAGCATCCTCAACTTCTCAGTCGAATCGACCTCCTTCACCTCTCAAATATTCCGCGACAGCATATCCAGACAAGGATATCCTTCCTTCGCCGTCTCCTTACGACAGTTCACTGTCAAAGGTTTACGGATCAGTGCTTCAGCCAAGTGAAAGCCTGGCTAAGCATTCTTGTGCTATATGTTCAACAGTCTTTCCCCCTGACGCGACAATATACCCTCATCCAACCTCACCATCCTCTCAGTCCCCTCAATTTCTCTGTCGTCCTTGTTTTACTACAAGTGGCGGCTCAAAGGGAACATGTCCCACATGTTCGCGTCCCGTATTGGCATTGAAATCCGAAGGTCCATTTGTGGAAACCGCAGGTAAGGTTTGGCACAAAAGGTGTTTCAACTGTGAAAGTTGCAATGTCAACATTGGCTCTTCACCAATGGTAGACCTTCTTGGACGGCCTTCATGCGTTGACTGTTTCGACAACTGTCTTCGAAGCAATCGTACTCCCAACAAATCTCGACCGAGTGCGACGAACAGTCCCAGCGGCAACATAGGTGGAATGAGTATCGGGTCGAAAAGCAGGGAAGGATCTCCGGCTATCGACGAATTGGAGCGTCGCTTGGGTATTTCCAAAAGTCGAGAGTCGAGCCCGGAATTGGAAGAACTATCTCAACGTCTGAGCCAGATTGGTAGGCACAGTCCGACCAAGAGCCCCAGACTTTCAGGCTCTCCATTTAGGTCTACTCCGAAAGATCCCAGTCCCAGTCCCAGTCCTCGAAGGACCAATGAATCTGGCTTGGAAGAGATGAAGCAGAGATTCAAGCGGTCGTCGCATTCGCCGGCTACACCACCTATATCCCCTCTTCGACATTCTCAATCTTCTGGGTCACTCTCAACTTTGTCTCGGGGCGACTTTGTCCAATCTCCGCGCTCTCCAGCGACTCCAGACTTGGTATCGGATTTCTCTGATACGGCAACACAGTCTTCCTCGGATCTTGATTCTCCGCCGCGACTGACTAGTTCAGACACATCATATCGCGGTAAATCAGGCGGTCAAAGTTATGGGTCGCGCTATACACGTGCAGATTTCCTTCGTGACCCCGATACGATTCTAGAGGAGACCGGGAGCGAATTCTCAACTCCCAGCCGAACTCCGACGACGATACGAAAACCTGGTTCTGTATCACAGTCGCCTTCAGTCTCTCCAAGCAGCAAATATCGTGCGAATCCATTGGGTCTGACTTTACAGCCCCAGATATCGACCTCGGAAAAATGCTCAAAATGTCGGGGCAAGCTATTCGCAACTACTGGTTCCAGTCGATATGTCACAATATCTGATGATGAACAGTTGGGCACCACGAGATCATATCACGCAGATTGCTTCAGGTGCGCCATTTGCGACGGGGTATTCAAAGACAATGCTGGAGGTCAAGCGTCATTTGTAAAAGCAGACAAAGGACCATGTCATCTAGATGTAAGTTTATTGCGCCTGATTTTTGGTTTCCATTAACATCTTTTTAGTGTCTCCCTGTTACGAAGATCATCAAGCCGGCTGTATCTCCAGTAGCACCATCTATTTTTTCACGTAAAGCTCCAGATCTAGCTGCTGTGCCGCCAGTACGTCCAAAGGCTTCAATTTCGTCTAGTCGATATGAGCGGCCGCCTCTAACCGCCCCTGCTTCAAACAATATATTCCCAAGATTTGGAATATCACCGACATGCCCTGGTTGCCACAAATCTGTTTCCCCGATGGAGCGCGGTGTTGTTCCAGGTCCTCAGGGCACAAGATGGCATTCGGATTGTCTTGTTTGTGGCGGAAAGAAGGAATCGAAAGGATTTGGTCGCATCCGAGAAGAAAGGAACAAGGGAGAGCCCGGTTGCGGCAAGAAACTGGACAGCGCTGCTAAAGGCGATGGTGAAGGCGGTGTCCTATGCCGTGAATGCTGGGTAGATCCTTTTCTTCTGTTTGACTCTCTTTTTCTTATATCTTGTTTCACAGCTTCTGTTGCCGTTTGGGTCACCAACTCGTTCGACACCATTGATGCCCGTATACACCGGAGGAGTAGCTCCCCAATATACCGGAACTACGACCATCGCGAGACAATTTACTGGACTTGGGAATGCTGAAGGATCTTTATTGCGCCAAATGACTGGTGGGGGTCTCAGTCCCACGAGAAGTTTGAGTCCCACTAAACAGTTAGGAATGCGACCAAGACCCAAAAGTGTGGTTGGGATCAGGGCCGTGGACTCTGTAACATCACATTGGAAAGGTTTCTGATACGGACTTTCTTGTTGGAGATTAGATTAGATTGCGGTCGTCAAGTTGTTGTATCATATCATATTCGTGAATCTTCACACCGTCCGTCCGTCTTGGTCTCTCTTTTTATTTCTGTCCATTTCTTTTCTTCTGGTTGCATCTTCTTCTCCACCGAGCTGGATCTTACTTTCATTCTTTTAGTTCCCTGGTGGGCAGCGCGGTGGACCCCAAATGTCAGATGCTGCTAACCTAGCGCATTCTGTATTCCCCAGGACTGTTGTCAGACTAGTGCTCAGTGATGATGCCTCAGTATGTCCTCCTTTCACGCTTCAGTTCAACTTGATTGACACAATGTCCAGGTCGAAGCGGTGTTGACCGACATTCCTCTGTTTTGTGTTGGACTTTTGGCATTTGGCGTATCGACCTTCTTCTTGGTCATGAAGCGCATCAATCTGTAAGCTGAATTAGACCTTCCATTGCTAGATTGACCGTTTATTTCTTCAGTCTCGCCATATATCTTTATACTTCCACCCTGCTCGCGTTTGGGGCGGCAGTTTTGGATCTAACTCAATTACTTTCTCGAGGGACTTCTGTCTCCTCCGCCAGCATTGACACCAACAGTCTCAATGGTCTCATTAATACCCGTGAAATAGGGCTTGCCCTATCAATCGGGTTCCGCTTTCTATTCTTTTGGACTTTTGTTGCAGAACGACCTCGGGGCGAGCCCCCTCCACCGAACCTTGACCAACGCCCGTTCAATCCAAGATATGATTCCCATAGCGCTAGCTGGGAGCGATGGGGATACCTTGGCTTCGCTCTCAAATGGATTCTTTTGGCAGCCAGTCTTTCAATTCCACTTTTGCAAATCATCTGGAGGCTGGTACAACGAAGATACGACATTATTTACATGGTCAGCACGACAATCGAGATTGTCGTTTCTGCCCTGTTCGTCATAAAGGTCATGTTGAACATTTTCCTCTCGCCACAGGTATCATCTCTACCGTCGTTTCGGGCATACTCGGCGCCTCTTTTGGCATTACTGATCAATGTGGGTATTTCGGTCGGAAACCTGGTGTTGTGTGAGTACATTCATCCAGTGTTGCTGCCTCTAGTTCATTCGCACACCAGTCACCTTTTCTGAAATGACACTGGGCCGATTTCTACAAGGTCAGTCTTGTCTTCTGCTATCATTTCTTTCGTATTGAATCATGTGTCAGCTGTGGAAATCTACATTCTCATTCTCTTCCTCCTAATCTCAACTTTCTACAAGAATCCTGTCGCTCTTGCCCACAGTGGTAGCAGGTCCCGCAGAAGCAAAGGTACCTCGTCTTTTGGAGGTCTCCGTGAAAAGGCGCGAGAGTCTGCTTTCCAGACAAATCCATCCGACTCGAAAGAAGAGACTTTCGTGGTAGGCCGCGCTTTCTCTTCCCTTGAGGAAGCGTCACGACCCGAGTCTGCCATATCGCGAATAGGATCCTGGATTTTACCGCGTCGACTCTCACGGCGACCCAGCAGCCGGTCCCGAGAGCAACTTGTGGTTAAAGATCCAGAACAGGGTCTCGTGTCTCAGATTCCTATATCGACCGGGTCAAGACATCTCAGCTCTCGAGTCGAGATTGCAGAAGAGAAGAAAGGGTTTCCAGAGCCTGTTCCCGACTCACCTGTCCCCGCCATCAAGGTGATGTCGCCTTCAGCAGGCGATCAAACATCAGCAGATCGTCCGACCACAAACTATTCCTTGTCCTCTTACTATGGACCATCCCGTCGCTCTGCTTCATTCGCTGTTCCCTCATTCCCCAGGGAAGGATCCGATTCACCTGTCTACGGTCTCTACGGGATTATGGCTCAAAATTCGAACCGTACTTCCAAGGAATCTCGCGGGCGTACTAGTATGTCATCGTTTGACGAGCTTCTGCGGCAGCAAACGGAGTTGGACAAAAGCATTGCTGCTTTACGACTCTTTTCGCCCGAATCTGCCGCGCCCTTCCCAGAATCACCAAAGGCACCAACCCCTGCAAAACCGGGATTACTAGTATCTAACCGGACGCAGAGCTCATCGAGTAATTCCACCGCTCCAAGAGTTGAATCATCCGCGCGAAGTGAATTTTCATTGAGCATTTTCCCCGAGCCACCTGCCACATCAGCCACAGAAATTGTGGCGGAGAAAGTCGCTGTCGCAGGACCTCGACCCCAGAGGGTGCCACCTTTACGCACTGCTCTGAGGACAACAGATGATTTTCCTTCTGTCCCGAATTCACCGTCACAGCCAGGAATGGGGTCCAGGCTCGATTCTGCGGGAACACAATATGAGATAACATCCTTCATCGGTCGTGAGCAGAAAAAATCAGTTTTCTATTGATCAAGTCTGAAACAATATTTCTAGACCTCACTCTTCCCTCTGGACAGCGCCCTCAAAGCAGTTATGCTCAGGAGTTAAGCGACGTTGAATCGGGGGATGAAACGCCTATTCAAGCTTCGAACCCTTCTGCTTTGGCTTTGAGACCTATCCTCTTAGGGTCTACATTACAGCCTACGACAGCGACATCCCTGGGCCCTGCTACTGCTTCAAGTGGTGTCATGAGTGCTCCAGGAAATCGGAGTTCGGTAGCTATGCAGCAGTCAGCACTTCGACCATTCATTTTAGGGACATCTGGTCAGGCTGTTCCCATAAATCGACCTGGTGTTGTACCCATTGGACCCCGAACAAGAGCAAGAAGTGGTTCTGCTACTACGGGCAAGTCGCGGCCAAATATCAGTGGTCCCAAGCCTCAGGGAGACGAAGAAGATCAGTTAGGAGCATTTGAGCGACCTCGACCGCCACCTTTGGTATTCCAGACCCCGTAGATTCATGTACTACACAGCTGTATCTTGAGATGACAATAGTACTAGGCCCAAGTATGACCTCACGACGTCATCACATTCGAATCCTGGAACTTGATATATAAAAACTAGACGATTGCGTCATCGAAACCACTTCCTCTCTACCAACATGTCACAATTTCCAGACTATTATCGTTTGCTCAATATCGTATGTATCAAGGCCTTCATTGCGACTGTGTTCATATATGCTTTCCACAGCCTCAAACAGCCAGCCATGACGAGATCAGACAGGCGTACAAGAAGGAATCTCTGAGGTTTCTACAATAATCTCGCTCAATGAATGCATACTCAATCTTGCAAGTCTGTAGAACCCATCCTGATAGACTCAACAATGCTACAGAGGCAGAGCGTAAGGTGGCCACGGAGAAATTCCAAGCAGTTGCAGATGCCTATTTCGTGCTTTCGGACTCGGTTCGAAGGCGTGAATACGACGCCCTATATGCTACAAGATCAAGAAAGGAGCGTACAGAAGATCCCGGCTCTTCTTCTAGCTTCTTCTCGCAGTTCACTGGCATGTTCACTGGCGGGAATGCTAACGCAGGAGCTGGTAACAATCGTCCAGATGCTGACAATGTTTTCGCCGACGTTTTCGACGAGGTAAAAGGCATCATCAGTTTCATACCCAGCGTCTGAATATCTTTTCAGCTGTTGCGTCCGGAAGTTGAGCGTCGTGGACCGCCGCTATGGACTTACCTCGGAGGTGCGACCTTCGTCTGTTACCTTGAAATGCTTGACAGCGAACTTCTCCAGCTGCCTGTGGTGGTGGTCTCGGCTTCATTGTTGCCAATGTTCCTGGACTTATGCTGGGGGCCTTTGCAGGAAACAGGCTGGGAGCCGTTCGAGATGCAAAGGGGAAATCTGTCGCTGCCGTCTTTGGGGAATTGAGTCATACGCAGAAGGGAGAAGTACGTTTCTCCAAGATACGCAATGAACCTGGAGCTCACAATGTATATTTCAGATTCTTCGTGCGCTAGCGATGAAGGTCTTAGGCTCTGCACTGTAGACTTTCAAGACATTTTTCCTTCGATTTCTTTTTCATCTGTAACTTATACATGTGTTCTATAACTTGTAATATTCTGGAAAAACACGCCTCCCTGCTTCGAGAAATGGAATGCCCATGTTGCGAATATAGAAAGAGAGTAAAATAACCTATGATAAAATACACAAGAGCTTTGACTTTCGACACGGTTCGTTACAAAAAGGGAGGATGAGTTGAATTATTGGAAGCATGGAAATGGATGATGCGAGCGTCGTGGATGAGTTTTAATGTAATATAATAAATGTACGATTGATTTGCGAGGTATTGATTGGATCCAGAGAGCGGGTTTTTCAACGATTAATGCCACATTTCGCCAACTTGGTAGTTGTCCAAGCCTGAGATCCGCTGCAAGGGCCGTAAATTGGAGTAATCGTTTATGCTTCCCGCTCCATTGGCCATGGCAAGGCTGAGAGCTGCCAAAGCCTTTTCGGAACGTGATGCGGCAAGTGGATGAGACGTTGGAAGTGGAGTCGCAAGTGAAAGTGAGACTAGAGAAGAGTTTGTCGACTCTGATGCGGTTTGGGACAATGCTGGAGTAAATAATGACGGATTCGGCGTTAAATAGTCATCATCGGAAGAGACTGCTGGTCCAGGTGAAGATAATCTCACATGTCCAGGTAGAGACTGGGACCGAGGGTCTAGATGAGGGGCGGTGGCGGATCGCCCTGTCCCACCAAAGACTTGAGAAACTTCACCAGAGAAGATCTGAATGTCGTCTTCGTCTGATTCGTCTGAGGAAGGTGGGCTTTTTCTGACGGGAAGATGAACAGAGAGCCTTTTACGGCCTCTTTTTTGAGCGTCCTTGACCTTGGAGTACGTCTCGGCCCTGGCTCGAGAGTGCTCATAGTCGCGCATTCGGCGAACCAGGCCTTCCCCGTCGTCTGCAACACTTTTGTGCAATTTCCAAAAGGCATCGGAGCGAAGCTGCTGAGATTCCATCTCTGTCGACTCGGAAGAGGTAGAAAAATCCAAGGATGACGCTGGAGAATGGTGCGTCGAACGACGTCGATTAGTGCTGAACTCATTTTTCGGAAAGAGATGGAATTCGGCAGATGTCGCTGCGAATGAAGGAGTTGGAGTGGGAAGAGAACTACGAGCAGAATGCGGCAAATCGCATATCACAATATCATCCTGACCGCTGTTAGAGGGCGACTAGTAGAAGAGTAAGCTTTGTAGGGTGACAAGTTAAATAAAAAGCTCACAGAAAGCTCCCTTCGACGCCTTTTACCTCTCCATGAATCGATGCCCCATTTCTGAGGTGTATTTGGATGATCTGGACTGGCAGAACCAGCGCTATGATGGTGAGCCCGTTTGGTGGACGCTCTCCAGGAATTTGAGACGACGTCGAGCGATGAAGTTGCTGAATGTGATCTTCGTCGAGCTCGCGCGGACATTTATTAGGCAAGAACTTGAGCTGACAGTGGTTCTCCGCAGAGAAAGGTTTAGCTCTGACACGTGACGTATGCAGGTCATTTTTTGGTACCGACGTCGACTCATGAAACTAGTATTAATTCGGATACTATCTGACCAGGTATTATTATTGGTCTAGTTTCCAGTGTTGGGCGCTGTTATGATATCAGATCAATTACAGTACCGTCCCGTCTGCCTCCCCATGAGCTCACCTCGGAACCGGCTGCTTTCAATGATCCAGTCAGACTGGATTCAATCTACAAAATTAGATCACGCCCAAATAATTCTGACGACAAAAGGAAACTCACTTGATCCAATAAACATTTAACAACATCGCATACTCTAACCTTTAAAACTCGACGGGACTCGTTCGTGGAGTCAGCGTCTTGCAGCAAAGATTTCAGCTCGCTGCACAAGGTCATTGTCCATGGTGACAGCAGGATGAAGTGATCTATTGCACCAAGTCAAGAAAAGAAGCTGTCTGGATAATCCAAGTACCGTCATGTCGGTCCACGAGTCGCAGCAGGGCATAACACACGACATCGGATATCAGGATGGAAAGAGCTGCACCCTCGTCATAATACCTTTGTCGTAGAACAAGAATCAATACGTCGCGCAGATAATCCCATGCTTCAGCACGATGAATAGCATCAAGTAATGGGTCGGCAGCTAGAATGAAGTGTGCAAAAGCAACTAAAGAATCATGTGCTCAATGCAAAAGAAAGAAAGATAGGACATACCTGCAATAGGAAGATTAGATCTAGGAGAGCTCAACGCTCGCTCCCAGATGGAAATGTAACGGAGAGACTGTGGCGCAAATACCGATTTGTCGTTGCATAATGCCATATCATTGAGCACAGAGCTGAGGAGAATATCTGATGTCGTGCTTTTCCGTATAACCGCATCTGCCACAGCCAGTAGAAACTGAACCGAGGACGTCGGAAGGGTATATTTTTGGCAACCTCGGCTCCAAGCGATTGAGAGGAAATTGAGAGTTAGCTTCCCGACGTAAAGCTCAGACGATGTTGGTTCCTTTTTTGTTATCATTCTAGCATGTCTCCATTAGTTCCCAGAACATAAGTTTGTAAAGATTTACGAACTTTCGAGATTCTGAGATGACTGTCTCGGATGAGTCCAAGTACCGTTCAATGGAACATCGACGTACGCTTATGGAAGGTGCTAGACCAGGGCACCTTGGGATCATCCTGCAACTGCGCAAAGGCGGATTGAAGCGGTTTAGATTGTATCAGTGCGAAAGCCTCTAGGATAGAATCCAAGACTGGTGGAAACATTTAGAAAGGCGCTTGCTTTGAAGGCCTGAGCATACCTGAAAGATGACTCTCACGTTCTGGAATCAGGACAAACAGATGGGCCAAGCGTTTGCAGATGTCTGTCACCCTAGTTTCAAGACGATTATCGAACGAGTCCAGATTTCTCTGCAGAAGAAATACAGTGAACCGACAAGCGCCGGAAAGAATATCAGGCAGAGCAGGAGAACCCGAGTCCAAGGTGTGCAAAGACAGCACCAGATGATGCAAGACCGCCTGGATAAACAAAGTTGAGTCTCCCTTTAGATTTGGGTGAGAGCTCACAATAATCGCAGTATAGGCAGCCGATAGATCTGTGTCAAGCTGCGTAGCAAATCCGACTGGAGGTTTCAAGTCCGAGCAGACGTGATGAAGCCAGTTGACCGTCTAAAAATCCAAGTTTAGGTTTCACGTCTCGATACAAGGTTCCATACTTACCACGAACATCACCGTTTCCGAGTCGGCAGTCCGTGGATCATTCCAGGTTTCCCAGCACCAACGAATTGTTCTGCCCCATCTTATGAAGATGGTCTGTGCACTATCAAGTTCTGCTAAAGGCGTGATAACTGAAAGGGTCGCCACCGGTGAATCCGGATGCATGATCGCTTGAATCAGATGCAAAAAAGTACCATGAGTATGTGGGATCCAAGGAGATAAAGTATCTTGAGACTCTTCATGCGCAGAATCAGCAACCTGAAAAAAGGACTTGAATCGTATTCGATAAACAAGAGGAAAGAATAGTCATACGGCAACAATACAAAGGATCATGGCAAAGCTGATTCTGTCGAGTTCCGTGAACTGGTCCGATGAGAAATTCAGGGAGAAAGACTTTGCGATTGTCGCGATCGAGCGTTGCATTACATCTTTTATGTATGAGGGATCCATACTTGAACACTGAATGTCAGTGAATGCGTCGAGTTGAGATGGCTTACTCGGAAAAGGTCCAGAGATCCACCTTTTTCAACAAAGGAGAGATAATTAGGACCCCGAAGATCAAACGGAGTGCAAGGCGCCTAGCAGCCGGAGATGTGTCCGCAGAAGCGATGACGGAGGCTACATCCTGCCATTTTTCTGAGATTTGTCAGAGGTACTTGATTCGTCAAAATATGGAGACCAACTAGGTAGTTGCGCAGCTGCTCGGAGGCTGGCATCGTCTTGCTGAAGTTTCAGAGCTTCGGGAAGTCGATGTTCTCTGGGAAGCTCAGTGAAACCTCGGCCAACGAGGACAATGGAATCTGCCAGCTTCACCAAGAGGGTATCGGCCCAGCAGACCACGGCGGAAACATCTATAGTATTCATTTGGTATTCATGAATACCAACCAAATACATGAACAGACGAGATTTACCAGTGCCAGGGAGTAGTGCTTTGATAGCCATTCCATGATACACTGCTCGCTGTTCGAACAAGGAAACAAGAAAGGAAGGCTCGACTGGATAACCAAATATCAGTCGATTTCACGCGGTCAAGCATAGCACTTGCATAGCAAGGAAAAGTCCGATAGCACTCGAGTAACATCTTCTTCTTGGTGCTTGGAGAGATTGTGCAGCTCATCCAGGAAATGCATAATGGAATTTGAAGCAGTTAGGATAGTCTCATCCGCGTCACAGTCCTAGTATAAAAAGTCGAGCTTGGAACCGAATAAGGCCAAAAATGAAGTACCGACCTGAGGTTTTTGAATATCTTGCACCGCTCGCCTGAGCTGGACATTCTTTGTGGATGAGGTTCCCAAGTGAATGAAGGAATGTTCAATGTCAGAATCGGACACTTCACTGTCGTGGTCCATTTACAAGAAGGGTAACGTTGGTCACGCCACAAACAACAGCTCTCGATAATCTACGCCTGCCGCAAGCCTTGGATGCCATTTAAGAACATTGTTATATCTGTCTTAGTGTGAAGCGCCTCGCTCGTTTGCGAAAATACAGCCTCAAATGCAGTTTCAGCTTCAATGGCCTCGAATAATAGTCAGAATCAAGGTCGTCTTGAATGGAAAAAGATCGCACCGTCACGTCGTGAAACTGGATATCCTGCCAGCCTTCGTCTTCTTCAGCTCTGATTGCCTTGAGCATATCTGTTCTGACTGCTGATAGACCCGCATAGGCGGATTGCAACCCCTTGTCGTCGGTCTTCCGGGTCGACACCTGAACTTCTCGAGATTCCCCAGTCACTCGTTTCTCTTTCTTCACTACAGGCGGTGGTACTGGCTCGTCAGGATCTAATGGAGGACCATCATCCGAATCTGAATCCGCTCCGGCACCACGACGTTTGCTTTTGCGCGACAAAACGTCGAGATAAGTTAACGACGGCCTGAACTGGTGGGTCTGACTGATTGGATGGAGATGAAGCTGACCTGTTTAGAATAGGGTCTAACAAAGAGCTTGAGAGAGAGAAATAAATGCTCACCATCTCGAACAATACCAAGCATATGAGTACCTTTTTGGACGATCTCTTCACTTCTCATTCTGACCTCACTCAAGCTCTCTTCATCACCGTCCTTCAGCTTCTTTGACTGATTTCTCTCTCGGTCATCTTCTTGCTGAGCAAACCCAAGGTCTCGTCCACGAGTGACGTTCCACACATCGGGTCTTGTATCGGCGGGGACATGTACTTCGATTCTCCGGACCTCTGGTTTTATCCGAGCAGTGATTTTTCTGCCAGCTGTTACAGCAGACGGTGGTGCTTGAAGAGGTCGCGTCAAGAGTGGATATTGGTGAATATGGACTTGGTCTGAGAGGCGGTTGGAAAAATGCACGGCCAGTGTGCTCACAACTTGATCATCTTCGTCCATCATTGAAAGGTCACGGACACACGCGTTCACACGCGTTCGCCATGGATATTTTTAATTGAAATTCTGGATTATCGTCCGATTGTACAAATTATGAAGTGTACAAATTACAAAACAATAACAGCTATGATACACTACCGCGATGTGAGCTTTTATCATCCACGAGAGTAAAGCCTGGGCTGATTGAAGATGCTGGTAAATTCTGCCAGCTGCTTCGAGAGCCCTGAATGAGGGTGCCGTCTCCACTGTCGTGAGGCGGCCTGCGATAATCTTCACCAATTGGGGGGAGAGGCAAGATTGGCGACCACCTCTTCTCGTCCAGTGGAGAAGTTTCAACCCCATACGAGGAGACTGAATTCCAGGATGTCCGTATGGGGTTCAGTTTACCAGGGTCTGAAAATGGGTCCCAAGTCTCCTGGAGATGACTTTCTTTCTGCCATGTCATTCCATGAGAAGAAGCACCGGTGTTCGTCAGGGAGGCGGCCTGTCGGGCACGTCTAGCATTATCAAAAGGCATCCGGCGGGCCTGCCACGACCGGGGCTCTTGTAATGTTGCATCCCTCTCATGGCGTCGGATTACGCGACCAAAACTATGAATCGCTAAGGCGGAAATCACAGCCCCTGTCAGAAACTCGGTGAGCGACAGGAAATCTGACTGAGTAACACGTACAATTCATGGATAACCATCCCGAAACAGTCAAACCATTTCTAAAGTTGACCCCGATCAATGAAAGGACAGCGACGACCACACATGACGCTGTGATAAATGTGATGTAGCACAACTGGAGGCAAAGTAAGAAACGGCAGCAAATGTCAAACGAAAAGACAAACCTCGTCTCTCATGACGAGACGAAATAATTCCATACGAGGCATATAACGACTGAGCCGACTGTGGGAAGAAGGTGTCGGTGATGACCGTCCTGTCGGCTCCGGGTTGCCTTGGGTTGCCGTCGAAATACGGACAACAGAAGGACGAGATGGCTCAGGAGAAGGAAATTCGTCCGTAACAGAGGACTTGCGCAAGGGCCGAGACTGTGAAGAATCGATATCCTTGTTGTTCGAGATTCTGTCCATGAAAGAAGTCATGAAACCCCCATTATTGCTTGGAGGAACATCGGTTTTTGGGACATAATCCCACCATCCACGACGGCCATTATTTGGTACATCATCAGGATGATGTTCGTCGTATGAATCTGTCGAGAGGCGAATAGATATCCGTCCTCGAGCAACTGGAGATCCACGAGACTTCCAAACAGCATGACAGACTTGACATTGACATGAGTGGTCTGGCGCAGAATCAGAAACGAGACATACAACAGCAACAAATGAAAAAAGATTGAGCCAGCTGCAGGATAATGTAAATGTGAGTGAAAATGTTATCTTTGCGGATACAGCTGCCTGAAATGCATGTCAGTGAAGCACCAAAGGCGGAGTTCCTGACATACCAGACAGCCTGCGCTCGGCCTGAAGAGTAATCAACTCCAAGACGTGAATCACGATGGAGGAGACCATGAAGAGCGCCAGGGAGACAAGGACAAAACGCGAATTGTTCAGACATTTATATGCCTTGTATCCCAGAATCCAAGTAATCTGTGAAAGTAGCTTTAATCAGCATGCGATATATCATGGGGATTGTTTGCTTGACCAATAGGGCCACCGATATGGCTGTGGATACGCAAGAAAGTATGTTGACGCTGCGAACATTGAGTATGAGTTTGATGAAGGAAAATTTGAGCTTACACTTTACAGTCAACGAATGCATTGAACTCTGACATGATGTCGGGAATAAAAGCGACCACCGCAAGCAGTTGAGAAACGAAAAGGACACGGAACAGAGTTTTCTTCTTCAGCTTTGCTCTCCGTAGGTAATCGCCTGAAACGAAGATGTTTCTGGCAAAAAGCATGGTCAGCACCCCGGTCACCAGAAGAGTGAGCTTCGCCGAGCGCAAGTCAGAGACGAGCACGCTTGTTATGAGCGAGCCATCTGCAAGGGGAATATATGTAGGACCCTGAAAGTCGTTTACAGGGGTGTCGTAGAAACGATGGTAGTCGGGAATGAGTACAGATGTTGAAAGCTGAACGACGACTTGATTCATACAGGTTGAAGGTGAAGAATTGAGCAGCAAATTAGAAATGACTGTGGAGGCCAGGGTTCGAGTTGGCTGTAGTTCAGAGTATACTGGCCTGGTCATGAGTAGTACAGTAGTGAAGAGGCCACCTTGATGAGCGGAGAGAGACAAATTGAAAATGTGTGACCAAGCGGTCGGGTGACCCGATAAGCTTTTCAGATACTTCCACGATGTCTCAAACAAGATCATCCCCAGTTATCATTATAACAGGCACACCGGGCACCGGTAAATCCACTCATGCCCAGCTATTGGTCAACGAATCTCCCATTCCACTTCAGCACGTCAATGTCGGTGACTGGGTCAAAGAAAAGGCCTTGTTTGAAAAATTTGACGAAGATTGGCAAAGTTATACTGTGGACGAAGAAAGGGCGCGTAAATGGATAAACGATTCTCATGAACCTTCTGATGGGATTCTAGTTACTGGATGAATTAGAGCCTCTCGCTGCCGACGGTGGGATTGTTCTCGACTGGCACACATGCGAAGCTTTCCCAGAAAGATGGGCTGACCTTGTCGTCGTCCTGCGATGTGATCATTCCAAGTTGTGGGAAAGACTCGAAAAGCGGTCCGTCCCATCTGATATGATCTCCTTTGCCTTTTAACATTATTTTCGTAAGCGGTTACGCGTTGAAGAAGATTCAAGAGAATAATGAAGCCGAGATAATGCAAGTTGTTCTTGAGGAAGCTCGTGCTTCTTATCCTGCAGAGATTGTGGTAGAGCTCTCAAGTGAAACTTCAGAAGATCTCGAGGCCAATGTGGCCCGAATAGTCGAGTGGATCAACACATGGTTGAAGGATAGAAAGTTGGTGGTTTGATTATCGATACAGTGCAATGATACAGCCAACGATAAACCATGGTATTAAAGTTGGTCGAGAAAGACCGATTCCGCCGTTGACCGGTATGAATCCTCCTGTATCGGTTTGCGGTATGACCATGGTCGTAGTCAGTGTTTGAGTCAAACTAAAGAAACAGGTCAGACGTGAAGGCAATATCGGAAGAATACCTGCGTTGATGTTACGATCTCGCCCTGTTGTCCTGTTACCGTGGTGGTTAGGGTTTCCATAGAGACCATAACGACTGTGGTCTCCTTAGCCGCCTCTGTAACGGTCCTTGTGACAGTCGGAAAGTCGAATCCACCATCCGAAATGGTGATAGTAACAAAGGTCGGGGTTACAGTGGCTGTCTGAGTCGGACTGGTGCTGAGGAGTGTTGAGCCTGGCGAAAAAGGAGACTGGGCCAGATGAGTATCAGGTTGAGGCTATAGATGCATGTTAGACCAATGAATCTCTGAAATTTAGCACAAACCTGGTTCTGCAATGCATTCACTCCATCGACGCAGGTCCCAGAGGGATTGGGATTCTGGACTGGGATAGAGATCGGGGTGATGGTAAAATGTCTTTCATTGTTGAACTCGAATGTCTCATAGAAGGTCAGCTACAAGAGTTGAGCCATTTTTACGACAAGTGCAATAGGATACCGACATTGTAATTGCCAGCCGGGACGCATGTGGGAACCGGCCTGTAAATGTGGGATGGGATAGTTTGGAGACGCAGTTTTTGGGGAAGGGCGTGAAGGGGGTTGAGAGGCGAAAGGCGAACGAAGTGAGCCGTACGAAAGAAGAAGTGAGTTCTAGCACTGACCAATTGATATGGCGTACAGAGCCCGTCTCATTGTTAAGAAGCGTCGGTCCAGACGACACTGTTAAATTGATATTTGTTTGAGAGGATACGAGGTAGATCTCCAGCAAGTCGATAGCAGCGTTGGTCGCCGAAGAGAGCTGCCCATTACCAGACACGTCGATTGCTATAGGTAGTGGACTTCCGGCGTGTCCAGGGCTACAAAAGATTGAGTATAAAATAGAAGGAAGGACTCTGTGATACCTTCCGGTAGCTGGTGAGTCAATTATAGAGAGTCCGTTGGTAAAGAGTTGACCAGCCGAAACCTCGGAAACAAGCAGGGAAAAGAGGGTTAAAATAACAATAAGTAGCAAAAAACGAGGGTGAGCCAGCACTAGTAGAGGCGGACCGCTGGGGTCGTTCATCTCGACTGCACCCTGTCAGGTATCAGTACACGCGGGAGAAGGTCAAGCACGTGGAGGGACGGAAGTCAAGAACTTTCTCGGTCCCGCCGCGCTATCCCCGACTTGTCCATGACGGCGACCAAGGCGTCTCTTTACGAGGCCAGTACACAATTCAAAAACTGGAGATATTCTCCAGAATCTTTGCAGACGGTCAGAAACTCGTTGAACCACGCAGCCGTCTCTGTCATTCGAGCTACTTTTGAGGCTGATGAGGTACCACGAGTTTCCTGGCGAGCAACCAAATCACTGAATAGTTTCAGCCAGGTTCCTCCGCCAACGTGTCTTTTCTCAAGGCCGAGGAAGAGCTGCTTCTGGTCAAGCTCTACGTCACCAAAATAACCCAGCTCTGTGGCCACTTTAACTTTGGCGAAGAGGTCGAAGCTACGGCCATTAGCTATCTGAAGCGATTCTATCTCAAAAACACCGTCATGGACTGGCACCCAAAGAATGTCATGTAAGATTCATACCACTGTTCAGGTCACGCCGGGTCTGAAAACTGAGTAGGCTGACAGCCTTGTTCCTCGCCACCAAAACCACAAATAATCCGATATCCCTAGAGTCATATACCACGCGAATCCCTAGAACATCAGCTTCAGACGTCTTAGACCTCGAGTTTCTCGTTGCTCAGAGTCTTGGATTCGAATTCGCCGTTTGGCATGCTCACAGAGCTCTCTGGGGCATCTGGTTAGACCTTCAGGTACATACAATTCAATCTTTTTCGTGTGATACAAACTCATCGTTTACAGAGCTTACCCGATACGCCAATGGCTGAAACGTCTGTATATGACGAGGCGATGAAGCATGTTCGAGCGGCGCGACTAACTGACGCGGAACTGGTATACAGTCCACCTCAAATTGCGCTTGCCGCCGTGTCACTAGTCGCTCCTGATCTAGCTACCCGTTGGCTAGCGTCAAAAATTCCTTCTGAAGACAGTCGCAGAACCCTGGAATCAATGACGGCCGATATCTCTGCCATTATCAAACATTTTGGGAATCCACCAGACGTCGAGGCGGTTCGTGAAGTCGATAGACGGTTGAGGATTTGCAAAAATCCGGAGAAAGTCGTGGGCAGTAGAGCATATCTCGCCAAGAAAGCCGAAGAGGAGAAGATACTTGCCGAGAAACGAAGTCGAAAACCTGGGCAGATAGATGACGACGACGACGACCCGTTTGGCGATACACTAGCAGAAAAACGGCGAAATGTGGACAATGATGATGATGATGATGACGATTGAATCGATGTACAAAATGTATTCCTGCAAGACTTGAAAAAGTTTATACAACCTCGAGAGTAGCTGACCCAGGAAGCGCATGAAAGGAAATAATTAATGTAGGCTTCATATTGACCTGATCAAATCATTGCCCTTGAGCGATTCGCCAGGCTTCGAAAGAGCCAACCCATGGTAGTTCACACATTGACATCGGATTAAAAACCTGTGCAACGATTAGACTGCGATGAGAGGGTTGAAATTCACAACGACTTACAGCATTCACAATCAAAAGGACACAATGGAGTATCTGCACATACACAGGTGTACCAAGGTCTGAATGACAAGATATGCGTAGCTCACCTCCGCCAGTATCGCCGATTCCAAGTTCATCTTCTTTGTATATCGACCAACCTTCCTCAGTTTTCCTGCCTGATGCCTGGTCAGAGTCGAGGGGCACGTGTAGATAGAGGAACGTACGAGGCCCAGAACCTCTCGAGTCCTGAAATTTCTTGTCGTCTGGCTCTAGTGCCGACTTTGCTGAGGCAACTTTGGGACGCTTCGTGTTGGATATACGAGCGGAGGGATCTATAAAAGTCTCCGGAACAGCACGTTTGCGAGATGAAGTTGTGGGCTGGTCAACAGCGGGCTGTGAGGGAACAGGCTCTGTATTCTGCTTCTGTTTCTTCTTCTTTTTCTTCTTCTTTGGTATAGCGGAAGACGACGCGATAGGCTCGACAGATTCGATCTTGCCCTTTCCCTTGGCTGCAAAAATGTCGTCGATATCCATACTTGTCTGTTGATGTGATAATAAATGAAAGGTAAATTTCTGAAGAAAAGATCTTGCCTACGATGGAGGAAGTAGAACCCCCAAAAAAATTTTGACGTGACGATGTGATGGTGTCACAGAACATGCCAGTCCATGCCTCGTGACTTTATTTTATTCAACTGAATGAGAAACTCTATATTTCGACCAACAAATCCAATCGACGAGCCTGTCTCAGCTTCATCAACCGCGACCGACGGACAGAATACTCTTTTCTCTCTCCTTCACCACCGTCAAGCTGTACCCCTGCCGACGCTGTCGGACTCTGCTTCATGTCAAGCTTGGAACCTTCAAGACCGAATATACCACTCTCAAGCTGTCGGCCGTAGAAGGCCCCGAATCGCGTATGCCATGCCTTGGAGAAGCCTAACACGCTACAATGTTGCTCCTTGAAATCCTGGACAAAGTGTAGATCGGTGTAGATTGGCCAAGGTTTGATGACTCGCGTAATCTGGGTAGTCTGGGGTTATGGCTCCTCCTGGTACGGACTTTTGGAGACCATTGATGGCGCGCTTTATCAGGTTCTTTTGCAAGTCCCGCTCTCAGTTACATGATATTGACGACATCCTGGACAGTTCATACCTCAGATTGTCAATAATTAGAACAAATGGATGATTTGCACCTTGAACCCCGAGCATGCCTTGAAGCTGAATTGGTCGAGAAGCAGGCACGTTACGTCTCGAGCATCCAGGGAGCAAACAGAGTCCTAATGAATCTGTATTCAGATACAGAGCCCAAGAATGCTAGAGCCCGAAGATTCTCTGAACTCTGTGAGTGCAGTAAATCAGGAGAAAACGGGGACTCATTCTGAATGAACAGCGCGCAGCTTTCCACGCATCGCTTATCTCCAGCAGAAACGCGCCAAGGATTCAACTCAAAAGACAGTGCGTGACGTCGAGGACAAGGAACTTTGGTAGCGTGCTGCTCAAGGCCGAGAGCAGCAGCGCCTCGCTTATCTCGAGTGGACCAAAGATGCTCAGTCAGAAGAGGAGCAAGTGATGGTTGATCGTGTTACGTGGGGCAGGGATCACCGACTTTACGCCAGGAAGAAAGCAGAGCATTATGGGATGACCACGGATCAGTTCAACGAACGCAAAATATCTCATGAAGACGAAGGGAAAAAGCTGCAGAAGATTCTCCAAGGTGCTGGCGACTGATCTCCCTGAGCCGACATCCCCGGAATCCGCCGCGCTTGTAAAGAAACCTGGAATGAGGCGCACTTGTCGAGCGCATCATCTCTTCAGCAGCACACGTTCTTCACGATAACCGACGGTCTAATGGATACCGACAGAATCCGAGATCGCCACCTCTGGGCCGTGGAGGAGATCTCGTTGGCCTTTCTCAAACCTTCCAACGACCATTGTGCAGTGTCAGTAGATGCTCTTTGGTGAGTTCGGATCGAATCAAGAAACGATGGGTTCGAGTTGACCATGGCGACGTCCGCAACCTAATTCCAACCAGCGCCGTGAACAATCACCTCAGTCACTACACGTCACTGGACTGACGTCGTCTTCACTCTCGTTGAGGATTATATATGTGGCAGCGATAGAGGTTTCAGAGACGGCGAAGAGGAAGCACTCAAGGGAGTGAGAGACCGAGCTTCCTGGACTCAGTCCATGCTTTCGATCGGTTTCACCGAGATTCTCCGGAAGAGCCACCGCCATGAACCTCGCTGCTGGAGTCATCACATACGATAACTTGCTTGGTGAATGCTTCTCCAACCTGCCTCGAGAATGTGCCGGTAGCGCAGAGGACCTCCATGATATCTATTCACGCACGAGGGTAAGTCTTTACTCTGACCAGGTTGATTGATAACTTATACAATTCTCAGTCATGCAAGAAGCACAGTCCAAGAGTCGCAGATGGGACATCTGGTCCAGCGAATACGTCAAGAAACGCATTGGGCATAGTACTCCAGACATTACGAGCGACAAGATAATCACTTCCTTGAACTATGGATTTCGACGCTGCCTTGTGATGACGTTCTAACGGATATCAGAAGTTCCGCAACTGCGAGAACATTACGTACGTATACGACAGAATTTTCATCGCAAAGTTTGGCGTCCACGAAGTTCCGACAATTTTCAACGTCGCCGACATTGAGTTTCTGCGCAAGATCTATCCTGGCTGGAAACACCGTGACACAAAAGACTTGGATTGGGTGAGGCTCAATTATCTTTCATGCTCAATCAATTCTAACCGTTGCAAGTTCGTGGTTTTTTCAGATGTATTGGGTATTGTTCCATCGGGGGAAATGTAATGCATAAGTTCTCGATCCTGGTTCAAACCCGATGTTCATGGGATTCTAGCAAGGGCAACAACTCAGCATTATCGATTGAGACCCTCTGGGCCTTCATTCTAATCTGGAGATCAGATGGATCCTCTTACACGCCTTCATCTGAGCTTTTTTGGCGAGGGTCCTCACCTTCGACTTGGCTGGGGTCACAAGGTTCAAGGGAGAACAATGTGGCCAGGATTTGCATACCCCAAGCTAACGAGTAATGTGGGGCACTTTCCGTTGACTGTGAGCTATTTTCTCAACTATGACTGCACAATTAGTCGTTCATTCACGACCGAGAGATGCTTACTTGAGCTAGGACACAGTTCGGATGACCACAAGGCCCACTGGGTTCGTGGTTGGTGCAAGCAGAGTGTTGGTGTCCTCGAGAAGGGTGTCTTGATAACAGATTCTCCGAGGGAGGCGGTTTTGCTAAAGGCGGCGCTAGATGAGATGATGGCGGACCAGCGCTACATGACGAATGCCATAAGTAGTCGGTAGAATCCGGGAATACTCTCGAGGTCATTATCAATGAAAAGGTTACACTGACGCGATTACTGTTGCAATAAGTCATGGAAGATTGAGATTCACAACTCTCTGCAAGGTAACAGTATAGTTCTTTCGAATAATGATACATGTAGAAGATACGCATCGCTAGGTACAGTTCAGGTCCGAATACTGTAAGGCTATGTATAAAGGAAACCAGAAGGGGGTGCCAGCATTTAAAACTCGCGTTACGATTTCCAAAATCGGAAACTTTTTTGTCTTTTTGGGCCATTTCTGGCTTGATTTTGAGCCAAATCCGGAGCGTAACGCACCTTTTTTGGAAACTCGGGCCATTTTTTGCGTGACATAACGCATTTTAGAAAACCAAACCGGAGCTGCGTTACGCGTTACGGTTTCCTTCATACACAGTGTTACAGGACGGCTTGCTGAGGCTGTTCCAGAAAGATAGAAGGAGCACCGGTTGTTCGAGACGAAATTATGCACAGGGAAGAAGGCAATATAATAGATTCAATATTATTGGATGTGTTGAATGCGAATGCTACTTGAACTCTTTTCTTTAACACCACTCACGCCAGTAAAAGTAACCCTGGGCCAGGTTGAAGAAAAATGCTGTAAGTTCAACTTGGGTTCCAGCAAGCAACCAGCTGATGCTTTGAAAATCAAAGACCTCACCAACGTCAGATGCAGCAAGCGCCCTCAAATTTCATGCCAGCTCCCGGTGAAGGGTATCCCATCAGCCCTTTGAACGCTCAAAAACAAATGGCGGCCTTGTCTGCTGCTAATCAGCTCAGAGTTAGGTCGGTATCCCAGAGCGGAGCAATACCAGGGGGAAATTTCGGTAGTACTCAGGAATTTGGGGGTCATCAGCCAACTGTCAATACCTCTTTTCTCGATCCAACAATGGCCAACGCTCGTCCAGGCCAACAGAACCTCAAAAACAGGCAGCACGGATTTCTCAATGCGCTGTCCAACATCATGGCAAAGCGCAACACTCCATTGCCGCCGGCTCTTACTGGAGTAGCTGCCCCGAATTATGATCCAGCGACGTCGTTGTTCAAGATTATAGAGCCCTCGGCGGAAGTTGGTGCCTTTCGGTTGGCTGGTCGCGACATAGAGCTCTTCAAGCTATGGGGTCTCGTCGTCCAAAATGGAGGCGCTCAAGCTGTATGTCATTTGTTCATGTGCTTGTTCCATTTACTGATAAGTGTTCAGCTTACCGCCAACAAGGCATGGAATACGCTGCTTCCTCACTTTGATCTCCCCGAATTCTATCCAGAACCGCCCGCAAATGGGTCAAACTCTGTGGCTCATCTTCTCCAAACATATTACAGCGGTATCCTTCATCCTTTCGAGGAAATGTACAGGAAGAATATCCAAGAGCAGCAGAAGAGGGCCCACATGGCCAAGCAATCACAACCCGGGCCACGAAGTGCCACCGCGACTTCTCCGGATAATAGCGCTCCTCAGGACCGACCCTCGTCGTCTGTTCCAAACCCTACAGCCCCAGACGCATTGCCTTCTGAACCCAATGTTTTCGAAGAAGTCCAGGGGTTGAAACGAAAGATGGATCCTGACGATACAGATGTGAAGAGAGTACGACAAAAAACAGGTATATTGGTCCTAGTTTGCGTTTTCCATTCTGATTTGCTATTGTAGATCCAGAACAGCTAGAAAATTCAACTGTATGTCTTTTGTCGTCGCTTTCTTTCTCACCGCCCTAATTTTATCTCCTCCAAGCCGGCACCTAGTTCAACATTGTCGGCCGGCGGTCTTGGTCGCCCTTCACAGCGCCGCAAGATTGAATACGTCCCATTGGCCCGGGAGGTCGAGACCTACGGTGGAAGGGATTTAAGGCAGCTCAATCTCGAGCTGACTGCAATGAGCCAGAGGAGACCATTGAGGGAAATCGGTGACTGGGGCATCGTGGACATTGAAGCCCTTACCATGTCCATACGCTCGAGGCTGGCGATAGAGCTCTCCTACGGTCTCACCACTCTTTCATTATTATCGACAATGAAAGGACCGACGCCCGGATCCGGATTTCCTGTTTCCCAATGTCAAGATTTGCTCGAGGAGGTCCTCGATCTTCTTGAGGATCTCGCATTCGGTGATGTTGAAGACTCTTTCGACCTTAAATCATTAGATTCCGAGCCTCATATTACAACCCATCGAGAATTGGTGACTCAAGTTCTCGAGACGGACACCGATATCTTCGCTTCACTAGAGTCTCGCCAAGGATCAAAAGACCCTCACCTCGGGCCTTATCAGCGACCTGGCACTATCATCCTCGCGATTCTTAACATTATTCGTAACCTTTCTGTCGTTGCAGACAATGTCGACTTTATGTCGAAACAATATCGACTCATCGGGCTAATTCTCCGAGTCTGTACTGTTTCCAACACTTCACCCCCGTCAGCAGTTTCGCCGGCATTATCTTTGAGCGACCTCATCACAGCTCGGAAAGATGCCTTATACACTCTCAGTGCCATCGCGGCAATCGACTTTTCGGACGTGTCGCAGGAAAATAAACGAATAGCCAATCGGATTTTCCAGCTGGTGGCATCATACCTGGTCGACGAATCAGAGGCGATTTCTCCCACTCAGTATGCCCAAGATTCAGGTGCTTCACACCATACCGCTAAACCACCTGCATTGGCGGACATTGCACTCGAAGTATTTACCCGACTAAGCCAGTCAGATTCAAATCGACATGCCTTGTCCCGAATGATACCGCGAGCATCCATTCGTCGACTCTTCGTCTCCCTTGTACATCGTTTGCCGGTGATCGACCCAGATTTTCAGCTTGTTATGCGAGAGCAATGGTTGAGCTATCTCGAAAAAAACGTCATGGCGATTTATTCGCTAGCATTCCTCGCTCCTCCTGATCTCAAAACGCAGTTGAAAATCGATCGACAATTGGGCTTGAAGAGCGTCATGCTTCGGATGATCCAGAAATTCCTAATGACCAACGAGTCCAGGACAGTCTTCCTGATCTGCTTGAGGAGGACTGTAGAGACCTTGAAGATTCTCGATGACAGTGAAGATCTCTTTGACAAGCCAAAGGCGACTGGCCCGACTATTGCATTCGGAATTGGATATGGCGAAGTTGGAGATAACAGTGGCGAGCGGGGGACTGGCCTACTAGGAGGTCATAGAGGACTGACCTGGGACTTGTTGATGCTGCGTGAGGTCTGGAATGACCCGGTGATATTCAGCGAGTTGGAGAGTCTTGCACGATGCGAGTAGCTCTTTCTCAAATATTCTACGTCGAATTTATTTCCATGTGTATTTTTCATGTATGCAACGCCGCTTTTTGAGACTTCGACCTGTGTCCGCTCGGTCACGGGGCGCAAGCTTACTCTCATGTTAACTTGACATGGAATCCCCTTATTTTTCTTGTCACTTCGAGAAGCAACTCTCTACAGACTCCTTCAGGACTAGATTATCTCTAGTCAAACCATTGCTCATCCAAGGTAAGTGAGGTGATGCCATCCCAGGCTAAATTCTAGACTATCCGACCTCAGAAACTGTCGCCCACGATCCCTGGAAATTATTGGTGGCCGTGACATTGTTAAACAAGACGGCTGCAAAACTGGCGATTCCCGTGTTCTGGGAAATCCTCTGTCGCTGGCCCACGCCTTGGACACTGGCTCAAGGTTAGTGGCAGTTCAACGATTTCGTTGCAGTCTCATGAAAAGAAGCAAGTAGCCAATCAGGCAGAACTGAAAGAATTGCTGCACCCATTAGGGACCTACAACATAAGAGCGAAACGTCTCATACAGCTTTCCAAAGCGTACATGCATGATCCACCGTCAGCTGAGGATCCAAGACCTTCCAAATGTCAACTTCCTAGGACGCAAGCCGGTGTCGAACGAAAGTATCCACCCACGGCGATATCTCATCTTCCAGGCACAGGTCCTTATGCTCTCGATTCATACCGGATATTTTGTACACCGCACGAATGGAAGTTAGTGCTACCTAGCGACAAAGAGCTCATTCGATATCTGGTAAGTCAAGTCACTCCTCGAGGTATTCTTCGTCGTTCAGACCCGGTAGCGATGGAAATGGGCGTTTATAGAAAGCAAGAAATGGTCACCCAACGGAGGGTGCATCGGTCCAGTGGATCAATATTATCTTGAGCTCCTCATAACAGAACTTTCGCAGACCTCGGGTCTGTTTTCGTACTCCATAGTAGATTGAGAAAATACTGATGACTGACAGGTAACTCCAACCATACAGTTACAGTCTAGGGCGCATGAGTGGCTGCCAATCCACGCGTTCAATCTGAGGCAACAGGTCAGCTTTTCGACGGCGACGTTGTAGAAAACGTCACCAAATCCGGCTTCAGATCTTTGACTGAGGCTGCGCCAAGGAGACGCATCCCGGTCAGAATTTCGCGTTGGAGGATCTGGATGATCTTAGTGACACCTACGTCTCCATATGCCTAGAAAAGGAATCAATGCTAGCACATGAAGAATGTAATTACGAACGCTCTGAGCATAAAGGAAAGGTCGACCCATGCCTGTTTAGAAGTAAAGTCGACAATCAAATTTCAAAGGTCTATCACGAACCAACGGCCCTGTTGTGAAAGGTCAGGCGAGTCCTTCTAAAACGAGATTGATTCAAACGGATTTACCTGGCCCCAAGACAAAGTGCTTTGATGATATCAGTTCCCCTTTGTGCGCCACCTAAAAGAGTCAAAGATGTGTTCAGGCGAGGGATGAAACGTACCGTCAATGTATACTGCCGGAAATGATGTACCTGGTCAAATAATCTCGATATGACACATTACTATACCTTCTACTTTGTCAAACACATCTGGACGTTGCTGTCGGAGTTTGTAGAGAACTTCCATTGAGGGCATAGAACTGTGGTTGGCGTAAGTTTGCCCAAAATCACCAAAAAAAGCGCGTACAAGTCCAGCTGACGGCCACCATGGTTAGAGATCAAGATACCATCTACTCCAGCCTCAGCAGCTAGAACTGCATCTTCGACACATTGAATGCCTAGAACAAATGTCAGTTTATCGATATGGAGAAGTTTCTTCTCATTTCTGACCCTTGACGACTATGGACAAACTCGTCGTCTTTCGTAGCCAAGGAATAGTCTGCCATCCAAAGCAGATTAGCGGGAGTTCGTGAATATTTGGCTTAAGCCTTGCCTTTTCCCAGGTCATATCCCTGTCGTCGTTCGCAATGAGAGCTCCGGCAGTTCCAGACATGCTGGCTTCGCCTTCCTTGCTACCCTCGACATAATATTTGGATACATTGGTCTCCATTTCGTCCAAGACCCAACTCGACTTGACATCCAATTCCCGGTTTGAATAAACAACTTGAGCAGGAGCGTCAGGGGGTTTCGGGACTCGAGAGGTTATCACTGACCCGCGTCGACAGTCAAAAAGACGGCCTTAAAACCTAGTTTCTCGCAGTTTCGTACACGTTGCTCCGCCGCCTTGTCGTCTGTAATCGACCGTGAGAAAGGTGAAACAAAGGCTCAAAGTTAGCAGTGACCTGCGCTCTTATACATCTGGAAGAAAAGGGTCTGAGAAGGGTCAGCAGCGGCCATAATTTCTTCAAATGAACAAGACGAGTTCGAGGAAACCATCTGGATAATTGAGCCGACAAATGCGCCTCTGGTGATATTGATTTCTCCTTGAGGAATGTTAAAGGAGCGAGAATCGCGATGGAGACCCATACCTAACGGATGGCCTAATCGTGCAAGTGCCGCTCCAGAAACGAAGACGGGTATTGAAGACTTGTAACCCAAAATTGTAGTGGAAGGGTCACATTGCGATACAGGCCGCATGACCCTGGCATTGAAAAAGAAACGGGAGAAAGCACGAGCATTCTCCGCATAGGCTGAACTTGCGATTAGATACAATGCCAGTGAATACAGAATATTTTACTCACTAACTGTATCGTCGGTAGCAGAAGCATAGTAAGACAATGCTTTGTGTGAGAGAACACGTCTCGCAACTTGCTCCATATCTGCGAGATTCAAGATATGCTCAAGCGGAGGTCTCTCCTTCATTGCTTTCTCAACACGGAGCTCATCTTTGGTTTTCTTTCTGGCGTTTCGTTGATCTGCAAGGCCCTGGGCAGCCTGAGCGTCAACCGGTCCAAGATGCTTGGACTTGGGCAAATACTCGTTCAAAGCAGTAGGTGGATGAATTGGTTCATAAACCGATGTTGCGTCGCGTCCGGCATACTTGAGAATTATTGCCTGTCCTCCTGGATGTTCTGCGAGGAATTCGGTGACTTGGTGTTTTCAGTTGTCAGTATAGGCAGAAGCTTCGAACACGCACCGTCGTAAACATTTCCCGCTATTATCACATAGCAGGATTTTGCTGAATTATGAGCTGCTACTTGTTCGAGAGACCACATTATTGAAGAAGGAGCAAAAGCCAAGTTGAAAGCGCTCGCCGCCTGATCCATTTAGATGCCGATCAGGCCCGGGTGTGCCGGGGTCCCGTGACGTCAACGGTTCAACTTTGAGCTCTGCATCTTCAGAGCTACTGTCCTGGTTCTCATGTTACCGAGCAAACAAGACCTCGAAGGGATGAAGCGAGCCGACTTGCAGAAGCTATGCAAGGCACGTCAACATACCAGGCCGTCTTATTGTGATTGACCTCGCTTCAGGATTTCGGGTTGAAAGCCAACCTAAAGAGCGAATCCTTGATTTCCATGTTGTTGGATGCCAAGTAAGTACGAGCCATGCATGTTCTACTTTTTAATTGAACTTTCGGTTTCTAGCAAATCGAATTCGAGATCCACTGAGCAACCGCGCAATCGCAGCGTCTCCACCAGAAAATCCAGTCGTCGAAGCTCTGCCCGAATTAGTTCTGTCATTATACACGACGACGACGACGAAGATGACCAGGAGAGCGAACACGAGGACGAAAACCAACCAGCAGAACCAGCACCTCCGCGCACCAGGAAGGCAAAGGAAACCCAGGTCAGAATCTGATAATCATTTGTTCACGATGTATTGACCGGTATTCTAGACAAGACTTGGTGTTGGAAAGCCTACTATAGCGGGAGGAAGCGGCGCAAGAGCTGTCACCAAATCTCTGAGTGTACCAAAGGGAAAGAGAGGAAGGAGTACCAAGCTCGCAAAACCTGTTGAGGATACCATCATCGAAGGTCCGTTCTCACTCGACATATTTGACTCGAGCTGACGCTATCATTCTAGAACCGGAGACTTCTGAACAACCGGAACCTGAAGGTAACAGATTAGCGTCCAATTGTTTTCCTCTTTCTAACATCATATCAGGCCACGAGACTCAAACGGGCGGCGATCCTGAGCCTGCCCCCCTTGGCATGGTTGCATTATCCGATGTTGACCAGCGAATCGCTGACGCTGTGAGTGCCGCTGTGAAACATGTCCGCATCATCTAACCTGTATATAGTTACAGCCACTGCTGCAGCAAGTGAAATCCCTTAAAGCGGAGCTAGAAAAGATGCAAACTCTCAAGAGTGAATTGGCAGAGCTCAAGCAAAAATACGATTCTCTAACAACAGAAGTCGCGACTCTCCATGAGCGCGTCGACGTCTCTGCTGGAAACACCGAGCAACTTGAACAACTGAAGGAGACGGTATCTGGGATTCTGTCAACCCGAGACGCTAGCCAGGCGCAGTAAGTGGCTCATGATCAACTTGTCAGCAGCGCCTGATATTTTGATGACAGTATAGCCCCGTTAAACAAGTCTCCAAAGTCTCCAGTTCCGTCTGGCTCTGAACCAGCTCCCGAATCTTCTCATCCAGGCTTCGCTCCTGTGATGCTGGGTAAAAGACATAGGGATTCTACCGCGAGCAACATGTTGGTCGATGAAGATCAACAAGACCAACTTTCCGAGCTTGAACTGGCGAAACGTGTTGTACGACCGAGCAAGAAGAGAGCCCGGGTTCAGGATCAACCAGACTCTGATCCACCTCAGTTGGCTGATGGTATGCGAACACCGCCAGGACAACGGTTCACAGTTTATACTGGTTCTGAACCTGGTCCATCTGGCTCTTCTTACGTTGATCCTCCACCGCCGACGAATCAATTGCCAGCATTTTATACCGCTTCAGGCTCAGGTCCACCTGTAACTCCGCCGCCACCCGCCTTCAGTTTCAATTTCACGGTGCCCCCTTCGCCTGGGCCCGGATTTCCTAGTAATTTCCCTTTCCCCGAAGCACCTCCGTCTCCGTCGCCAGCGGGACATTCTGACGGGAATATATTCAAAAATATCATTCCTCGTTCGCGCTCCGGATTTTTGGGCGCTCCATCTTCTTCTTTGGGCGGCTTTATAGACCCTTCGACGTTAGATGGAGACACTGCCGCAACTGATAGCTCAAAGCGAACCAATACCATGTATGGAACTGAACTAGACGGCGATTCTCGGTTTGGTGATTTTGGTGTCGAAGGCGGAGTCGGTGGAAGCTTTTGGACTGGAGGACGATTCTGAATTCTGTAATACCTTTGTTTCAATTTTACCCTTTTTCTTCTTTCCTTGCATACAGACAATCTTTTTGTGCAACCAACCACAAAGGCATGAACGTTGTATTGCTGTGGTCCCGTACGGTGCGATTAAATAATGCATGCAAAATCATATGCGATAATAAATTAAACAAAGCGGTGTGATGTGCAAGCATATAGCATAAAAGCCAACACGACCGGCCAAAGTTTGGTAAGGCGGGGTGTCGTTTAAATCGAGGGGACAAACGACATGACTTCTGCGTAAAGCAATTCCTTAAGTTGGTCCTTGGTGAGTTCATCCTTGTGCACTGAAAGGAAAAAAGATGAGAATGGATCTAATCGACGAAAAAAAGAGAAAACTGACTGTCAAAGTCGAAGTACGAGGGGCTGAGAGGAGTCACAACGGGCTCATCCTCTGGGTCATGGTAAGCCGAGAGATATGGGTGCTCAAGAGCCTCATCGACGGTCATGCGCTTCTTGGGGTCAAAAGTCAAAGTCTTCGAAAGGAAGTCAATGGCTTCTTTGGAAGCGTGAGGGAAAAGAGTCGCAAATGGTCTGCGCTTCCTGATGGGCAAGGCGCGAATGTAGTCGCGCGACCTGCGGGAAGTGATGGCATAGAATTCGTCCAAACTGGGCGTACCTTTATGATATCAAAATCAGTAAAAATGCAGTGACAATGGGCGCTGAAACAATTACTCACCAATCACATCAAGAATAAGATCCAGTTGGTGACTATAATCCCGACCGGGGAAGAGGGGACGACCGGTGAGGAGCTCTGCAAGAATGCAACCAACGGCCCAGATATCGATGGCCTTGGTGTACATCTTGAAGGACAACATAATTTCCGGAGCACGGTACCAACGAGTGGCAACATACTCGGTCATCATACCCTGCTCTTTTCCACTGGTAGCGCTGGTCTTGACACTGCGAGCGAGACCGAAATCACAAACTTTGAGATCGCAGTTAGCGTTCAACAAGAGGTTGGCGGGTTTCAGGTCACGGTGAACAATGTCAGCACTGTGGATGGACTTGAGAGCACGGAGGGTCTGGTAGACGAAATACTGAGAGAGAGAGAGAATAAATATTAGAAAGATATTTCAACTTTGAAACTGTGACAATTACCTGGCAGTGATCATCAGTGAGATGTTGAGTGCGAATGACGCGGTGCAGGTCCGTTTGCATCAATTCTTGGATGACTGAAGCATGATGAGCTGGCAGTAAAAGATTAAAGTGAAAGCGACTGACAGTAAATCTCCTTGAAAGAGTCCAGAGTGGGGGGTTTGATGATGTCCAGGATAGAAATGATCTGGAGAGCTTCTTTAGATACTTTGCAAATGATAAAATTATAGGAGACCCACGTTCTCATTAAGGCATGTCTCCGAAAAGAACTTGAGGAGCTTCAATTCACGGAGAGTTCGTAAACAAAAGAGCGTGTGGTCGAATGGGAGGATCTTCTTGATAGCGACTTGGCGGCCAGTGGGCTTGTGGAGAGCAGCCGCGACGGTACCATAGGCGCCCTCGCCGATGGCATGAAGAAGTTGGTAGTCCTCACCTGAAGAGAAAAAAGAAAAAATTAGAAGGAATTCCAAGAAAATCGACGACGACGACGAACCAATTTCGAACTTGGGAAGAGGCTTTTGGGTTTTGCGAGAAGACATTATAAACACAGGTCCAGCCGGTGAAGTGGGTTAGAGGAAGAGAGGGAGAGACGTAAAGCCGAAGGGGAGGTGAATACCGATGAGGGATTATCCTATCGAAGCCATTGTTTTGCTGGCCCTTAAGTAGCTGATGTGGCAAGATCACGCGTGATGGAAGACAGGGACGCTGTGGCTGTGGAAACCGGCAGTGTCTGAAACAGCTAAAAGTTGTGGTTACCTTTTGGCGATCTCCGGTCCATCAGCGTCTTTCCATGGCGGTGTTTCGACAGGGGGAAAGACGTCCCAAATACGAACATAGCGAAAGAAACAAGACTCTGAAGGCTAGAAGAAGAAGAAAAAACGTCAATTAGCGACCGAGCGCATGTTGCAACCAGGACCGCATGAAGTGATCCGATTAGCCAATGAACCGCCACGTGGAACACCGTTTCAGGCTGAAATTTGCATTCAAAAAAAAATTATCCGGCCGCTCAGCGGCGACGCGAGCGCTACTCACCAATCGAAGCACTGCTTATCCATCGCCGATGTTTTTTTGACGTAAGTTGCAGATGCGACGGAAACATCTGACTGATGCAACCGTCAAGCAATAGTCTCCGGAGGTCTCCGGCAAAAAAAGCGAACAAGTCATAATATCTTTGAAAGATCAGTAGAACCTAGTAGACCGCGGAAACGTATGCGTCAGTTCAAAACTGCAAGTGTCAGATGCAGATGCAAATGCCATACGATTTATGAAGAAGGGACGAGTAGAGCGCGAGAACTCTGAGGGAAAAAAACATGGCTCGTGAGCTGCGAACTTCTGCGGTCATCCTTCCCTGAGTCAGGCCCCGAGCAGCAAGTAGATTAATTGTGGCGTAGAGCATGATGCGTGGGACAATTTAATAGCCTACATCACGTGCCACGGCCTCGATTTCGTATGCACTGTCGCGAATCGTCAACTTGCTTCATTTCCACATGCTCCTGCAGCAGCAGACTATTCATCTAATTTTACAGCAACTGCAGACACTGTTATAGCAACATTATCAACCGTTTTGCATCATCAAACCCAGCACCTGCAGACATCCTCATAAAATCAATCGCGATATCTTAGAGAAAGAGTGACGCGATCTGCGGCGGCCTAGCTTCTGTATATATTACCCCTTGGTCCGTCTGGGATGGCCAAGACGAAGAAGAAAACACAGCTGAAGCCTGTGGTGCGTTGTCTCTTCAACCCGACTTCATATTTGAACTCGTTGCAGGTCCGTGGTTTTGCTACAACCTCGGTGCCCAAAAAAGTCATTCCAGAGGATGAACCTGTCTCTGTTGATGCTGTTCCAGAGATATCGAGCTTTAATTCCGAAGAGGAGCGGCCCCAGGACTCTGGCAGTGGTGCTCAGCCCGATATTGTTGACCCGGACCGGCTCTTGGAGCAGGATCTCCAGGATCTCGTGGACAAACTGCAGGAGAGAACAGAGAAAGAAATCGTTAGGTTTGTCACTGGCCTCGATTTCTGGCATTCATCTTATTGTATTTTATCAGGACCGTCAAGGTATATCATCGCCAGTGTCTGAGAGAAATGCATCAACTGAAACTCTTGCAGGCAATAGAAGTTGACAGGCGATACTCAAAGACACTCCCAAGGCTCGAACTAGACCCTGTGCTCGTAGCCAAAGTCTTGAGCCTGGCCGAGTCTGATCCCATAGATGGTGAGATCTTCGATCGTTTCTACAAAGGGCAGCTATCTGAATTCCTATAAATTAGCCAAGAAACTGAGTCTGGATGAACCAGAAGACAAGGCTATTGCTCGTCTAGCTATCACCTATGGTGTATTGCGAAGATTGGGTTTCTCGGAAGCTACAGTTGAAGAATGTCTGCGTGCAATCCCTGGTGTTGACCTGGATGACGCTTATGACTGGGTAAGATATCACTCTGACGCGCTTGTATTACTCTCTTATATCCCGAGAATAGCTCTACACACATTGTTCTGAGGAGGAACTGAAACCAACTCTTGGTAACACCTCAATCTCTGCTCCCGGAAAATATTCAACGTCTATTAGGTGTCCAGGAAATCAATAGTCCCAGCTCACCGAAAGGCAACATCGCTCAGGCACCTCGAACTCCTCGGACACCCAGAACTCCTGCCGAGTTTCTGGCGCCACCGACGCCTGTGACTCCACAGCGACGACTAGATGCTGGTGCTCCCGTCTTTGTCCCGTTCATGGCCGTTCAAGAAAAGCTTGTACAAGACGACCAAGTCCTCGACGAGCATGCCGAACTCAAGCACCGCATACTAGCAGGCCTCGAACGTGATGAGAGCACTCCACCAGAATCAGACACTGATGTCTCGGATGGGGAACATCCAAACGCTGAATATGCGCGATTGAAAGTCAAGCTTGACGAGCTTTTGACCTCTGGAAAACGCGACCTTATTGCAGAAGTCCAGCAAGTTCGCTATCGTCTAGCGGTCGTTAAGCAGAATCGCTTCTTTGACAAAGAAGAAGCTGACGCCTGTTATGAACTAGAATGCGAACACAAAGCTCGTCTTCTTCATCGCGAATCCGATGCGACTCCTGCCATTTCCTTGACCAGTGGCTCGTCTAAAAAGCGACCTCCAGATATTCAAGCTCAGCCGCCAGAAGAGTCCCTGCCTGTGGCTGATTTCTTCGATGATGAGATAGAAGGGGGGCTTTTGGGACTTCTTGAAGAAATGCCAAGAACCGAGGTCAGCGCGAACAACACGATTATTCAAGTTCGAGACATGTCGCTTCCAAAGCATTGGTCTGGGCGAACACCAAAGAAGCTTTTGGCAGAATCTGTTGCCAAAGTCGATCGCTACGCTGCCATAACATTTGGGATAATTTCTGGCGCAAGCAGAGCGAAGAGAGCCTCTGTTCGAGTTAGATGGAACCATAGTTTGGATGAATGGTCGATGGACGACGTTGCCTGTTACGATGATGGTCAAGCAGAGCAGTATATCGCCACGATTGCCCTTCATAGTTTAGCATATCCCACGACTGAAGGTTTTGCAGCAGCAACAGCGGCTTCTATCGGTGGTCCCACTTCTTTCCGACTACTTCCCCCAGTTTTTCGCGATCTTTGGGATGAGCTTGAAGTTGCCAGAAAGGCTCGCGAAGATTGCATCAACCGTGGAATATGGGCTAAACTTCGCTCGATTGTCGAACCCAAATTGGAGTCCATCGCCAAGGTATGATAATCTTTTTGCATCCGACACCGAATGACACCGTCACACAGGGAAACGGTAAACATTGCAAATCCTCGACTGAAGCTAAGGATAGCTCATTGCCCAAGTCTACTTCCCATTCCATCAATCATTCTGAGCAACTTATGGCTGGTTTCCAAGCGCGTCAATCCAGTCCTGGCTACCAAGAGATGCTAGTGGGTGACATTCTCCTTCTGTTTTGTGATCTTCCTCATCGTTTGGTAGACGCATCGTAACACATTGCCCATTGCGAGATACAGAAATGAGATCCTGGAGACACTGGAAAGATCTCAGGTACTTGTTCTCAGCGGTGAGACTGGATGGTAAGTTCTGGTCTTGGAAGCATATCGGGGTTTGACGTGATTCCAGCGGCAAGTCTACCCAAGTCCCAACCTTTCTTCTTGAGGACCAGTTGTCTCAAGGTAGACCTTGCAAGATCTACTGTACGGAGCCGAGACGTATATCTGCTATATCTCTTGCTCAGCGTGAGTCTCCTATTCTCGAATGAATGCTGCATGAACAAGATTTCATAGGTGTTTCACGGGAGCTTGGGGATGGGCCAAATGCCCTTGGGACACTTAGCTCTCTCGTTGGATATTCGATAAGACTGGAGAGCAATACGTCCCGTAACACCCGACTGACCTTTGTCACCAACGGCATCGCTTTGAGGATGCTTGAAGGCGGAACTGGAACTGGTGGACAGGGCACTGCATTCGACGAAATCACGGCAAGCATCTTCTAATGTCCATTTATGTTCGTCAACTAAGTCAAACCTCAGCACATTATCATTGATGAGGTTCACGAGCGAACGATCGAATCTGATTTCTTGTTGATTGTTCTCAAGTCTTTGCTTGAGCAAAGATCTGATCTCAAGTAGGCTTTTCCCTGGAACTGACAGCATGTGTCTGACTGAAGCACAGGGTGATTTTAATGAGTGCAACACTGGATGCCGACAGGGTCTCACAATTCTTTGGTGGATGCCCGGTATGTTCTCTCTTGACCTATTTATTCAATCAATGGTTAATAGCGCCAGACACTACATGTCCCTGGAAGGACTTTTCCTGTCGAAGTGCAATACTTGGAGGATGCCGTTGAAGCTGTTGGGTGGACTATCACTGAAAACTCCCCTTACGCCCGCCGCCGTGAATTCCAGCCCAAATCGCATCTTAAAATTCACTAACACCATTATAGAGCATGACAAGTTCTACAACAGCAAGAACCGAGTCGACTGGTCCGAAGACCTCATGGCTCCGGATGACGATGAACCTGACGCTGTACAAGAGAGCGTGAAGCTTGAAAAGCGGTACTCTTCTGCCACAGCTGCAACCATAAACCTCTTCGACGAACGCTTAATTCCGTACGATCTGATCATTCGTCTCTTGGAGAAGATATGCTTCGAAGATGCCGCTTATCTACCCTTCTCGGCGGCTGTTCTCGTTTTCATGCCTGGCTTGGGTGAAATTCGGAAACTCAACGATTTGCTGATGGAGCACACTGCATTCCAAAATCAAAATCAGTTCAAAATATATCCCTTGCACTCTTCCATCGAGAATCAAGGGGCTGTTTTCGACATACCACCTTTCGGCGTTCGCAAGCTAGTTATCGGTAAGTGAAGTACATAATGTCAATCCGGCGGATTATTGACGCCATTCTTTAGCTACAAACATCGCTGAAACTGGCATCACCATTCCTGACATCACTTGTGTCATTGACTCAGGGAAGCACCGCGAGATGAGGTCAGTTTAGGTCTATTGCCATCTAAAGGCTGGTTTTTGACGCTTGTAGGTTCGACGAGAAAAGGCAGCTCAGCCGTTTGGTCGAAACATTCATTTCCAGAAGTAATGCAGCTCAACGTCGAGGTCGCGCCGGACGTGTCCAACAGGGCCTCTGCTTCCATCTGTTCACCAAACTTCGTCACGACACTCAAGTCAGTCGGTTTTCAAAGCTGATATCCAGGTTCAGAGCTGATCGCACCAATCCAGATGGTGGACCACCCACTTCCGGAAATGTTGCGACTCAGTTTGTCGGATTTGGCCCTTCGAATCAAGATAATGAAAGTGAAGCTTGGCTCGTCCATCGAGGATGTCCTTTCGCGTGCAATGGATCCTCCGGCCTCGATAAACGTACAGCGTGCCATTTCGATGCTGGTGGAGGTAGAAAATCTCGTTCAATTCTATGCCTTCGAGTTAATTCTCTCTTTCTCAAGGTCCGAGCGCTGACGCCTACCGAAGAGATAACACCGATGGGGCGCCTTCTCAGCAAGCTTCCGACAGATGTTCATCTTGGAAAGTTTTTGTTGATTGCTTGCTGCCTGCGTTGTCTCGATCCAGCTCTCACAATCGCTGCTGCACTCAATTCGAAATCGCCCTTCGTCACAGCTTTCGAAGAGGCGGACCGTGCAAAAGTCTCCTTCAGACTCGGTCAGCAGAAAAAACATCTCTACCTAGACCATTCCCTGACCTTCACTGCCAGATAATTCTGACTTTATGACCATTCATAATGCATTTGCTAGCTGGCGGCGCGCCTCTGCTAATCCTGGGGTTGTCCGTAAGTTTTGCAGGGCTAATTTCTTGAGCCAGCAAGTAAGCTAAAATCTTGCACACCGAAGACGATTCTGACAATCCATCAGAATTTGCAGCAAATAGAAGAGTTGCGGCAACAATTCCTTGGGTGAGATACCAACATTACTACATTTGTCCTTTGCTCACATTCAAATGTAGATATTTAATCGATTCTTCATTCATCCAAGCAGACAAGTCATTTATACGCGAACTCAGCCGGTGCGTCAACTTGGATGTAACATAATATTCTTCTCACTTTAGCAGCGCTCGTTATGGACGGCACCGGAATCGTTTCGTACCAGTTCCACCAGAATTCGACTGCAACTCTGGCAATTTGGCTCTTTTGAATGCTGCTTTGGCTGCTGGACTGTATCCGAAGATATTGGCAATTGACCCGATAAATGGGCAAATGCGTACCATCTCGAACAATCAGCAAGTATCCTTCCATCCCACCTCGGTCAACTTTGGAAGAAAACCGACTGACATTGGCGCCCATTATCTATCCTACTTTACGCTCATGTTAGTGTTGATGCCATTCGCGATTCTCAAGTTTACGATTTCTGTTCAGGCATTCAAGAAAACTATATGCATGGGAAACTGGCCCAGTGGACGACCTGGCGCTGGTCCTTTTGTGCGGGGAGAGTGAAATCAAGGTTTGACCATCACTCTTGGCTTCGCGTTATTCTGATCTCTACCTAGTTGATTTCCGACACAGTCTTCATCGATCGCAAGGTCAAATTTCAGATTGGACCCAAGTCTAATATTGCCCTCAAGTATCTGCGATCACAGATCGCGACGATGCTGGCCAACCAGTTCCGTGGCAAGCCATTGTTGGAATCCCAGGTGCTTTGGAACGAGCTTGCATGGACTGTTCTAGGCAAGATGAAGGTGGACGACGAAGATGCTGCACAGGATATTGTCGTCTAAGATTATCCAAAGACAACCATTGTTATTGAAGAGTACAACACAATTGATCATATCTACTCTTCATCTTCGTCTTCGCCACTGTTACTAGAAAAAAAGTCAGAGCGAAACAACGGGTTGTAAGTGACTTACGCAATGTTATAGAATCGGAGCTGGTAGTTGTCCTTGGACGAAGCAACAACCCGAATCCAATCCCGCAAGCTGTTCTTCTTCAAGAACTTTTTGGTGAGATACTTGAGGTATCGCTTGGAGAAGGGAATGTTGGAAGTGACAGTGATTTTAACATTTCCTGTGTAGCTGTTAGACTGGTAAAAACAGAAAGAAAAAGTATGCGCACCATCACGGACAACCTTGACGTTGTCGCCAAGTTGTCCAGCCTTTCCGTCGACCTTAATGCGGTCGTGCAGGAATTTCTCGAATTCTGCGCCGTCGAAAACGCCGTCGGCTGCAGGTTTTGAATAGTCCACTACGAACTTGTGCTTAGAGACTGCTTTTCCGGAGGTTGCCTTGGGCTAGAAAGCGAGGTATGAGCCTACTGAGAAGGTAACTCAGCAAAGCGGTACCCGCATATACGAACCATTTTTGTGTCTTGAGGAAGGTGGTTGCTGGTAAAAAAGGCAAATAGGTGGTTTACACTCAGTTTTCGTGCTATGCAGCTCGGCAAGAGCCGTGATTCCTTCCCACAGTTGTGATGCCTTTCCACGAGATTATTTTTTTCTTGCTCGACAGCGACGAGTGTTATGGCCCCGGCGTTGACTAGCGCTCAGATATCTTCGGCTCAGGTCGAAGGTGAGTATTCAATAAAGCCTCAGGCTTCTACTCCAGCATTGGATACTTCCCAATGGCCTCTTCTCCTTAAAAACTACGACAAACTCCTCGTTCGGTCTGGTCACTTTACTCCAATTCCTTCTGGCTGCAACCCTTTGAAGCGGGACATAACAACTTATATCAAGTACTGTATGACTTTTCTTATTACTTCATTACTATTTACCTCTTTCACCAGATCTGGCGTCATAAACTTGGACAAACCTTCGAATCCGTCTTCCCATGAAGTTGTGGCATGGCTCAGACGTATTCTGAGGGTAGAAAAGACTGGCCATAGTGGCACTCTTGACCCCAAGGTAACAGGTTGCTTAATTGTTTGCATAGACCGTGCGACACGGTTGGTCAAATCTCAGCAAGGAGCTGGTGAGTTGACGCGTCTGGCTTTCTATCCTTGGTCTAAACTTTTCGTCAGGTAAAGAATATGTTTGTGTATTGCGATTACATGCACCTCTTCCAAACCCTACATCACTCCCTCGAGCCCTAGAAACATTAACTGGCGCTCTTTTCCAACGACCTCCCCTCATTTCTGCCGTCAAGCGAGTCCTTCGTATTCGTACCATTCACGAATCAAAACTGCTTGAATTCGATGAAAAGCGCAATCTCGCTGTCTTTTGGGTTTCTTGCGAGGCCGGAACCTACATTCGGACACTCTGCGTACATCTGGGTCTGCTTCTAGGGGTCGGTGGCCACATGCAAGAGCTCAGACGTGTTCGTAGTGGAGCAATGTCGGAGAATGATGATATGGTCACCATGCACGACGTCCTGGACGCTCAGTGGATGTACGACAATAATCGTGATGGCAAGTTTTCTTACTCTTGCTATTGCTTTTTACTCATCTCCTTCTTCTAGAGTCATATCTGAGACGCGTCATCCGTCCTCTGGAGTCTTTGATGGTTGGCTACAAACGTATCGTGGTCAAAGACAGCGCTGTCAACGCAGTCTGTTATGGCGCCAAGCTCATGATTCCTGGACTACTTCGTTATGAAGCCGACATATCTGTTCATGAAGAAGTCGTGCTAATGACCACAAAAGGTAACTTCCTTGGTCTATGCTCATAAAAAATTCTGATCATTCCACCAGGTGAAGCAATTGCGCTTGGTATCGCAATGATGTCAACCGTCGAGCTCGCTACATGCGACCATGGAGTTGTAGCCAAAGTCAAGAGGTGTATCATGGAGCGCGACACTTACCCTCGTCGATGGGGCCTTGGACCCATGGCACTGCAGAAGAAGAAGATGGTCAAGGATGGCAAATTGGGCAAACATGGCGAGAAGCTCGATGGTGTTACCCCTGCAGAGTGGAGCCGCGATTATGTGGATTACAATCGAGAAGAAGTTCCAGCCGCAGGCCCTTCGACGACAACAGCAACTGTGATCGAAGTCATCGAGGAGCCTAAAAATGACGAGGTCAAGGAAAAGAAACGCAAGCGCAAGTCTGAAGCAGCCGACGCCGAAGAGGTGACGACAATGGTAGCGGCGGGTGAAAACGAAGACGATGCTGAACGAGCGGAGCGTAAGCGGCGAAAGAAGGAGAAGAAGGCCAAAGAGGCCGAAGCTGGAGAAGAGGACGACGAAGCTCGGAAAGAGAGGAAGAGACTGAAGAAGGAGAAAAAAGCGAAAGAGCAAGCAGAGGCAGAGGAGTAATTGTCGCTCACTCTACTCTATTGTTTCTGTCATCTACAGTATTTTTAATGCTTGGTTTGGTGTCAGTCAGCCCGACATTTTAGCCGTCAGAAGAACCTCCATCTCCATGCATTTATGTAGGCGAAGAAAGACTTTGTCAACTGGGATGACTGTGCAAAGCCAAACATTCGTGAATGGAGCCATATAGACAACTTCAGTGATTTCCCTGAACAACTCTCGTTTATCTTGATGGTTCGTGCTTCTACGAGTTAAAGGAATGCATTAAATGACTTTTGCAGATACAGACTTCCAGAACCAGTCATTCGTCAGCCAGTGTCGAGCTGCCGTCGACTGGTCCTTTCTTCTCCTTCTCGCCCTGGAAGAAGCGCGGCGGTGCTGTTCAGAAAGAGAACAGCATTATGAGGGACTCTTTTTCTGTAAACAAAAGCCTGCCGCCCCTTCCCCCACCAAACGACGACTACGAACATATCGTACGCTCAGATTCTCCAGCAGAATTTCATCAGGACGATACTATTCCCTCCATCATTCCGACCGGGCCTTCAATGTCACCCAGTAGACCGTCGGTCTCTTCGTCTACCGTCGCTCTCGCACAAGCAGCATTGGGAATAGGTCTTCCTCATGTGCTCCGCCATGTATCACCATCTTCCTCGTCGTCAGACCTCCCAGAATCCAGTTCCAACCCGGTAATTCGCAGGGTTAAAAGCTCTCATAGAATGAGACCTTTTTCTGGCCACGAACGAACTCCCGCGACCGATACTCCCAAGCGGACAAGAGGACTGTCCCTGGGTACTACATCCTTTCTCAATTTCGGGTCTTCTGATGCCAAAGGCAAGGGAAAGGAGCCAGAGACGCCTGTTTCGCCTCAGAAGACCCTTACTCGCAGAGCTTCGTTCTGGTCACCTCGAAAGAAATCCTTGTCGTCAGCAGAAATTCCTGTGGTGCCCGTTCGCTCGCATGATGCAGATGGCCTATTCGTTCCTCTTCCACTGATGCTTCCGAGCTCTCCTTTGATGCTCAACTCATTCTCATCCTCTGATAATCACATCAGCTCTCATCATAGTCGTGGACTTTCGCGAAGCCGTTCTGAACGCGCTAACTCATTCCATCTCTCCCAACCGCCCCAAGTAAAACAACCTGACGATGTTGCATCTCCGAAACCGCGCCGGAAGCCCCGGAGACCTGCTACAGCAGATGCTTCAGCTGTCCGCTCCAATCCACTTTCTTTTGATCCAGCTCCCAGCTCTCCACCTGTCCCAGAGCCTGAGATTTCACATAAATCACCGAATACCCCAATACTTCATCGGTTGTCACTCAATCTCCTTCTGTCGTCGACCTCGGCTTCTAATTCTACCACTGCTTCTCCTGTCCCGACAAACTCTTCCAGACCATCACTCACGAAAACTTCAATCGATATACCCAAACCCTTCTCAGAGGAAGAATCCCTCGAGGGTTATGTATCTCGACTGGTAGAAGCTGTCAGCAAGTCTGAAGTAGCAGCCATCCTTGCATCCAGGTTTTACTTTTATCTGATACATTTTCCAAATCTGACCTTTTTCAGCACAAGTCCAGTACACACAAAAGGGCTACGTTCATACATAGGGCGATTTGATTTCAGCAAAGACCCTCTAGATATTGCTCTACGCCGCCTGCTAATGGACGTTGGACTACCGCGAGAAACACAGCAGATCGACAGGGTCATGGAGGCATTCGCAGCTCGCTATGTCGAGTGTAATCCGGATCTGTTTCTCTCCGAAGGTGCTGTACTCTTCGGGAGCATATATGGTAGCCTGACACGATTTATTTCCAGATCATCCGTATGTTCTGGCCTTTAGCTTGATTATGCTGCATACGGATGCATTCAATAAATCCAATAAGCGCAAAATGACCAAGGCGGACTACATCAAGAACACTAGATTACCAGGCGTCGCTCCAGAGGTCTTGGATGTAAGCAAACCCTATTCTGAGGTCGACCTTTTAGTTGATTTTGCTAGTGCTTCTATGATAACATCGTCTTTGCGCCATTTATCTTCGTCGAGGACCCCCTTGATCTTGGCGGTCCAAAGGGCCTCGCTGCGGACACGACACAGCGAAATCCATCAGTTAGCCCGAGTAGTAGTGGTTCCTTGCTGCTAGGGAAAAACAATAAAGTCGATCCTTACTATCTGATCTCAAATGTAAGTAGATTCTTTCTCGCTATACGTAGCTGACCCCTTTTCAGAATCTCCTTGGGCCCCTTCGCGTCAATGTTGAACTCCATGTTCCGTCTGCGAACCCTTATTCCTCCCAAGGGACATCGGGACCCTTTGACTCGGATGTCCTTCATCAATCATTCGCCAGTGGCAGCATAATAGAAGTGACTGCCGTGGACCAGGCCCGTCCAACCTCAGCTTTCTTCGGTCTCAGCGTCGGTGGTCCCCCGAGCCCCATGATGGCCGGGTTGGGTGGTCAACCTGATATTCCACAAGTCTGGAATTTAAGAGTTACCAAATCTGGCACTCTGAATCGAAAAGATGATGTACTGGAAGGTGGAAAGAAAGCATCCAGTCGGAGATGGCGCAGCTGGGGCGTCATGTTAACAGGATCGCAGCTGCTTTTCTTTCGTGATCCAGCATGGACGAATCTTATCAGTCATTCTGACGATAACCGGACCTCAATCTCATTCAAGCCAGACGAGCAGCTTCCAATCAGGGACACGGTCGCGGTGTATGATCATTCTTATACTAAGGTGAAGACATTTCAAAACCTCAAACTTTTGTCAAACTAATGTCATTAACAGCACCATAATACCCTGCGCCTCGTTTTGTCGGATGGTCGTCAGTTTCTTTTGGAAGCACCCACCGATAAAGACCTGAATGAATGGATATCTCACATAAATTATGCCAGTGCTTTCAAAACTGCTGGCGTTCGAATGCGGCCATTGGGAATGTCAGGCAAAGACGTTCAACTCACTGGCGTAGCTGCCGCAACTTCGCATTTGCATGACCTGCAGCATATGCAACAATCGCATGAGCCCAAGATACGACACTGGGGATCCGATTCCTCTCGGGATCTCATGGCGATGTTGTCTCCAGATTCAGACTCTAGTCTCAACATCTCACCGATCAAAAGAAGAGTCACTCTAATAGATATCGACGTCCCTGTTGCCCCAGAGGTGGATGGCGCTGACCAGTTCAAAGCGACATTCGACCAGGTCAAAGTTGATCTTGCTGCTGGGCGACGTATATCATCCGAGGACTCTTATATGGAGACAAGTGATTCAGATTCGACGCCACCGTCCCCGCTGCTCTCGTCCCAGAGCACCGCTAGCACATCTTCTTCACGTTCACATGCTATTCAAGGCAAAATCCGCGATCTACAGGTTAGCATGACAGAAGTGCAATCTCGACTTGACACTGAGCTTAGACTTGTTCGGAATATCGCCATTCTGACTCCATTCCAACGTTCAACTAGGGACCGCTTGCTTGCTGTGGTGCAGCGTATCGCGAAGCATGTTCAACAAGCCAGACTTGACATTGTGAAATTAACCTGTCATCGCGACGTCCTGGTGAAGGATTTGGAGGCGGAAGGCCGCCACTGGCATATTTCCAAGAAAATTGCGCTAAAAGCCGCAACTCAGACACTGGAAAGCCAGCGGAAATTCATCTCTGTACCACGGATCACAGTGCCGCCACTTGATCCTTCCGGTCATAGACCAGAACCGACTCGCGAATCCTTCCATTCTGCATTGGAATTTGGCCCAGAATGGTCAAACGACAGTGATTGGCAGATTTCAGAGTCTCCGATACATATAGCGTCGAGCTCCATGGTCTCGCTCCCTGGCGCTTCATCACCTCGTAGCAGTGACGAACTTCGAATGCACGAAAAGTTCTATACTGCTCACGAAAGCATGATGGACGAGCAAGCAGAAGACTGGCACAAGACTCGTTGTGCCCAGCGGGTTTCATTGGTGAGAATGCCATCAAGGTTTTTAGGGATGCCACGATTTGAACCTGAAACGCCTGTGGCGGAACAGTAATATAAATACAATACAGCTTGATTATTATTTCATTTATTCTATCCACCTTGCATATTTGTACAATACCCGCATTAAAAAAATGGACCAGCCAACTTCGGCCTCAACGTGCTTTTCGGAAAATTTTAGAAACTTACGCGCCCTCTCGTGACCAAATGTCCTCGTGTGACCATGGCGATGGAAAAGCGCCGGACCTGTTGTTTCAGGTCAGTTCTAAATTGACTTGGCTTCGGCGGTCATCTCAATGTTGAGCCCTTTTGTATGTACGGTGTTCTTCTGAAGAATTGAGCTGACGACGCTTCCTGCAGCAGGCCAACTGATCCCAGTACCTCGAGAGGCTCCGTTTCTTCCCAGTCCACTTTATTGCCTCAATCATGGCGCCACAAACCATCAAGATGCTGTATCGGAATCGCCTTTCACTTCTTTTCTCAAAAAGGGCAAAGCCTGACAATTTACCTATCTTCGTACCGGTACCGTTTTCCCCAACGGCTTCGACAGCTTCTGGCAGTGATATACCGATGTTTGTGGCCACCTCATCACTGGATATGCAACCTGCTACCCAGCTTGATGATTTGGTCCCACCGCCGACGATCAATCAGTTAGACGCGAAATCGAAAGCCAGGTTGATCAGGCAAGCCAATAAACTTGCCAAGGTCCTAGGCGATACACCATCTCTCGACACTGAGAGAAAGTCCACGTCTTCCATCACAAGACCAGCATCTTCGTCGCGTCAATCAACCACGAGCGAATTGCGTTCATCTATTATCAACTCACCCACAACTAATAGCTCTGTGCCCTCTATCCAATCATCATCTACCGATAATATCTCTTTAATATCTCCCTTCTCCCCAGCACCTCCGCTAGACGGAGCTCGCAGGATCAAGCTTGCCAAGCTGACCCGTGTCCTGGGAGAAGTGCCGCAGGAGCTTGTCTTCCCTACAGAGCGTCCAAGGCGACAGAGCATGGACGTCAGCACATTCTTCGAGCCGCCAACTACTTCACCCAGAGCCGTCGGACCGGCACTGAAGAGAAGTCGGTCAATGGCCATGCATAAAGCCGCTCTGGACTCTGTGGACTTTCGCGTGAGATACGACCAGAACTTTGGCATGCTTAGCGATAAGCAGCGAGCTCTGAACGTGAAACGAGCGCGAAAGATGACCCAGGTACTTGTTTCATGTCTCCACCCAAGACCTTGAACTGATTCCTGATGTTAGCTTTTCGGTCATGAACCGCCACAGGAACTAATCCTTGGTTATAATACTCAGGATGACTCTCGACTTTCGACACCAAGTCTTTCACCATCAGCTTCATCTTTCCACACTGCGGACGGGCAAGCCTCTCCTTCCAGTATCACACATTCATTTTCAGCCGACCAAGAGCAAGCTCTTGAACTCAACGTTCCAATCTTTGAACCAGATACTCCTTCTCCCACTTTACATGATCGCAGGCGACGGGTCGCTCGGGTCGCCAAGCTAAGCAGATTCTTCGGAGTCGGCTCACAAGATCTCACATCTTGCGTCCCCCCAATTCAAGACAAGTTCAGACCTGCATCTGTTCAAGTCGAGGTTAGATTGGGAGGTCGGAGATTCTGGGAGCGCTCTGACAGAGATGTAGCTGAAGCGCAAGACGCTGATGTACATCGAGCAATCTTGGATGGTTTACGAGCTCTGAAAGCCTGATTTCAAGGACTCGATTAATGTATCAATAGGACAGTTCACTGTATGTATGTTCATTTTCTTATCAGCACGTAGACTGGATCTCCAAGTACAATGCTCGTCATGTGGCGGAAAGAGCCAGTCAAAGACATAAGCAGTCCTCCAAAAGAGGCGTATGCCGTCCTGGTGCGATGCAGTGATTAGCTAGAAAAAAAAAAGGTGAGGCAAGAAAATCGCGTACACAATTTCGGATGTTCCACCATCAAACTTGTAGACCTAGTCGCGTTCAGAAGACGCACATGTGGGTTCAAAAAGGAAAACCGACTTTTCCATACATAACATAGTCATAGTCCTCTTCTAATCCTCTTCTGCCTTTTCCATCTGGTCGCCAGACATCGTGTTCTTTTTCATCTTCATCTACGGCTCCGTCGACTGTGCTGGAAGCGGGAGCACCGCGAGCGAGGGAAGAGGCTAATGCCAGCGCAAAGTTCTCGTCCTTTTGTAATGGAAAGAGTTCGACGTTGAAATCCAGAGTCAAATCCATGTCGTAGTTTTTTGAATGTGCGATCAGGCGCGACACTGAAAAGTCAGTCGGATTACAAGCAAGATGGCCTCGATGTCGAACCTCGGTCGAACTTTTTGCCATCCTTGTCGATGTTACTGATGGTGAATATGTCGTCAAACACAATGTTGGACGCAACAGCGGTCATGGCCGAAGCAGAGAGGTATTTATGTCTGTTGATCTTCCAGTCCAATTGAAATTGATTATTTTGGCAAGGCTACATTATTTTTGAGTAGTTGTTACAGATCTGACACACTATGGTAAATCAGAGAAAAGGATTACTCGTCTGAAAGGCAGGTATTGTGGGTTGCTCTATGACGGTGTCCTTGATTGGCACAACCGGGATCGACAGGCCTGGAAGAGGCACCTGCCAACTTGCACGCGACGCAAGAATACGGCGCACTTGATGTTCAATCAGTTCATGTAGTTTCGGTACATTGGCCAGTTTAGCACGACTTCCCATCAACGAAGTGGTCGTCAGGTCGAGATGGAAATTTGGCGCAATGGTAATTTTGAGTGAGGGCGCAGGAGAAGACGGTAATGGTGGTGATACGTTTACCTGAAGATTCGAGAGTCAGAAAGATTTGCAAAATAATGTGATAATATTCACCGATGATTCAAAATTCGACAGCGATATTGTCAAGGATACGGGGAGTCGGGCAAACGAGGGCATGGGATAATTGAAGAGACACGACGTCGACAGCGATAGAGATATTGTGTCTAGATATTTCACGTCGAATGCAGTTTCCTAGACAAGAGTTGGTGAAAGGTAGCAAGTGCGCGAACAAGACTCACGGATGGAATGGTATCTGTAGCCTTTCGCGTCCTGCGTCCATTATGAAGCCGGGGGGCAGACTGGCCAAGGTCCACAGAGAGCACTTGTATATGACCCTGCAAGAATGAGTTGAGGAAACACCGGCGCTGGCTTGCTTACCAGAAAGCTTGTGGGTCGTATTTTGTTGGCAAATTCTTCTACCCGCTGCCGAGCAACCTCGTCGCCTTCCAAGCCAGGTAAGTGATCTCTGAGCTTGGAGCGGTACACTCCGACCACCTGAAAAGTATGAGCAACAGATTAGAGATAAAGAAACTGACACAGACCTCTTGTAGAAGGACATTGAGCCATTCGGTACCGGATTCGTCGCCTTCGGATGGTTGCTTTGGACCTTTCTTGTTCTTGACAACAAGTTCGCTATCGACTCGCGGATGGTAGGACGATGTTTCGAAGGGATATTGAGTGGAATCCAGGAATAAATACTTCAAGATAAGCCCGAAAATCAGTAGAATCGACAGTTGGCCCAGGATCAGCCCTGTAGCGCGTCAATTGGAACAAAAAGATGAATAGACCCAGTCTGACCTTGAGTAAAAGTGGGCTGAAGGGAGAAGATGTAGTTGCTGGCCATAAGAGTTGATTTCACGTGGAAGAGGAGTCGGAAGCCAGGTGACGTGCATTGTGCAACTTCTTATTTCAATTTCATGCGTGCATTTATTGCTTGGAACGGAGTACCGTTGACAGACTCTCTCGTTCGAAATGTTTGCAGTCTTCAAGTTCATTGGCCTTTCAACTGATGTGTTACTAGGCTCTGAAAAGTCTCCAGGTCGTTCCTGATATCGATATTATCCAGTCTCCGAGTGTGCAAGGCGGTAAAAAATTGTTGCAATGGGCGACCTACGATGAACTCGACCACGAACTGACCTATGTCCATCGAGATGAGGTACTGTCTAGCGCATATACCTTTAGAAAAGGTCTAATCAGGCATGCTTTTAAAACCCATCGACATTCAAGTAGTTGATTGGATCTTCAGAAAACACTTTCTGTCCCGCGCAATAACTCAATATTTGACCAAAAACTCCGGGTCTGTCTTGTCCAAGGCTACACCAAAAACCTATGAAATCGAGCTTTCTTTCGCCGATGAGCTCAGTGAATTATTCAGCGACGAACTATGGGAACTAGGCCAACAACTCGCCGAGGATCCCAGCAAATGGTGGATACTGAAGCCGTTCGTTCATTTCCTGAATTCCACTTGGTCATGACTCACGTCTGATCAGCTCAATGGCCGACAGAGGAAATGGTATTAGAATCTTCAACTCCAGGGCTGCTCTTGAGCAGATATTCATCGATTTTGAAGACAATGAGGATGACGCGGAAGACAATACTGTCATTATTACCTCCCAGCTTCGCCATTTCGTCGTGCAGGTAAGTGATGCTGCCCTGGTACTCTTCTTGATACCAAGATCTTCAGGAATATATCATGAAACCACTCTTGATGGATCCATCCGAGTGTCCAATCAATGGCGCCTCAAAGCCAACAAGCTTTCGGGGTTACAAAGTCAGTCCCACTACATCAACTGAGTTCTTTCTTTTGATGTGTGTAATCTGGCTAGTTTCACCTGAGGGTATACTGTCTCGCATCTGGAGCTTTGACTCTTTTTGTTTATGACCGAATACTGGCTTTGTTTTCTGCTGTTCCTTACATATTGCCACTGTCCAATGCAGATTCAACAGAACATGGTCAATCGATTGATCTGGCACCTCATCTCACAAACACTTCTCTGCAAGTCCATCGAGGCGAAGAGGGCGTCCGTTTACTCGACGAACTTGTTGGATGTCACATATTGCCCAACGGTGCTATTCTCACAGAACAGAACGTCAAGGATATCATCTCGCAGGTTGGGGATATCATGGCCGACACTTGCAAGGCCGCATTAGGCATTCACTTCCAAGCAAGTCAAGTCATCTATTCCACTTGATCAGGAAATTGACTACATCTTCATAGGCCATCGACAACGCATATGAGCTGTTTGGCGTCGATTTTATCCTCACGGAGGACTTGCAACTCATGCTGCTCGAGATCAATGCAGAACCGGCGATAGAGCTTACTGGACCGCGATGTACTTGGATTTTAGAGGACCTTTTCACTGCCATCGCAAAGGTTTGTGTGGGACCATTTTTCCAGAACGAGTCGCAGAGTGCAACTGAGGATTGGAAAGTTGGTGAAACGAGATATAATTTGAAAAAGTGTCTGAATATGGAGGTTCGAGGTAACGCATAAGTAATACCTACAAGTTTGAAAAATGATATCCATCTAAGGACAGTCCGTCCTTGCAAACTAAGTCACAGAGAACGTGACAATCATGGCCTCGGCTGGATCCTCGACACCGTCTCGAAAACGCTCCAAGTGGCAAGACGACGATGAAGAAGTCGATGTTCCTCAAGTTCCTCAGCGCCGGCGTGTAAAGCCGAAAGTCCTTCAATCAGAAATACCGCCAGAACCTCGGGCAACAGCGCGTCAGGTTCAATCGCACAGCGTATATGTTCCCCCAAGGACTCACCATCCACCTATAATACCATCTCGTTCTGTCTACTGCTACGAAAGGCTCAATCAAATTGAAGAAGGGTCTTACGGGGTTGTCTTCAGAGCTCGCGACAAACAGACAGGCGATATCGTAGCCTTGAAGAAGCTGAAGCTGGATGAAGAAAAAAATGGATTTCCGATTACTGCCTTGAGAGAGGTTAATGCGTTGATGTCTTGTCGCCACGAAAATGTCGTCGGCATCCGTGAAGTCGTCGTAGGAGACACCTTGACCCAGTACGCCATGTTCTTTATACCCATTCCTCGTATTTTAACAAACCGGACAGGGTTTTCGTGGTCATGGATTTCATCGAGCACGACCTCAAGTCCTTGCTCACCCTCATGACAATGCCCTTCCTTCAATCCGAAATCAAGACTCTAATGATGCAACTTTTGTCAGCCGTGAAGCACTGTCATTCAAACTGGATTCTCCACCGCGACTTGAAGACCAGCAATCTGTTGATGAACAACCGTGGAACCATCAAAGTAAGTGAAAGTGTGAAAAGTGGCTGGAAATGTTGCTGAGACGAGCGTGACATTAGGTGGCGGATTTCGGTCTCGCTCGACGGTATGGAGATCCAGTCGGTGTGGGAGGGATGACGCAGCTTGTGGTCACTCTGTGGTATCGGTGCGCGTCGAGCTATATCAGCACTTGAAAAAATTGTCGACATTGCCTTGCAGTGCTCCAGAGATCCTCCTGGGGGCGACCAAATATTCTACTGCCGTCGACATGTGGTCGGTGGGGTGTATATTTGCAGAATTGCTTCTGAAAGAGCCTCTTTTTCAGGCTAAAGCTGAACTGGAACTGCTCTCGATGATTTTCAAGCTTCTGGGGCCTCCAACGAATATCTCGTGGCCAGATTACTCGACTTTGCCACTTTCGAAAACGTTGTCTTTGCCGTCACCGCAGCCTCATCAATTCCGCCAAAAGTTCCAGCATATCACCTCCGCCGGTATCGATTTACTCATGTCTTTTCTGACATATGATCCTGAACGAAGAATCACTGCTGAAGAGGCCTTGGAGCATCCTTATTTCACGTAGGCTGACGAAGTGTCTTTATGTTCAAGCTCTGATTGATACTGCAGGGAATCACCGCTACCAAAGCATCCAGATCTGTTTGGATCTTTCCCTTCAGCAGCTGCTGGTGAAAAGTAACTCAGTACACCCTCTTCGCCTGTTCACTGACAAATATGGTTTTAGGAAACGCAAACTATTCGACAGCCCGTCTGCGCCAGTCAGAGCTGCGACTTGATAATAACTGTATTTACATCCCAATATATTTGCCGCGACCAATCAAGGATCCAAATCTAAAACTGCAAGAGCTTCTCTCATCTTTCGAAAACGGGCCTGGGTTCGAAGCATATCTCCCGTGCGCTCATAAAACTCTTTGACCTGTGAATGAATGAGACAAAGTTCCATTCGAACTGGAATGACACCGACCTCTTCAATAGTGAACCTATAATCTTGTGCAATGTCCCGGATGGTTTGATCAATGAGATGCAGGCCAGGGATAGCTACCACCGCCTGAGGGACTTCGAGTACTGGGGGACTTGAACCATGTCAGACTTGAGCAAACTCGATGAGATGATTAATACCTTGTCTTCAACCTTTTCTGACTCGGTTCATTGTCTGGGTCCTCAGGCTCCTTCCTCTTGGCCCAGGCCGGGGGAGGCTCGTTCCCAATCTTGATGGCCCATTCAGACCCATCTTCATCGTTCAGGTCTCCTTCGACGCGACTACCTTGGGAAGGCTCCCCTGCCTAAATCGAAATTAACAATGATCGACCGGAACATGGTAAGGTCTCACCAAGTCTTCTTCGTCGGCAGCCACATCGACTCTTGCAGAAGTTTTGACTTTCTTTTTTCTAGGTCTCTTGGTCTTTTCCTCGGGCTGTCGCACATAACCATATTGCCCGTTTTCACCTGGTACAGATTGTTTCTGCTCAACGATGAGAGCAATCTGTGTGTCGAGTCGGCCTGCATTCTTTTTGTAGCGCTCTCGCCAAGATTGCCAGGTATGACGGGTCACCCAGGCATACTCTGGATCCGTTTTCTACAGTGAAATGTGAGTGGAAGTCGAACAAAAGAATTGTCAACTCACCAGATCGCAAAGTTGTTGATAAAGTTTATTTCCTGTTCGCCCGCCGATTTCCTTGAAGGGAATCTTTAAAGCTATCCAGTTGCACAAATGCTCTTCGTCGTCTTCAGTGAAGGAAGTACGTCTGATTAAAGTGAGCCTGTGGGAATGATAGGAAAAAAGTGGATGCTTACTCTTCGCCTGCACGACGACCTCCTGGATTCTTGTAAATCAGCGGCGTGTACATGAGAGCACCGCGGTCGATGCATTTTTTCACCCAAAGGTAAGATTCGATGCTCTTCTCCGCAACGCCGTGATAAGTTTTAACTAGCGACTGGAAAGCGTCGGTGTCTGGGTCAGCCAGGATGACTCGCGCCGACTGCGGGGTGGCATAGGGATCGCCTCCAGAATGCTTGGAATAAAAGTCAGTGATTAAACTAGAGAGAAAAGGGAGAGGAATTTGATACCATTATCCGCTGTGAAAGGGTGTTTCGGACGTTGATGTTGGCTATGCTGGGGTGAATATGCATCGATATGGGCGCTCCATTCTCGATGAATATTTGCTTCAATAACATGCCCGCTGTTTTGCATGCTTCTATATAGGTGTAAGGAACAAAATAGCGTTCAGGGCGGTCTGGTGCCGCCCAACAGAGCCGAAGTCGTTCTGCTTCAGAAGTGCCAGGACGAATGAGAATGAAACCTTGTCGGGGAACCTTGGACTCGACTCGACCTCCCAGAGTCTGAAGCAGCTCGTTAATTTGTGTGAAAAAAAGAGACAAGAGAAGACGACGCTCACGGTAATGGTCTCCGTGACTTCCTTTTGAATCCCCTCAGGTATGTCTTTCTGAAGGAAAAACTTGACGGCAATTCCAGTAACGTCTTGAAAGATCTAGTGAGGAATAAGAAGGAGCAGTTGACCGGCGAGCAGAAGATACCATTGCAGTTTGATGTTAGGGTTCAAAGTGGGGTTATGGTTGTCTTTCAGCCCGCGGGAACCGGCGCCGAAGCGAAAAGTGATGCATTATTATTTTCAGTATTTGATATTAGAGCCCGTTAGCTGAGTACATAGGTCAGAATGAACGATAGATAGATACAAGGGCGGTCAACTTGTGCCTGAAGGGCAGAGTCGAAGGATCCTGAATGCTCCATGATTTCGCTCACAGATATAAATCACATCATCCTTGCGACCGAGGAATAGCACCTCATCCCGACTGTCTATATCTTCGCCATTGAATTCTATCCGACCCGCTGGAGATTTCGCTGCCCCTGTACTCATTTTTTTCGGGATATGATGACTGTAACCACTTCGACTTTTTGATGCCAGCACGGTAGCTGAAGTGGCGGTAGAAGAAGCGACTGGTGTCCCGATCTTCCAGACAAAGGGAGCACGTCGGTTGAGATTCGACGGGAGAGGATTGAACTGAGGTAAAGCAGTTCGGGATTCATCGCCAGGTTTCAGCAGGGCGTCACCGAGGTCTACTGCTTCCAGACCACCTTGCCGCATTGCAACCAAGACTGAGCGATCCTTGACATCAAATGCTTCAAGGCGTCGAACATCGCCCATTCTGCTGGTCAAAGTTGAAGGAGACTTGTAATCTTCTTCATGTTCGTCGCCACTCCATAGGAATCGCCCTTTCAGAACAGATCTTCCTCTAGCATCAACGATTGTAGTGCTGTGTCCCCCTCTGGAAGAATAAAAGAGAGCTGGGGGTCCATAATGGCGAGGCTGAGCCAGCAATGATATTGGTGTCAGCAATGGTTTGTCACCATCCTGGGTGTTTGACGAAGGCGATGGAGGTGGCGGTGTTCGAAATGGATGTGTCGGATCTACGCTCTGCTGTCGTAAATCTTTCAGGAGAATGTAGTCTGCATCCTCTTCTCGTCGGACAGGAAGATCAGGCGGCAATAATCCATCCTTGTACCATGCCTGCATAAGCGAAGCTTTCCACGGTCCTGAAATTGATCAGTCTTTGGTTAATGATGGAAAGAATCAGCGACTGACCGTGAATAACTTGTTTTGGATCCCGATAGAACCATCGAGAAGGTAAAACAGGCGTTGGAACTGGTAAGCCTGGAGGTGTGAATTGAACTTGAGAAAGATCGGTGCCATTTCCGGCACCGCCCTCTGGCTCATGTTCCATTCGATACTCTAGGAAATCCGGGTATGTTGGTGGAATAACATAGTCATCGGCAATCGATGCCAATGGGAAATTAGGAGCAAATGTCAGTTGCTGGAAAGTAGTATATGGACCCATTTGAGCTGTTGCAATGGCCACAAGTTCTTCCGTATGAGCCAGGGCAGTCCCTGGTTCTGTGGGGGTCCCAGGGCGCTCTCCTGTAGCATCAACCTCGGTGGTAGAATCATTTGGCTGTTGCTCCGAAGCGGCAATGGGCACATTTTCTGGACCCGTCCCGGTAGCTACAACTGTAGAGCCAACAGCGACGCTGACCCCAATGCTGACGTTGACATTTGTGTCGTCTTCAGCTAGGGCGGTTTCCGAGTCATTCGCAGGACCGTCACCGGTCCTGATCTCTCTAGCCCTTCGTCTTGCTGCCCGTCTTTCTGCTCGACCGATTCGGACCTCACGGACTCTAACAGTCGCGGGCTCCAAACCAAAAACATTTTGCGAAAATACGAGGAAAACCTCGACGAGATCATCACCTTGGAGCTGTAATTCCAGTGACCGAGGAGAATCGGGCAAAATGAAAGTACGAGAAAGTCCGAGGGCTGTCCGATATGTGCCTGCGAACAATTCGACCTTTTCACCATTGTCGCCACAAAGAATAGCGAGAAAGCTGAGAAAGAATGAAATTAATTAACTGTAGTTGCATTATTCGTTGAATATACCTCTTCTTAGCGGTTTCAACCGCTTTGACCATCAGAGCGCCCTTTGTACCAGGGAGCTTGACATATTCAAGTTTCGGAGGAGGAAACTGAGCCGTCACTGTGCTGGTATTGGTCCTTTTAGAACCTTCACTCTCATGGCTCTTTGCTGATGGTGGTCTGTCTTCAGTACGTCGAGTTTGAAATGCCGTGCTGAATATTTTGGGAAGAAATCTGGACGACCGTGATGAAGATATTGAAGGAGATGGTTCTGGCAATGACGGAACCGATGCCGAAGTCGGCGAGGACACAATTTCTCCAGGCATCACAGCTTGAATCGTCGCAGAAGACTGAGTTGATCTATAAGAATGTGATCGCGATAGACGATGTGGACTTCTCGTCGGGGGAGCAGTCAATGGTGGAGTTTGTTCAGAAATTGGGTTTGGCCCACTGGATTGACCAATCAAGACTGACCAACGACGTCTCCTTGTAGGAGTCGTTGTCTCCGGTGTTGGCTCAGGAATACTGGGCTGAATTGAGGAATGGGTGTCTGAAGTCCTTGGACTAGCTGGTTCGTCATCTCCAGTGGCGACTGGATGTGAGGAAACTATGAGAATGGGCTGCTGGGCTCGTCTGGAGCCAGCTGGAGGAAGATCAGGTATTCGACTTTCCATCAAGGCTTCAGCCAAGCTAATTTGACCACTGGCATCATCCTCGTCAGCATCAGGGCCAGCTGTTTCAGGCGCAATAGTCGGATGCGGATCATGATTTGGTGAATAAGATAATGTATGGCGCAAGGTTTGGAGAGTCGGAGCTGGAGAAGGTTCTGGAGGTACAATCGAATTTGACCGAGAAAGAGTCAAATCCAGGTTGGCAGGTCGACCTCGACGTGAACTGGATGCTGTTCTAGTATGTCCGGTTACAGTAGGCGGAGAAGCAATTGGATGACTCAAATTGCCGGAGAGTCTAACGCTGGTACGTTCGTCCAGGGCTTGACTTCCACTAGAACCTGCCGCCACAATGTCGATTGCTTCGTCTTCACTAGATTCTACCCAATCGGCTTTAGAATCAGGATCGCGTATTCGGCTTGTTTCCGTGTTTCGACGTGTCATTGGACCTGTCGTAAGCATATCTGCGACTGAGTTGGTCCGAGTTCGAGTTAAGGGAGGAATCGATAATGAAGAAGTCTCAGGGTGAGATGGGGCCGCCGGTTGATACGGCGGTGGAAGACCCGATGGCGGAGCAGGAGACGCTGGTGGCGTTTTCGGTCTCCTGGTCGTCGGTGTACGAGGAACCAGTGGAACTTGAGGAACTGGAGGAATCGGCATGTCGGGATATGAAGCTTTGCGAAGCAGTTTACTCCGAGCTGAAGATTCACCGGGCGGTGGACTCGATAAGCTTGCTTTCCGGGGCTTTTCCTGAGAATCGCGCTCTCCGAAATCGAGAACTGCGCCTATAGCGATTTTCTTGAGCGTTTCTCGACGTGAACGCTCTCTTTCTCTGCGCATTTCGACGTCAATTCTCCATTCGACCGCCTTCTTCACCTCTTCTAAAGCATAGACCCGAACACCATCCCTTCTACCAGCAATTGCCACTAGAACCCCACGTTGCTCCATCACCACGACGCTTTTGAAGCTTACCCTTCGGACCAAGGCATAAGGCTGTGGAGCAGGTGGCGACACTAGAGGCAAAACATCCAAGCCTTGGGCGTGACAGAGCAAAAGGTAATGGGGCGCGAGAAAGGCGCCGCTTGAAGGCGGGGTGCTGAAATGAGAGGGCGATAGATCTGAAGTTATGACAGAAAGAGAAAGCCCGAGCTCTTGAAGAGAGGGCGGTGGTAATGAAGGGGGCGGTGTCGTCGCTCTCGGTTGTGGAGATGAGCTTCTAGAAGCTGAATCGGGTTTCTCAGAGTTTTCCCTTAGAGTTGATCGAGAAGCACTCGGTGGAACATAATCACGACGATGTATGAGATTGGTAAAGAAGCCAGAAAGTCGATTTGAGGCTCTGACCTGTTGAAAAGATGAAGTCGAATTAATTTAAAGAAGACAATACATACCTCCATGTTGGACCTTTGTCGTCTCCGTTCGTCAGCTGAAGGAGGACCTTCCCTTGAAGACATGTTGCTCCGAGAAGGCGACGGCGGTGGTCGCTCAGAGTTGACTGCAGATGTCGGGGAAGGTTCTGACTGGGAAATCTGAACAACGGGCAAGCTGGTTGTGCTGGCTACTTCTTCCATAACTTCTGATAAGGTCGACGGACCGCGACTGTCGACCTCTTCTGCCAAGGGTTGAATGGAGGACTGATCTATACCTATAGGCATTGAATCGTAGTCCTTTACAGATTCGTGGACCTGAGAATGGTCGTCACCGTCGACTGTGACATTGGACATGACTGTCTAGAGCAAACGCAAGCGGGGTACACTGGGCCACGTGCGGAAAATTAACTTTCCCTGGAACGACTCAGAGCGGAATGTTTCGTTTTTCTAGGCCTCTTGTCTTCAGACGCTCCCTTTCGACAGTAACTCAACATGATGTTCACCATTTCGCTCAGTTCCTTCCGGAATCTTCAATTATTTCAACTTTACCTCCATTTTCTCACCCGGCGACTGACTTGGACCAGTTCAATACGGATTGGATGAAAAAATACAGAGGTCGCTCTACTACGGTCCTTAAACCGAAGACTACGGCACAAGTCAGTGAGATCGTCAAGCACTGTTCAAGCAGGGAAATAGGTGTCGTCCCTCAAGGTGGTAACACTGGTCTGGTTGGCGGGGGAGTCCCAATTTCAGATGAAATTATTCTTTCACTGTCAAATATGAACTCGGTTCGATCCTTTGACCCCATATCCGGTCTTATTTTCTTCATTTCACGTCGCGTTTTGGGACATTGACAAGATCTCTAGGCATTCTGGTCGCTGATGCCGGATGTATCCTTCAATCGTTGACTGATTATGTCGCTCCACATAATCACATCATGCCACTCGATCTTGGGGCGAAAGGCAGGTCAGTCTTATCTTTTTCGCAAGTCTGCAACACGATTTCACACGTTACAAGTTGTCAGATCGGTGGAAATGTCGCTACGAATGCTGGAGGTCTTCGGTTACTGCGGTATGGATCTCTACATGGCTCTGTCCTTGGACTGGAAGTTGTCCTTCCCGACGGCACCATATTGGACCAGTTAACGTCGCTACGCAAGGACAACACTGGTAACCAGTCTTAGTTCAACTCTTGAAATGTTTCTCATGTTTGATCAATAGGCTACGATTTGAAACAACTTTTCATAGGAGCTGAAGGCACCTTGGGCATCATCACGGGGGTTTCAATCCTTACTGCACCGTCGCCACAGGCCTCGAACAACGTCATTCTGGCCCTGCCACACTTTGACAATGTTCTTCCCTTGTATCAGATCGTCAAACGACAATTGTCAGAAATATTGTCAGCCTTTGAATTTATTGATCGGACTGCCTATGATCTCGCTGTTAAACATGGCCAAGGCAGGGCCCTCAATGAGGAAGATGTCGAGGGAGCGACGTGTTTCGTCCTTGTCGAAACCAGTGGTGGTAGACGCGAACATGACGAACAGGTTTGTCAGTTCAATGAACAGATTGACTGGGCTTATACTCGAACCACAGAAACTCAATGATCTCCTCGAGCAACTCTTGGATGGCGATAAACCCCTGATCAACAGTGGAGTCTTGGCTCAATCTCCGGCACAATTTTCCTCACTATGGGCTCTCCGAGAAGGTGTGACTGAAGCGGTTTCTAAAGAAGGCCGAGCATACAAATACGACATCTCTGTGCCATTATCGACTTTCAAGGATGTTGTTGACACGACCAGAGAGCATCTAAGGTCCAAGGGGTTACTTGGAGACCATGCAGTGAAGCATGTCCTTGGTTATGGACATGTTGGCGATGGTAGCTCTTGAAATATGGCTTGAACTACTGCTAACTATTTCAAGGTAACCTGCACTTGAATATCGTGGCCGCCGCATACACACCGGAAATCGAGCAAGCATTGGAACCCTTCATATACGAGCTTGTCGGCAAGTGTCCTCTATTTCTCTTTCCTCCGTCGTTTAACCTACTTGTAGCATCACATCGAGGATCAATATCAGCAGAGCACGGTATTGGAGCAATGAAAACCCACGCGCTTCATTATTCCAAGAGCCAGACAAGTATTGACTGGATGAAGAAAATCAAGCAGCTATTTGACCCGAAAGGGATCATGAATCCGCACAAAGTTCTCGAGCACTGAACCTTGAACGAGCAATGGTGCAGCCATAATTGCGAAATAGGTCGGTTGGAGACGGAAGGCGGATCCTGACGGCATTTATGCTGAGACAACTTGTACAAATACTATTGAATTGACATTCCTCTTTCACTTGTTCAATGTACTCTGGTGGCGAACCGAGTTCCTCTCGGGCCAAAGGAAAGCAACGAGATGTCTCCGAAACGACACCACTTCTTGGCTCGTCCTCATCGACGATTAGGCCCGAAGCTGAGCAGCCAGATCCAAATACTATTCAACGCAGCCGACTGCTGCTAATATTTCTGTGTTTCCTCGCAGTTTGCATCCTCTCAGCTTGCTGCTTTGCACTCCTTGCTTGGTCCTATGCGTCTCAGGTGGCTGACGCGTCTCCTGACGCTGTTCTTCACGAGGCGGTTATCATTCAGCCTCCATACCGCTTGGATGTGCTCAATATCACAGAAGCTGCAGGAATTTGGATAAGAATTGGCGGGAAAGCTGCGCTGGATGCTGCCACCGTCGTCCGAGTTCGCGAAGGCGATGACGACGGCTTCTTTTGCAGTCTATGGAAGGCAATAGGTCGTTGGGGGGTTCGTCGAATTGAAAAAGTCTCCGTTAATCCGAGCACTATTCATGTCAGTACAGAGCACAATTGGCTTGCTGATCTCAAGGTTGAACCATTCGAATTGCCACTGACGGGTCAACCGCAAGACATATCCACATCCGTCTTGTTAAACCCAACTTCGAACTCCTCTCTGCTCCTAGAATTCATTCGACATTCATGGAAGTTTGGTGTTGCTTCGATGGTGTCGAACATTGAAGAGATAAATATATCTGTAAAGGCCCTCTTTTGTTTTGGAGTTCCATTCTTATTGCACTCAGCGATTGTGGTTCCACAAAACTCTCCCCGATATCACGGCCGGAATAAATGTGACAAGTGCGTAGACGGTTGTCTCTTGCGGCCGAAATAATCTCAGACCTTTTTGTAGTTCCGCCCTTACCTGGCCTTCCAGAGCCAGGGCGTAATAATCCCTTGCCTGCTGTTTCCGACCTCGTCACATTGGATTCTTTCAAAGTTCTTGTACAGTCGGGTCATCTAGATGTGCAAGCGCAGGCAACAGTGATCAATCCCTTGCCTTTGACCTTGAAAAACTCCACAATTCCTGTTTTGCCATTCACGGTCTCGCTCAGGCCGTACAACCTACCAGTTGCATCAGTCTTCACGGAGCCATTCTCCTTGGGGGATCCCAACATCACGCTGAACATTTCTGGGCGGCTTCTTGCGCTACCTTCGAATGCAACAGAACCATTGTCTCTCTTCTTGGGGAATTATTTATCAGGCGTGGTCAATCCAGTCATGATATCTTCTCCTCAGATTCCCTCGCTTTCCGTTGAAGTCCTTTTTCCACCATCCGCCACAGAAATTCTTCGCAACATTACGATTCACGACATGAAGATAAAACCAACGAATCCAATGAAAACCAGTGGGACCGTCGTCGCACGAATTGTCTTGCCACTGGGCATGGACGTCGCACTGGATGTCAAGCGTGTCCTTCCTGACGTTTTCGTATTGGATGAATCGGAGGCTGAAGGGTCAGAACAAAAAGTATTTTTCGGGCATATCAAACCAGAAGAGTGGCTCGAGGCACTTTGCGTCCGCGAACCATCTGAAGAAGGGGAAGGACCTACCTTTACCGTTTCTGCCGACATTGTCGATGTTCCTTTCGAGGTTCTTCCTGGTCGACAGAAAGAATTTAGAAATTTTGTCAGCAAGGTGAACCTATAGTTCCAGCTTGTTCGAAAGCTAACACCAGGCAGGTTTTATTCAATAATGGCGGGGCATGGGCAGGATTCGTTGGATCGGCGGGAGTCAAGGCGCATATCGAAGGCCTGCAGATCGGACATGGCAATACCATACTTTTGCCCGAGCTGCCTGTCCATGGTCGTGTCAGAATCCAGAAATCCAGTCTATTTGGGAGTAGATAGTTTGTTGGATCACATCGTTACATCGTACATTTAACGGACATCATCTGTAAAACCTTCCTTCACCTTGTACATATATCATCTATGTATCACAGTTTGGCTATCCTTTTTCTTAGCTCTGTCTTGAGGATTTTGCCAGTGGATGTTTTCTGTGAAAGGTCAAGGTCAGTGAGACCACAGAATGAACTTGAACCTCACAGGTAATTCCAGGACGATTTCAACCCACTCTGGGCAAGCAAACCCTGGCAAGCGACTTTTTGCATGTTTTTTCAGGTCGGCGGCAAACTCTTGGTGGCGGTTCTTCCATTTGGCGGCATGTTGTGGATGCAAAATGACGAATGCCATCGGTCGCTCGCCCCACTTCGGATGGCTTTTAGCGACCACGCTTACTTCAAGGACATGGGGGTGAGAGCTCAGCTCTGTGTACATGGTCAGTATATTTTCTGACCCTAGCTCACTGAGAAAAAAACCTTGCTCTATGCTGAGAGAGCTGACGTTCTCGCCCCCGCTGTATAATCGTGAGAGTCGGTCCATTGAGAATCCTCGGGTCGCACCTTATGATCAGGTCCTATGAGATGTTTAATAAAACGACTGAAAGCAGAAAAAAGAATCGTTGCCTTGCTTCTATCCAAGATCGCAACAGAACCATCTTCATGCATTACAGCCAAATCTCCCGTATGAAAGTAACCACCTTCAAATGCGCTACGAGTAGCGCTAGGATCCTTGAAGTACTCTCGCATCACGATATTGCCTAACCAGATAAGTAAATTTATTCGTTGAAAACAGTGGACAAAAACGACTCGCCTCTCGTGATGATCTCGCCCAGAGTTTTCCCGTCTTTTGGGACGTCAACAAGTGGGATGGAACCTTGGTGGACGACCCGCATTTCCTCTGACGTCGCGAAACCATGGCCTTGTCTGGCTATTATCCTTGAACGGTCGTCACTCGACATATTCTCCCAACTTGGTTGCTGTCCAGCATAATTACGAGTGAAGGCTGTTGATCTTAAGTATCAAGAAATACAGCATGAAACTTACTCACGACCGTAGGTTTCGCTGAAAAGAGCATTGAGTTCGAGTTTCACATACGAAAGAAACAGCGACTCACGTCAATCCATAAACATGGACAGGGGTGATACCCTTCTTGTCCAGTTCGGCGAGAAGATGGGCAGTTGGCGCAGCGCCTAGTGCATCGGAGTTAAAACACAATTCAAACATTCAAGCTTTGAAACCACCTGCGATGATAGCGGTAACACTTTGAGTCGGTTTCTTGGCTCGAGGGTGATTCACAATGCCTAGTTGTACCGTAGGTGCAGCACAATAATGTGAAACAGACGAAGTTAGTAGGTGCTTCCATATAAGGTCATAGTTGACGGTTCGTAAGGTTATTTGAGTGGCGAATGCCTTGTATGATGGTCAGTGACGAACGAGTAGACATGAAGTCCACTCACAAAGGTATTGGCCCAAGGGAAGGTCCATCCTGCTGCATGAAACATCGGCAGGATCCTACTTGAACATCAGCGCATGCAAAGTCACAGACCGCCCATATATACCAGAGATATGTCGACTCAGAGTTGATTCTGTAGCTTGTCACGAAAAACAATTTAGAAAAACGACGAGGATGCGTACTGTCCCTCATATGCATTGGCAATCGCTGCCAAATATGATCCTAATCGCAAATTCAGTAAAGTAAACTAGGATATCACCTTGAACTGACCTCGAAGTGTGGTAATGACTCCCTTCGGCTGCACAGGGTTCAGCACAATAGCCAACATAAGAGAGAAAGGATAGACCCTGCCGGTGGTTCCAGACCTATGGAGGATGAGTTTGAGAAAGAACATTGTGGAGAACACTCACGTGTAGCAGAGAACAGCAGCTGCATTTTCGTCTTCTTCGGCATCCAAGCCCAACCAGCCCTGGATTCTCGGTTAGCCTGGAGGACATAACAGTCAAGACATTGTTTAGTACCCGCTCTTGGCTGAATTTGCGACCTTCACTGAGAAAAGCCTCATACGGGCAGCCAACGCGTCCAGTGTCGTGACATACCACCATGGGGACCCGACACCCTTTGACGAGATCCAGGAACTCACGATCGACGAGCAGTAAAGCTGCTCCGCTGTGTTCTGTGAGAGTATCAGTCGACTTGAACTCCAAATAAGAATAAAGCGACCTAGTATATAAGCAACCTCTCGATGGGTGAGTCGAGTGTTAATTGGCGTGATCTAGTAGCATTTCTTAACCGCCAGCTGCTTGGATGCTTCATTGAGCACATACAATGGCCCGTGCGGCAAGGACACCATGGTGGGCATCTGTGAGTCCAGTCAGGACGGGAGCTTTGTCAGAGTCGCAATTGATTCTACCTGCAATCATTGGAGAATTCGGCGCGAGGACAGCGACGCGATCGCCTGGCCGAATACCGCGCTGAATCAAAGCATATGCCAGGTTCTGTAAAACAGATTTGGTGACTTGTGTGTAGATATGAAAGGGTTCGAGATACCTGTACACGTTGTGTCCTATGAAACGAGTAAGCGGATTGTGGTTGGAACTTGAACTAAGGCTCACCAAACAGCGTACGAATAGTACACAGGCTGCTCTGAATCAGGCTCGGCCAGTGCCAGTTTGCCTGGATGAATTTGCGCGGCCCTTAGAAGGAAAAACAGAGGATTCTAATTACATAAGCTTTCGACAGGCCGTGAATGTGAACCAAATCACCAGTGGATGGAAATTGGCTGGAGCATTTGGACGGTTCTGTCTGAGCTCTACATTCGACGGAGGAATACTCTCAGCAGTCGGTTTGAACGCTACAATCAGTCAGTGACTATTAGATGAGGAAACCAGAACTATAACTCACGGAACTTGCCCAAGGACATGATGGTGGAAGCGAAGTCGGCCGTTCCCCAACATTTCATTCAAGGAAGTTACCCCGGATTCCGTGATAAGATAAGATAACATGAAGATTACAGTTGCGTGCGATTGGGTATATACAGCGCTGGCGCAGAGACAAAACGAACAAACCAGCAAGTAGATAATCCTCCTATTAGTCCACAATACAGATAAAAATAAAAAAGCAGAGGTCCAGCCTAGCAGCATTTGCTCCAAGGCCGTGTCCCTTTATTTTTCTGCGACTCCAGTCTGATAGTATCAGCGCCGCTGGCTTCACGCATGTGAAGTTTGCGGGCCTCAATTTGCTCGTCGTATTTGCATCGCTGAACCACCCGCTGCCCGATATATTCGAACACCTCTTTGACACTGTCTCCGGTTATGGCCGAGGTGAAGAATAATTTCGGTCCACGGTCTGGCATTGGAATCCTCGGGATACCATTTGCAAGCAAAGATTCATCTTCTGGCGAAGTACCAGCAGTGCTAGATAGATTTTCGCGAGCAAATAGACTGGGTGTTATGGTGCTGGCGCTGTTGTTGGAATTGTTGATCAGTCTCCGAAGGTTGGAACTGGCATTTGGGGAAGAACCGGGACTGCTGAGAGAACCAGCAGACGACCAAGGCTCCGGTGAAGCACGGGCCGAATGAAAAGAGTCGAAAAATGAGGAGGAAGGAGTATGGTAGATGGTCAGACTAGTATGAGTAGTCGTCATTGTACCGCTGTAATAGCGCGATGAAGACCTTGACCGTGACTTGGACAGTCGATGCTTTGGTGAGCCACTGGTAGAAGAATTGCGAACATGTTGATTTGGAACTATTGCAATGGAATCCGTTCCAGCGCGGAAGGGTGAAATCGGCGGGGAGGAAGAGTCGTCAGACAAATCTAGAGGAGGTGGTCGTACTGTCACTTGAGATGAAGCCATTGGATCGTCATCGTCACTATCGAAGAGTTCATTGTGCAACTCGTCCGGAAGTTCGGGAGATGACGACCTGGAAGATGGGGGAATAAGCTGCCGTAGAAGTTGCTCTGCGTCTGTTTCTGAAACAGCGCTTGCAGGGTCGTCTCCAACCAAATCAATTTTGTTCCCCACGACCACACAGCAGAAGTCCTGCATATCCGACTCATGCAGAGGAGCTCGGTCACAAAATTCCTGCCACCATTTGATCAGGTCATGAAGCGTCTTGGGTTGGTTCACGTCGAACATGAGAAGGGCAGCATCTGCGCCTCTGAAGAATGCGCTTGAGAGGCTGCTAAATCTTTCCTGTCCAGCAGTATCCTGCGGTCAGACGCTCAGCAATTAGCTAGCCTGAGTGTGCTCAGAAACGGACAAACCCAGATTTGCAGCATCACTTCTTCATCCTTCCCTACAGACATCGTCTTGGTAATGAAGTCTGCTCCCAGAGTTGCTCGATAGTTTTGAGACGTCTTCCCGGTGATAAACTGCAGAATGATGGCGCGAATGGTCAGGCAAGGAGTTCGCCCACCAGGGTTTCACTTCACCTTGGATCGCAAACTTGTCTTGCCTACACCGGAGGACCCGATAACAACTAGTTTTAAGGTGTGCATCGGTCAGGGCATGGACGTCGTTGGACGAGGTGATTTCGAGAGCGAAAGACAGCAACAAGATTTTATTTGTCATGGCTTTTAGGTTGCATTTTACGGGACAAGTCGAGCAATATTATTTTACATTTCTAGATCTTTCCGCTCACTGCTACCCATTGTTTATTCAATGCCATTATAGAGGTGATGAGACTGTTGGACAACTATTAACTTGTGAACGACTCGAAACCAGTGGAACATTACCCAAATATCCCCAGCACACCGTCGTTCAAGTTGGACAGTCCAAGGGCTGTAGCTGGAAGCCACACATCTAACGAATCCATGACAAGTTGATGGCGAGTGTTTTCTCGGGCACTGGCTCAGGTAAGTAAATGGGAAACCCACATGAAGAGATCCACCTGCCTCGTGAGCGAACGCAGTTTTGTCTCTCGGCTGATCTCGTTTCCTAAATCATGCTGTTTCTGAGACTTGAGAGTCGCTACATCTTTAGCCAATCGTGCGCTCTGCAATATGTTTAGCAAACGTATGATTCCTTGCAATGCCCTACTTTAACTGTGCCGTTGATCAAGCTGAAGAGGATGCCGGCCAACCAGAACCGATTAGATATCTTCGCAATTCTCTGAGCCGTCTCGGGTTTCAGGGTGTAGAAGCGTATAGCATGGGCCTAGAGAAACATCATTATACAGTGTATTGTTCAATTCAGTGAAGATAGACATACCCAGACAAAAGCATCAGTAGATAGATAGAAAAAGTATGCAATCTGCCGGGCCACAGTGGTAATCTGTTCAGGAAATGGAGAGTATTCCATGGTTGCACGCAGAGCTGCCTTGAGGGCAATAATCAGCCATGTTGAATCCGACGAAATACAATACATACCTGAAGATGCTCTATAGGTTTACCGAGTCTCAAAACTGTACCAGAAATGAACAAAGTTTGCTTCAGTCAACGCGAGGACGTACGTTTTCGTGCAGTCCCAAGATGAGTTTTCAGGGCGGACCACTTGGCAGCAGATTCCTTGTCTCCCCGAGAGATGAGATAGAAAGCATAGAATCTGGCGTAGTACTGAAGTGCTCGGTACAGCTTGTCTCTTGCAAGCGTCAATGACCCTAGCTTCACGACACCTACGACAGTCAATAAGGCGGCGCTGTACCAATTCAGAAATTCAAAAGGACCTGATAATGTTGGGTGCAAAAGGACGGTATTCATGGTTGCAGTATGAGAGCGGATTGGATACTAGAAGTTGGCTTGGGAGACTGGTTGTAGGAGACAAGCAGGCGTCGAAGAATGCCGGTTTCCGAATGCCCGTGATTTTCTTTTTGGTACGTAATAAAACCAGTGGTCGGGCCTAACTTCAACTTGGCTTGACCGATATGAAGCGCGTTGTGGTCGCGCCTTTTGAAATCTGACCATCTCTGGCGTCGCGGAGACCGACGAGTTGATGTATAGAATCACATCGGAAGCGACCGGAAGTACCTTCCGTAACGTTACGGCTTTAAATTTTCTCCACGGCCAGCTCTGAGTGAGGGCCATGGCTTCAATCCATGCTCGGCGTGTCGTGCGCTACAGCTGGGTGAGTGGTGAATCTCAAATGAAAACTACATGCAAACTGTAACGTGACAGGCTCCCCACCGTCTCTTTTCGTCAACGTCAGCAAAGATGCAACAGTTCCGAACAGAAAAAGATACATTTGGCGATCTTCAGGTTCCTGCAGACCGCTACTGGGGTGCTCAAACTCAGCGGTATGACTTTTCTCGTCGAAATAGCTCGGGCTAAAAGTTCCCTAGCTCATTGCAAAACTTCGATATTGGTGGACCTACCGAGCGTCTGCCTCCCCCTCTTATCAAGGCCTTTGGAGTGTTGAAGAAGGCTGCATCGATTGTCAATGTTGGCTACGGTCTTGACCCAAAGGTCGGACAAGCGATTCAGACCGCTGCAGATGACGTGAGTTGCAAACTGATCCAACCTTGAATCTCCTCATCTCTGGACAGGTCATATCTGGGAAACTCATGGACCATTTCCCTCTGGTGGTATTCCAGACCGGAAGTGGAACCCAGAGCAATATGAATGTCAACGAGGTATTTTGCTTTCTCTGCTAGTCTGGGACAGTTCATATTATGCCTCAAGGTCATTTCAAACAGAGCCATTGAAATAATGGGTGGCCAACTAGGATCAAAGACGCCTGTTCATCCCAACGATCATGTCAATATGAGCCAGAGCAGCAACGACACGTTTGTGGTTTCTCCCTGCCGACCAAAGGTAGTCTGATCAACAGTTAGGTTCCCGACCGCGATGCATGTCGCTGCTGTGACAGAAATAAACCAGTCTTTAATCCCTGCATTGACTGAATTGCGTGACGCGCTCGACTCCAAGGCCAAGGCATTCGACCATATCATCAAAATTGGCCGCACTCATCTTCAAGTATACCTTTTCCGACCCTTTGTTTCATGGTCTGAATACGAATATATAGGATGCTACTCCCTTGACTCTTGGACAAGAGTTCAGTGGTTATGTCCAACAGATGACCAACGGAATCGCAAGAGTCAAGGATGTTCTTCCCCGACTCAGCCTGTTAGCACAAGGAGGTACCGCTGTCGGAACAGTAAGCAGCACAGTTTCCTTCTGCTCTTTATCAAGGGTTGACAATTCATCAAAGGGCTTGAACACCAAGAAAGGTTTCGATGTCAAGGTTGCTGCCGAGATATCTAAACTCACAGGTTTGGAGTTCAAGACTGCACCTAACAAGGCACGCGAATCAGTCAAATTCCGATCCCTCCGAGCTGAATATCTCTATAGTTTGAAGCTCTGGCCAGCCATGATGCCCTCATTGAGGCCCATGGTGCTTTGAATGTTATTGCATGTTCGCTGATGAAGATTGCCAACGATATCCGGTTCCTCGGTTCAGGTCCTCGCTGTGGACTGGGTGAACTCAGTTTACCCGAAAACGAGCCTGGAAGCAGTATTATGCCCGGGAAGGTTAACCCAACGCAATGTGAAGCCATCACCATGGTGGCGGCACAAGTTATGGGCAACCAAACTGTGGTCAGCATTGCGGGCTCCAATGGACAATTTGAGGTGGGCAGCGCAGATAAACAAATGCATCAGACTATTACTGACTTGATGAATTCCAGTTGAATGTCTTTAAACCTGTTATTATCAAGAATGTGCTGCAGAGTATTCGTCTCTTGTCGGACGGTAAATTCTTTTCCCATATTGTCAAAATGGATCTAAATCTAGCTCAAGGATCTCGGTCGTTCACGAAGAACTGCATTGTCGGCATCGAAGCAAATGAGAAGCGTATAAACACCTTGCTGAATGAGTCTTTGATGCTTGCTACTATTCTCAACAGCCATCTAGGCTACGACAGTAAGTGCTGGTCAGAACTGACAGCAAAGAGCTAACCGCATCGATCCAGATGTGGCCAAGTGCGCGAAAAAAGCACATAAAGAAGGGACGACACTGAAAGAAGCCACGGTTTCTCTCGGATTCTTGACGCCTGAAGAATTCGACGAGAAGGTTCGGCCAGAGCTGATGCTGTACCCAGACAACTGAATTGCACAACTGACAAATATGGACCACGTTTCGTACAATAATAATACGTCGGAAGCAGCCCTTTTAGCAGCGCCCACATAAATACAAGTACTGAGCTGAAGATGAGAAGAGGATGAAGAGAGGCAGTGAAAGAAATAATATTATGACTGTCATCAGTCCTGAAACGAAACGGGAGTGAGACCAGCCGAAGTTCAATAGTTGGCAATCTGCCTGATTTCTACATAAAGCTTCCCCAGAACATCTTCCCACCAACCCTGTTTACCTCCTCGTTGTCGTCGTTGGTAAAACTGTGCTTATTTGCTTGGCCGCTGTCAGCGTCGACCTTGAGACCCCTTTGACATACGACGAGGATTTTTCTGCTGCTGCTGGCGTATAGCGGTCATCATGTCCCTTAGTCGAATATTAAACGATGAGCCTGCACCTGGACGACCACAGTTTGCTCAACCAGCTCAGCATCCCGATTTGGCTGAACCCCCTCATCATCGTTCAGAAAGCTACGGGAACATTCCTCCTCTTCCACCACTGCCACGGCATCTGGGATACAGCGAACATGGTCCCTCGAATTGGGATTCTTACCGGTCTCGAGATGAAGTGGCCAACCGCGTCACTCGGTCCAGATCACCACCAGCGCACCATGAGCAACCCGACGACCAGGACCGATTCAGGAAGCGTCGCGACCAAGAATACCAACATTCGGCTCAGAAACGCGTACGTCAGGCCTCCATCTCTGCTTTTCTCTTCTTATTCATGTCTTTTTTCCCCGATAGTCGGCTCACAAAACACCTGCTATGCATCCTGAAATAATTGCTCAACGTGACGAACATTTACGCCAATTTATTCCAGATAGAGGTTCTGATGCACGTCCTTCGAGGCATGCGGACGAAGCACAGCGACTGGCTTCGTCTGATCTCGAAGACTGCGAAGAGGTTTGGATAGGCGAACTCAGCGAGTACATCATGGACTCCCAGAAGCGGCTAAAGCAAGTTGAACAATGGTTCAATGAAAGCATGAAGGTGTGTTATCCATTCCATTCCTGACATCGGATATTCGACTCAAATTGCTTAGGAGCGAACATCTATTACAGCGCAGCGCGTCTCTCATTACTACGGAGGAAAAATTGCCAGGATTCCAGGGCCTCGGCCTTCTTCTCCGCCTATGATGTCTTTGGACGGTGGTCCTTCCATGAACGGGTACTCTGAACCGAATTTCTCTGGCTCACGCCTCCCAGAAAGTAATGGACAAGGTCACCATGAATTCGAATCAGCCACATACGATGACGATGTTGCTATGGGCTCAGCTCGTCGATCCACGAGAGGGTGGGATGTCGGAAAGCGCCCTGCCTCAGGCCCAATTTCTGATCATAGCAGTGACGAGGATGTTGTTCCGACAGAAAAGCAAAGTCATACCAGTAAAAAGCGGAAGATCGAAGCTATTCCTGACGAGGTTTCTGTATCTGGTCTCTCAACAGGTCCGCTTGAACTCGGAGTGCCCGGACCATCCACAGAATCTGTTCAACTTCCCGACGAAGCCAATATATCGAAATCATCCCGGAAAAAGCCGACTGTCAAGAGAAGGTCGGGACTTGACATGGAAATGCCTCCAATCCATCCGCCCTCAGTCTCCGACATCACTCCTTCCATTTCCAGACCTTCGTCTCCAGCCCCGACCGCCTCTGTCATCTTCGAGTTAGATGAGACAATCCCTCCTATGAGGAAAGCGAAGAAAATGGATGACGGCGCAATCACTAAACGGTTGAGAGCCCTAGAAGAGGCACAGCGAAAAGTTTGGACCAACATTGCCAGAAGGGATGTGGCCAAGGTACAACTTTATCACTTGCAATCAGAACAGTAACTCAATTTCTTCTAGGTGTACAAGTACCATGCGCTAGGATTTCAAGCTCGACAAAGCCAGGCCGAACGTATTGCCAAGCTTGCTTCCATTCAGGCTCGGCGCCCTTTCACGAAAACCGCCAAGGCTGTAAAGGATACACAGACCAAGGCCAAAAGGCTTATGCGGGAAATGCAAGTATTTTGGAAAAAGAATGAGCGAGAGGAGAGAGATGTCCGCAAACGCGAGCATAAAGAAGCTATGGATCGTCTCAAGATGGAGGAAGAGAAGAGAGAGGCTGCTCGACAGGCTCGCAAACTCGAATTCTTGATCAGTCAGACTGAACTCTACAGTCATTTCGTTGGCAACAAACTGAAGAGTGTGTCGTTATGATTTACGACCATGACAAGGGGTTGACATATATTTCTAGCGGCCGATATAGAAGGAGAAGGGGACTCTGCCGCTACTCTTGAGACACCGGCGGCGGCGGCGGCGGATGTCGCAGCAGATGTGAATCCCGAATCATTGCAGGAGATCGACTTTGACGATGGTGCGTCACCAGTTGCAAAATGGTGGTCATACTAATTCAGAGCATTCAGAGGACAAGACAAACCTTTACAATCATGCTCGGCACAATGCCCAAGAAGCCATTGCCCTTGCCAAGCTGCGCGCTCAAGAATTCGACACCCAAGCGGCCCTAGAGCGCCGGAACAATGAAGCTCTCCAGCTCGCAAGAGCAGATCCACGGCCTGATGCAACGTCTGAAGAAGGGAGTCAGCAAGGATCAACGTCGGGCGAACCCAAGACTACTGGTCTCATGGATCGTATGTTGTCTCTTTTCTTTGTTCGACCGCTGCTCAAGCCTGGACAGTTGATTCCGAGGAATTGAATTTCCAAAATCCGACGTCTCTGAGCGGTCCGCTGACAGTTCAACAACCCAAGATGCTGATGGCACAACTCAAGGAGTATCAGTTGAAGGGATTGAATTGGCTCGCGACACTCTACGAGCAAGGAATCAACGGTATCCTGGCCGATGAAATGGGTCTTGGAAAGGTGGGTACTCTGTTGTCTTTCTTGGTCTCTGACCCTAATGTTTCCAGACCATACAATCCATCTCCTTACTTTCCTACCTCGCCGAAGTCCATGACATCTGGGGACCCTTTTTAGTCGTTGCACCTCTCTCTACCCTTCACAACTGGCAACAAGAGCTTACTCGTTTTACTCCCGGCTTGAAAGCACTCCCATATTGGGGTAACGTCAAAGATCGAGCGACTCTTCGAAAATTTTGGAGCAAGAAGGAAATCAGTTACAACCAAGATGCGCCATTTCATGTCCTGATCACCAGCTACCAATTGGCAAGTCAACTACAGCACTCTGTTGAAGTAGCTGACTTGGATTCCAGGTTACCCAGGACCAACAATATTTCCAGCGAGTAAAGTGGCAGTACATGATTCTCGATGAGGCTCAGAACATCAAGAATTCATCAAGCGCTCGCTGGAAAACTCTTTTAGGCTTTCATTGTCGCAACCGTCTGTTACTAACCGGAACTCCAATACAAAATTCGATGCAAGGTCCGTAGATTCACTCTCGCTCGCTTTTGTCACTGATGCATTCTCTGTCTATCTAGAATTGTGGGCTCTCCTACATTTCATCATGCCCAGTCTCTTCGACTCTCACGACGAATTTAACGAATGGTTTTCCAAGGACATCGAGAATGCGGCTGAAAACAAAGGAAGCAAATTGAACGAACATCAATTGCGTAGACTGCACATGATATTGAAGCCCTTCATGCTTAGGCGGATCAAGAAGAATGTTCAGAATGAACTGAGCGAGAAAGTAAGTGCTGTTTAATTTGAGACCATGGCGCTCAACTTCGTAGATTGAAATCGACATTTATGTGGATATGAGTGCCCGCCAACGTTCGCTGTATAAAGCATTACTGGCCAAGGTTTCAGTGGCCGACCTTATCGCAAAAGCAGCGAATATTGGTGATGCCGACTCTGCGAGAGTCCTGATGAATCTTGTGATGCAATTCAGAAAGGTCAGTATTTCTCGTGTAATATCGTATTCTTTAATGACTTCATTCAGGTTTGCAACCACCCCGAATTGTTTGAACGTGCAGACGTTGTATCCCCTTTCTCGTTCGCGCATTTCGGCCGCTCAGGACCATTGATGCGAGAAGGAGATTTTTTGACGTTGTCTTACTCGACTCAGAACCCTATCAAGCTTAACATCCCCGAACTCTTCTACCTCGATGGAGGCATCATCAATGTCCCCCGCGAAAACTCGCAATATCCACCGAGCTGTCTGCACAAATTGTTGAACATCTGGTCGACTGATTGGATACATAGATCTCTCTATGAGCATGAAGGTCGGTTTATCGCTTTGAACGAACTGTGAATAAGTCTGACAGTTTTCTAGAATCATCCTCTTTTTCGTTTCTCCGATTCTTAGATATGTCTCCGCGTGAAGCTCATCATCTTCATGTGGCCCCGCTGATTCGTAGGCGACTTTTGGCACTCCAAAAGGACAACATTTTGCAAGAAAATAATATGTGAGATCTGCGCAATCTGACTTTTCCGTCAAGTAACAAATTCTACAGCGATCTGGTTGTGCAAAACAATGATCCTCTGCATATGTCAACATGGCACCCGCTGCAACAGATAGAATCACGTCTAGGCCTTTCTTCGATTACGCTTTCGGCCTGGTCCGAGACTTGTTTATCTCGTCCTGGACTCAAGTGGTTTGTCCCTCCTGTAGTGGCACCAGCCATTACGATGTATTGCACCGATCGTACTTTCCTGGAATCGCAGGCTCGGCTTCGGGAAGGTTCATTGGAGGCGCTTGCACTTTACGGTTTGCCGGCGTCTTCGAAAGATTCTGAGGAGACTTGCAACGAGTACCGCTCTTTATTGCCTGGCCTGTCCCCTGCTGGAATTCTCGAGACCTCGCCATCATATCAAACTCCGACATCTCCGATGCAAATTCCGGAAGCCAAGCGACTGATTTACGACTCGGCAAAGCTTGCTCGATTAGATTCACTGCTTCAGGAGCTGAAGGCGGGAGACCACCGTGTTCTCGTCTACTTCCAGATGACGAGAATGATGGACCTAATGGAAGAATACTTGATATATCGACAATACAAGTACCTCCGACTGGATGGTTCCTCGAAATTGGAAGACCGACGGGACATGGTCATTGACTGGCAGACCCGGTATGTGGCTGTGTTGCTTCTATTCTCACTTGAGCTCATACCGACCGAATTTAGCCCGGACATATTTGTATTCTTGCTCAGCACACGGGCTGGTGGCCTCGGTATTAATTTGACAGCAGCCGACACCGTTGTTTTCTACGACCACGACTGGAATCCCTCAAATGATGCCCAAGCAATGGATCGAGCCCATCGTCTCGGTCAGACGCGACAGGTCACTGTCTATCGGCTGATTACCAGGGGCACCATAGACGAGCGAATTGTCGAGTTAGCTCGCGTCAAGAAAGACGTACGTTTCGATTCCATCTCTGATTGATTCCATCGCTGACATGGAACCTAGGTTCAAGACATTGTTGTCGGAAGCAAAACTTTCACGGACGTTGCGAAGCCCAGCGAAATTGTTCATTTACTGCTCAATGATGAACAGCTCGCTGGGATGGATACGTCTGCGGCACTTCCTGCGAAGGATGCTGATGACAAAACTGGAGAAGGAGAGCCCATTCGTGACTTGTGGAATGATGAAGGCGATGATTTCTTTGGTCATTCTACAGCAACAGCGACAGTGCCCGTCGAAGATGATATTGGTACTTCCGTTGCCACAGGGGCCGGAAAAGGGAAAAAGCCCAAAAAGACTCGTGGGCCTCGGAAAGTTGCAGGCAAAAAGCGGGGCGCTAACAATGAGGAAGACGCGTAATCAATATTTTCGTTTTCAAGGAACTTTTTCTTTCTTTTTTGTTGCAATGTAGACCTTACACTCGCATTTATTTTGTACTCTAATACGCTGGCTAAAAGTATTGACTATGAGCCAATCAGCGCGATCCAATGAAAAAATTGTCTCGTGGGATAGTCGTGGGATCTGTTTCGGGTGAAATTGGCTGTGTCCGACTCCGTCGCCGATATTTGATCGTACGGAAATATCTGACGGAGGCAACCCGACAACCGAGGACCGTGGCCGCTAAAATATGGAGCCAAGCCGCTTGAGCGGACTTGGATCGTTCAACTTTTTATGTACCTCTCCTTGCTTTCAAGTACTGGTCCTTTGTTAACAAGAATACAATAGCATGGTCTATATTTATCCGGTAACCAATCTGCCAGTCGTTGCTGTTGACGCTTATTTGGAGGCAAAGTGCCTTTAAAACTGGCATTGTCCTTCGATTCGATCAAATCTTCCTTTGTCCCACTTTCACCCTTCTTCCTTTTTTTTGCGTTCCGGTCGTTCGACGCTTCACATTCATTCTCTTAAAGTTACTCTCTTCCAAACTCGAATCGCTAGCGATGATGTTCTCACCCGTGGTATTCTTGGCTCTTTTCTCCCCCCTTGCGGCTCGGGCAGCAATTCATAACATAGACGTCGGCGCTGGAGGTCTCACTTTCACCCAGGAAGCTATTTCCGCCGCTGCTGGTGACCAGATCATCTTTACCTTTAAGAGCAAAAATCATACTTTTAGTGGTCTCTATATGCTTTTATTCAGCTAGACTAACATATCTCGTTTCCAGGTCACTCAAAGTTCGTTTGCGGGACCATGTACACCCAAGGAAGGTGGCTTTGATAGTGGTTTGTAAGTTGTTTCTGTTGGCACTTCAGACTCGTACTGACTTGTCGTTCAGCATGCCTGTTCCGGCCAACCAGACCGACAACTTCCCTACTTACACCGTTACGGTTAACGACGTATGTGTTTCCTTTTCCTTGTCAAGTTCTCCCATGCTGATTCTTTTCATCTCAAGACTCAACCGATCTGGGTAATTGACGCGTCTTTTTGTAGGCCGAACGAAACTGACATGGATTTGTTTCAGGTTTTCTGTAGACAGGCAGCCAACACACCTGCGTCTCACTGTGGAGCTGGAATGGTCTTTGCCGCCAACTGTGGTATCGATCCTGCACCAAATTCCTTCTCGAACTTCAAAGCTGCCGCTCTAGCCATTGGTCAAAGCTTGGCTGCCGCTGCCGCTTCAACATCTGCTGCCGCTGGTGGCTATGGTGGTTACGGATCAGGATCAGGTGACGCCACAACTACCGCTGCTACCCAAGCCGCTACTTCAACTTCAACTTCAACTTCAACTGCGGCCCCAGCTACTCATACAGTGATAGTTGGTTTCAACAACACCTTGTCCTTCACCCCGAACGAGGTCGCAGCTGCTGCTGGTGATATTGTCCTTTTCCAATTCGTCAGCAAGAATCATACAGTCTCCCAAAGCGCTTTTGCGACACCTTGTGAGCCTCTTACTGGCGGATTCTCTTCTGGCTTCAAGCCTGTCGACAACTCAACCACCGACTTCCCCACCTGGAGCTTGACGGTAGATTTTCCCTTCTCTAGGTCAGAGTACCTCTGACACGAGTTTTAGGTCAATGACACGACCCCGATCTGGGCCTATTGCCAACAGACGAACCCTACATCTCACTGTGCTAAAGCCATGGTTTTGGCAATCAACGCAGTCGACAATGGCGCAAAGAACTTCTCTGCATTCCAAAACAATGCAAAGGGTGTGAATGGTACCACTGGTGCCAGCACTGGCAGCAACACCGACAGCGGTGTCATTTCTTCAGCATCGGTCAATGTTGCAGCACTCTCCTTTGTGCTCGCAGCTGTCCTTGCTTCAGTGTTGTAGAGAGCGTTCAGCTTATGGCCTTTTCATGAACCACGGACTTTAATTCTCGTCTAGATGACTTTTTACTTGGACTTTCTTTCCTACCTCGGTCGACGTCGATCTTTTTTTGTCTTTTGGGTGCGGTTTTTACTACTAGATGGTAATACATACCCTTTCAAGATATATATACCTGGATGCAAGAAACGAACGAACGAAGAGTGGACTCGATACTCTGAATTTGAATGTCAGAAATCGCAAAATGGTCTTACACTTGGCGTTGGGATTTCAAGTAGGTCCTTGAAACAAGATGTAATGAGCTTCGGCCTTTCTTCAAACATTCAAGAAACGCAGAAGAGCGAAATGGACAACATTGGGTTTCAGCCATCAAGCCAAGGAGCAACAGCAATGTTGGCAACCAACACAAGAAAACTGCCATGTCTATACAGTACGAGCCTTCTTCTGTTTTTCGAGACCCTTCTTCCTTTCCTCCAATGTGGCCCGCTGAAAATAAGATGTGTTAGTTGTTGACCAGCTTCAATGATCGACAACATACCTCGGAAGCGCGCTTTTTCTGTGAATACTTCATCTTCTCGTACAGTTTCTTCTGCTTGTTGCTCATCATCATCTTGTTCATGTCATGCTCCGCATCGGGTTCAGCAGCAGTGGTTCCCTTCTGCTTGCGATTGGATCTCTTGACCTCCTTCTCGAATGTGCCATGGTCAACTCCAGCGACCTCTGCCGCTAGCTCAGCGGCTCGTAAAGCAGCCGAATCCTTGGCCTCAGCGATCGCTTTCAGAGCGAGGTCTGAAGGATCTTCCTCTTCGGCATCATCTTCAGCCTCCATCTCTTCATCTTCACCCTCGAGGTTTTCTCCAGCTTCGCCAGTTAATCCAACAGCAGGATCGTAAGCGCCCTCGTATTCGCCGAATGGACTCAGATGCGGTGGAAGTGTGCTCCCTTGGAGATATGGCTCCTCTACTAGAATCCGGCCAGCATTAATGCAATCCACGATCCATTGAGGCTGAATATGCTTCCGTCGTAAACGACGCTCCCGCTGCTCTGGGGTTTCGCTCAACTCGATCACAGGTCTATCGATGATAACATGAGTGATAGACTCGTCTGTCTCATCGAATGGTGAACCAGCCCCAGAAGAGGCAGGCCAACCTATTCTCCCTCCAAAAGATCTGACCATGAATTCGAAAATTGTCCGTGGTGTCTCTCTCGAGAGATAGAAAGTATATGGGGCGAAGAGGGAGGTGGTGAGCGACTGGGGTAATGATGTCAAGGATTTTAGAGTAGGTAGAGAATTCGCTGGCTGTGGATCAGATTTGGAGGGCTGCTCGACAAATTCATCCTCTGCGTCTGGATGTGATTCCGAATTTTCTGGGGGGTCGACATTCATTTCATCGGTCGTTGTCGTCGACGCGAGCTGCTTGATGGTCTGCCGAACATCTTTGCCAGATATCTTGCGGCCATCAACCTCGACGACCTTGACCTTTGGAACCGCCGAATCAGACTGACGGTGCATATCCTGGAGACTGAACGCATCCACTCCAGCACCACCTTCCTCTTTTGTGAGATCTAATGGAGGTGGATATACGAGGCCGACGTCGGTGTAGAGCTTGAAGAACACAAACCCAAGAAGAGTTTGATATAGTTCGAGGAAGGTCAACATGACACGGACATCAACATCTGAAGGGATCTACGAATATTGAATAACATGTCAGAATAGAAGAAAAAAGGACGTACGGCTTGGGTGAATTGATACGGGACGAGCCAGGTAACGGTCTGGTCCATGACCTCTGCTTGGTAGTAGATCCCCTTGATAGAGAGAAATGCTTTTCTCAGCGAGCGGGAGTGCATAACATACAACTGCCACTCAGAGGAGAGACGGAAGCAGTTCTCGACGAGGGATGGAGGTAGACGAGGCCCAGAAGGTAACGTCGCGAACAAAGAAATCATGCATAGAGCATCATCGATATCCCTGACTGCATCAATGAAGGTCGGATATCTTTAAAAAGCTCAGAAAATGGTATAGATTCAAAAGAGAGAAAAAAACCCGACCTCTCTTTGATGATATGATCCAAGCGGTAGGCTGGTTTGTTATTCTCCAGGTCCTGAGCATGAGTCCATTCATTCCTGCCAATAGCACGAGACAATTTTTTAGCAAAGGCCTTGTGTTCTCGTAGTTTCTTGAGAACTGGCTCGTGCGCTAGATAGGCAATGTCCTTGGCGTAGTAGAAAGACGTTGGGGCAGAGGAGCCTTTGTTGGCACGTTTTCTGCTGCGGGGTTCACGGGGAAAGATACCTGAAGAAACTCGTTAGAGGTTTAGAGACACTATGCAGTGGATCTGGACCTTTTAGGATGCATAGACGACGGAAGTCAGCCAGAGAGCATTGCAGTTTCTTGACGGCAGAGGATCGTGTCACATAAGCCTTGGCAGCGCCAGCTTTGCCTTTCACCCGTAAACGACCCATGGATGGCAGAAATGGAAAATAGTTGGTGAAAAAAAAGCGGTCAACACGTGCCATCATCGACTTTCTGGTCTCCCAAAATGAGGTGAAACTTGCTAATCTCACACTATTCCAGAATGTACTCATCTACCTCTTCAGCCAATATGTTCACGTAGCAAAGTCTGAGCTTGATGAAGCCCAACTTCGTCAGCTTGAGGAACACGAGATCTCTCAAGGCCCATTGTCAGTGCTTCAACAGGCCGTTCGCAATCACGCACAAGTTCTAATCTCACTACGAAATGACAAAAAACTGCTGGCCAGAGTGAAAGCTTTTGACAGACACAGCAATATGGTATGTCCTTGCCCAGAATCAGCCTTTACCGCTCACTAAAGACAATCCAGGTATTGGAGAACGTCAAGGAGGTAGATGCTTGTCCAATTCTTTTCGCTTGGTTTTGACACGATCCTTCCCAGATGTGGACTGAGATTCCGAAAGGGAAGAATAAGAAACCTGTGAACAAAGACCGTTTCATTAGCAAAATGTTCCTTCGGTGCGTTCAAATCGTCTTTGGTCGCAGCTCGCTGAATCAATTCTACAGTGGTGACTCTGTTATACTAAGTTCGTATCTTATCCTTCACACCGCTTCTTCCGCTGACCTCGTTGCTCCTAGTCTTGCGCAACCAGTCGTAGAATGAATCCAGTCCTGAATACATTCGTCCTCCCTTTGTGAGTATTATCTAGTCTTTTGACTCGAAGGCGACGGTATAGCATTGATTGGCAAAATCTCCATTATTTCTCGTCTCCCCAGACTGATCTTTTCTTGAATCACGTCCTACAACGCATAAACTTGAGGTTAACTAGTCTGAGAGCAACTCACTGGGTCGGTCAAGTGGCGGTTTCGTTCAAATTCAACTCGAATCCATGCAAGCGTTTCTCGACGGACCTGTGGATCCGGCAGAACTAGTCCAAGTTAGTTTAAATAATCCTCCTCAGATAAATGACCTGCCTCTTGATGCCCGTATCGTCAGACGGTACAAATCAAATACTTTCTGCTTGAGAATGAAATGCCTGAGGGTTTGTTGCATGAAGGAAGAAAATCGTGATGAAGTTCAGAGTCAGCTGCTTGCAGCGCTTTTTGATCTTCGCGACCATGGCGTCGGACCCTCCACTCAGAATCCAACCATTGGACCTAACGGAAGCCCTGATAGCACCAGAGAATGGTCCTATTATCGATAGCTCTGTGCAAAACGAACCCAGCCTCGAAAATATCCCGACAGCTCCTCCACGTCCTCTGAAAATTTATACCAGGTCCCAGCTCCTGCGGCTATATCGTCCCAATGTACAACCGCCATCTGAGATGCCAGAGCTGAAGGAATGGTTTGGGTTCGCTTTCTGACTCCGTCGTCCTATTCATCATTCTAACTGCAACATATATTAGAGCTGAAAATGAGCAAAACCTCAGCAAGAGAGATACGGAACCACCGACGCCAAACAGTGCAAGGGATCGACGGCAAGCTTCTCTCTGCTCCTCTGGCTTTGTGAATTTACTTTACCTCTAGGTTCCGTCCAGACGCTAAGGAAAGCGGTGAGTCTGTTTTCACTTCTAAATAGGCCTTTTCCGATGCTGCTATAGAACTTCCTGCTCGTCCGTCGTTCAGGACAGCTCTCACCCAGCCGTCGCAAATGGGAAACTTCAAGCACCAGTCCTTGCGAACGAATGACCGTGATGGCGACAGAGACAAGGAGCGGGATATTCGAGACAAAGAAGGGCAAGAGCGATTGCGAAACGTACGTCTAACATATTTTTCGAGAATCTCATTCATTGTATTGCTAGCTATCCGATAAATACGACCGGGAGCGAGCGCTTCCACTTTCGACACTCCGAAATAAAGAAAGGGATCCTGCACCGCATCTTGCCGCGGGCTCCAGCCGGCTTTCAACTACTCCTGCAGTAGCAGGTCGACGAGCTGAGCCTCGTGAGGTCGGAAAGAAAAAGGTTGGAGAGGGAGATGATTGGAGACGAGGTAATGTCCTCGAAAACTGAAACCCGAATGCTTTTCTCAGGTTACTTGATAGCAGGAGAATCCCGACGTACTGGTCGCGACGAACGTCAGTACCCATGTCTTGCATTCGCTTCTGTCTATTAACATCTCTCAGAAAATGTTCGGACTCGGTCAAGATCTCGTGCGCGCGAATCTTCCAGACCAAGAAGAGATCGCGATCGAGAGGACCGCGATACTCGCAAGGACAAGACGCGTGATGAAACTCGCAAGGAAGACTCGCGTCGAGATAAAGAAGCCGACGAAGATGACGACCCTCGGCGTTGGCGAGATGATGGGAAAAGGGATGAGAGAATGGCCGCAAGACGTGATCGTGGTCGGGATAAACCTGCTCATGAACCTTCCGCTTGGACTGTCGTCGAAGAGAGAGACGGAAGAAACAAGCGTAACACAGGTCGGGACAAGAAGGCTGCTACCGGTGATGAAGGCAGAGAAAGGCCCGAGAAAGAGAAGGAACCGGCTTGGATGGACACCTACATACCTCCTCCGTCAAGCGCTGGCATTCTCGGTGGTCAAGGAGCAGAAGGCGAACTGGATGGTATCCAAGTATGGAAGAAGGGCATAAAAGAGAAGGAACAGAAGGACAAGGACAAGAATCCCCCTCAAGCATCCACTCAAACGACCGCCAAATCTGATTCTCAAACGCCACAGCTTGACGAGATCCAGCAGTTCAAGTTGCTGATGAAACGCGAGCAAGAGAGGCAAAATGGTGATTCAGACGCCAGTCATTCTGCACAGGGTAAGTCTTGCCTGTTCATGTGTCGGTTCGAGCTGACATCCTCCAGCCCTTCCAGAATCGACTCTGTCCGGTCAGTCTAGTCGAGCTTTAATTGTTCAAATTCTCATTTCTGACAGGCGGCAATGTACCATTAATCACATCTGGTTCTACGGAGCTATCTTCCTCATACATACCTGCGAGTAAATCCAAATCCGACCTCCCCGTGGAAACTCCGACTCAGTCATTGCTGTCGATCCTCACTTCTGGTGAACCCATCAATATATCCCAACTCATGAAACCTAATTCGACGCCGGAATCCCTGGATAGAGTGTCAACCTCTTCGCGGTTCTTCCCGAATCCCATATCGCAAGACCCGCCACAGAATTCATCTGATACTCCTTCGAATCAATTCAACCCACCCTCAGGCTCTCGCCTTCTGGCACTAGGCTCTCGCGGTCCTCAGAAACAATCCATAAATCATTCGCCTTCTTTGGTTCAGCAGGTGAATGGTGTAGCACCATTACAACCGCAACAATACCAGCAAATTTCTCAAGGTCCACGCGATATAAATCCCCATGGAACGGTACAGGATTCCTCTGGAAATCCACCCGGTTTCTCTCCGTTCGAGGAGCGGCGGCCATCTTATGGGTTCGAGGACCAGCAGCGCTCACAAAATAATCTTTCTCGCAGAGCTGATGGAGCTGATGCTGGCTCCTGGCCTGAGGGAGCAGGTCCTGACGGATTTCCCGCCAACAAGGGCAGTCGATTTGCCAAATTCTTTGACGCCAAATCCAGAGACGCTTCTGGGCCCCCGAAACCTCAGACACCTCTTGGTTTCGCGTCAAACTCGGCACCTCAAAGACAGGACCTTGGCCCAGGCAGTCATGCTGACCATCGCGCGATGGATGATCTTGTCGCAATGCTAAGTAACTCTGCACAGGTATGAACCATGTTATATATCCTGCTTTGCATGATAATGATGCTTTGCTTTAGCAGCGACCAGGTCAAAGCAATGTGACGAACCCTTTGAACGACATTCGCGACCTTTCTTATAACCAGCAAGCTCAGCTGCAGCTGCTACAGCAGGCTCAAGCTCAACAAGCTCATCACCAGCTGCTCTCCAACAGTCGTCATGAGCCTCTCTACGAGAGTCGCCTGGACAGTCGGAGCTTTGTTCCTGATGGCATGGTTCCAGGTCTTCGTTCAGCGCCTGCTCCTCGCAGAGACCATAATCCAGGAATGTTCAACGAAGCTTTAGATGACGCTATGGGCTTCAATGGTCAGCGTATACCACCCCATCGAGGTCATGATACCCATTACCAAGGCCAGTTGCCTTCGGCCTATGCTCAACAGACCGCTCGAAATTATCGAGGCGGTCCTTCGCCTATCTCGGGCCAACAAGCGAATTCCAGACTTCCAGCTGGGTTGGCCAACTTGGGAGCTCGACCGCCTCACGAGCCTTCTCAATTCCCTGGTATGCAAGGGATAAACTCTGGCGGTATTCACGGCTCGCTCCATAATGGACTTTCGCAGCAGCAGTTCAACAATCTTAGTTTTCCTCAGCAATCACAGATGCGATTACCACCCATTGCGCCACAGTTTCAAAGTCCCGTCAACCTTCAGCAGCTTGGAAATCTATCTCATCCAAGTAACCTTGACCATCGCAGTGCGAATCAAGCTCAGATACTGGGACTCGGTACTCGTGAAGGTTTTCTTCCTTCCCAAGTCCAGAATTCTCAACTTCAGAATCCGCTGTTAATGCGACAGCAGCAGCAGCAGCATTCTATGTTGCCACCTCATCTTATGGCTCAACACCAGCAGCAGCAGCATCTACAGCAACAGACATCTTCACAGCATGCTCCGAATGATCTGATGGCTCTCTTAATGAGTGGAACCCATAGAGAATAATAGGTAATCTAATACGAATGCTTATCGTCGACCATCTTCCGCTTTTTACGATTCCTGCTCCAGACTTGCTATTATATACAAACCAGTGTCCTTTATTCTTAATCCTTGCTCTCACCAGGGGTGCAATTTTCAGAGCCATATTCCCGGGCCACCGTTGAAAATTTGCGGTACGTATTCCTGCAGCACAATTCATGATTCCGGTTTTACCGCTGAACCTGACGCTGGAAGTTTTGGAAGTTTGCTGAAACCTGGAGATTTGAAAATGCCTGGACCTGCGTGAACATGTCTGAACCCAGATGCCGCCTATCATCCAACTGTAATGATACTGCTGCTGAATATGAAAGGACTCGATGGGAAATCTGGAACTAGGTAAGGCAGGCGTCAGCATCCGCGAGGAGCATCCGACTGATCTACACATCCGGAGCTTTTAGAAAGAAGAATCATAGAATGAAGGTTTACATAGCGACGTCGACGTCGAATCTACGTTGGTGTCTGAGTTTGGTATCTTGTTGAACTGCCCGAACGGGATAGAAAGCACTTGAACTCCACTAAGCATACATAATGACAGCAACTGATGCCTGTCGTATCATGCACCATGGTATCGCTAACTTGCTAGCGAGACGGAGGCGCTCTGAGAAGATCTCAAGTCGTCCGACAGACAGATAATCCAACTTTGCTGATAGATTAACTTTGAAAGACGCATGAGACTCCAAGACTTTTCCAGGCGGATGTGAGTAGTACGATGATTTCTGCTGACTGCTTTATTCGCTCCCTTCGTCATTTGGTAGGCCTTCGCTAGCTAGCTGACAGTGGCAAACAGTCAAAGACTCTTACCCGGGAATAGATGAAATAGATCTTTGAGATCTCGGTGGCTGATGGGAAACTCTCGGACATAATTGAGACATAACAAAATAGAGAGCAATTACAGTTATTCCAACATTTCAAGTGGGTCTTGGTACGTACGGAGCGCCCAATTTTCAGAGCTGAAGCAGTTGGAAAGCGGGGTTTTCTTCACTTACATAAGAAAGTAGCTGGATGTCAAGAATTGCTGCCTTGAGGCAGACAACGTGGAAAACCTGGGCCTGAGATATCACCGAATTAAGCCAGTGCAGTCTAAGCGGACCACGCCTTGAACTCGTTGCACGCCTCTTTGACTAGAAATATTCAGTTTCGAGCGCGAGTAACACCTCTCTTCTCCCTTTCTCCTCTCGGAAGAAACTCCAAGAGACATATCCTTATTTCCCCCGTGTCACAGCGGATAATCTCGGCCACTATCTCACATCCGCCTCGTCTGGAGAAGTAGCTCGCCACTACAGTCATTCTTTTCAAAAGCCAGTAATATTGGGTCTTAATATCGTTCTTTTACTCGTCAGTCCATGCGGTATTCAAAACACGATCTCGGACCAAATCTGACCCCCGTCCTCTAGCTTTCCGGCTGTAAACTCGAGAGTTTGAAGGAACTTGAGCAAGTAAAATCATCGGGGGCTAAATTTTTTGTCTCGTTGGGTTAACCAGTGAGTTTCTCTACCTTCTCTTATCCCCCTCCACTTTCAAGTTTGACTTCATCGCGAAACGTGGGGTGTGAGAAATTGGTGACGATGTTTCCGATATCTCGGACCTTCGAACCGAGGCCTCATAACCTGGCGCTAGCGGGCGCGGTCTGTACGCATTTCTGCGTCTTTATTACAATTAAAATCCTTTATTTCTTCTTTATTTCTTCTTCTTTATGCCTTGCCTTCTACTTTTTTTCGGTTCGCAGGGCGTGAGATTTGTGGCGATGGTTACCGGTGTGACGAGATTGACCTTGTTAAAAAAGATCACATTGCCTGATCCAGCGCTGATAACCTGGGTGGACCAGGGACCGGCTGCACTGTTCTCTCTTATATTCCTCTTTCTCGAGAACTTTTTTCCTTTTTACCTTGTCTTCGAGCTCATTGCTCGTTGAATTCACGACACTCGACGCTCACCACGATTTCTTCACTCTGTACTAGTTCCTTTCTGCAGTGTTCGTTGATATTTTCATTCGAACATCTCTCAACAAACATCGACGTCTCCTCGTCGTATGAACTGCATTCTGCCATCTGTGAGGCCTTTTTTCTCATCCTCATTTTTATTTGGCTCTGTCTACGGTCGCGTGACACGAGTTCGAGCTCGTCGCTATTGTTCTTGACCTTCATCATCTCGCATTATTTTTCTTGTATATTTCTTGTTTCTGGGTCTAATAATGCCTTTCTTTGTCGACGAATATCCTGCTGACTCGTCTTCCTCCGCCAGTCCATCATCCAGCGTACAGCAGAATTTCGACATGAAAGATATCTCTGCGATCGCAAACAAACATTCTCGCAACTCGCTGGTTTATCCCAGAAAGCGACCATCTCCTCATGGCGTGTCAAAAGCCCATAGGACGCCTCATCATTTAAATACCGCCGCTCGAAAATCACCGCGTTCAGCAAAAGCCGCTCTAATACAGCAGCGTCAGCGCGACGCTGCCGCTCTCGCTTTACGACGGGAAGGCATTTTCCTTGAGGAAGAGTATCGTGATGAGATCCGGTTTTATATGCATGATATGGAGGTGTGTTATCTCCAACTGTCTTAATTCTTCAGGCTTACATTCATTTTTTTTTCGCAGCGATTTACAATGTCCTCGATGCAGTCCATGGATCAACAACCAGAAATCAAGTGGCATATGCGCCCTTGTCTAGTCGATTTCCTCGTCGAAATTCATTTCAGCTTTCGTCTGCGTCCAGAGACGTTATATCTCACTCTTAATATCGTTGACCGCTACGTCTCTCGTCGCGTCGTCTTTATCAAACATTATCAGCTTGTTGGCTGTGCAGCTCTCTGGATTGCAGCCAAATTCGAAGACGCGAAAGAGCGAGTCCCTACAGTGCAGGATCTCGTTCAAATGTGTCACAACACCTACGAGGAATCGGCATTCCTGCAAATGGAATGTCATATCTTGTCGACTATTCAGTGGGTTCTGGGTCACCCTACCGCTGAAGCCTGGCTCAGGCTAATGTGTTGTGGTCCATGCACGGAAGAGCCAAAGGTGCAGCACGTAGCTCGGTTTCTCATGGAGATAACGCTCTTCTACCGTGAATTCGTCAAGTTCACTCCATCTGCGATAGCTCTCGCTTCCCTCACCCTGTCGCGATTTCTTTGTGGCAAACCTCGATGGTCGGTGGAAGAGTCGGAGGAATGTACCGAGATCATTGACCTCCTGGACAATCGTCTCGCTAAGCAAGTCAGTGCACTCTCGGAGACTTTGGTGAAAAAGTACTCGTACGCATTCTATTCGAAAGCGGCGACCTTTGTCGTCCAGTCTTATCTCCAAGGCGGACGCTTCACTCGCCAGAGCTTCTTCGTCTCTCTGCCTGCTACTCCTACGCGATGCGGCTCGATAATGTCGAATGCCAGCACGCCTATGAGCTCTACGACATCGGTGTCTGATATATCAGAAGATTTTCCTCTCACTCCAACGACTCCAGCATTCTGTTCCAATGACCAGTTTGTGCATCCTTCTGACAACAAGGAGAACCGACCGACGACTTTTGAACCTGTGCTTAATAAACACAGGATTGATAGTCCACCAGCGGAACAGTATCTTCCTCACGATTTCGTGGTGTTTGGCCGTTCAGCTCTCCACAGTCTGAATGTCTCTCCCAGAGCATTCTCATAGCAGGTTCCAGTCAAAATCAACACGTGTATTTCCGACAATTTCTTCCGTGTCCAAAAAGTTCAACAATACCGCAAAATGTAATACCATACACGTCGCACCGACCGACATTTATTCTGCATCTTCAGTTTTTGCTACCACAAGTCAAATCACACATGCATAACACTTTCCCTCGCAATTCAACTCTCAACCAGTCTCGTCACTTCATTCCATCATCGCTATCGCACGTACATCCACATTGGCTTTTTTACGAGTTTCTCGAAATTGTACGACTCTTGTCGTGCAAATGGACAGAATAATTTCCCTTATCTGCCACCTTTTTTTCGAGAAGCTTTTACTACTGTCCCTAGCCACAGGAAGCAGTCCTGCTTTAAACAGCCCACATTCATTTCCGTTTGTTACAAAGAGTCAATTCTTCCCGTCGACTTGAATCATTTCAGTGACACCCGCATTTTCTTAGTATACTTTATTCTTCACCTTATCATAGCCTTGTCTCCTGCCCACCCATCATCATCGACATTACCGCAACCATTTTTCTTCCTTTTACATACCTCGTCATTCATCGAGTCCTGTTGCAACCAATCAATCAATCGTCGTCATTACAGAGCTCCCAAGGTTGTCTACTGCGCACCAGTACAAGTCCCGCGACTTCGGCTATTCAACTATTGCAATGGCAAGCATCGGTGGCGTCTTCTTTTTCCAAGGTATGCTGTCGCAGATTGATCAGTGGCACCGCTGGCCGTCCTGGTCGTGGGTGACGGTGCCTGCTAATGCCGAACAGGTTGAATAAATAACACTCGAATCAGCCAGAAAGTCGCAGCGACAGGACCAGCCGGCATCATCACCAAGGGTCCAGATCATTCATTGTGAAGGTGACAATCCGAACTTTCGTGGGTTTTGCACTTCTGTTACGATAGCTTGAGAATGAATTCGTATAAATCCAGATCGTCTTCGTCGATGGGGTCAACACATAAGGTTTCCGACCACATTGTTCTGCTTTAAAAATACATCAAGGACCTACTCGAGTATGTCGTTTCCTTCTGCTTATTCCAAGGCCCATAGATCTCCATCCTTCTTGATTCCAACTGCTCTCTTCTCATCAAGACTAATCCGACCTGCATTCAAGATTGCAGTAGTAAGTACAGTGTTGGCAATAGTCGGGAGCCCATGGGTATCGTAATCCACAGGTTTCGTCAATCCAGCATTGACGCTTCGGGCGGCGTCGATGAACTTCTCGATGGAAACGTATCCATAGCCTCGCTGACCGTCAAAATGACCGCTCTCGGAAGGTGAATACTTCATGTAGAATGGGTTATACCAAGATTTGCCGGTGTCATCCACGGTGACATCGTATCCACGATGAGCTTGATCCACTGTGACGTCTCCCTGACAAGCTGGTTTTAGTCTGGACAACGGAGACGAAATACAAGTCGAACCTTCTCTCCCATGTAGTACCAATGTTGAGCAGAGTGGACGCCAGCTTTCAGAGGTGCAGTCCAGCTAGCGGTATAAACTCCTGTACCTTTATGTTTCGGACTCTTGATTGACTGCCAGTCGACCATGAGAGTAATCGTGTCTTCGGTCTCGGGGACACAGTTATATGGTTCTCCAGTTGCAATTCCAGTAGCGGCACTGGCGACAACCCGAGTTGGAATAGCAATGTCCTGCAAAATCCAGCAGCATATGTCTATGTGGTGAGAAGACAGGTAATAGCTAATGCGAAAGTATCAGCGCTACTCTTTGAATCGCAGATCAGGATATTCACCTGATATCAGAATCCTTTCCAGCCCATGCTCTGAAAGTTTCGAGTTGACTCTTTGGCTGACTCATCCAGGCGTTGAAGAAATTGAATTCGCTGCAGTAAGTTGATTAATCAGAGGACTCTGAACCATCCGACGAACTGACCCAAGAGTTGCAGCTTTGGCTTTAGCGTCGCTGTAGACAGGATCAAAACTAGGGGAATAATGAATCTGTCGAGGACCTCGATAAGTGAAGGCGAGCTGACCGTTTGTGGTGTTCGACAAAGCATATGACATTGTTCTTGCGAGCTATGGTGATCAAGTCGTTGTGGTCTGAAAGAAGCTTGACGGCCGGTTTGGTCACCAGAACATGAATACCGCGCTCCATGGCGTACACCGCTATTGGGTAGTGAGTGGCTAAGGGAAGTTGAGCAACAATTCAATTCAAAGATCTCCAAGACTCACGGTCGGGAGTGAAGATTATAACTGCATCTCCGGGAGCCATCTTGTCGATTGCAGCTTTGTCTGAAAAGACGAATCAGCGCCTGAATGAATAGAGTAGTACTGACTTACAAGCCTCGGGATCAACTTTCCCGCCTTCTGGGAATTCGTCAAAGGAGAGATCCATGTCCTTGTAGACACCTCCAATGTTTTCAGCAAGATGCTGTCTAATGGCAGGAAACTTTTGGCCATTGACCCCAACCATTCCCAGCTTGCCAACCTAGCAAACGATGAGTCTACGACTCGAGACTTGAATTGAAAAAAAGTGACCTTTCCAAGCCGACGCTGATCAAAAAGAGTGAGACCGACAACCTAAGCGATTAGAATTAAAAATGGAGGGCAAGTGCCTTGAGAAAAGGTTATGTACACCGATCTACACAATCTTGGTTAACTTCCGAGATGAGTTTGTCGAACGTTTTACCTTTTTATCTGACTTGGAGGCACCAGAACCAGTCCAACCTCGAGGAATCCATTACATTCAGCTCCTAGAGGGCATGAAAGAGCAGACTGACCTGTTGTGTACTCGCCTGAGACTATCTTCAGCTAGGAAAACATGAAGGAGCAAATGAACTGACCTGTGCCGCACATGAGCACATTGAGGAGACCGAGATCTATGAAGCATTAGCAAGGGAATTATGAACTAGAAATGATAGGAGATTTACGGGTTGAGGAATCAGCCATGTTGAGAAGAGAGATGCGGATTCTCTGAACCGGCTGGAATCCGGCCTTAAACGATCGGAGAAATCCCGGAATGATCGGGCCGCTGCGGTGCGTGATCAACGGACCGATTCGACCGAAATCACAACGTGTTACGCATCAACGCCGACGAAACAACCGACGCTAGGCCCAGGGGGCTGGCGGGAGGCGGGGTGACGTCAGCCTGTGACACGTGTTTTCTCAAGCGTGTCAGGTACAGTGCGTCATTTGTCACACAGCTCCATCACTAAAAACTTTTTAGTTTGTTGTGGATTTCATTCTTCCTTCCAAGCCTTCCCACTCAATGAATTCTCCTTCACCGCCAGCACCTGGCAGTTTCATTCCACGACGCGAGTTTATCAGAGAAGCTGGTCATGCACCCAGCACATTCTCTCTACTTGCTATAGCCAGTTCCAATTGTCTCCGACTCTATTCCTTTCCCAAACCAATAATCTCATCGTTCAAATCCTTTTTCGAAACCAATGAACTGTTGGATGGTGTGGGAATGAGGCAGGATCTGGTCAACAACTTTTGCGAGTTTGCACTCGTCGGCAAGCCTTGGGCCAATGCAAAGAGCGTAGCGACCGAGAGGCTACTCGTCGAAATAATTGCGCTGATATATCAGCACGGTTACTCTTACCTCTCCTCAATCGACTATGGTCGTGAAAGCGACGACCGACTTGCCCTAGCTTTTTCAAAGCCTGCAGCACAAAGTTCAGGCTCGAACCGCTCAGAATCTCCCCTTTTGCTCTCTCCCAAGGCTGAGAGTTCAAACAGTTCCTCCATCGATAGATCTAGACGAGTACCTTTTGCTCTGTCTTTTTCCAGTGCGACCTTGCTACGGGTCGTTTGCCCACCGTTATCCTTGACACCTGCAATCCTGCAGGCGGTCCGTGGTTCCTGGCCTCGAGGCGTTGTATCTGAGAAAAAAGTTGGATATAACTCATTTGAATTCAAACTCAAAGGTTACAAATGTGAGTAGACTTTCTTATCAAGGGAATGCCAGCCTCTGACGCGACGCTGTAGGGTTCCAAGAGGATACATTTGCAACAGATTCTCTTCGACACATTCTTTCATTGCTTTCATCGCTTGATGCTCATGCATTCTCTCTCGTTACTTCCCTTTCCCTCACCAACCGCTCGCGAGTCAAAGATCTTTGGATTTTTACCGGACCAGCATCCATGGATGATATGTCTGATTCGCCAGCGCCCTCTGTCCTTAATTCTTCTCTCCCAGAATTCAAACGAATAAATGGTCATAGACGTACCTCTACAGAGCCTTCTACCTCTTCAAGTCCGATACCGATGACCCAGCATCTTCGTGCAACGACCGAGCAGCAGAAGTCGAGCGATTCCCGCAGACAAAGTCTTCTGCGGAAAGCAGCTCCTCGGGCACAGGTCCCGGTTTCTGTCTACGATGACAGTTCACGGGACGTCGTTCGGGCGAATCTGCCAAGTATAGTGCCAGAAGGTGCAGACGACATGACCGGCATTGGCGCTTCGCCTTATAACACACCGGATGTATTCTATTCGACCTCTCCCTTTGGAAGCGCTGACGCGCAACCAACGACAATATCTCATTCTTCAGAGCATTCGCAGCCACCTTTTGTTGTCGTGCCAGAACCCAATTCACCTCATGGATCCTCCCCAAGGAGGTCCCCATCACCACATATTTTACCACCTTCATCACTCATTGCATTGCATGCCAGCGGCAGCTCAGAATCGAGTTCAGCCAGCGGTCCCCAAACTCCAGAAGCACCTGCAGAATTACTGGGTGCATCGGTCTTTAGAGATTCAGCTTTCTCTTCGTCTACAGACATGTCTTCAGAGGTCCCAATCAAGTGGACTGGGATAGGCCAGGAGCCTCAACGTGATTCCGTCGGTCATATTCTTCCCGGTGGTTGGCAGCCAACTCCCATAGAAGAAAAACCGGAATTGACCATGGAAGCAAACTTGCCTGATGTTGCCCTGGATCAGGCAATGCATCCCGACAGTCCAGTACAGCACGAACCAGTACAAGCTGTTTTTCAACGAGTCGCTTCACCAGAGTTGAACACCGTTGATTCAAATCTTCGGAAAAGTGAAGTCGCTGAAATCATGAGCCCTACAGAGACGAATGCTGAAGCTCCTCTAAACGGCAAGGGTTGGGTGCTCGTTACTGTTGAAGGAAAGCCAGCTCTGACAGATTCTTCGACAGTCGCGCCTGAATCTGAGGTTTCAATTCAACCTACGGTCACTGAATCACCGCAACCGATTTCTCCTCCAGAGCCCATACCTGAAAGCTCTGCTTCTCCCGATGAGCCTGCAGAAATACATCCGAACGCGTCGAATGCAGCTGCTGCCAAAGCAATTGTCATTGTGGATGCCGTAGAGGCTAAACGGACGAAATCACCTTCAGAAGATCAGTCTCCGTCCAGGATCAAGAGGCTGCTTTCGCTGTCAAGCTCCGAAACGGTACGTTTCGTTCATCACTAATCTTCTTCGTTTTCTGACAAAATTTTTGCAGCCCAAGAAATCCTCCCGATCTATCTTTGACAAGCTGAAAAGACGAACGCCCGAAGCCACTGTGGGGGAGAACAGAAGAAGTATAGATGGATAAGTGGACACTTGATGCTTTCTCGATTTACATGCTTTGCCAGCTGACGATCTATATGCATTTTGCTATCTCGAACTTTGACACTATACCTTAGCACTGTAAACCGGAATTTAATATGTGACGCGTAAACTAGGCGCGCCACCACCGAAGGCACGTGGGAGCTCGAGGCCAGAGATTTATCGCAAACGTAGCAGTGGCCTCGATGCCTGTATTCGATATCGTCTGTTGACGAAAGCAGGGAAAATACAAGAGAACATAGCCGCGCTTCCAAATATTTTACCAAGAGCTAAACCCTTTCTTCTCCTACTGGCATGCTTTTTTGTTCGCAGCGGGACGCATGTTTGAGATGCTGGCCTGCCGGTAGTTCTTTATTTCCCTGAAGCTTCGGAAAATGCGATGTAGCCAGAAATTCGGGAGACAGCAAGGGCGACTCTGGATCCCAATAATCCAATGCGCGGCCGAACGCAGCCACAAATTTTCTCCCCATCACGGGGCGAAACTCCTTCTGCCACGAGCAGTCCTTCCTGACCGGGGCCCTTTATCCTTTTCCCCGTCGACCTCCCCAAGAATCCCGCGCTATTCTGACATCGTCCTCGACGATCCAGAGCTGGAATGCCAACATGCAGGCGAAAACGGGTGGTCCTGACAGAGACATCGGATGCTCTGCTCCAGGTTGCCAACGACGATCCAGACAAACAAGTCTTTTATCTTCCTCAAACTGGTGAAATATTCGACACCTACGAGTCAGTCTCTCGCTCTTAGAGTCCTTCAACTTTGCTCAATCGCTCTCAGCTCCTATGCCGCCCGAATGTCTTTCTATCGGGTCAAACAGTTCCAGTGCGAGGTTACGGGAAAGAGCGGCCTCAACTATTTCCAAGCTGTAGAAAGCGAACGCGACGAAGCTCGCACATTGCACTCGAGATTCTCTGAACCTCTCAAACCTGCTATCCTCAAGGCTGTTCAATGGCGTAAGTTATACGCCAAAGTATCTGGTTTATCACTGACTCTCCTTCAGAGGTTATGGGTCGTCTTGACCATCTTGTCGAAGCTGTCTTTGATCGCTTCAAAGACCGATACTTCAAAGGCGAGAGTATGTCTTTTGCCTTCGTCTTGGTTCTCTGTTGATCCTTCCGAACAGAAGTCGTCGTTGACATATCTGGGGTCAAGTAGGTCCACCCCTTCTTCCATTCTTCCACCGTCTAAGATGATTGTCAAGGTACTACGCTCGCGTCGACCGGGTCTATCCTCCGAAATACAACCTTGATCAGTCTGCTCGAGATGCTCACAAGCACAGTATTGATACCCCCACTGACGATGAAGAGCCGCACTCTATTCTGGGAGACCTCAAGATACCAGCCAAGGAAGCCAATGCCTTGGATGATCCTACTTTGTACTATTATTGGGTCAATATCTTGGAGCTGGAAAAAGACAAGAACGACAAGGGGAAATCTGTCGCGAAGGCAGGCGACGACGGCCAAGTAGTGGGCAGCTTGATGGAGGTTCAATGTGGAATGATGGGGTGAGATTCGTCCTTCGCTCCACCTTGACTCATTCGCTGATTCTTCATCCTTAGTCGTGACCGACTCTCGTTTTCCAAGTCCATTCTACGTCGTTTCATCCGCGATTGTGTCGATAGAGACGCCGCCGTAGCCTCACCCTGGACTGTGAAAGCAGCCATCGCCAAACGATATGGTGTCGATTCTATAATGCCTGAAGAGACTAGGAAGGGTGTTGAGACTCTCAAGAAAGGGGAAATCGACAAGCGCAAGAAAGTGTGGGAAGACAAGGAAGGTCCTCCACCAAAGAAACAGAAGAAGATGAACGCAGCTCAAGAAGAGCGTGGTATGTCTTATCCTCTTACCACTAGTATCGACGCTAAAGTCAGACACCAGCCAACACTCTCGCAGAAAAGAGGGAGCGCGATGCACGTGAAAAGGCAGAAAAGCAGAGGCAAGCGAAAGAAGAGGCTGAACGTATAGCGGCTGAGAAGAAGAAGAAGAAACCAGTCCGTTACCCCACAGAGGATCTGGATGTCAGAATATCAGAGAAGGACAAGAAGAGCGGCATGCCTTTGAAGCGACCAGTACCAAGTCGTACTGCTCTCCCGTTCAACGACACTCCAGGGACATTCGAGTCTTTCTTGTTGGCTTGGAATTTTTTGATCGTCTATGGGTGACTGCCTTGATTCTTTTACTCTTGAGGCCTGTTCTGACAATCATTTTAGTACACCATTGCATCTATCGACCTTTACCTTGGACGAGTTCGAGCATGCAATACGACACTCTTCTGTGGAGAGTCCGTGCGCTTTACTGGCCGAGATTCATTCAACATTGATATACAATCTGCGAACCGTACCCTTCCTGAGACACAATGCTCTCCTTTCGTTGATGACACTCAAGGAACAACTGGAGGAACAGAACGTGGACAATTCAATGCTAGGTGTTTCTCTCGAAGATCTGACCTCTGCTATGGTGGATGTTGGTAATAATTGGGAGAGAGTGCCTTTGAGACACAGTGAAGGTCGCGAAGGATGGGAAGACGCTCTCGTAGGTTGTTTGAAAGATGTCTGTCATTTTCTTCTTACATTTTATCGTCAATGACTGATTCATATTCTAGCACGCCACAGTTACCAAATTTCCTCAACTTCGAGAGATCTTAACTCGTCTGCTGTTCGCCCCTGAAAGTACCACAGAGGCACCGTCATCTGGATCTAGCTCATCGAGAGCGACGACGCCTACAACCTCTACCGGATTGAAGCTGACGGTCGCTTCGAGCCCTGGCGAAAGATATTATTCTCTTTCTCCACGCGATCGTGTTGCCATTCTGTCGTTCATGTGCGATCTCGCCATCTCCAGCAAATCTGTGCGCTCACATATGGAGACTTGTGAAGAGCAGTTGACCGCTTTGAGAAAAGAAAAGATTGATGTTAACAGACAGAGGAAGCAATGGCAAGTTGGTTCGTTTATTCTTTATTATTGATGACTGACAGATGTCCAGTGTCGAAGAGATGGGGGTACTTTCGGGTGAAGCCAAGGAGGAAGAATCAATTTCCAATGTCGACATGGACGACGACGTTGTAATGCGGGAATCCAGCGAGATGTCCGACTTTGCACCGTCTGATGGGCCTTCAGAGTCGATTTCTACTGCTAGCAAGAAGGGGTCAGCGCGCCAAAAGGAGCTCCGCCAGAAGGTCCAGACTCAAGCGCTCGCCAAGCAGCGGGAAGCCGCTCGAAATAAGCAGTCAAATGCGAAACAGGCCATGGCTGAGCACCGACGACTCGACGAAGAGCTCAATAAAATAGATCGTCGACTTGAAGGGATCGAACGAGACTTTAGAAAATTGTTGGGGGTCACCAGAGTCAAGCCTCTTGGTCGTGATCGATTCTACAACCGTATCTGGTGGTTCGACGGTACTGGATCTGGAACCTTGGTTGGCAGCGGAGGAGTAACACAGTATGGAACCGGTCGATTATTCATTCAAGGTCCCAGTGAATTCGACCAGGAGCTATTAGACCAGCGTGGCAAAGATGAAGACATTGATGGACGGAGACGAGAAGAGGAAGGCGAGGAAGGGATGCTCAAAGCTGGCGACTGGGCCGTGTATTCCGAGCTGGAAGAGGTAAGGTTTCAGTAAACATGGTTGAAACAGGTTTACTCATACGAACCAGCTGGAAGAATTTGCGGCATGGCTCCATGGAAAAGGCCATAGAGAATTGAATCTCAAGACCCTTTTGACAAAATGGTGGACACACATCACGGCCGGTGTGCGACGTCGTTTGGCAGTACGTTGGCTATTTGCGACTTTCATCAGCTGAAGCTGAAATCTATAACAACAGGACGTCAATGTGAATTCGAAACTTCCCGAGGCTCGACGCAGTACCAGAACCAAGTCTAATCCTGCCTACGACATTTCTAGAGAACCATACATGGTTTGGACAAATCGCAGGGCCGTGGCTTCTTCGTAAAGTCATCTTTCTTATACAGTGTTACGAGTAGACCATCTCTCAAGTCTTGATAGGTTATGATAGCAGTCGTGTTGTTTTGTTAGAAAATCGCTATCTTGGAGTATCTTGGGGTCCACATGATTATTTGATCGCTGCCGATCGGCTAAAATTTTCCGGAGCTTGAGATAAAACCAGACTCCAATATGCTGTCTCTTGTCCTGCTTTTCTTGTAACATGTCATTGCCAGGTTCTTTCGTGGTGGGCTCTGTAGCTTCGAGTGCACGAGGCAGTGTTGCAGACGCGATTGAATCTTGTACGTTTACTCATCCTCCTTCAGGGCAGATCAAAAACTGAATCAGAACTAGATCGTCGCTCTCAGTATCTTGCCGCTGAATCTGCAGTCGCCTCCGCTTCCGATAGCTCCGACTTTGCTGCTGAAGACGAAGAAAGCTGTTTCGGTGCAGAGATTGAAGAAGATGATTTGCTCACTCCACGGCCCCAAACGACGGATCACAGCGAGTTCGTATCCCAACTCGACTGGGATGACGAGAATGACGAGCCAGACGTAGGGTCCAGTGGACCATTGGTGGCTCCATCTTCTCCATTCTTGATTCCTTCCTTCAGAGGAGATGGCAACACGAATGAAAACACGCCGCTAATCCGCAAAGTTTCTTTTGCTTCGAGTTCCCGTCCACGATATCAAACTATGGGACCAGTAGCCAAGCACAAGGTCTCCAAGGGGTCACTGTCAAATATCCCTCGAGCAATTCCTCGAAGGGAGTCTGGTAGTAATCTGCGTCCACCTGCGATTCATGGCGGACAAAGTACTTTTGGTCAAACGGTATGTCTCGAAAACCGCGTCAAAGATATTTTGATGAGCAGAGAACCAGCTCTTCAATTCCATCGCGATTTTGCTGGGAATTGGCCTTCTCAGTGAGCCACTGGCTTTCTCTTGCGCCGGGTGGTTCACGGGAACCATTCTGCTCAGTTTCTACGGGTTCATCAGCTGTTATACGTGTGTTGGAATTGATGTTATCTCGACTGGTACTCACAGATATCCACAGAGCGAAAATCCTCGCAAAAATCATCCTATCGGATCCACGTCTTCGTACTTATTCAGATATTGGTCGCAAGGTAATATCACTCTGATCTCATCTTCGAACTCTGACACCGTCTCAAGGCCTTTGGCCAGCAGTCTACTGTCTTCATAGGTAACATCCTTCGGTCTGACTTTGGTTTATTGACCTGCTCTATTCAAGGTCTCGTATTTTGCATGGAACTTTTCGCTGTCAGTGTGATATTAATCACTCTGTACGCCGATTCACTGCATTCGTTGATACCAACATACTCGTCCGATACATACAAGGTCTTTGGGTTGATCTGGTAAGTTACCTTCCTCTCAGCCGTTTACTTGGACTCAGCTCTCGATAGTTTGATACCCACAGTGTTTCTTCCACTCTCCCTTCTTTCGTCCTTGTCGATTTTGGGAATCATCTCGACTTTGCTCATTGTGATGGTAGTCTGTGTCGACGGGTTATCCAAGACAGATTCTCCGGGAAGTCTTTGGGCTCCAGCTGAAACGTCTTTCGGCGTTGGCAGCTTTCGCTCCCTTGGGCTGAGTTTTGGACTCTTCATGGCGGGAGTAAATATCTACCCATATTCCTTTGTTCATATCCTGACCATCTTAGTACTCTGGACATGCGATTCTGCCGTCGCTTGCTCGAGATATGAAGGATCCGAGCCAATTCAACAAGATGATCGAATGGGCTTTTGTGGGTCTTCTCGGTGGATTACTAGTCGGAGACTGACTACAGTACCCTGCACAGATTGTGGCGACATTTGTATACGCTTTGATAGGGTAAGTTCTGATCTTTGGGATGACCTTATCCTTGACCCTGTTGCAAGATTCGCAGGATATTTAATGTTCGGAGATGAGGTGTCTGACGAGATTAGCATCGACCTCCTCAATACCTCTGGATATAACCCAACATTGAACCGAGCAGCGCTTTGGATGCTTGTCATTAGTCCGTTGTAAGTTTCGTTGTCTTTCTCTGGTAAGCCTGTCTGAACTGTTTTCAGGTCCAAATTCGCTCTTACTACCCAGCCAGTATGAGAAATTCCGCATATCGAGACATGTCCTGAAATCCTTATAGCTCAACACAACGATCGAAATCCTTGTCGGTCTCGATTTGGCGCAAGACGGCACTGAAGGACTGACAAGGAAACTAGCCATTCCATTTTCATGCACGCAGATATCTTTGAAACAGATCCTCAGAATCCTCCAAAGAGTCGGAGTGACCCTACTTGCAGGTCAGTCTATCGAACTTTATCAGCGTCAATTGACGGTTCCCTTTTAGTGATCGTTTCGATAGCTGTACCAGAGTTTAGTGCCATGATGGGCTTTCTTGGTTCGTTTTGCGCCTTCGTCATCTGTATAATAGGCCCTTTGGCAGTGGCCAAAATGGAGGGTGACCTTGGGCGCTTTGGGGACACGGTGTTGGTCATCGCGATTGTTATGGCCATTTGGGGCACGGTAGCGGCATTTTTATAACAATGTAGCGATATAGATACAATGTCGAGCTCTACACTTTGACGGCTTGAGATATGACTTTCGTAAGTTCTAACGAGCAAAGTGAGTAGGAATAATGAGCCACAGGAAGGTACTGACGAGGTAGTTTTATGCTCTCTTGAACGACCGTGGCCTCGATCTGATTGTCGGGATTCGGAGGGATGACCACGACACCAGAAGCATCGAGAGACCAGCCTTGTTTTTGGATAAAGCTGTCAAGTTCAGAACCTATTTTGATGAGCTATAGAACAACTAGATAGGAGAATTTCGTACCGCTCAAATCCAGATATGAACCCAGTCGGTCTGTTCCGATTCGCGTGAAGGCTGCTTTGACAGCGCGAATAGCGACCTGTCGGATTGAGTCTTCGAAGCCTGAACATTCCACGGTGTAGTTGTCCCGGAGGCTCTCTAATTCGTCTGAGCGATATGCGGCCCAAAATGCAGGAAATCTGCATCGGTAGAGCAAAGTATGGAGGCTCTGGAGAACAGGAAGCAGCGACGGCAGTGGATCAGGCTCGTCGAGATTTGTGGTAGCAAGTCTGTCGTCGAGAAGAGATATGCAAAGGTTAAAGTCGGGTAAGGGTGATGCAGCGAGTGCTTTTATAAGGATATTGATGACCACGTCTGGGTTATACAGCTCTGGGTTGAACTGATAGCTGGAATTGGCGGTCAACAGCAGCGTTAACGGGTTGAAGGAGACTGTTACAGTTTAAGAATAGCCAAGTTGGCCAGACAATCATATTCTTGGCTTCTTATCTGGTGGTATAGGTAGTCCTCGAGAATGCCCACATTGGAAGGGTTGTATCGATCTGAGAGACTTCGTTAATATTCAGTCATAATCGTCAAAGAGTTGGCCTTTACCGACACCAGAAACCAGGTCTTCAATGAGCTCTGGCCGCGTTGAGGGAGCAATCCATGAGGACACCATGATATCGAAATTTTCGGAAGGGAAACAGATCACGTGCCAAAACTTGATGGACATGGACGTCGACGCGTCCGTCGACCAGCTGGCTTCCAAGACCCCAGATAGCCAATCTTCACTCAATTACAAGCCTAGTTTTGCATTGACAGGCCATTCAAGGCCTGTTTCGGCACTCAAATTCAGCCCTGACGGCTCCATTTTGGTATCTTGCGGTACGCTGACTGCCGATCCTCTATTTTCTGGATCTCAATGCTCTGTTCGAAGAAAGCTGCCGACAAACTGATAAAATTCTGGGATCCCTATACTGGTGAAATTCTGCGCACTTTAGAAGGCCACGAAGAGGGAATAAATGACATTGCATGGTCCATCGACGGTCAATTCCTGGCCTCTGCTTCTGACGATAAAAGTATCCGAATATGGAATATGGAATTTGTAAATACTTGGTCCATTTCTGCGTTTCGTATTGACTTGCTTTTAGGGAACAGAAGAAAAAATTCTTTTGGGTCACACCAGTTTCGTTTTCTGTCTCAACTACAATCCCAGTTCAAATATGCTGGTTTCTGGTGGATTTGACGAGACAGTGCGGGTGTGGGATGTTGCCAGAGGTCGGTAGAACTATCATACTGCCTGCTCCCGCTCTGACGGTTTGTAGCGAAATCCCTCAAGATTCTTCCTGCTCATTCAGATCCTGTCACTTCGGTCAACTTTAACCATGATGGGACCCTAATTGTGTCTTGCGCTATGGACGGCTTGATGTACGGACCATTTTTGGACGTTTCCTAGCCTGACGCACGAGTTATAGTCGTATCTGGGATGCTGAATCAGGGCAATGTCTGAAGACTCTCGTTGATGACGACAATCCCATATGGTCTGCAAGCGCAGTTGCTTTTCAAGTCCTTTCTAAACTTCCAGCAGCTCCCATGCTAGATTTTCCCCAAACTCCAAGTTTGTCCTGGTGTCGACCCAGGATTCGACCATCCGCCTTTGGAACTACCAGGCGTCTCGCTGTGTCAAATCTTATACCGGTCATGTCAATCGCACTTACTGCATCGTATCATGTTTTATCCACACCACCAAAGGTCAGCATGTCGTTGCAGGCAGCGAAGACAACAAAGTGTACATCTGGGACCTACAAACACGTCAAGTCTTGCAGGTATTGGAAGGTCATCGAGGTAAACATTCTTTTGTTCTATTGCGTCCATTCTTATGCGTCAATAGATGTTGTACTTGCTGTCGCGGTGGGTCAGGTTTCTCTCCGCTAGGATTACTGCTGAGCTTTGACCAGACTCATCCTACAAAGAACATCATTGCCTCGGCAGGGATGGAAAAGGATCTCACCATCCGGTTATGGGAAACTTGAGAATTGTCCAATATATTGTAACATAACCAGAAACTTTGACAGATCGAACAGTGTGCGAGCTGATTGGCTTCAAGCTTTTGCATCGGAACACTTATGCTCTAGGTACAATTTCATAGCTCGAACGACATAGGTAGTGTGATAATCAGTTAATAGCCGCTCTTTCAGGGCGTACATTACATCTATAAAATCTCCTCAGAATACCGAACATTCAAAGTAAACAGAAAACTCACAAGCCAAGCCCAGAAGGCCTGCAGTTTATTTTTAGGCTTCCGGTCATCGACTCTGGTGATATGAATCAGTGTGTGGTTATTCAGTTTGAGTCAGAACTCACATTTCAGACTCTATTTCAGCAATGTTGGAAACGAAATCCATAGCTTCAGGGGCCACCATCGGCTGAAAACCGCTTGTCACAAAGATATCGGAATAGACAAGACGAGCGACATACCGTCTTGAAGTAAAATCTCGCGCCGGCGTAAAGTATGGGGAATACGACCAACGGGAGGTAATTGGTGATGAAGACGTCGACTGCCCAGTGTCCTTTCAAGAATACTGACCAGCCACTGAGAATACAGATGAGCATGCACATGAACAATGCGTAATAGGCTGCATATGGCTGTAAAGACGAAGCAAAAGGGAGATTTTTCCGATCGTAGCCTTGAGCAACCATCCCCTTGTGAAATCGGATGAAAGTGAGGCTAATGCAGGCCCAAGTGAGTAGACCACTATCCAAGGGTCAGTTAGAGACTTGAGAGGATCAGCAAGACATACCAAACAGAGGTCAGGTTAGCAAACCATCCAAAGACCTTTCCAGAGCCAGAGTTGATACCCATGTAGGCTAGACACGAGAAGACGGAGCAGAATATGATTGAAACGACGGGCAAACCATTTCGTAGTGTCTTGAGGAAGATTTTTGGCGCGTTTCCTGTCGATTATAATATATGAGTGTGAGAAAAGGACAAATACAACAATGATTGCCTGAGATAGCGAGCCCATCTAGCAATTTGGTCAGTTGGGTCAGGATTGATTGGAAGACGGCCTTGACTGACAGAGTGCACGGGAACTGGTGTACAAGTCACTTGAAGCAGCTGACCATGCAGATGTCAGAAGACAGGCATTTATCACCTAAATATGTCAATACTCGGCCACGAAGTTTATTCCAAACATACCGACGGGAGGCCTTTTATGCCTGCATTCTGGATTGCGATAACAAACGGCGAGGAAACTGCTGTGCCAGAGGCAAGGTTCAATCTACTATCGTTCGCCGGAACAAGGAGACCAATGATCAAGGTTCCTGTGTAAAAGTTTAGCTATGCAGCCAAAGATCGACATGTATCAAGATGTACCTCCAATGTAGAATAGAAGGATCCGGATATAAACACGTTTTATGGCCTTTGGCAGATTCCGTCGAGGATTCTTGGCTGAAATGGCGCGTCAATGATGGTCTCGGCGTCGCAGTAAATTTATCATTACCTTCTCCTGCAGCAATGGCAACGATCTCAGTGCCCACAAAGGAGAAAGCAGCTTGCGACAAGACAGACCACCAGGCTGAGGACATTATAGACCTGTACACGAGGCGCCGGAGGAGAAACTCACCCAGGAATCGGCCTTTTGCTCCACCAATATCGGCATACTGTGCAAACGCCGCTTGTTTCCAGTACCTAGATAGGATTTAGGCTGTGATCCGTCTAACAAGGAGATCAACCTGCCGGAAGCCAATTCTGTCGTGCGACGGCCCACCTCCGAGGTCTGCGAGACTATCAGACATTGGGAAGTACGAGTGAAACGGAAGCTGAACCTAACACAATTCCCAAAATTATAAGTCCTGTAATGGTAATGACCTTGATTGACGCGAAAATGAACTCTGCCTCCCCATAGACACCTGCGCCACACATGTTGATAGCGACGACGACGACTAGGCAAATTGATATCCAAACGGCTGGATTTACATCGGACCAGAAGGATATCAAAACACTGGGGCAATAAATTAGCACACGAAAGGCTTGTCGATAAAACCTTACCTGGCCGCACTTAATTCCGCTGGCACCATATTAGCGCATAGAAAGGCTCTGATGAAATCTTACCTGGCAACACGATGGTCCAATTATACCAGTAGTTCCATCCCATTGCGAAGCTAAACGCTGGGTTTACGAACCGCTCGGCCAGCTTTATGTGACCCCCAGGAATCGGAAGAAAAGCTACCATTTCACCTAGAGAGATCTAGAGTGCGAATAGTGAGTGAAACTGGTAGATTCCACCACAGAATACACACCATAACCCTGGAAAAAAAGGTCAGAGAGAGAACAAGAGCTTGTAGGAGCCGTTTCGGACTCACGCCCAACATATGGTACCGACCACAGTGTATCCCAGAAAAAGACCAATCGGTCCACCATTGTGGAGCGCATTGGCGGTTCCAAGAAACAATCCAGTACCGATGACTCTGGAAATACCGTGAGGATAGCGGTAAGACTAAATGGGAACACACCGTACCCGCCTATTGAATTGTGAGTCTCGAATCGGGTGTCAGTCGATCGAGAGACTGACCTATACTGATCATTGCAACATGCTGAATACATGAAATTGGAACGTGAAGACTCGTGAAAATCTTGGGAAACGCACCCGATTTTTGAGCTGACGAACCAGCTTTTGCTCGCTGTGATATTCTCCATCTGGTTTCTCTTGGACAGACTCAACGTCGCCATTCTTGAAGTTCTCCTTCTCGGACATGGTAGTGGTGCAAGAAGGACAGAAGGTTCCACCTGACAAGTTAACCGGGTTCTAAGTCCTTTAAATAATCATATTGTTATCAATCTTAATCCCACAAGATCCAAAGATAGCCAAGGGTTCGGCACCTGCCAGTGTCGGGAATGACGAGAAAGCATATACGCCGATAGAAAACTCCGGCCTTGAAAAGAGGACATCGGCCGGCCAGCTCAGAGAGATCAGATTCCTACAAATAAGAGAGGAGACCCTTTATCCAGCCAGTTATTTTTCCCGATAACATATCTGGTGCCTTTACCCGCCTAGCGTCGGGAGTTACAGAAGCGATAGCACATGGCGCGATAGCGGGATTATCACACGCCGGTTGCGACCGCGAGCTATCGCTTTGCGGATCACCATCGACAGGCTCGAACAAGTCGGAAGCATCGAGGTCCATATCCTGCTCGTCATCAAGCTCATCGAATGTTCTGAAATCCTTCTTCAAAATACCGCGACGCTGGTTATCATCGCTGGGAAATCTCGGCTTATTTGAAAGCTTGAGAAACTTGAGCCCATTCGGAGAGTCTGGCTCTGCCACCACGTACGAGTTGTCTGTCTCATCATCATCTTCACCTCGTTTACGCTTCTCCTCTCTTTGAATCCCATGAAACGTCCGTTTCAGATTGCCCAACCCGCGAGGCAAGCGAGAGAGCTTCACCTCTACGTCTTTCTTACTGGTCAAGGCTTTATCGATGACAGCCAGGTCCTGTTTTAACCGGGTCTGACAATATACTTGAGCGTCTGACGCGCGCCATCTCGGATCCCCTGGATGTCGAGCCAGGAGGACAGGATGCGGTAACCCAAGAGCATCGCATTGCGTGACACAAGAAGCCTCAATCTCCAGGCCAGCGTTGGAATACTGCAATTCTTTCCCAAATCGAAGACGAACGGATGGGGCGGGAGCCCAAGGGCATCGAATCATGCAACCCTCAAGGTCTCGATCTGTATGCCGCTGTCTCGCAGCTACCGCGGTTATCCAACTGACAGCAAGCTCCGGGCCCGTCAGTATCGATTCCTCCAGACGAGGGCGCTTTCGCGGACCACTGGAATCCAGATCATCTTCGTATCGTCTTTTCTTCCCAGATGAAACAGGTTGGTATTCGGATCGGGATGGAGAAGGTCCTGGACAGCTTTCGTCTCGCTGAAGCTTGTCGACTAGGGCTGAAAACGTTTGAATAGCGATTTGAAGCTCTTCGACGCTCTGATTTGGAACAACAAATCTTCTGGGAGCGATGGTTGAACCAGTGGTGAGTTGGCGTAACAAGGACGCTGGGATTGGTTGACAAGGATCCCCCAAAGGACCCTCACCAGCTGAGAGCTTCTGCTCTCGGTCTACTGCACCTGGAAAATCTAGCTTCACAAGCACTATTCGCATTTCGAGTTCGAGCTCGGTAGGGTCCGCAGCGTGTAGATAGACTTCTTCATTCGGTCTAAGGCCACGAGCCTTTTCGAAATTCACCAGCGTTACCTTCGCGTCTGCCCCAATCAAGATATGACCAAGTTCAACGGCACCATGGAGGATACCTTTGGCATGAAGCTTTTTGTAGCTGCAATCAAGTTCAATCAGCTCAAATCAGTTCGAACTGCCGGGTACTCACGCGTCAACACAGGCCCTCTTGAGGCAAAGTGGCATCGACACTGAGGCTTCGATCCAGAAGGAGTGATGAGGGGGTTCAAACAGGAAACTGACGTTGGAAACGTCGACGACGACATTGATAAGAGTCGGAACAATGGAGCCCTGTAGAGTCCAGAGTTCGCTTTTGAACAAGGCCAGCTGTAAATGGGTCAATAGATTCTTGGACGGCTGAGAATACGCGCACCTCTGTGAAGAAACCATCGTTCCACGGGATATCTCGTCGCCATCTGCTTGAGCTTCAGCCCATAACAGAGTAACATGAAGACGAATCACGCACGACTTGGAGACATATTTAATTTCGACCTGACCTACAATGCCAGCTTTGAGATACAGAGCAGCTTGGTTGCTTGAACTGGCTGCATTGTTGTTAGTTGGAATATGAACCTGCTGATATCTACTCACATGAAGCCAGTTGCAGTGAATCTACGTCTCGGATTCGATGGTTCGTCAACCAGGCCCATTTCTTGCCTGGTCGGTATATGGGTTCCTGCATGAGTTTCGTATAGATTCCGGAGAAAGGGTCATTGTCCTCTGCAGGAGAAAAATGGCCTATTATTGGTCTATCGTCGACGACTTTTCGCTGGAGAGGACGCAGAATTGGCACATAGGTCGCTGAAAGAGACTCCCAGAATTGTGATTTGGGATCCATGGTCGAAAGGGAAGAAGATAATACAAGGTTGCTGTGGCCATCGTCATCTTATTTATAGAGTACAAGAACAACAGTGTCTGAATTAGGCAATGGCCGCCGTATGATGTCTATGTATGATGTCTGTGATGTCTATATTAGGCTGGGCTATAGTATGCACCTGGCATCCGCAGGCTAGAAGAAGAGTCGAGATCTGGATCTAGCGTTCTCAAAATGCTCGACTCGTTCGTGGTCGTATCTGTCTCGTCACCAGTGTTCGTAAAATGAAGCTCACAACCAGCCAAACCACATCCAATTTGGGTCAGATCAAGCCAACTCCCTGCTCTCTCGTACTCCTCCAATGTCATAATTTGACCGAACGTCTCTTGATTATCACGTTGCCTCGAAGTAAGCCAGAGGGCAATAGATGTAGAGTCGAAGGAAGCCACAGAGGGAGACCGAGTCAGATCTATCCAGCCTTCTTGTTGCTGGTGGATCGAAGATCCAGCGATGAAGGAGCTCTTGAGTCGACGAGCGACCTGTGAGGCATTCCGGCTTACACTGCGACGTAAAGATCGTAAACTCTTCGTCATTTTAAGCAATGTTGTCGGTGAGTGATTCAGGGATTCCACTGGTTCTGGAGCAATGGCGCCTGAGCAAGAATAACGATGGGGATAGTGTGAACATGTAGATGTCGGGAACACAGGTCTTGGGACTGGATCTGCTTGGCTAGTGCCCAAAGGGTTATAATAGGGACTATTGGGATGATGTAGAGAAGGAATGTGCAAGACGTCGCCAGTCTCTTGGGTTGGGAACAGAGGCTGCGACAAAGTGGGCAACACGGGGAGTTTAGGTGAAACACTGAAGGACTGGAAGGTGAAATCCACGAGCTGCATCGAGGACAAGGGTGGAATGAGAGGTAAAGGTCTGAAAGACGACATGGACTGCAAAACAGGGCTATCCGGATCGCATTTGTCAAGAAAAAGAAAGGATTCAGCAGTATTCTAAAGCGTGTATGAGCCTCGATAGTTGCCTGCCCATCTGCAAAAAAAACACGAACCAGATTCAAGTCAAGCGACATATCTGAGAAGGGCAGCCGTCTTTTGTCGAGTGCACGGCACTGGCTTGCAACTGATATCGCTGGAGAAGGAGGATTCATGATATCATAGAGGTGAAGAAGATAAACGGAACTGGCAAGCTGTTTCACAGGCACGTGTTTGACTTGTTTTTTTAATTCGATACTTATGAAGCTATAGCCCGCAGGTACATTTCAATTATATCGGAGATATCGACGAGCACAGACAAGAGCGCGCTGCAGAAGTCATGACCGCTAGTTAAGATGGAGTGTTTCTCTCTTGCTCCCATGCCTGTGAACTGAAATTTAGCAGCAACCATAATTGCAAAACGGTTAAAAATACTTGAAAGAAATGTCGTCTATCTCCCACATTGACGCCCCGACAGCTGCTGAGGTCCAGGATCTCAAGCTTGGCACATGTGTCGACGATCTGTAGCAAGCCGTCCTCTGTGAAGAATTCAGAAACAAGACAACAAATTAAGGCGGAGCTCACTTGTTAGTCGTGTACTGGCTACATCCAGCATCCCAAGGTCACAGCACCGGCCTATGAAAGGCGCAGCGTCATCATCTATGCCAGTTTTGTTGAGGATCAAAGTGACGAGAGGAATTTGGTCGCCTTCTTCCGAGAGCAAGCCTGAGAGATCGAAGGAACGCAATGAAGGTATAGCTGCAAGATTGAGCAGCTGTAAGAGAAAATGAATAATGAACATGTAAGTCGTTTGGCACTGACTTTGCATTTTCTGCCAACTCGATTTATGAAGGACCATAGTGCACTGCCCCCTTTACTGGACATGCCAAGGTGCTTGTTCCCAAGTAGATTGACCGACTCAAGACCGTTGCAGTTCTCCAAAATCGCTGTAAGCTCCCGTAGCGTATCATCGGTCATGAGGCTGCTGATGGAACCCTGGTGAAGGCCGAGTGCAGCAATGGACAGATTCTTCAGTTGAGAGAGTGGAGATACCAGTCCAAGGAGAGACGATCGGGTGATATTAGTGAAATTCAAAGAGAGTTTCACTAGCTTGGGAGTGACTGCATTTTGTAGCGGCGGATTGACAAAAGAAGTCGAGGATAAGTCGAGACGCTGAAGTTGAGGGCACAAGGAAGTGAGCGAGTGCAACGAAGCCTCTAAGAAGGGTGTACGCTTCAGCTTCAGTGTTTGAAGCTGGGTGAGCTCGGTAATGCCATCGAGGCCTGCTATGAATTTAGAAAAACTGGCGGGCGACTGAGAATGTCATCAAGATTATATTTCAAGTTGATAAACTGACTGACCCAAGACACCATTCCGGCCAGCTTCAAAACTTGAATGCTTTTACAGGTCACTACCAAAGCAGCGACCGAGGCCGGGGTTGGGGACGTGTAATTGAGATTCACCACTTGAAGATGTGTACATGGTTGAGCAGCTGTAATAGTCTTCTGTCCAACCTTCGTGCAGCCACTAGGAAAGTGGATTCAGGATGTGGAGTACAAGGGGACCGTTCCTTACCGTAACACCAAGACATGCAACAGAGGCAGCTTGGGAAGAACAGCCGCAAAGGTTTCGTCGGAGATCTTGTCAAGGCCGGATAGAATAAGAGAGCGAACTGACGCCGCATATCGTGGAATGGCCAGAATCGTCTGCTTATTAACTCCTGTTATATCTTTGGATAGTGATATGGACGGCCCACGTATAAAGTACTGGAAAGAGTCAATCGACGCGGAGAGAGGTTCAATATAAGAGAATACGCGCCGTAGCGATTATCTCATGTTGCAAGTATGTTGGACAGGTAGAAGTTAAAATAGTGAATATCTTTTCGCTCAAGTGGTTTGGGATTACTCTGAGCCATCGTGAGGCTCTTTCCCAAGCTATTGGATTATTTCTCAGTCTGAGATAGTTCTGGGAGAATATGCGAGCACAGATTGTTGTGAGTGGAGGTACAGTCGTTACAGCAAGAGCTCGAGTTGAAGGTTCGGACGAGGAACCGGCAGTGAAAACAGCGGAAGGGTTATCGGCTTCGGATGGAGCACCAATAAAATATTCGCCCGTTCTTCGTCTTTTCGTAGACCGGCTCATTGAAAGTCGACCTCAGCTTGAAGCAGCCACCACGTTTCACTGCGCGAAGTCTAATCAGACGTGGGAGCAGACTGGGAAGCGGTGGGAAAAGATCATGTGCTCCAACAAGAGGCGTGCGGCCTAGGGTTGCGCGAAAAACCTCCCGGGGGTATTTGACCGAGTAAAATACCGGAGGCCCCTTCAAGGGGGTGTAATTTACCAGTTTTTTACCGGCACGTGTACAGTATTTGATGGCCCAGTTGTACACTATGGGTCAGTTGTACACCTGTTTAACAACTGCCACTCAAAGTAGGGCTCCGGGGTAAAAGCACCATAAATTAGTGGACTCTAATACAAGATTTTCCATCCAGGATTGAAGGGAATCTGCCCAGAAACAATTGAGATATGAGTACATCAAAACAGGACAAAATATTCCAAATTGAGATATCACTCACTTGTACACATGTAATCAGGCTATAACTTCCTCAAAACATGTCCGATTGCCATAAAACTTGGTACCAATATGAAAGACAATATATAGAAGCTTCCCAAATACCGGGATTTCCCATAACTATTGAGGGCCTCAAATGGGAGGCACAATTGATTTTGGGTGTACAACTGGGTGGTAAAATACTGTATGGCAAATCACGTGGGAAATTCTCGGCTCCACGGCATCAAATATTCAAAATTTCCTGCTAAAGGGTATGGATGGACACCATGAAGCTCAAAATCCCAGGAGGGATTATGGGTAAGGTTAACCAGGGGTAGAGGTATACCTCTGGAGGTATCATAGTAAGGGTACAAGAGGTAGAGGTAGAGGTTGGCCTGTCCAGACCTTTGTGAAACCTTTACCCTACCCCTGGAGGTACAGAGGTATGGCAGACACTAGATATTGAGGTCTTTTCAGTGATTCTTATCATAAAACACCTTTTTTATAGTCATGATACTCTACAGATAATCTGATACCTAGTTTCAGCCAGTGAAACAGACCATAATATGGCTTTTGAGAGGTGAAATCTACATGGAAAATGAGGGACAAGAATAGCTTAGTCATATCATTAACCTTTCAAATTGACTAGACAGGCTGAGATGGAAATAAAACTGTATTATAATACAACTTGAAGCTATTGATAAATTAATACTTGCACAATGTACATGTAATTGGTGTTTTGTAGTGTGGGAACTTGTACCTCCTGAGACCTCCCAAATCTGGAGGTAGGGTAGGGGTATACCTCCTCAAGGGTAGAGGTTTGGGAGGTAGAGGTAGAGGTAGGGCCTTCCAGACCTTTACCTCTACCCCTGGTGAACCCTAATTATGGGGACATTTGAATTGACATTTCAGAAGTAGTAGAGAGTATGAGAATATTGTTGTTATCACTGTCAGTGATCTGGCGGCTTGAGTCACTGACAGTCCGAGACAAGTCCGAGAGGCTTAGATAAGGTTTGGAAATGGTACTTGAGCAGAACAATCTGTGGTTCTGATGGCATAGCCTAAACAGATAGAGCATGACAGGAGCTGCCAAAGATCTTTCAGAGTGCTTCTACTGTAATATAGAGCAGGAATGTTGCAAGAATGAGCTGTGGCGCTATAGCACGTGATGGTAAAAAACCTATGCAATTTGGGGTCCGGAGGGGGTAGGTATTTTACCCAGTAAATAACGGTAAATAACCGGTCAAAAACGTGATCGGTCAAAAACCCCATGTTTTTCGCGCAACCCTAGTGCGGCCGTCAAATCCGATACACTGACCTATCTCCAACGCCCCCCCCCCAAAAAAAAAGGGGAACAACCGGTCATCGAAAGAAAATTAGAATAAGGTCAGAAACCCACTAGATTTTGCAACTCTACTTTGCAACCGTGTGACACCGATAGTATGTTCAGTAACACGTAACGGTCGGCCGTGAATTGAACATATCGGACACCTGTAACGTGTAACGCTGGCCGAGTGAACATCGTCACATTTCACCGAAAATCAGGGCCAAAATTTCAAAATTTTTCCTCTGCTCTTAAACTTCTGTTTTCGGCCGCCTTCGGCTATTTCAGGATCAGACGTGCTGAAATGGGTCAAATTCAAGTTTATTCAACCTGTTTCCAGCGACTTTGCTTCAAAATTTGTGTGGGAAATGAACACATCAGACCATGTAACGCGTAACCTCAGCCCGTGAACCGGCGGCCGATGTAACGTGTAACACCCTGTGAACATAGGTGAACATACGGTCGAAATGGTACAGTAGATGACGTATCCGGCCCCTAGCTACCTCAATCTGCTCCACCCTGCGAATATTTCGGCCTGAAACGTGGTGAGCGAAGCTTCGAGTCACATGCAATCTATTATATTATAAACTCCGCATGAGTACCAGCCGACATGCCGAACGCATTTGAACAAGTTAATAGGACGATATTATGCTGTCCAATGGTCCATCCTCGAGCTTTCCCAAGAGTCTCTCCAGCAGCTTCTCCATTCTTGAGAGTCGCTCGTTCACTGTCGACTCCAATCTTCCCAATCTCTCATCCATGCCTGATAATCGGTCTTCAACTGTTAAAACGACTTCCTCCACGAGTTCGGCGCAGCGGACAAGATCATGAGTGTCAAAATCGTGATCTGGGATGTTGAATTTTTTGGCTTCACACTGTAAGAAAAAGTTGAGGATATGACAACTTCAAATGTTCAAAATACTTGCCTTGTAACAAATAAACGTGGGTTGGGAGCAATGTACACAGAACCAGCAAGGAGGCGAGAGAGATACATGCTCGTGACATCCTGAGCATTGAGCTTTGGCTGTCTGTGGCGATTCGACTTCAGATTCACTATTTCTGTCACGATCAAGCTGCGCCAGCAAGCTCCTCGCCCGCTGCAGGGCTGCTTTGGCATCCCGATAAGTTTTTCCAAAATGCCTGATATGTACCATCCGTCGCGTCTTGAACAGGTCATGAGATGGAAGATGTGGTTGCCTCAGATGAGGTCGGACAATCTTCTTCGACAAGCATTCTGGATGCTCGCAAAAGTCGATGGTATCGAATTTCTCCATGAGCTGACAGGTCAAACAGCTCAATCTCGCACCACCCAGAAGGCCTCCGCAGCTCTCGCAAGGTTCGCTGGACAAAGATCAGGTTTCTCCCAGCTGCATGTTGCTTCACTTACGCATGCACTATCGTTTTACGAACTTGAAGCTTCGCCAAGGAGATGAAAAAGAGTAAGTCGGCATGAGTGACTGATTTGAAGTGGGTCCGCAATTCCTCCAACTCGCCGTCTGTGGTGCAATGTAAGCATTTTCTCTTGCGAAAAGATCTCAACTCACCATCAAGAGGCCGGCCAAATTTGGTGTTACGAATATATAGGCTTGTACAACTTCAGATTCTGCAACCCAAGGAATCGAGAACGACTCACTGAATGAAGCGTCTGCGATGTTCGCCGCGCTCCTGGAAAAAGGGCCAGGACAAGTTCTTCCTGCGGATGCAGAATCGGACTGCCTGGATAGCAAACTGCCACAAAGACGAGGCCTTGTTAGCCTTGAGAGCCGTAGGTGAAGGATAGAAGCAGAGCATCTCAGGTGCCATCCGCTTGTACAGAAACACCCCTTGTGATTTCTCTTTGTCGGTCCACCAAACCCCAGTGAGCGACTGAGTCGATTCATTCATCGAACCTTTAAGGTGCTGTGATACATGTGGTGCCGGAAAAGTCATTTTGAGAACAAAGTTGACCACATTCGGTGTCCCTAACACGCTGTAGCATTCGCCTGAAACGGTGAAGTTGACCCCATTACTGCGGGAAGAAGCCTTGAACTTTGTTCCCTCTTGATCTGCTACCATCAGGTCTAAAGAAAACATCCCGGTAACCGGCAAGCGGCTGGACGCATCTCTATAATGAAAACCAAACCAAGGACCGAGTATTTTGCGCAGTGGGAGGGACACTCTGGATCTCGCAGACGGTGGCGAAGTCTTGACATTATAGGCGGCAAAATCTTTCAGTTCCTCGTCAACAGGGTAATTGGTGATCTTCTTCACGTCTGGCAGAGACGCTTCCTCGGTGTATGAATAATGAGGTGGCTCATGAGCCTGAACCATCGCTGGATTCCAGCGCTCGTTCGGTTCATTAATGTATTGAAGCTAATGATCGTGAGGACACGAGCAGAATGCGAGTGATTCAAATCTACCATGCCATGTGCGAAGGACTTGAAGTGTTCGCGAAGGTCCAGTCTTTGCTGGCGGAATATCGCTGTGTACAGCGTCAGTGGTCATTCAAATAAGACAGCGCAGTCAGACCGACCTTGCAAAGTTTCCACCCGCTCATCTATTGCCTTGAATACCCACTGAAACATGGGTTAATCAATGCCGTTGATTGAAAGCAAATATTGCTTACCTCCATAGTATCTGCCGCATCCCATAGCTCGTCAGGATGCAAGATTCGTTTCTGAGCTACTCGGAAGATTTCAAAGTGGCGCTTGAGCAAAAGGTAAATGAGGGGAAGTGCATACTAGGATGATCAATGAGCTTCAAGACACTGGTGAACCAAATTATAACCTACTTTTTCGATCCTCCCTTCTCCAGTGACGAGAACAAGGGTGTCCGCTGCGTCAATATCATACTCAATCGCGTCTAGATTGGCCTCGAGGCGTTTCTCCTCAGAGTCGATATAACTTTGAAATTTTTCTTGTAATGATTCGTTGACGATGCATTCGGTTACACCATCGCTCAAGCTTGTGACCTATATGCATGAATTTAGTAAGTGTCACCAGTCTGTATTGAGTGGATTTGCCTTGACGTAGATACTGGAAATATAGTCATTGGCGAAAGATTGATTCAAGGGTTTGACTGCTGGGAGAACGGCAAAGAGCTTCGCAATAAGCTTGATGAAACATTGAGTCGACGCTTTTGTCAAATACCGGGAACTTTATTACCTCTTTGATCTTCGCAGTGTACCCGAAGAGAGCCTGGTGCCAGCCTTTTAATCGTTTAGCTTGGTATGGCAAACGAACAGATCACCCACCATGACTCCAGAAAGCAATCCAGTGGGGAAGTGTCCAGTCCAAGGGTCTGGAGGTTGTGAACTCATTGCATTCTTGGACTGGTATTCATTAGATGAGGTCTCCGAGACGGAAATGGAGCACTAACTGGTCTGTGAAATCAATCTCAGGCGTCAAATCAGTCATAATCAAGACAAAACACTCACCACAAATCCAGAGGCATCGTCATCAAAGGCCTCGCTAAGGAAAAGGAATGTGTTCAGCCTATTATCAGGGTCATCGACACACAGTATCCGACCTTATAGGCTGGACTGATTGCTGCTTGTTAGATCAAGTTTGCATTCAATTATTGGAAAGATGTACCTCGCAGAATGTTGATATAGGCCAGCGCCCATCTACGCTCCATCAGTTGACGCGACAAATGAGAAATATGCCAGCTCTTACTCCTCGTCTTTCGAGTCTTGCTTCTGCTCGTAGTGATCACGGAGACTCATCACAAAGTGCCTTATCTTGACGCTTCCACGCCAGCCCATCTCTTTCCAGATCGAGTGGCAGACTGGGTCGCTGGTGATCCAATGTTGATTAGCATGGACAAGGAAGAGGAAAAGGATAAAATCCACATTATTTTATCGTGAGGCCCACTGTTCAGCGCTCCAATAATTCGGTCCTGATCCTGTTCAATATTTGCATGTATAAAAACTGAATTGCTCACCCCTTCTCTCTGGACGGCCCGGCTGACTTCATCGCTGAATCAGAGTCTCAGTCGAAGTACAAGTTCAATATCAAACAGTACTGACATTATCTGACGTTTTTGTACTTCGAACTTGCGAGAAAATATGGCAGCATTCTTTTCCAGGGCGACATCGGGATCGGTTGCAAGATCTTCTTTGAGGTCCTCCAAGTCGGCATTCGCCTTCGCCTTTCCCTCTTGGCCACTGATTTCCTTGAGCAAATCGTCATCCTCGATGACCGCGTCGATACCGCCTTTGGTTTGGATTCGCTGCGCCATTGCTTTGTGTTCGGGCTGAAGCAACTTCTCGAACATCTTGGTCATGGCGTCCATTTTTGCATTCATGTCTTCATCAATGTGAGTCAATGGAACCCATTGACACGTCGAAAATACCTTGCACAGTTTTATCGACGACACCCAGCGTCTTGTTCGCTGTATCGATCCCCACGGCTAGACAGGATCAGTTGAACAATGTTACGCGACATCAGGTCAAAGAAAAAGACCTGTATGAACAGCCATGGCAAATTCAAGCTCGGATCGTCTGAAGAGATCGTTTATGACAAGCTTCAATTTCAGATGAAGGTGCACGAACCGCTTGGTGAAAAGTCCTACGAAAGCCACCAGCTTGCCTTCCCAAACCGGGCCCTTCAACACTTTGACTTGAGAGAAAATTTAGAAAGTCTCGGGTCGTCAAAATAAGTAAGCTCATACCAATCAGCTTTTTCTTGGACAATGTATCACAAAGATTGGCGCACTGCTTGATGTCCTCTGATATGAGGCGGGCAAGTTCGCCCATTCTACCTTCAATAGTGGAGCCATCGGGACTGACGGTGGTCGGATCTTTGCAGTCCTTCAATCTGTGCAATATCCGTAAGAAAAATCAATGGTAGAAGGATTGATTCGCTTACTGTATCAAGACTGCCATGACATCACGCATCTCGAGGTACAATGCCTTGATGCGCCTTTCCAAAGATGCTGTGAGTAGGATGTTGAACAAGGGTCGCTTCAACTCGCCTGTCATTCTCTCGTCTTTTCATCTCTAAAGCCCAAACCGCCGGCAGAGTAGGTCAGTGTACTGGAGTTTTGGTATGAGAAAAGATCAACCTTGAAAGTCATCACGGCAACCCCGATGAAAGGATGCAACTTGGCCACCTCTAGACGAAAGAGTTGAAAGAAAAATCACAGCGAAGAGAGATGGATACGTACCATCCAAAGCCTTTAACAGCGGTCCAGTTTGATCAATAAGGGACTTGATTCCAGATTCGAGTTTTTCAATGCCAGCCCCTTCCAGAGTAGTGACGACAGTGTTAACGACTGTCTTAGCCGTTGTAACTTCTGTCCCTGCAGTAGCAGCGTGAATCGCATCCCCTGCCGAGTCTGTGAGCACAAATTTGGTACAAAAAGAAGCTACTCGCCGATTTTCTCAAAGGTCTTGGTCGCACTGGTTTTTTTCGGAGGGCCCTGCTGAACCATAGCCCAAGAATTTTGCAGTCGAATTGAGGTTTCGTCTTGAGGAACATCGACGATACGACGATCATGTTGTGGGGGACCTGCGAGATGCAGCTCTTTAATTCTGGGTTCAGTAAGAGAGCGGTTCAAGACTGGAGGATTGATATCATATGCGGCATGTGGAACATAGCCCTCTTTTGGTGGAGTTCTAGGTGGAGAGACCCTCCCGATAGGTCTCGAAGGCTGATATTGACGAATATCGTCTGGAGGAATTGGAACTCTCTGGACAGAGAATCCAGAGTTACTGGGACTTTGAGACTGTGGTGGGGATCGCGGTCGACCAGAAATGGAATCAGGAGAGCGAGAAGCAGAAATATCCTGAGGCGATGTAGTGGCCGGAAAGACAAGCATAGGGTCGCTTGGACGTCGACCTAGGTTCTCGGGCTGGACGGTGTAGTTACGAGAAAGGTCCTCATAAGATCTGGCATTTACTCGAGACATGAACTGTGGGTTTGGTGCATACATGCGAGACTCTTCAGAATAGCCTCGACGCGGTCCGGGAGGAGCATTGTAAGGGTCTGGGTCAGATAGAAGCCTAAAATCGCGGTTTCTAATTTCTGACTGGCCTGTACTTGGCCGGGAGGACGCGTTCGATGGACTGTACGCTGATATGCATGTTAGAAACTGTCAAGAGCTAATGGAAAATCGACTTGCAGTGGCTTCGAGCAGGACCATTTTCCCACTGAGAGAACTGTCCGGACAACGGAACCTGAGGAACAGCTGGTCGTTGACTGTCGGTGGTTCTCGCGTTCAAAACATCCGGACTTCGAGCAGCTTTCGCGTCAGCGGATTTCTTTCTGTTCCTGAGGTATTGGAAAGGACCCTTGCGCTTTGGTTCAGTAAATGGGTCCAATGAACTAGCCTGAGACGAGTCTGTGGGGAAACGAGTTTGATTCAAGTTCTGAGCTGGAGGACTGTAGACAGTGGTCATAGGTGGTTGTAAAGAAGTGCTCAAGGCGTACAGCCAGGTTTTACTGGCCGAAACAGAGCGCCCATAACTGACAGATCTGTATCAGTATTCCTGTATCAATATTCCTGGCAGACATGGTGAACAAATTCAAGATGGCGTAGCCACGTGCTTTCTTATTTAATCAATCATTGGCAGCTGCCACTCAACGCACTCAACGCAACGGCAAGTACTCGTATCCATGCATGGCAGTCTTTCTCCATACATATATGCTCTATGTGCTTAATCCTTATCATATGCGTAGAAAATTTGAGGTCTTTATCAGCGGAAATTGTCTCCGGAGGTTTGCAGGTTTCAGCGTCAGTCGAAAGGCTCTGAATCCCGCCGGACGCGTTTACCGATCCTGCCGGCTTTTAAAACCAAGGGCAAGTATCCCTAAACGCTTACTCAACTGACGCGGTAATCTTCGCATGGACGCAGGTGATACATCTCTCTGGTCTGCTTCTCATCACCCAAATGCTGCGTCAGGCCTCAGGCAGTCCATCCCAGATCTGTTATCATTTTCTGGCATGTCAATATTTTCGACGTATAGAAACGCCGTGGTTGTCGAGTTCTCTTTGAAAATAGAACACGGTCGGGCCCTGTTTCCATGCATAGTGTGCCCCGGTGACTTAGAGCGCTAATCCCGACAAAGATCATGGAAGAGCATCTGATTTCAAGAGCATTATTAGCCTTGTTTCAGCTAGCAGCGGGAATTCGTTATCGTCTACTAGGGCTGGACACGAAATCCTTCTATGGGATGAGCGCTGAGCGCCGAGCTTTGATATTCGAGAAAATAATGTAAAATGAGGTCACGCTGATTGGAGCAAGCAGTCATGTCGATCAGCAAACGACTTCACATTTCTGGTCTGACCCCATCCCTCAGCGAAACCGATCTCCGAACTCGGCTTTCTTCTTTTGGCACGGTGGAATCTGTAGACGGGTTTGGGCTCCTTGATGGAATAGGCCAACCCCGTAAATTTGCGTATGCTACAATAAATGGAAATCCCAAGGATATAGCCAAATGTATGCTTCATGTCTTGCTCTTCACATTATCTAACACATTCAAGGTGTAAATGTCCTCAGTGGTTCGACCTGGAAAGGCGCTAAACTGAGGCTGGGAGACGCAACTCCCGATTTCACGCAGCGCGCCGAAAAAGAAAAGGACGAGGAACCGCCGAAAAAGAAGCAAAAGCGTCGTGGAGCTCGATATGCCGAAGACATGTCTCTTGTCACTCCAGAAAATTATCAGCAGCACCCTGGTTGGAAGATGACTTCTGTCGGCAAGCTGTTGCGTCCAATGAGAATGAGACCTGGTAAACCGCTTCCTCCGCCTTTACAGCTGGCAACAAAACCTGACGTCGAGGGAACAAAGAAGAGGAAAAAGAGAGAGAAATCTCATGATACAAGGGCCAGAAGAAAGACTATCGATGTGACGCGTTGGGGAGGCGAGAGACTGTCTGGTGCATTCCTCGCCAATGGCTTGGAGGCCAGTGTCTCGGAGGCAGTAGCGGTACAAGACGAACACCATGCGTCTGAATCTTCCGATTCCAGCGAAGACGTCGAAACGCCAGCACCGCCAGCCATCGTTCAAGAGCCAGCGCCAGCTGTCATTCAAGAGCCAGTAGATGCTGTGCAGGAACAGGTCCAATCCCTCAGTCTCATTCAATCTCTCTTTGCTGGAAATGACACCTGGATGTCCACAGAGAGTGTTGGATCAGATGTCGACGTTAACGAAGTGCCAGCCGAGCTACCTTACGACGACGTTCAGTTTGAAATTGTCCCTATGGCTGTAGACGACACTTCGAGCAAACTCAAGCATCTTTTCGCGCCTCACGAGGATCAAGGCGCGAGCTATTCATTGAACCAACAATGTTTTCGCTAATTCTCTAATTCTAGGCGGTTTTTCTCTTGTCAATCATCTGGATCTCGATTTGGACGATGAAATAGTAGTTGAAGATGCGAAACCTCCAGTGAGCCAAGAGGAGCCAGCCCCAGCTCCCATTCGCACAAGGACCAGCATCATGCTTGACCCCAAAAAGCTTCGATTCTTTCACAATGGCCTTTTAAACCACTCAAACTTTCGTCGTGTGGACAGCGAAGAGCAGATAAAGAAACGCTGGGAGGATTCAAAGGTTGAACTGACGAAAGGATGGAAGAAACGTTGGAGAGAAGCTGGCAAAGTTAGAAGGCGAAGAGGTGGAGGCGAAGACGAGTGAATGCGAAAAGCTTGGGTGGTATGCGATCCAGGCCTGGTTCTACAGACCATTGGTTATTTCTCAGTTACAGCACCGGTGCTACTAGATGAGGAGAAGTTTGGTGTGATATTTCTGGCACAGTACCAGAGACAAAACGCTTTCTGCACAGTTCTCAAAAATGATGACATTTTTAATTGACGACGACGTGAGGAAATGACAAAGATCTGATGACACATACTGATCACGGACCAAGCCTCGGTGTCGAGTTCTTTTCCGCTAACATGTCGCGCTGGAGCCCGATACGCTCTCTGCTGGCGCTTTCGCCGATTCTAGTAAACTCTTGCTCTATATGCTTAGTTTTGTCATATTGTCTAATGATTTTCTAGGTTGTTTCACCCTGGTTTGCTTGGTGGTATCATACGCAAGGGGCATTACCTACACCATTGAGCGACTTGTGAGCCCAATAGCGTTTCCACTATCAACACTGACAAGCCTTTCAGAATAGATCCAGTTACCCTCAGACCTCAAATCTCTGAAGCTGCAATATTAAACACATCCAAACATCTTTCCGAAGGGATAGGATACAGAACAGTTGGGACCCAGGAACATGCCCTAGCGGACTATTGGGTCTGGGAACAAGTCCAGGAGCTTTGCAAAAATGCTCGCGACGGACTCCAATGTGAAGTCTGGCGACAACAAGCATCCGGAGCTCACAGGTTCGACATAATGAAGTCAGTTACATTCAATTCATTAGACGCGCAGCTATTGACATTGCCAATTCCGAGGACACGAATCTACAAATCCTACACAGACCTCACCAATATCATTGTCAGAGTCTCGAATGGCACCGAAGGACAAGAACATGCTGTACTCGTGAATTCACATCTCGACTCAACGCTGCCTTCTCCTGGTGCAGCAGACGATGCCCTTTCTGTTGGTGTCATGCTGGATTGCATCAGGGTTCTCACTCAAACCCCAGAATGGTCACCTCAGCATGCAATTATATTTTGTATTTATTTCCGCCCCTCGACTTGAACTATTCAAAGCTGATAGCGTGAAACAGTGTTTAATAATGGTAAGGAGGACATCAATTGCACTCTCAAAAGGTCTGACCTTGCCGTCCCAAGCCGAAGAAAGTTTACAGGCGAGTGTCTTGATATTTTTCGTGAAGACTGGTTTACGAGACATCTACAGGATGCATCACACCTATTCTCCACCCAACATCCCCTTGCTGCTTCGTATGTGCCTTTATTTTCCTTGTTCGTCGCCTTGAACACCCACAGCGTACGAGCTGTCATCAATCTAGAGGCGGCTGGAACCACCGGTCGTGAAGTCCTGTTCCAAGCGACCTCAGAGCAGATGATTCAAGGTATTGAAGCTTCAATGAACACAGAATTTCCGTTTTAAAATCAGGAAAGCATACTCAAAGGTTCCTCATCCCTTCGGCACAATCTTTGCCTCCGAGTTGAGTCATTAATCGCGTCCCATTTTCCCTGCTGACGAGGTTCCAGTATATTCCGAGCCAATGTCATTCAATCCGAGTTCAGTTTTCGCTGTCGGTGGTTATGTATCGTCAACTCATCTTTCTCAGTACAGATTTCAGTCAATTCCAGCGCTACCTGAATATCACTGGCTTGGATGTACGTCGCGTCGACTCTCAGCCCCTGCTCAGTCTAATAAATTGTTCACTAGATGGCGGTAATTGGAAATGGCTTCCTATACCACATGAGGAAGGTCAGTTCACTGCCTTGTCACATTACCAAAGTTTAAAGTCATTATTCAAGGACCTCGTAGAGAATATTCAGCAGGGGGTGGCCCAGAACATGGCGCGTGCTTCTCGTGTTATGGCCGCATCTTCGCTTGCTGACCAGCCCCTAGGGTGAAAACACTCTTGCATTGCTATTGCACATGACTTCTTCAGCTTCACCTCTGCCGTCGCTCACCCAAGGTTATACCACGCCGACCACAGTCTTCTTCTCCTTGTTCACCTCCTTCTTCGTTTACTCATTCACCACGGCCAAAATCATCTACGGTGGCATGTTTCTTGCTACGGTCCTCATCATGAAGGTTTCGATGCGAGAGTTGGCTCTTGGTGTCTCGGCCAACATCTTGGGATTTACAGGCGCCTTGATTTTCCCGAATATCGTCGCTCTGATCATGACACAGGTCCTGGGCAAGGGTATGAGTTGGTTTTCTGGCGAAATACTGCCTGTCATCTTGTATGGACCTCCTGCCATTCTGGGAGCCCTTTCAGCCCAACTGCTTTTTTCACCATTGCCCGAATCAGCTGCATACTCTTCCATGTTATTTCTACAGACTTTGCTCGCTCTCATTGTCCAGCTTTGCGGCATCGGATCTGCGGCGCTTCTTTTTGTCACAGGAATACCATTATTCGTGGCTTTGGTGTTGAACAGGCTCATGTCACCCATGGGAGGAGTTGCATTGTGGAGCTATGCACTGGGGCTGACATTCAATCTACTCACTGGAACATTGATCGGCTTCCCAATTCTCGAAGTGTTTGTGAGTGACTTGTTTTACGATACCAACTTGGGTGTTGATTTCCACCTAGGTTCCCCTGGTAAGTTTTCTGAAGCACAAATGCTCATATATAGTTCTGACTTGCGCAGATGGGTCGCGTAGGTCAAGAGGCCCCGGCTGATAATGCAATTGCTAGCATTGTTTCTGCTCTCGGCTCACTGTTATTTCCGCTCGTCATCCCATTTGCGCATAGGTTCAGAAGGGCAGCACTGAAGAGAGGCATCTTCGCCTTGACTGTACTGGTTGCGCTCGAAATTGCCATTTTTGCTCAGATGTCTGTATTTGACGCCGATCATCAACGAAGAGTTTTCGTTTTCAGGCTTGAGAATGTATGTCTATCCCCTGAATTCTGTCTTGGATGCTCATAATCTTCTCCAGATCACTTCAAAGGAACATAATTTGCATATTGCTTACGCAGATGCAGCTCCTGGATTCGACCTTATCCTGAACCAAATCCCGGCAGCGTTTGGCGAAAATGGCCAGAAACTGGAAGCTGAAAACATGTCAGACTATAATCCAAACTATGAGCCTCTGTATCCCTTTTCCCGGGTCATTTCCGGCTACCAGATGCCCCTTGCTGTCGACGCGGCGTACATCTCACCCTCGTCGACCAAGTTTTCCGTCGTCGCTGTCCAGGACGCCGTCGACCTATCGCACGGGACAAGAAAGATCACATTGGACATTTCGCATCCAGGCCTGATATGGACCGTTTTAGCATTCGATGCTCACGTCCTTGAATGGTCTCTGGATAACAATCCACCCGATGTGCATACTCGACATCATATAAAGGAGGCATCTTTTTTCGGTTCCGACTTGTACAGCATTTCAATGACAATCAAGGTCGATCCAAAGCAGCCAAGCCTTTTCATAAACTTCATGGGGATTCGCGAGGCAGGTGCTGATTCTGTTGTGCTTTCCAAACTGATCATGACCTTTTCAGGATATGATGTGGCCCGCGAAGAAGAGTCTATTTGGTACCAAGGAAGGTAGAGCGCTGACGCTGTTCAGCGAGATGGATGCTTGGTTCGAGCAGCAGACAAAAGGAAGTCTAGATGTTACATTCATGGGAGCGGTCGCTGGAAGCGTTTCAATCTGATTTGTATCGTAATAACAAAGGAATCAAGGTGCGAAACGAAGTATTCCTGCGACCAGTACCGCCGCTGGACCGACAGATGTTCTCCATAATACTCGCTCTGCTCCGACTTGTTTGACCCCAGTCAGTTTCTGCCACATTGCGATAGGCAAATGAAGAAGATTAAATGGTGCAGGGAAGGCATATGAAGCAGTGTACGACACCACGGTAGTAAAGAAAGCCTGCCGCGCTGCCAGGCCCACTGTTTGTGAATATCGATCCCAGGGTTCGGTACTGTCGCTATCGGCACCAGAACAGGTCACCAGAATAAAAGAGGCGAATGGTATAGCGATGATGACCAGAAAGAAAAAGAGGAAGAATACTATCCGAGTCTCCATCGGAGCTGCAAACGTGGTGATCTGCAGGAATGTGTTCTCGAGGGAAAACGAAAGAAGAAAACAAGCTGTGAAGAAAACGGGTGCGAAAAAAGTGACAAGTCCATTAAACTTGGAAGCCCCGTTCATGAGAACGAGGGCGAAAGGCAGGCTTCGTGAAGGAGATATAAGGTAGAGTGGGCTTGTATAATACGGCGAATGGAGTCGGATAATTATGAGCAGACAGCTCAGCAAAAGCATGCTGAATGTCAAGTCCCCGGGGAAAACCAGCGAAGGAATTGCGAATAAGAAGGAAAGTAGGACCAGTGCAGCTGGCAGGCGGTGTCGAGGACGAAGGAGGATCGAAGCTGAAAGAATCAGCAGCAAGACTTCTCTAACGCTGACCAACTCTGAAGATATGGTTATCCAGGAAGGTGGATACAGCACGTAAAGGAGAAGGAGTACAAGGTGTACGATCTGGGTGAACAGCTCGATGGCATACATCGCGCTAGAAGATCATGGATTGAGCTCGGGCAGAAAACATATATAGTCACTTACCGAGGAGTGCAAAATGCGTCGTATCGTGAAGTTCTCGAAGAAGACCCTTGGTTCCAAGCTTGATGCATACAAAGACCAATGACTGGGTCCAACAGCAAAGGGCTGGAGAGATCAAGCATGTCGACCACTGGTTAATTAGCGTAATAAACGGAGGAAACCAAGGAACAGGCACCTCTGATGGTCTTGTTCGAGCTTTCATCGACTTGGAATGGAGTCCATAGGACATCCTGGATTTGTGCGGACGTGCGATATTCAGAAAGAAACTGTTGCCAAACGAGCTTAATGTTCGTCTTGAGAGTGCTGACGTCTTCTTTTCTGTCTCTATCCTCCTTCCAGGCCTCGTAAATGACATTTTTATGCTTCACATTGTTCTTGAGCTTGATGAGCTCGTGTAGAACAATGAGCGCGAGCGCAGTCTCTTGCGGCAAGCTCGGTAAGGTACCTGGAGGACAGAGCGCAGATATAGTTGCAAGATCGTCAAGTCTCGCGTCTATAACCCTTCTGGTGCTGAAGCTGATGGTACATGACGGTTCCGAAGGATTTAACAGCAAAGGTGTCTGCTCGTTCATGGAATTAAATAATAACACGTGGCTCCAACTTCCTGCGCCTCACCATGAGCGTCTCGACGCCATTGCTCGAAAATACCATTGAGGCGGATGACCCACTTCCTCCAACTACGAATTCTTCTCAGAATGCTAGAACTCCAGTCGTACTGACTCCAACAAATCACAGCTCACAGCAGATGGCCTCTTCATTACCAGACGCCGAATCTGGTATACTCTATACTTGAATCTATGCTCTATAGCTCATTAACTTATGACAGGCATATCAGGAATCCTTCGCCAGGTATCCTTGTCATCATAATTGAAGAGCAGCTTGCTTAGTGTCCCGAGTCTGCCCACCCAATAGGGCTTCTTTGTTGCTATGCTTTTCGGACAGCAGCTATCACCACATATATTCTTTGCGGCTGGTTTACCACCAATTATGTCGTCAGCGTCGTGGTGGTCGTAGCATTGCTGGCTTGTGACTTTTGGACAGTAAAAGTTGTACTTATCCTTCTTCGCCCAGGTCTTTGCTAATATCTCTTACAGAACGTCTCTGGTAGGCTATTGGTAGGTTTAAGGTTCTGGAATCAGGTGGATAGCGACGGCCAAAGCTTCTGGGTCTTTGAAGCCCGAGATGTAAGTCGAGTCTTAATTGGGCCACACTATTTGACAGACATCCACAGCCAAAACGACCTCCTCATCCAGTGGATGCCAGAATGTTTTGGATGGCGATATATGTATTCCCTTTGCTCTGGGGCGCGCTTTTCATAGTCTCGCTGCTCAAACTGTCCCTCTCGTGAGCTTGCATACTTTTTCCGTCGACTTGCTATGCTCACTCTGCATTAGCTTCATTCCAATAGTCATCTTGGCTCTGGTATTCAATGTCACTCTAGTAATCGGTTTCACGTATGCAGACCGTGACGCGAAGCAGCGTTGGGCCAACCAAGTCGTCGGGGGGGCGTGGAACTTGGGAGGAATCGGCGGTCTCGGTGGCCAATTGTTAACTGGAGCAGTGCAAAAGGGCGTCGGGAGATTATTTGGCTGAAATTTTTTGCATTTTGACGGAAACCGGCCTGTCATGGATACACTAGTACATGAGACCTTGCGCTCAAACTACTACAGAATCGAAACGAATGTAAAGAAGAGAATGCAAGATTATCGACATGAAGATGAAAAGCGTCAAAGACAGTGGGTGCGTGCAAACATGCCGAAAAAATACAACATGTGCTGTGCGAGACAGCTACATACAAAGAAATAAAAAAAGGGTCTGAAGCCATGCGTGGATAAAGATAATGCTGATGAAAAAAAGGAAAAGCAAAGAGCCCTTGGACTCTTTCCATAATTGACCGCATGTGAAAGCATAGGGCATATGTAGAGGGCGATTATTCCAGACCCACATAACCTCGTACATCGACTTTGGAAAAAGCAGTCGTAGGCGTTGGCGGAGCACCGAGACCAATGAACGATCTGGTTCGGCCACCTTGAGACCTGAAAGTCGAAATACGAGGTGTCGAAAGACTGGGAAAAGCAACCGGAGTTGCCAAATTCGAGAGAGTCATGGTCGACGGAGTGCGAGTAGTCAAAGTCGGAGAAGGAGGAAACACAAAAAGTGTCTGAGATGGAGTAGAAACGACAGAATTAGACTGCTGATTGGCTTTTTTGAGAATGCTGCCACGAAGATGTAGCGGTGGTGGAGCAGGTTTTCTCGACTCTGTACGAACACGAAGTGGAACAGCATGATGGCGCTGCAATGGCTCTTTGGGTTTCTCAATAATAGATGATGATGACGAAGAGCAAGAAGAGTCAGACTCTTCAACATCGACCACGATATGGATTGGTGAAGATGGCACAGGTGGAAGGAATCCAAGAGCAACAGGTCGTCGTCTCTGGGATTTGACCAGGGGACGTGACGACAAGTCAAATGTAGCCCTTGTCGCACTGGCAGGTGGTGGTGGAATGCTGAATGAAGTCCGCCAAATTGGAGCAGAAGGAGGAGGTCGAAGAAGCTGCCGTGGAGTTCCAAGACTCAGAGTTTGGGGTCGAGCTGTATATCCAGGACTATTATCATCTGGAGAGTCAGTGACAGATGCCAGATCAGCACTTCGTGGCCTGTCGGATTCGAATCCTCCAGATTCGAGGCCACCAAGAGCTCCCAGAAGTTCCGGCTCCTCCTCCGCTTCTATTAGGTCTTCGCTCAATATGCTTCCCTTGGACATATTGCTCGCAATTGACCCTGTACGCTTGCGGGAACCGTACCGGCTGCGCCAAGCAGCACCCATACCAACTCCAGATGAAACTGAAGAAGCCGAGGTTTTACGGGCGACCACACGATCTTCCATGCGTCTAGCCATAGCTTCGTCAAGAGCCTTGGCTTCTTCCATAACAACAGCGCTTTCACGGTCATCTTCTTCCTTGTCGGACGGCTCTTCATCCATCATTTTCCTGCGACGACCCCATTCTTCTTCGTCCTCATCTGCTGCTGAAGAGCGCTCTGAGCGCGACGGTGATCCACCATCGCCGCCTAGTTTTCTTTCATAGTCCAATAATTGATAAATAAGTCTGGAAAAAGTTTAAAGACGTTTGAGAATTGAATAGAATCAACATACGACATGTTGGGCCCGACCCATTTACTCTTCTCCTTAGCAAAATTATAGGCGCCTTGCATTCCCTTCAGCGCCCATATCTCAGATGGTACAGATGGAGATCGTTCAGCCGCTGCACGCATGACCAGAGCAATTACCATGGTGGCGGAACGGGATATCCCGCATTGACAGCTAAAACTTGTCAGAAGATACGTGGCTTTGAAGGAAGAGACATACTGTATTAAAACACCTTCCCCTCGTTCGATAGCAGCATCTGTAAAAGCCATGCCAGCTTGGAAGCCATTGGCAACCAAGTCCTGTTGTCCATGTGACCATTGCAATTTGAGATAATGCATCCCTGGTCTCCCACTGGCTAAATTCGGTGGATAATACGTGGGATCTGCATTCTGGGTCTGTTGAAGGTTTGGAGTTGAAACTGTCGACCGTAGCGGATGAGCAGCCGGTGCCGAATCAAACGGAGAGGAAACCTCCTTTGCTACATTCAAGATGGACTTTATCCCTCGTTCAACAAGACCTTTCCAATCTCTAGCATTATCCTCTGAACCAAGCCAGATGCTTGGAATAATCTGTATGGGACCATCTGCATAAGGTATTGTGGGTGAACCTTGCTCTTCCTTGCGAAAGAGGAGAGCAGTGGCAGATGGAGTGTTCGTCGCAGGGAGCGAAATGACTGAAGGTCGACGAAGGCGCTGAGAAAATGGAAGCTCTGGGTGAACAGAGCTGGTGGCACTCGGGGGTTCTGAAGGAATGGCCAGGGAAGTGGTCGAAGACTGGGTCGACGAAATGCCTAGAGATAAATTTTTCATATTTCTGAGAGAGCGAGGCTTGGTAGGCGCATTGAAAGGGGAAGAATAATCCGACTCTGAGGCTGCAGAGGACAGTGCTGAAGCAGGACTGTCGCTCAAGGCTAGGGCAATTTGAGGGTTTTGAGGCATGTCGATGCGAAGTGCATTCGGGGGACCCTTTCTGCGAGGCATAGGGGACATGGTTAAGCAAAGCTGCGCTGTAAGAGACTTGCTGGTTACGCGTGGCGAAGTGCTCGAATGCAACAGCTACGACAGCACGCCCGCGTGCAACAAAAAAGCCCTGTAGTCGGAAAAATCAGGAAATAATCCGACTGAGAAAAAAAGTCGGAAGATCCCCTTGGCCAGTAGAGATCGGTGCAAGTCTCTATACTGGCGGCAATGTCGACCTGGCCTTGTGGGGAGGATCAAAGTCAAACAGCTGGTGACATGTGACATGAGTCAGCGCTGTGCTTTCGCCGTCGGACCGGCCTAGACCGGCCCAGATGTCCGTAGATGTCCGTCAGCCAAGGACAAGATACGATGATAACATCAATCCTGTCCTAAGATGCATCCGCAGACGATTCTGCACTACTCTGGCACGAAAAGAAATAGAATACTCTGTTTTTCCCAGCTTCAATTGAACCGCAATCAGATCGTGAACACGTCGGTAGATTTGCAGACATCATGTGAGATCTCAAAGCTAGGTCAACTTGAGTACAGTAACTGAGTTCTGAGGTGCAAAAGAATCTATCTAGCATGAGATCAAGAGTAAGGAAGTTGAAGAGACTCATGAATTACACTCTTTCTTATCACACTATTTTGAGCGTGGAGGTGGACTCGAAATTTGTTCTTGTTGTCCGAGACTTTTGCTGCAGATTGCTTCGGGTACTCTTAATAAAGACTATCAAATCTGATTCCGAAGCGATAAATATCTCTCTGCAAACTCTGGATTGCCCTGGACTCGGTCATAGCAAGCCCGTGAGATCGTTGGGGTGGCGGATGCCGGCAGCACGGCTTTGCCTTTGGTTTAAATGCCGAACAAGAATCAAGTCCTCTTTCTTGCCAGCTTCTTGTTCACCTTTGCGCTCCTAGTCGCCTGCGCTCACGTTCTCAACTCCAAGTTCCATTTTGCACGTCTCATTCTCCTTGGTTTACCAAAAGACACCAATAATCCAAACATGGGCAATTATGAGATCAACGACTATCTCCACGTCGCCCAGGATTTCGTGAACAACTTTAAACTGGACGACCTCAAGGCTGTCCAAGTTCCATACATCGGACCAGTTGACTTTATTGCCTTGGCCAGCTCACCGACCTTCGTCTTTACTGCCAGCGTTATCGTGGCAACATTCATCTGGACCAAGGTCATTCACAGTGGTCGGTTTACATTATTTTGGCCTCCCACTAGCTCTTATTTTGTTTCAGGTCGCACAAAAGTATTGGATCCCAAGGTATGGCTCGAGTTTCCGCTCGCCGAAAAAATCCAAATGTCCCCCAACACTGCTGTGTGAGTTTTGGCTTTTTCTTTATGGCCTGATTTTGCTGCTGAATTCTGTGGCGTTCGCTTCTAGATACCGCTTCGCTCTTCCTCGGGAGCACAATGTCCTCGGTCTTCCGGTCGGCCAGCACATCTCTGTGTCGGCTGAAATCAATGGCAAGGAGATTATGCGGAGTTACACCCCGATCAGTAGCGACGACGAAGACCAGGACCGAGGTCACTTTGATCTCCTTATCAAGGTCACTTTTACGGTCTCGGCCATCTAAATTGGCAGCTGACCCGTCTTCAGACCTACGAAAGAGGCAACATCTCGAAGCATTTCTCTTTGCTCAAGATCGGCGACAAAGTCCGGGTCAAAGGTCCGAAGGGAAACTTCCAGTATCACCCAACCCTTGCTCAGCACATTGGCATGATTGCGGGTGGCACGGGAATTACGCCCATGATCCAGATCATGAAGGCCTCTCTCAAGAATCCTTTCGACAAGACGACCATCAGCCTGATTTACGCCAACGTCAATGAAGAGGACATTTTGTTGAAGGATGAACTTGCAACATTGTTGGATGTTCACGGACACGACAGGCTTAAGATCTACTATGTCTTGAACAACCCGCCAGCCAACTGGAAAGGTGGCGTCGGTTTCGTCAGCAAGGAACATATTCAGCAGCACCTGCCCTTGCCCACTTCAGACTGCAAGGTTCTTATGTGTGGTATGTCAAGTCCTCTGATTCTTATCTGATTGCGTTTACATCTCAATTCCAGGACCACCCCCGATGATGACTGCCATGAAGTAAGCTTGATTCAGACTGTCTTCTTATTCAGTCTCCTTACTGAACGTACAGAAAACATCTTGATGATCTAAAGTATCGCGCTCCCCGTACCGTCAGCAAACTTGCTGATCAGGTAAGGCTTTCCGCAACTGACTCAATCGACCTAGGCTTACTATATTCCATCAGGTCTTCTTATTCTAACCGGTTGGGCTGTAGTAGATGGGTTGTAGATAGAAATCTGGCTGATTTTGGATGCCACAATGGAATTGAGATCGAAAACGACTTGAGCCTGGTCCAAAATAGGGCATGAATCGAAACGTCGAGGCTTATGATTCAGTGGAACCTGCCCGTCGCGTCGAAGAGGCCTCCATGCATTCCAGCCAACATTCGCTGAGGCTATTCCGAGTGAATATTAATGCTCGATGTGAAACTTGGGTCTTACATTGCTTTAATTTCATCTGCCGCGTCCATCCCAGCCTCGAATTCTTGTTCCGTTGGCTGTCTATGCGAGTTCCGTGCCAGCTGGATGGCAGAGTCGTAAAAGTGGAGCGGTGTCAACTCGTCCTCGTCCGACGTTAAAAGCGGTACAATGAATCGAAAGTGATGAAGCATTCGGGCGTGCGGTTTCAATGTCGGATGGGTTGGAATTACAAGACGAGCTAGCGTATCTTCAAAATAGTCAGGAGACGTCAGAGGTAACAACCTTTCTCTAACCGATTTCCTGGATTGTATCCAGTAAATGACGACGGAAATAGATGCCTTCGTATCTAGTCCCTAATACGGCGCCTTAAATAAGTTTCAAACGGGGAGAAATTGCTGTACTCACCGGGTGTTCCCCATCCCTCGTGTAATGAATTCTTCGGCTGAGACTCGAAAGCAATAGCGCAACTTCGGACGTACTCCTGCTTGATATAGTCTTGGACGGGCTGTGAAAACGTCCATGAGGGTCGAAACAGGACAAAAACAAGTGACTAACACTAGGAATGTCGCTTCGGCCGAGAGTTAGAGAGGCCTTGGAGATTTTCTGGAGCTTCAGGTATACTGCCAGTCTGCGCTTGGCGCAAAACAACAATGATGCGATTAGGACAATGGCATATGACGCGCCAATGATGAGTGCATTGATATTGTGGCTCCAGGATTTACTTGGAGATGTTCTGACTGCTTGAGACAGCAAAGCTAGGCAGGATAGAAGCGTCGCACAGACGGTGGTCACAACCAGAATAGCATATGCAACCGTCTGTAGAGCCGCAGTGCTTGGCCGTGGTGGAAACATAAGAGCCAGCTATCAATTCTCGTAGGGCAGTCAGAAATGGGAAATCACTGAAGGCTACTGAAGGCAGCGATGACGTCACGTGCTAGGCTCAAACTAAAAATCCCCTGCTACATTGGTCACGAAATACGAATATAAGGGCCCATTCCAGATGGTCTCGGAATAGGGTATACAGAATTCCAAGTCTCAAACCTAGAAATTCAAGCTTGAACGTTGTTGCTGAAATCATTGTTGAAATTGCCAGGAGGATTGTACTCGCATACAAAGAACTTGGCTTTCTAGAGAAGAAGTGAGGAAAAATAAAGCAAGATAACAAAACGAGACTGACCCCAAAGCTGGCTTCAAATATCCCGTCGCAAGACTGGACAGCACATCCGACTTGGGTTGTATCCTTCCAGACGACTTGTGTGAAATGGGAAGCCACAGGTGCATCAGGATTATAATTCTCTGTGGGTGCGTCAGTATCAGACCAGAAACAAATTTAACGCCACAAACTAGCTTCATTGACCCAGGACTGAATTCCTTCAGCAATACCATAATTAGATCCTGTTCCAGCTGCTAGATTCTCTCCAAAAGGCCCAAGCGAACCTCCTGAGTGCTTAAAGACGCAGTTGTCGGCCCAACTCTGAGCTTTGCTTGCCAGATCATCACTCCAAGTAAGAGCTTTTGCGCCATATTGAGCGCGAGCATCATTATGACCTTTGAGATAAGCTGCGATATCGCTGCCAGAAGTCCCACCAGAGCTGGGGGTAAAGCTGGATGAAGAACCGGTATTTGTTGATGTTTTGGCCGACGAAGTGGTCGTCACCAGTTTCTTTGCAGGGATCGAAGGAGTCGTTTTAGGGACTGAAGGCTCGGTGGTCTTCGTGACGACAGGCGTGGTAGACACAACGAGTTTGTGAGACGTAATAGTGGCAGTGGACTTTGGAATTTGGGTACTTGTCGTTGTCGTTGTCGTTGCCGTCGACAAGAAAGTCGACGAGCTAGAAGGAACAAGGGTATCGATGTTCGCAGATGGAACCGCAATGGAATAGGTCACCGAAGAAGGCGAGCTTCCAACAGCACCCGCAACACCGGGTCCGGCGCTGGACGCGGAAGTGGAAGTGAACAGTCCACAGGCTTTAGAGATGTATTCGTTCCAGCCTGCGCCATCAACGGGGGCAGCGACGGAGCCTAATAAAGAGCTCAAAATTGTACAGGCAGTTCAAGTTGCAGACTCACCCCAGGCCGAGTCTCCCATCATAAGGCCAGGATATCTTCAGATAAAATTAGATGGAAATTCTCCAGCTAATTCAGGACTCTCACCCCCACTTGGAGCCACAAATTGCGATACAATCTGGGGTTTGGTAGTATTTCCTGGCGCAAGCCGGACCAGCGATCGCGCCAGGAACAGTGAGAATGGCAAAGAGAATCAAAGTAGTCCAGGCCATTTTTGTCAGGCAAAGATGAGAAAATAAAGAGTGACAGTTAAAGAGAGCTATGCCGACAAGGACCAAAGGCGAGGAAGAAGAAAGAAGTTTCGAGAAATCGAAGGAGAGGAAGAGATTCAAATGCAACGGAGCGCCATATCACTGATCGAAACTTCCACTTGCCCGAAACACGAGCCAGCGTGAGAGCGTGAGGGGGTTCTCGGCACTCGCTAGTCATGGAACAGCCGCCATTCTATGTTTTCGTTTCTCATTCCTCCGTCTCCAATCCGTCCAGCGCACTGGGTCACCCGAACATCCAGTATCATTACGCAGATGATCCGGCCTTGTCCTTGATACCACAGTACGACGAGCACGTCCTTGTTCTCGACTTTGACTCGTCTGCAACGACCGTGAAAAGTCTTTCAAAGCATATTTCAATAGCTGGTCTCAAGGTAGAAGATGCTCCTGGCGCAGCTGTGGCAGAGGAAGGCGAAGCAAAGCGCAACCCCAAGATGTACATTATCGAAACCAACGCTGCTGCCGAGCCTAGGTGAGTACAGATCTCAGTCAGTTTTCATCTGTTGAGTCTGTCTCGAGCCCTTTCCCAGAGCACAACCCTCAGAATACACTGGCACAATTCAAACGGAGGTCAGTCTCCACTTTGGGTTATAAACGCGTCCTGAACTTGTTTCTTTAAGAAATGCCGTGTTGCGCAAGGCATTGACACCGATTATCGCGTCTGAGCCACCAGTTTCGCCCTTGCAGAGTCACTCGTAAGAAAGATCTATCATGGTATTTGCAAATTACAAGAGTTCATCGGCGCTTTTTATTGCCTTTGGATTTGTTCGATACTTGGGTCTTCGGTGAGGGCGTTGTGGAAGATTCGTCGCCGCCCGACATTAGAGCTGAAAAACTATGAATACAAGATCAGTTGTGAGCCCTGATGAACTGGCCAGTCACATACCCTGACTTGAGGTCACCTGTAGCCATTGCGCTTTGCACCCTGGCCAGCTTTGCCTGCTGATCCTTGAACTCCTCGAGTGACTCGGGATCCATGTTTTGCTACAGTACAAGTCAATGTCACGGATTATGCCAGGATTCTGCCACACACCATCATATAAGGCATCGCCAGCATCATTCCACCTCCAAAGATCATGAGCAAAACCATGGGACTTTCAAGCGTTAGTCTCAGAAACCAAACCCGACAAGAAATTCACCTTCGAAGCATGCCAATGAGATTGAAACTCTCTGGCGGAACAAAGTAAGAATATCGCTGTTTTGCACTAATCTCGATGGGATAAGAGAGCGACGAGGGCGAAGCTGGATTGAAAGGGGTTCCAGGTGTATAGTGTCGGGCTTCTGACTCAGCGTCGGGATGTACATCTATGCGAAGCTGGCGCGCTCATCAATCACGGTAGAATGAGTCCAACGAGTGATCTACCTGGTCAAACGAATGGTCATGCGATAGAACCTGTAATAAATAGGTCCCAGCAGGAACATCTGGTCTGAGCGAGGCCTCAGTAGACGCAACATTAATGTGGAAGGACTCGCACATTATGAAAGAGCCGTCTTGCATGATACCACCACTGTGGAGTCCGGTGTCCAGTATAACTTTTGAAGGTCCTAGTTCACGATATCCTAAGGGACCATGAGGTCGGTAACTATAGCGAGACGCAAGACACGTACCAGGACAAACTTCATTCCACAACACCTTGCCGCGAACATCTGCGGCGGTTGCTGCCAGTATAAAACTTGCCTAGATGAGACGAGGTCCACGAGATTACAGGTTGGAAATACCTAGACAAGACGACAAGGCGGAAAGGAATTTGGACCATGACGGACTGGAATTGGAATCGGTGTTTAAAAAATGTGACACTCTTGCCTCCGCACTCTCACCTTTCAAGATGCGTCAAAAGCGAGCGAAAACCTACAAGAAGCTTATGGCCCTCTATTCCATGTCTTTTGGATTTAGGCAGCCCTACCAGGTTCTCAGTAGGCTGCATCCTGTCGTATCCTCGACGCTCCCATAATCATTTCTTGCCAGTTGATTCTGAGATGTGCAATGCCGCAGTTGACCTGAAGCTCGAGCTCCTGAAACAAATGGCCTCAGTCCTTCAAGGAGAAGTCAAACCCAGTATGGATTTCCCTTCTACTTCAAATTCGGCCCTTACATTTGACGGCAAAGCGCCGTTTGAAAGTGATCACCCAGTGTTGTATACATGAACTCTACCTCCAGGGAAAAGAGAAACAGCCCGCAGTGGATCTCGCCAAAACATTTGAGCGAAGGAAGTGTAATCACCGTGAACCGGTACCCGGAGATGAATGCCTTGAAAAAGTTGTCGGTGCGTATTCTAAATTTTCGGATTCTACACAGGTGCTGATATTCTTTCCAGGCGATAGCAACAAACATCGCTATGTTGTCGCAACACAATCCCATCCGCTTCGAGTAAAGCTGCGTTCAATACCTGCCGTGCCCATAGTCCATATCAATCGTTCTGTCATGGTACTTGAACCACCAAGTGATCTTACGCTCAAAGTCAAAGCAGAGGTTGGTCCACATTCTTGCCGTGCTGCATCTCTGCTGATATTTTTTCAGAACGAAGAAAAAGCATTACTACCTACGGCTCTGGCTCCTTCAATGGAACCTGCACCCAAGAAGAAGAAGAAGGGACCTAAAGGACCCAACCCGCTAAGCGTTAAAAAGAAAAAGACCCCGACGGCTGTCAAACCCGAAGCTACTGGAGAAAAGAGGAAGAGAGATGATGAAGCCGACGAACAACCGACTCGAAAGAGAAAGCGTAGAAGAAAGACCGAATCTGCTGAGGCGCCAAATGGTACTTGACATTGAAAAAATAATAAATGCAAAGCTGTGTGACGCGTGATCAACCGACAGCTCATACTACAACTGCGAGCTCCTCAGTGCACTTCAAAAATATGGACGCCGGTACGTCTTCAGCATCGACCAGTACACCCAACCTCGCCTTGGGGCTTCAGCTTCTCAGTTCCAGTTGGCTAAAGGCCATCAGCCCTTTCTCTTGTGGTTCTCTCTTTTGCATCCTCGTTTCAGTTCCTCTTTCAGCCATCATCCGCCTCGCAATAATTATCTGACAACTTCTCGCTTTTCGACATTCTTCAGCATGGCAATCTCAAGATATTGCGCCCTCTGACAACGACAATTCTCAAGACATTCCTGTCAGCAAGGCTAGCAATGTGGGTACAGAAGACAATCGCTGGAGCGACAACCGCTCTCCTCCTAGAGAGAAAGCGCCCAGGAGATCCAGATCCAGAAGTCCTGGCGACAAAGCCGACAGTCACTCCGAGTGTGCCTCCTCGTTTTCTCTCCCGACCGTCTACTCAACAGCTCTCGCAGAGACGTCGCTCAAAACCCGGGTAACAATCTCCATGTCTCAGGGTAGAGTAACAATTTCCCTTGCCGAGCGAGAGTCGCTGACTTGTGAGACTAGGTTGAGTAGAAAAGTAGACTCGAGGGATCTGGAAGCTACATTTGCCAAAATTGGGCGGGTCAGTTGAGCGTCTCCCAGCATTCCAACTCTTTTTAAACATATCTCTACAGGTTCAGAAGGCTTCGGTCATGTACGGTACGGCTTCGTTGGCTTCTCTGCTCATTCGAGTTTTAATTTTCGTAGACCCTCACACCAGGGAATCCCGTGGTTTCGGCTTTGTTACCATGGGATCCCCATCTGAAGCTGAGGCTGCTATTGTGGAGCTCAATGCCACGGAAATTCTGGGCAAAGCTATCACAGTCACCAAGGTAATTTGTTCCATCCTCCAGTGAAAACCTCGACCGATTTTTATAGGCTCGTCGCGCTCGAGCTAGGACACCGACACCCGGAAGATACTACGGACCTCCCAAGAAGCATGATTGTATGTTGCTCATGTTCGTCACGGTCCGTAATCTCATAATCAAATTTCTCAGCGGAGCGTCCGTACGACCCAAGGCCCTATGACAGTCGCTACCGCGATGACCGTCGAGACAGAGGGCGAGACAGACGCTACGACGACGATTATCGTCGCGATTCATACGATCGAAGGGACTCTAGGTGCGCTGTTTTTCATCCAATTCATCTCATTCGTTCGAAACGCTTCAGCAGGGACAGAGACAGAGATAGAGACCGCGACAGGGATCGCGACTATGACCGCGAACGAGACAGAGATTATGACCGACGTGGCAGGGACCGTCGCCGCTGAACCGGTATCATTATCTTTCAAACACTTGTTCTATTCGCAGAAAATGACGGATCTACCCTTTTGAAGGGTAGCGTATTTAACCTTTGTTCAGCTTGTTGGATTCTTAATTATTCGTTTAAACTGAGTTATGTTGAGACCAACTGGCACGTGCTGGCCACACCTTAACCTCAACTTTGTTCCGATTTCAAACTCACTCTCCCAAGATCTCCTCTAATATCGGTTGAAGATAATCATTCCAGCGATATAAATTCCAAATCTCACGATGTTACGTCGAGCTCAAAGTGTGCGCAATCATGCAAGACCTTCTTTAGCATTGGGGGCTTTGGATGAATTGGGTGTCTTGAAAGAAGGAAACGAATCCACTGAGGACGCTCTACGACGGCAGCTATTGGACAAGGATCGGGAAAACGACAAAGTAATCTCTGGCTCAGCTGGACCTTGAAAGGATTCTGCTCAAAGATTCTTTCAGCTCCAAACAATGGTCCAATCTCTTCAAGCACAGCTTGCCCAGCGACCGCCTCCCGAGATTATACAGGAACTAGAGAAAGAGTACAAAAATCTAGAGTTGATATGGCAGGGAACACAGAGAGAGAATGAACGATGCATGGCCGAGCTGGACAGGTTTTGATTTCTGGTTTTTCCGTGTCGCCTGGCTGATTTTATGCGTTTAACAGAGGCAAAACGCGTGAAAAGCTATTGGAACGAGAGCTCAGCAAACATTTCGGTGAATCATGGCAGGCAGGTTGCTCATGATATCACTTGAGAAACATTACTGATCTTCTGTTCTAGTCTGCTCTGGATATCGCCCCTAGCGCCTCCAGCATAATCCCTCGAACCACCTTGGGCCCCAAATCGGCCACACCAGATAGCGCCACCTCGGAGCAAGAGCAACCGGTATCTGCTGCCCAGATTCACCAGATACGAATGCTCGTTATGGGCATGGAGCAACGGCTCCAATTAAGAGAAGAGAAGCTTGGAAAGGAGCTTAACAAGGCCGAGGCTGAAAGCCAGCGCTTTCAACAATTAGCAGCGGCCAACTAGGGCTTGGGGATTTAATGACCAGAAGCAAGTTATATTGCTCGGATGGATGTAGTTATTATTATACAGTGACTATCAGACATTACGACGGTTAATTCCCTCCACGAAGACGAAGGACTATAGAACAATGTTCAGCACAAGAACTTGAAGAATAAATGCAACGACTTACCCAGATGCAGAGTGCTTTCCTTCTGAATGTTGTAGTCAGAAAGAGTGCGACCATCCTCCAGCTGCTTGCCGGCGAAGATAAGACGTTGCTGGTCAGGAGGGATGCCCTCCTTGTCTTGAATCTTCGCTTTCACATTGTCAATCGTGTCAGATGACTCGACCTCGAGCGTAATCGTCTTGCCGGTCAGGGTCTTGACAAAGATTTGCATTCCACCACGAAGACGAAGGACTGGGAAGACGGGTCAGCATTATGTTCCAGATCAAATGATAATAAACAAACCAAGATGAAGAGTGCTTTCTTTCTGGATATTGTAGTCGCTTAAGGTGCGGCCATCCTCCAACTGCTTGCCGGCGAAGATGAGACGCTGTTGATCTGGAGGAATGCCCTCCTTGTCTTGAATCTTCGCCTTGACGTTGTCAATGGTGTCAGATGACTCGACCTCAAGCGTAATCGTTTTGCCGGTCAGGGTTTTAACGAAAATCTGCATTCCGCCACGGAGACGAAGGACTGGGCAGAAAGGTTAGCATCAGTTTCGAGATAAAATGAATGATAAATAAATGAACCAAGATGAAGAGTACTTTCTTTCTGGATATTGTAGTCGCTCAAGGTGCGGCCATCTTCGAGCTGCTTGCCGGCGAAGATAAGACGCTGCTGATCAGGAGGAATACCTTCCTTGTCCTGTATCTTGGCCTTGACATTATCAATGGTGTCGGAGGACTCCACCTCAAGCGTGATGGTCTTCCCGGTCAAAGTCTTGACGAAAATCTGCATTCCACCACGGAGACGAAGGACTGGAAGATTGTTCAACACTAGAATTCGAAAGAATGCGGCAACTTACCCAAATGAAGCGTGCTTTCCTTCTGAATGTTGTAGTCGCTCAGGGTGCGACCATCCTCCAGCTGTTTACCAGCAAAAATTAAACGTTGTTGATCAGGAGGAATTCTTGAAATGTGGTCAATCAAAAGCGCAGCGACACAGGCAATGAGCTCACCCTTCCTTGTCCTGGATCTTTGCTTTTACGTTGTCGATAGTATCCGAGGACTCGACTTCGAGCGTGATAGTCTTTCCAGTGAGAGTCTTGACGAAGATTTGCATGTTGCGATGGCAGTAATAATGAAGAGGGTCGTCGTGTTGTTCCGGCTTTTATAGGAAACCCGTCGGTGCCGGAAAGTTCTAGAGAATTCGACGTAGTCATGGTGCATGAGTCACGATTTCGGTGACTCCCGCTTTTTTCCGTCTCGAATGTCTTCCTTCAAACGCAAGGCTACAGCACCCCAATCAGTTCAACTAGCTGGAACAAAACCTTCACTAACGTCATCCACGACTTCAATCACATCAACGGGAATTCCTTCATTGGATGACATTCTCGGTGGTGGTCTGCCTCTTTCATGTGTCTCATTGACTCTGGCCCCGGATCCGCATTCATCCTTCGGTCAACTTGTACAAAAATACTTCATTGCGCAAGGTCTATCTTGTAGCCAAGAGGTCTGTGTCATTCACGAAGACGCTGAAGAGTTTGTGAAGGGATGTATGTGGCTAGGCGCTTCAGAGACCACGTCGTCGAGCCACGATCTATCCCAGGATGACGGGCAAAAAGTCAAGATTGCGTGGAGATATGAACAGATGAAACAGTTCCAGACCACTGTCATCCCGTATGCCTTTCTCTTATCTTGTTACAGCACTCTATCGAATGTCATACAACAGCACGGGAGAAGAATTCTGTCGTCCGTTGGATCTGGTGGCTCGGATACCAGAGAGCATCCTCGAATCAGCTATAAATTCTCATCAACTGTCTTTTCTCAATCTGAAATCAGACAGCGTCGGAGAGAAATCTATCTCTCGGATTCTTCGCAAAATCGAGGGTTTTCTGAAGCAAGGCGCTTCGCCTGCTCGTGCTGCAGTCAGATTATGTTTTCCCTCGATTGGTTCGCCACACTGGGGATATTTAACACCACAGGTACGTCTTTATTTCCATTCAGCTTTCAACCATCATGATAACGTGCTCCCTTAGGATATATTGAGCTTTTTACACTCACTGCGTTTCTTGTTGCGGCGGCATCAGCACGCTTGTGCTTCGCTGAATTTTGCTGCACATCTGGTTTCTGAGAAATGGGGTGGGCCTGGATGGGTGCAGAAGCTGGCATGGCTTTCTGATAGCGCGATTTCTCTGACTGCATTCTCAGGTGCGTAGAGTTTTCATTTGAGCGGCTAAATACTAAAGTCCCGCTTACCGCCCAGCTAATCCATCTCTACTTTCGCTATTTCCGTCGTCACACGGTTTTGTTTCGATCCATTCACTTCCTTGCCCTCACACTCTAACACCGGCGAGTAATAAATACTCTACCCTTCGTGGACTCTCGTCATCGAGTGGATCCGGTAGTGGAGAAAACAATCTAGCGTTTAAATGCACCAGAAAAAGACTTGTCATTGAGACATTGCACCTTGATCTTGAAGGAGGAGTAGGTGAAAGGAGAACTACAGCTTCATCTAATGTCTTGCCCGGAGATGGTGCAACGGAAGCCCGTCCAGTACAAAATACTGCATCGGCCGCAGTAGAAGTGGAGTTTGAGGCGGCAGTGGTCAAGGAGAAGCCGAACGAGTCGGAAAAAATGCCAGCGAAATTGAAACCGAAAAGAAAAGTGGCATTCCAGAGTGATACACCCGACTTGTATGATTTTTGAGAACACTGTAGCATAAGCAATCAAATCTATTAAGCGACAGTTTTTCATTCACGCCCGCCATCAAACGTACAGACAGCGCGGTCTAGGGGGACATCGATGGCAGCCAGTCGAAACTCGCAATGGATAGACTCTGAATCCGAAGAAGGTCAGTAATTATAGTTCAGGAGTTTATTTGGGCAGTCACGCCTCATTTTGGCTCCTGCTTTTTATTTCGTTCATGCTGTTCACGGCGTTGCCCTCTAATCATATTCCCTCAGATGATTATCTGCTCGACAGCTCCTCGCCGACCTCAATGTCACTCTCTTTCTCTCGTCCACGTGCACCGACACTGTCTTCTCCTATTGAAGACCCAGACAAGAACTGGTCTCCTCGTCCAGATTCGAATTTCGCCCATTCAGACTCTTTTGTCTCCTTAAATTCGCCTATTTCTCCAGTATCAGCACAGTCTTATCACTCCCCCTTGCTGAGGAGTGCTTCCGAGGGGGAAGACAACGTTGCACAGTCTAGAGCCTTTTCCAGGCCTTCGAGGTCGATGCACTTGCCAGATCCTTCTCAATTCCCGGATCCATATCCATTCCGACCGCCTCATCATCATCTGATATCGATGCCTGGCCTTTCTTCAGCAGAATCTTCCTCGGCCTCGACGCGCTCTTCAGCCTATGCAAGCAGCAGTGCAATAATGTCAGGAGACTATGGACATGTTCATGTCGTTTCGGGAGATGATGAAGGTCTCGCTGGTGCCGGTATAGCTACAGGGATTACAACAGATGCCGTCGTTCAGCTGCTGGCCAGGGACGCGTTGTCTTCAGGCCCTGGAATGCATTCAAGGGCTCCCATTGACCACTCGAGATGGTCAGAATCTTATTCTGCTGGCGTTCGTTCACGCTCGTCTTCAATGGGAAACAGCATCTCGAATCAGAGTCACGATCCAATGCCTCCAAGATTACACGAAAAGCAGAGTTATGATATGGGGTGGCAAGCAGTCGACGAGAGAGATGAAGTTGGGCTCAGTGAAGAAGAGACAGATGATGATAATGTTGTCGACGATTATGACAACGATGATGCAGAAGAGGAACGAACCACTGCGGTTGTGTTAGCGGAAGAAGGTCGAGGGCTCATTGTTCATGGGGAAGGGCTGTCTATAAACCAGCTCCAGGTATTACCTGGTGCGTTTTGTTCTATTTTCTATTGCTGGTAGCTCAGAGCGTCTTCAGGAACAACTCATCTCCTTATTGGGTCTTCGGCTACTCCCAACGCCATGCATTCTTATCTGACTGGGACGATCCCTCAGATATGCCTGTCTCTTCTAGCCTTGGACATATCCGCGAATTTTCTAGGAGCATTACCGCCAACACTAGCACTCTGCACCAATCTGGAGGAATTGAACATTGCATCCAACCCTCTCCGAGTTCTCCCTGTTTTTCTCGCAGATCTTACAGGTCTCTGTGTTCTCATCGCAGACTCGACTGGAATCAGCACATTGCCAGATACATTGGCTGATCTGGACAAACTGCATACAGTCAGCGTGCGACGGAACAAAATGCATGCTCTTCCCTCTTGGCTTTGCCTTCTCCCCAATCTACTCTTTCTTTACGTCGATGGAAATCCCTTCCAAGGACCTTGGAAAGCCTTGGTTGAACCTCTCTTGGCCAAGGCTCCAATGACACCCGCTTATCCGCCTTCGACGCCGATGCTGCCCATGTCGGCTGGCTTGGATACAGAGACAGATTACACTGACCCCGAAGACATGTCTGATCCACCGAGTGCAAGTCCCAGTGGTCAGTTTCCGCTTTCCGCCGAAGAGGAAGAGTATACCATCACTCCAGAGCGAGCTCCCATCGTTGGTCGCCCTGGTGTCAATTCTTACCCTCGACCGCTCACACGAACCTTGACGACGCCTAATAGACGTCCCCAGCCCAATAATCTCACTCGTGCGCCTTCGGCCACTGTTTCATCACCAAGGCCAAATCCACCGAGGCCTGAATCCGGCTACCTAGGTGATCATGAGATCCGAAAAATGAAAAGTGCTGGGGATCTTCGAAGAGCCAAAGCGAGCAATACAGCATCTGCTCCCGAAGGAGGTCTTTCTCGACCTCCATTGTCACATTATGCGACTTCTCTATCAAGCTCAAATTTGCTTAACATGGAGAGCCCATCACCTGAGCGTCCAGGCGCCAAACGATTTGCTAGCGTTGGTCCTTCGACCATGATGGGCAGCCCGACCCGTAATGGTTCGAGACCCGCTTTGACGCGATCTCTCTGGGACGGTGCCTCAGAAAATGGCGATGAATCACCGCAGAGCAAGATGTCATTCATGCCAGAACATTCCAACCATAATTCACGACGGGACGATATTACTGACGGTAAAGCCACTGTTCGATCACGGCACACCAAAGAAAGCAAAGAGAAAGGAAGTCGCTGGGGATTCTTGAAGAAAATGTCAATGGGGAAGATGAAGGCAGATCCGCCGCCTCCAAGGTTCACCACCGCTCCAACAATCCCCGGAAGCATGTCCAGAACCACTCTCTCTTCTGATTCGTCTTCTTCAGACCGACCTGAGCAGCGACTTCCTCAAATCAGTATGCGTATTTCGACTACAGGGAATTTGGATGCATTTCCTTCTTCTCCACCATCGATATCTACTCCTCCGGTCAGTAGCCCAAATATCGAAATTCACAGAGAACTTCGTCCCAAACCTCAGGCAGAGGGGTTAAGTGTCCTGACGACAGGCTCAAAGAATCTGCTTGCGCCGCCTTCTCCGACGCCTAGATCCGCGAAGCGCAGAAGCTTCTTACCCATCGATTCTCCTTTCCAACTCAATATTCCAATCCCAGAGACTTCTTCGTTCGTCACAGGTATTATGGCTACTAATGGGGACGACAATGAAGCCAGAGGTGCTCCAAGTCCTGCATTTGAACATGAACAATATCTTCGGCGAGAAGAAGAGAGAGCCCGTGAAGGATATTCTCGCGCTCTAAGGTCGGTCATGGCTTACCTCAAAGATATGAATGATCTTGGGGTTCCACAACAGCCCAGCGCTGTCACCGCATACGGCACTGGAGAAGATGGATTAAGATCTCGAAGACCTACATTAGTTGAAGGTCATCGAGAGGGGTCCATGGTCGGAACTTTGTCTTCTGCAGATTCACCCAGTCAGCTTAGACCGACCGATTCCATCGTCGGCTTCCGCAGTGGAGCATCAAACCAGACCATGAGCGTCATGACTACCGATAGCGGAGGATCGTCAGAGGAGCGCAAATTCAAAGACGACAAGGGAAAGCGGGCTATGGTTTTAAAGGAGATTGTACTGTAAGCTCTCCGCTCTCTCTGCTAAAAGATCAAGGCTAATGCTCAATTTAGAACTGAACGGACATATGTCAAGGGCTTACAAGAGCTCGTCGATATTTATATCAAACCCGGCTGTCTCCCAGTCAATATCCTTAGCGGTTCCAGCAAGGATACTGTGATTCCTCCTTCAGAAAGGAGGATCGTCTTTGGTGGCGTCGACGGTCTCTTTTCGTTCCATAACGACAACTTTCTCCCTGCCCTGGAGGCAGCTGTCGCCCCTTTGATGGATCCCTCAAAGGACCTGGATGCAGATGGTCAACTGTCACTATCGGTCGCCAAAGATGTGGGAAACATTTTCCTGAAGCATGCCGCCTTCATGAAAATGTATTCGAGCTATATCAAGTGAGTTATAGATTTTCCTGTTCCGGAAATTAGGTTAACAAGGTTTTCAAGTAACTTTGACAACTCAATACAACGAGTGAAGCACTGGACCTCGAGTCGAAGTACAACTGGAAATGCTAGTCCTGGAGGCGCCCTGTCACCTTCATCAAGCACCGCTCAACTAGCTGGTCTGGCTTTGAGCATGTCAGCAATCTCAAGCCCTGGGACTGGGCAGGATAACAGCAGCGCAACTGGAATACCAAACTTGACGACTGGTCAGCGAAAGAGAATACGCTCGTTTTTGAAGCGCTGTCGACTGAGTCCCCGACATTCTCAGTTAAACCTGGAAGGATACCTGCTTCTTCCTGTTCAGCGGATTCCTCGCTATCGTTTACTAGTCAGTCCAATCTTTCAGCCCAATTTGTTATCAATATTGAAGTCTTCTAGCTGGAGGAATTACTTCGAAGTACTCCTCCTTCGTACGATTACTTGGACGATCCCCTTGAACGAGCTTTGGCCGAGATATCTCTACTCGCAAACAACATGAATGAGGGTAAGCGTGATGCAGAGTCACGGCGTAAACTCGTTCAATGGCAAGCTCGAATACGAGGCAAGTTCCCGAGTCCACTCGTACAACCGCATCGGTATGTGTCTCGTCGATCTTGAAGGATGAAGCTAAATATTACCTTCTACAGTCGCCTGATCATGGACGGACCTCTACTTTTGACTCGGGTGGTACGCAAAGCCATGGTGTCATTCGAAGCCATCAATGGTCAGGGCGATTCTTCGACTGTTCAGGTTGACTGTCTGGCACCAGAACTTACGCCGCGGCCTCTAATGGGTGTCCTTTGTAATGACCTTCTGGTGCTCTGTCGAGATCCTTCAGAAGGACAGGATCCGGCCTCTTTTGTTGACCTTTGGGCTGTCCTGAGAATGCAGACGCTACCGCAGCCAGCTAGCATAGTTCATGGTAATGGTAAGCTTCCTTGTTTCCAGCATTAAACCTTTGATTAATCAATAAACGTCCAGCTCTTCGACTCGTTGATAACAAGGCAATCTTGTATTTCGATGCTCCTTCTCCTTCAGACGCGTTGAATTGGTTTAGAGGTATATTCTTCCAGACTTCATCCAGCCAAGCTGATCCTTTGGTAGCCATCAATTTGCACATTCCGGCGTCAAAAACATAGGGCTCAAGCCCTGGACGTTACGATATTTTATTGCATATAGACCGTGTTGCTGTTCCATTATTATTACCCAGTCGTTCTGCACGTTATCTTTTTCCTTCAATTTTTTTCTGTTTTCAACTGTAACGGTTGTCGTAGCGAGCTTTTGTAAATTTGGAGAATGTAAACAGAGGCAACGCCTGGCGTGAAACTGTCTTGATTCGCGCGAATTCATGACCATGTTTTTAAGAAGCTGGGCCACCACACGGCTTCGTGAAGTCACCCTCACGACTGTTTTCAAGGTGTCTAGGGCAACCTGTGTTGAGCGCCTTGGCTGATGGTTTCCAGGTGGTGAACTATGGCTGCGCCATACATTTATTCACAAATTATGTCGGAACCTTTTCCATTGTGAGTTGGACTGCCCTAGTATATCACAATTGACAATATCTAGATGACAGGTCCTTCAATGTTTCCAACTTTTGCCGAGTGGGATATTGTCGTCGAAGACTGTCTTTCTGTGCGACTGAATTTGGAAAACTTGGCTCGCGGCGACCTGGTCACTTTGAAATCTCCGATTGAGCCTACGAAACGTATCTGCAAGAGGGTGATTGGTTTACCAGGCGATACTGTGTGTGTCGATCCAACTGGACAGGTGCTACCATCGACCGAACATGTGCTGGTTCCCAAGGGACATATCTGGATCGCTGGCGACAATGCGACAATTTCACGCGATTCTCGACATTATGGGCCGGTCTCGATGTCTCTTTTGCATTCCAAAGTTGTTGCACGGGTCGGTTTGAAATTCCATGGTTTAACGACCGAGACTGAAGTCTTTCCAGGTTTGGCCTTTGAACTCGACGAGGATTTTTCGAAATCCCATGACGTATATCGAGTAGAATAACATTCTGTGGACACCCTCTGCCCAGGACTTGGATGATATAATCGATATAATTGTGTGGTGGAATTATCTCTCTTTACATGCCTTCCATCAACGACAGCAAGTGTGTTCTGATCACTGGAGCGACTTCAGGCATAGGACGATCTCTGGCCCAGAGCATACATGCGCTTCCCACAAAGCCCACAGTCATTGGCACAGGCAGACGAGCAGACAGACTAGACGAACTAAAGGGTCTCAATATAGACACTTTCCATCTCGAACTTGACTCGGACCGAGCTACTCTCAAGAAATTTGTTGACGATATTCTACAGGCATACCCAGAGGTAATTCACCTTGCGCGACTTGTGATCATCAGTTTTGATAAATGCAGCTGGACACTATCATTTTGAATGCAGGGATCCAGCGAATGATGAATTTGAAGTATGGGATTAATCTGGATGGTAAATTCTTCTCTTTCTGGAATCTACTGTATCATTGCTTGACTGGATACAGATGTTGATCGCGAAATTCGAGTCAACTACCTGTCTGTCGTAGCGTTGATTGGGCTCTTTCTACCTCATCTGCTCAAACTGAGTGTCAGTTTTCGTTCTAGCTTGATGATCTAGAATTGACCATATGACCCAGACCTCTAGACCATGTTTTATCATCACAGTCACTTCGGGACTAGGCCTTCGTCCCGCTCCGCAGGTGGCCAATTACTCTGCGTCCAAGGCGGCGCTGCACAGCTTCACAACCTGTCTTCAGGTTGAGCTCGACGATACCAACGTTTACACCTTTGAAATTATACCTCCTTTGGTAGAATCTGAATTGCATGATGGTGAAGCTTCTGTTGGAACAAAAAAAGACACGTCTGACAAGATATCGTAGCCGATGGGACCACTGGCAAGCTGTCCAAGTTTTGGATGCCTCTAATAGAGTTTACCGAGGTCGCGATGGAAGGGCTGATGAAGGGAAACCGTCACATCGCTGCCGGAATGGCTGAGGCTACCATGGACTCGGAGATATCTGAGAGAAGGCAATTTGAGCAGCTTCTGGCCGCATCGAGGGCAACTGCGGCAAAGACCGATATCACGCGCAGTGCTTGATTGCCATGGCCAAGGCCAAAATTTCAAAGTCCGATACAGTACTTGTCTCTTCTGTCCTTCTTCTCTTTTTCTTCTTCTTTTTCTGTCTTTGTCATTCCTGGTTTCCGCTGCGTCGCCTGTGCATTTCTATAAGATCTACGCCGTGGTGCTGGTCGCCTCTTCTCTCAAATCACTTTCCTTACAATTCTTCTACAATGGTCGTTGCTACTCTTCCCGAAATTTCTATATCTCTAGCTCCCCCAAACGAACCGCTCGCTGAGCCATTCTCTCCTTTTGCATGGGATTCGGCCAGTTATGATGATGAACCTGAGGACGATAGCTTCAGGCCAAATCTACTCACTCCTCCACCGACTCATATGCGTTTCGGTGGCAAGCAGCAGTCACCGCTTCGTTCCTCTCCTCCAAAAGGACTTCAGCAGGACAGATTTGAAGGTCCGCCTAGCTTTATTCTATTTAATTTTTTTCGCTGACAATTTTCAGCTTTGTTGAAGGCATCACGCGAGAGGAATTCTACCAAGAGCGACCTGCGGAAGGAGATTGCACTCAAGACGCATGTAAATAAGCAAGGTGAGCCTGATATTTCTTCTTCTCAGATCAAGTTTCGACTGTTTTTATTCAGTTCAGCGTCGTGCCCTATTTCTTTCAAAGGTCCTCGCGCCTCCATCGCCAACTGCGACTTCGTTGCCCAAGACTCCACCCGAGTCTCCCGCAATCTTCCATTACACCCTTCCATCCCCGGGTTTGGTGTCGCCGTTGGCGCTGTTCGAATCGCTGAACAGTGACAATTCGTTTGGGCACTCAATTCAGCCCTGGGTTGAACAGGTTGATTTCAGATTGCCTTCCCAAAAGCAGGCTCATCAACCAGTATTCCGAGCTCATGTCCCCGGCAAATCTCTTCCCTCTCTCGACCAGATATCTGCTCGATTGAGTGCTCAAGCACCTACGATTCGTCGTGAAGGCTTCGAACGCGCCGCGCGTCTCCCTGCCTTTTTGTCTCGACCTCAGAGCGCGAAACCGGCTCCTGAGCGTCCCAGGATGACGATTGGTGTCGGAAGGCTTCAAATGCCGCTTCGGACTTCCAAAGGCCCAGCCCTCATCATTTTGCCACCGAAGTCACCTTGCTCGCCTCTTTCTCCTCAGCTTCAGGTCACGACCCTTCGAGTTCCACGATCTTCTACATTGTCTCCAACAGAGTTCTCTGAGTCCAATGTTCTCGCATTGGACTCTCAGTCCCGAGAGCGTAAAGCCCAGGCTATGTTGTCGACAATTAGGCGCCGAATGGTCCCTTCGGACCTCGGCATCAATGGTCGAGATATTGAGGACCTCAGCGAGATGGAAAGGCGGTCGAGGCGTCAAAGCGCTCCTGCTGATCTCATGCATCCAGCAGTTCCCTCCCAATGGTTGTTCTAAACTTCGGGCCAGTCATCTTCAACTTTTGTATTCTTTTTTGCAGGTATCGGTGTATATTTTGAAGCGGTGTACGATACGAGTGCAAGGCAGGGAGCTCAAACCAGGAAAATCATACTTAGACAAGACCTTTTTCTCTTTCTTCTTCTTTTTCGTTTCTGGTCTGGAGCCAGTCTTCAGGCCTCGAGCGACCTTTTTCTTATAGTTTCTGACCACCTTGTCACCACAACCTTCATTCATTACCTTAATTGGTTCAAACTGGAAACAGATTTAACCGGGCACATCTTCTGTTCCGCACATTCAATACAATTGTGATTGTTGCTGCTAGTGATACATATGGCGTTGTACATTAACATCACGGTCGACTGGCCAGCTTCTAGTCCCATGACTCTAGCTGTTGCCATCTTCGAGTGAAAGAAGAGTGGGTGAGTCGACTTTGTCCTAAAGACTGTTCTCCGAGAGACTGGTTCGGTTCCGGTGTCGGCGGTCTTCCTCTGATATGATTGATGATATCCAGGCGACGAGCTCGTCAAAGGTCAGTCACCGAAAATATCTAGACGGAAGCTAACTTACTGTAGTCAAGTCGGACATGTTGGTCCGGATTTTCCTCATCAGAGTCCACCAGTGGGTCCGAGTTTAACATCATGTGCCACGTTTCTATAATGTTAGCAGAAAATTAATGTAAATCTCATAGAAATAAAGGGAAAATTAAGAGCTTACGCTGCAACATTGTTCTCTCTTCTGCAGGTCGAGATGCAACTGGAGTCGCCGGTGAAGGCCGTTGAACTGGGCGCTCTGTAGATGTCTAAGCTTTGGTTTTTCTCCCAGCGGTGATCATCGTACCTCGCGCAGATGTTGAAAGACGTGCGGGTGCTGGCGTTGGTGGATCTTTGGTGCCCGGTACATAGTACATGAATGGTACTTCGTCTCTCGAAGGCTCTTGACCTCGACGCGAAGTTCGGGACCGAGTCGAGGCACCAGATTCGGGCACGGCTAATTCGACAATATCAGCTTCATAATGTGACACAGACGCGTGAAAAAAGACGCGACCTGGCACAAAGTGAGGAGCTTTCGACTTTCTGTCTGATTCCACAGACGAGACCAGTCTCTGAAGAAACATATTTCTCTCAGCAGACATCCGGTTACCCCACTCGATTTCCTCTCGTGTGTCTACGTTTTCTCTGGCCCTTTGTGATGAAGAAATTTGGCGAACTATAGGCGCCTTGTCGTGACGCCGACGTGAATAATCATCGTCAAAGGGATTTGGGGTCTTGAGGTCTTCAAGATAATGATACATGTGCCACAGGAAGGCTCGAGCACGATCTGGAGACGCAAGATTTTTGGGAAGGAACAGGTCCAAGAAGTTGATCTGTCCCTCAAAGTGAACTGGGGCCAAAGGCTAAGAATATCGTCAGTAAACGAGTACCGTGATGCTCCTGAAGCCTACTGCAGCGTGGTTCGACAATACAAAAATGAGATTGACGACACTGGTAGGTGGTCTCTGACCTGCTCTCTATAATGTCTTGAGTACAAGTTTTGCGGGAATGGGCCTAGACTCACATTCTTTTCTATGATATCCTCTGGGGTCGTTGGAGGCAATGACTTGAGCTCGGACGGTAGGAGTGAAGCCTTGAGGCAGTTTTTGATGCGAGGTGCGTCTTGTGCATTTCCGTCTGTTTTCTTATGAAAAGGTGAGATCTTGCAGAATCCAAAGCAGAATAGAATCCACCTGAAGACAAGGGACTGGAAGAGGTATAATCAAAAATGACCATCGGCAAAAGGAGAGACGAACCTGGATGGTACGTCCTCAAAGCTGTTTTCATCTCTGGAAAAACTTGAACAATCATCAGGCGGGAACGCTTGTCAGCGGTACTGGGCGCTCACAGGCCATGGTGGTATTGATTCTCCCGACATTGGTCAACAAGGAAATCTTTGCTAGCTCGATGGCAAAAGCAGGCGTTTCGACCATTTTCTCCTTGAGGACCTTCGAGCATTTACTGGAGTGATAAAGAGCGTTGACGTAGAGATCTGAAAATGTGATCTTGGACGAGGATCCAGGAGTCTGTGGGGTGAAAACGGCATGGGTGTCTGAGAAAATGAAACCGAGGAGATCATATTGAACATCTTCGCGAGTAAGAGCCTCTGCATCGTTTCTTTTAATGGGCAGCGCCTTGCGACTGAGGTATCCGACCCTTGAAGGTTTATCTTCAGAACTGGACGGACGCGCAAGGAAGAAGAATGGCTTACGGCGGAATAGGCTCTGGAGGCCAGCTAGTATTTCCACTATGGTGGTTGGAAGAAGAGGAAGCCATTAAGCTGGAAAACACGAGGCAGAGATCTGCACGAGCAGTCGCATTCCCTCCGGATAAGTGAGACTGTCACACGTGTCGAGGGAACACAGTTCAACTGAGACCAGAGAGAATTATTTAAAGTGCAAGCCCACTTATCGATGGAGCGCGGTCGTCAAACGCTAAGAGTGATCGTCACTGAAACGGAAGCAAAATCCAATGCAGAAATCAATGAGATCAGCACAGTGCAACGTGACCTCAAAACCTGCTTCATCACTCGACTACGGATCCGGACACCCAGCCAAAGCCGCTCATGTCCAACCAAAATAACAATTTTTCCTTCAACGAGGAAACAAGAGCAAGTCCCATCTACTTTGGCCTTCCTTTACTCATATATCGTGATTTATTCAGAAAGAGCTTGCTGCGTTCATGGACCGCGAAAAAGCTCAAGCAGAGCTTCATTCATCTATTCATACGTTCACGACCATGTGCTGGGACAAGTAAGACCACTTTAGCTGCTCTTCGCCCGCTTGGTCTCATTTTTCAGGTGTATAACAGGTACACCGTCCACCCGGTTCTCTCGCGGAGAAGAATCCTGTCTATTAAATTGTGTGGACAGATTTTTCGACACAAGTATGTTTCTAGTGAAAAAGGTGTGTGCAGCATATTTTCTCTGGTTAGTCATTCCATTAATCATCCACAGATACAGGAAAAACGAGACACATAAGCTATATACAATTCAAACTTAACATAGAGTCACCACAGGCGGACTGGAATATTGATCGCGTCGTGATTTGAAGAGAAGGAATCCTTATCGAAGAATTGTGATATCGATTCATCTTTGTCTCTCCACAACGACCTGAGCCAGACGGTGAACTTCTCGGCTTCCTCCTCAGGAATATCTACTTCGACAGAAGCGCCGGGATCTGGCGGTGCGGAAGGGTCACTCTTTGAAAGATCTCCTATAGGCACCTGCGAAGAGACCTTGAACGACCGGAGGTGTACATGAATACAGGGTGGTGGTACAGAGTCGAAGAAGATAGAGCGCAATGTGTACTACCAGCCAGTCAGTTTGATTCAGTCTCAGATTGTTCAGACCTCACATAACTTTGTCCGTACCCTCCAGGCGGAATCCCAGGATAAACCACGGTCAGGTCGAGCAATCTGAGATCTGCACAGCGCGGAGCCAATGACCGGAGACTGTAATGCAGGCCGGTGGACCTTGAACTCCCAAGTCAGACCGATGCTCTATAGACAGTTGAATGAGGCAATACCGTGGAAGCAGCATGTTCTTCAGGTCAGTCTCGCCAATCTTCTCGGCGAATTTGCGACTAATAGGCCTAGTATCTTTGCTGACGAGGGTTCCTTCAGGATAGAGGATGAATGCAAATGGGTCGTGATCTCGCTCTGCTTCTTTGCCCAATGTTGACAAGTGCGAAGCGAGCTGAACGAAACAAGTCAGATACCGGAGCTGACAAGGAGAAGACAATTACCTGAAGCCTGTCTGAAGCCCAAGAGCGTGCTAGGAATATAAAGTTGAAGAATTGCATTCCCTATCGTCCTTGTGAGCTGGAATGACCTCAGAAGGTTACTATTACCCACCCAGCCAATAATCGGGATCCTCGTGCACATGGTAAACCAAAATATCTTAGTCTAGTTGGGAAACATACCATCGCAGGCTCTTCTTGAGGGTAATAAAGCAATTCTTATGAACGCCGTTGGGTCCAATAAAGTATAGCAGGATCCAATTGTACCACCAGTCAGCGTAAACCTAGGTTGGCGACGGTCAGGTCTGAGATGAAGGGTTGGAAAAGAGTACTGACTTGATGGTTCGCTATGAGAACGAATTTGGTCGGAAGATCAAGGTATATGATCTTGCCCGAAGTGTCACGAACAACACAGCTCTCTATCTCTTCCTCTGTGAAGGCGCCCTGGCCTTCGGTCTCGAAGGTTACTTTGAAAGCTGTTGGCGCGAACCACTGACACATCAAAACTGAAATCCGGGGTTAGTGGACTGCTCATGGTGGTGGATAAAGTGGGACTGACTTAGGAGACACCCAAAGGCTCCTTTAGTCTGTTGAATACCATCTTTGTAAAGATGCTGAGCCGTAGGCAGAATGCGCAGTGGTAACAAGCAGAACTGCAATGCATTGACAATGAGGCAGCCGACATCGAACACGATGCAAAACAAGAGTCCAGCGAGCTTGCCACGGAAAGAGAGGGCTGGTCGAGCTGAAACTGGTAAAGTGTGCAATGGAACTTTAACGTTCATCCTCGGGCTCAAATCCAAACAGTATGGCCAAGTCGAAGTGACGTCGCTGATAAAGTCACACGACAAACGAGGCTCAGGCTATGCCGCATCTAATCGGTCACGGCCTCGTGATATTGACTGATAATACAATTACAATCCGTTTCGACTAGCAAGTAAATGGTTTCCCGACAGCACCAGTTCGATACGCGTCCACGATGAGCTACAGGGCGCGTCAAATCAAGTGGAAAAGCACCTCAATAAGGCTCAACTTGCCTTAACAGAGACATATGTCCCGGCCACACAAATAAAGGCGCCGGCGAGAATCGTGAGAATAGCAAGAATAGTTGCAATAGGATGTTTGCGGAAAGCGTTAAATCCCCCTCTGAGATGATATGTATCGTGCAGCCAGAAGAAACCTGCTAGCCCGTAGGTATACCAGCTGGCGAACAAGGCAGCAGCAAGGGAGATCAAGTCAGAAAAGATCGGGACCGCTACAGCCAGGATAAAAGCAATCGCAACAGTAGTGACACATAGCGCGATCCAGACGACCCAGCCTAAAACCGTATTTTTGTAGATGTGACGGGTGTGTCGAAAAAAGCGTACAAAGACGAGCTTGGCGGCCGTATGCGAGTAAAGACCGCCAGCGCTGCAAAAAAAATTCAGATAAACCAAGGCGTTTCGCATCACTTACATTAGAAAGTTACCCAGCGCGATTCCAAACGCAGCTTTGGCCCATTTCGGAGGAAGTGACAGAAATGCAGGCGATGCAACTTGGCTTCCGATGTAGACATATCTAGAAATAGTAGATTTAATGAGCCTGGACAATAAACTTGCGCAATACAGTCACATTACAATGGAAAATACGACGTAGAATAATGTCGCGAAGCCTTGGAGACACCAGGCAGCCTAGATTAGAATTGAAATCAAATATCTTGCGTATAGATAATAATAAAACTCGGACCTTCATCGCATCCGCTGGATGTTCCATTTCAGATATCAGGATGAAGAACCTGTATGCAGTGAGCCAAGACGACGAAAAAGCAGATATTCTCACATAAAATGTCCAGCGTAGGCGAACACCTATGAATGTAAGCTTTGAAAAACAGAGAACAAATGAACTCACAGGGTTGGTCACCGCGAGAAAGGCCTGGTTAAAATTGCTCGGCGCAGTAGCCTGTATCACTCGTCCTGGTACGGGATTTCGAGCTGCGCCAATCATACCGACTAGACCAGATATAAAAATTAAACAGACGCTGAACAATCCAAGCCAGCTAAGACGGTCCAACGTTCGAGGAAGAGCCAGAATCAGTGTAGCAGCCGAAAATATGAGCACGAGATAGACGGCACATAGACCATCGTTGGAAAGTGCAGACAAAGCTTGTTGGCCCGAAAGCACCTCGCTCCCCTAGGAAATTTTGGTGTGATACGAGGAGATGGAGATACCACGCAACTGTTCCAGCGATCGCAAAGATGACCGTACCGGTCGATAAGATATCTCTGACCACCGGACCACCAAGGATGTAGCCAGCGTCGCCCCTGGTACCATAAGCAAAAGCGACAGATGAAGGAGAATACTTACTCACATGTTATGGACACTTGGATGATTCAGTTTGAAATCAATGAGAAGTTTGGCTGTGAACAAGCCGAATATTCCCAGAAAGACAATGAGGATCAGAGCAGGCGCAATTCCTGTCAGTGGTAAGTTGACCAGCAGGCTCCGTTGGAGCCAAATCACCAATGACAGCTAAAGCGCTAGGTAAGGAAAGCATCCCATTGCTGACAATCTCAGCGATCATGAGCAAACTAACAAACTGCGAAAAAAGAGTCTTAGTCAACACGGATTGAATGCAAAAAGATACCAGCCTGCCAACTCAGAGTTTTGTAGTGAAAGTCGTGGTCTGGTGCCTCTACAAAGACATCCTCATCCTGAGGCTGGGAATCGGGAATCTTTTCTTGAGAAGGAGACATTGCTCAGCCTCAGCTCAGGTCAAGTATTCCGTTATCTTGCGATGATAAGAAGTAGGAAAGACGTGGAAATGTGAATCTAAATACGGCAGTGGCCCGCCTGACATCGGTTGAGAGACATGGGAAGCTGACGGAGCACTAAAAATTATTGTTGAACTCATCATCGAGCTAAATAAGAGTGAGAGAAGCGTCGATTCGGCCTTCTCAACGAGGATCACGTGCACTAAGCCTACACTCAGACACGGTGTGGCGATGGACAACTCTCTTCACTGATACCATGGAAGAAAAACCACCGCGAATTGTCAACGACATTGTGCCGCTCATTATCGAATCCAGCGACCGGTGGAGATGTAGAGACCTCGTTTCACTTGCCCAGGTCTCCTCAGGTGAGTTGAATGGCTCATTCACAGCAATTGGCTCACCAGGTATCAAGTATGGCTGTATCCCATACGAAAACTCCTCTACTCGCACGTTATTCTGCGGTCTTACTCCTCTGCATGCATCTTTTCCCACTCCCTGGATGCAAACCCCGTGCTCGTTTCCTTGGTAAAATTCCTCGACATTTGCCCCATTTCAGGGTCGTATACGCCACAGTTTGCTCAGTGCCTTGGAAATCTGCTTAACCTGCAACTAGAAACCATTTCGTTCGGTGGCGAGCTAGCAATAAGGGCAGAAAGATTTCTTCATTTGGTTGGGAATCCGGAGCTGGTCAAAAGGATTCATATCAATGGAGCTCTTCTCAAAGAGAACCTTTGCCAGGTTCCCTCTTTGGAGTGGGACTCTGACTTTGCCGATAGATTCCCAGCTCTCGAAGAGTTGAAGCTCTCTCACCTTGAGCTAGAGATCGTTTCTTCTTGGACTCCGACCGAGATGCAACTCTCTCATCTCACCCTGGATGCCGTACAGCTCCTTGACGGCTACATTTCCCAAGCCTTTCCATCGGTGAAACATCTCAAAATTTTCACGACAGACGCTGGCGAGTTTGAAGAACAAATCCGACTTGTACTAGCCAACCAAAAAATGGAGTATTTGGAGTATCAAGTCCAATGCGGCAGTGGAGTTACACTCTTGGACCAGTCGACGGCATACCCAATGTTGCGAGAGCTTCATATGTCCGGCCTATGTCTCGAGCCAGAGACTTTGAACACCCTTGGTGAATGTTGTCCAAATCTGACCGAAATATCAGCTCTGGGGCGCTTGCTTCGCCTCACCGCTGACGACTGGGCAACATTCATTACTCGTTCATGTCCGGCCCTACAGGAGATGAGAATATCGCTGGGCACCTTGGTTCCACCTTTTGTTCCATGGAGTGACTCTGTGGTGAAGGCGCTCGAGAAGCTGGCAGCTAGTCGGGACATTGAGATGCTCTGAGCTTCCTGGCTTTGTATCCCTACTATTCTATTTCTGTAATAATTATTGACGGCACTTGTAATATTAATTTTCGAGTTTCGAGGTGAAAATTAAATGAACCGATTGAGGTTGCTGACAGGTCGGCTATGTAATCTTGAGCTTTCATTCTTAACTCCTCTATCGTGCTCGCCATAGGCTTTACCGGCAACACGCTGGCAGAGTCATAGCAGCTGGCCGATGCACTCAGTGCTGCCACGGACGTTGGCCAACAATAATCCGCTTCATCAACAACGTCCGCCGCGAAAAAGCACTTCCTTTTTATCTCTACGACGAGAAAAGTCGGACAGGACTTCACCAGAGCCTTGTCCTGTCGCCTACACTCCCTCACGCTCAGCCAGCAAGCCCACTTATTTCGAGGCCTATCCGAAAGGCTCTGAAGCACCCAGGGCAACCAATTCCAGATCCAAAGGTTCAGTGGGTCGAGCACAAACATCTCCAGAAGGCTCTGATTATAGAGAAGAGAATACTAGATTGTCAGAAGCTCCAGGCTCGACTTCGTATCCATTTCCCAGCACCGAAAACGACGTGAATGGCGCTCAGGCTACACCGAAGCCTCGGGCTCGTTCAAAGACAGGTCCTTCGAGTAGACAGCAGAACTCGGACAGCTGGATTGACGCTGCACCTACCCTGAGATTATTAGGTCCTTCGACACAACACTCGGAAACTTCACCAGACACCCCCTTAGACGCTGCTTCATCCAACTTTCCCGTATTAGTTTCTGCACCTGCCTCTGGTGTGGAAACAATGGATGCTCTGGTCGAAGGTATGAATGGGGGTGATTTTATGGCCTCAAGTAGCAGGAATAGATTCGGAAATTCATTGGGCCAACCGCCTCTGCCTGTTCCGCCGCCTGGGATCATTCTTGGTGGCGCCAAAGTCAGACGCTCATCGCGAAAAGCCGTGAACCACAGAGCGAGCTTTTCAGAGGACGATGAAGAAGACGATGACCTTTATCCTCCAACTCCAAGGCCTCATCGAAGAAGGCGACCCAATCGCAGCACCCCTTCACGAGGTCCAACACTTTCAATTACACCTTCATCATCATCGGGCATCACTCCTCAGTCCTCTGAACCACATACGCCGGTGGAGCAAGACAGTCCACTATTTGGTCTGACTTCCAACCGTGGTCGTATTGCGCCTTCAGTCAGGGATATGCCAAAGACAGTTGCTCCTTCGATCTCTGAAATAATTCGAGCTTATGCACCGCCAGAGGGAAACTTGCGGTCTAAACCTTCATTGTCCAGAACTCCTTCTCGCGCCTACAGTCAACAGAGCCACGGTCACGCTACGGTCCGTGAGGAATCAGAACCAGACTCGGAAGCTCTGATGGTAGCAGAAGATACTGAGGCTGTATCGCGATCATCGATAGACAGCATCGCTGATGAAGTTTTGCGTACATTGAAAACTCAGACTTCTATGAGACCCATAATCGGTCCAATTTCCTCTTTCACCAGGCGGCAGTCAACAATTTCAGACAATACGAGTCTGTACTCACCAAGATCAGACGGCGGTGCTGCCTCGATTTACGCTTCCTCGATTACTTCTCATCCGACACATTCATCCCCTTATGACAATATGACATCCTTAGCCAAGCAAGCACCGTCTCAGGCAGTAGCTCAGTATCTTCGCTCTGCTCGGCTAACGACTTTGCTGAAGCTTACTCGGTCACCTCATGCCTCCCAGGATAATCCATTGACTGTCAGTCTTTCAGATTTGGGTAGTCCATCTGGCTTCCCAGTCGTTGTCTTCTTGGGCCTTGGTTGCGTCAGGCATATCATGGGCCTCTATGATGAAATGGCCGACTGTCTGGGTCTTAGGCTGATTACCATAGACCGGTGAGTCGTGAAGCTTTTCTTCTTCTTCGTATACTGATTCTTGTAGCTGGGGACTTGGTAGAACCGAACCTAGATCCAAATCTGCTAAAGGCATCATTCAATGGGCCTCTGTCGTGGAAGAGGTCCTCGATTTATTACACATTGACCAATGCAGTATTATGGCTCATTCCGCTGGCGCCCCGTATGCTCTATCGTTCGCGAACAAACTGAAACGACGTATTCGTGGTGATATATGCCTGCTAGCTCCCTGGGTCGGTGGCAGTGAAAACGGCAAGTTTATTCTCCTCATATACGTGCTATCGTTAATTCTCATCGTTAGGAAGCTACAAGTGGTTGAAGTATGTACCGAATGGACTACTCAAAACTGCCCAAGCTGCCGAATGGAAATTGCAGGCTTGGATGATTGGCAAACCCCCGACTATCGCTTATGAAGGCATCGGATACACAGCAAATCAGAAGGATCCGAGTCGCGGTAATTCGCCCTCAAGCAATCTCGGTGTTGTCTATCCTTCATCCAGCGAAGCTATGGGACGGCCTAGTATGGCATCTAGCAATTTCAGCGAGTACGACGATCTCGGTGATTTCGATGGAAGATTCGAAAGTCGCAGCACTTTGGGCGCCCCAAAGTACACTAGTCGTTCTGGGAGCGAGTCCAAAATCATGGTCGCTAAACGGAAGAATTCGAGAGGCTTCCTCGAGCGTCTCAAAGGGTCGCCCAGTCCACAGCCTGAATCGTCTGAGATCAAGCCACCCAACTCTGGAAGGCGACTCAAAGCTCTTCGCTCAATGGGCTCATTGAAATCGAAATCATCTCCCAGAAAACCAGAGCCCACGAGCCCGCAGCTTCCCCCTTCGTTAAAGTTCGATGGTCTTGGCCTTGACGATCTCAGTTGGGCCAAGGCGACGGAGTATCCTGAGGGCGATTTTTTATCGTCAGAAGGGTCGACATATACTCGTGTTAACGGCCGTCGGTCAATGTCCTTTTCTTCACCTCGAACACCATTATCTCTTCCTTCTTCACCTACACCCAGCCATAATCCCTCATTCACGATGCCGCCCGTGGCTTCAAGCTCGAGTGGCTCTTACCAGGCTGCACTCGGAAATGCTCTCATTGCCGCCTCGCATGCTGAATCTGCCAAAGGTGCTCATGTGGATTTATTGCAAATTCTGAACCATGAAAATCACCCTTGGGGGTTTTCTTATTCGTCTTATCCACACAATGTCAGGGTCTGGTATGGGGACAAGGATGAGAAAATCGCAGAGGATGCTGTTCGCTGGATGGAAAAGAACATGGGGGAAGAAAATTGTACCGTCAAGGTTGTCAAGGGAGCCGACCATGGGCTCATGTACAAGAGTGGTGTTGTAGTGGAAGTCCTTGAGCAGGTGTTGGGTTACTGGCAAAATCCCTGGTTAGTCTTTTCTGTCTGTTTTCACTTTCTGCTAATCATACCCTTCTCCAGAAATCATCTTTCGCGCGTTTATACTTCGATTCTCGTAGATACTCACTTTTTCTCGGAGCCGCTGTTGGATTACATTGTGTATTATTATTCACTTTTTTTCGGATACTCTACGTACTTACATACCCTTATTTCAATCAATGTGTAAAGTACATGGCTTGCATAGCACTATCTACTCCCTACAGAGTTACAGAAAAAAAACCGTCAAGGTTGTAAAATGTGACCAGTGAAGAAAGGTCCATTGGGCTTCATTCAACGCTCCATACCGCCATAAGCATCCTCAGCATCGGGATAGTGATTCTGAGAATATTGATTTCGAGCATACTGGTTCTGAGAATACTGGTTCTGAGAATACTGGTTCTGGGAATACTGGTTTTCAGGGTACTGGTTCTGAGAATACTGATTCTGAGAATACTGGTTTTGAGAGTACTGGTTCTGAGAATACTGGCTCTGAGAATATTGGTTCTGAGCATATTGAGATTGAGATTGAGGGGCTCGAGCCATCGCGTCAGGATCGAACCAGGATTCTGGCTTCCTGTCTACGAACGACGGTGCATATGAGATCCTGGGCTGCATCTGGCGTTTCTTCGACCGAAGGTAGAAGAAAGCACCAGCGCCGATAGCAAGGGCACCGAATAGCGATAGAATAATGATCACGGCAATGATCGTGGCGCTCAAGGTCTTATCGGCGGTCGTCGAGGCTGCAGCCTCTGCAGGACCAGCGATGCCCGAAGCCGTTGCGAGAGGAGAGGCGACCGCAGAGGGAGCAATGTTTGGATCTGTAGAAGAAGCAGCATTCACAAAGGTCGTGACAAAAGTTGAAGCGGAAATGACGTTAGTGGTTGTCTGGCCGACGACACTATCTAAAGGATGAATGAGAAACGACTTGATGTGGAAAAGGTTGAAACCGTACTAGATGATGTTGTGATCCCCTCTGCAGAAGTCTCGCTTGCTGTAGTAGCAGTGGCAGCTGCAACGGTCAGAATCGTGCAGCGAAGTTCGTAATTGTACTCACTGTCGTCGGTGTCAAGGATGATTTCTTCAAAAGTAATAACGCTTGTACCACCGGTATTTGCGACATTGAAAACTGACAAGGTGTGATCAGAAGACTTGTCGACGTCTAGCGTGAATATGGTTTGCTGAGGATTTGGGTTCAGACGGAGTTGAGTAGAATCATCATGCTACACACCGGTGAAGCAGCCGAATTGGAGGCGAGAGAAGGATCTCTCCCGTCGATTAATGACAGCTTTGAAGTATCATCCAGGCCGCAATCAATACAGACACCATATATTGATGAAGTTTGAGCAGATCTCTTCAATCCAACATAGCTAATTTTGGTTGTAGACGCTGTTAATCCGGATATATAAGCTGAGACAATTATAGAGATGGTTTCAGAATGATAATACCTGGAATTTTGGCTATCAGTGCTGGACCAAGAGCATCAGTCACGAAGAAGAGAGAGCCAGTGGCTGAATTGCGAGAAGCCTGCCAGTTCGCCGAAAATGTAAGATTGGCGTTACCGGCTGAAAGGACTAGTCTTCCAGAGACCAAAGCAAAAGCAGTTTGAAGGAGAAAAACTTGAAGAAGGAAAGAGCAGAGCGTCATGGCTGCATTCCGCAAAGGTGGGCTGCCAAGACTTGTTTAGCTAAGTGATGTGAGGTCCCGCCTGAACCCGACCATATCGTACCTCAGCAAACTCGGCGACACGACAGGCGAAGAAATTCGTTCTGTCTGCGTACCCATTTGGATGTCTCATCTCAAGGGCAATGGCAAAAACATTAAGAAGTCAGACGGCGAGCCTTTAACTAGGAAGGACGTACAATATGACCTGGTGCGCATTTGTCTCTGCCACTTGGCCAAAAGCCCCTCAACAACCTTTGATACAGTTACACCATATCTTCAACGATGACCGGCGTGCTTTCACCGACCCCACTACTGGGGAGAAAGTCACCTTCAAGCATCTGTATATCCAAAACAACATTATGACTTCACCGAAGAGTTCCAAGGCGTTGAAAGACAAGATGCGCGAAGCTCCTGACTTTGCAGTAGATTTCGGGGCCATCTCGCTCCTGGTGAATGTGCAAATTCAAGTTATTGAACTCGTTCGCAAAGCTCACGTCCTTTTCAGGTTGGCAGGGTCAACACGACCATGAGCTGTACGCACACTTTCTTCCTTATAGTCAATTCTGAGTTGTCACCAGTCTTTGCAGAAATGAAGACCACCATACGGACGTATAATCCGATACCGTGTCTCCAAAGGACCAACGGCAGTTTACAAGACGCTCCGAGGCTCAAGGCCATTCTAAAGGCTTCTCTTCTTCCAGAGGAATATAAATCATTCCCTTCGACACCCTCTGATATCCTTGCCAGAGCGGTGCGTCGAGCTCTCTTCAATTTATCAGAGAAGAGAAGAATCTGACCCGTTTCAGAATGCCGGTCAGATTCCCCCCACAAGTGCGGCCAACCTAATATTTGTCCTTGCCGCCAACTCTGCAGTGGGTGCTGGTGCTATAACTGTTTCACCTTACTGTCTGACAATCATCTGTAGAATGTAGGATCCATGCATCTTGAAGACATGGATTTCATCGACCTCTTTTTACCGAGCTCAGTCAGTTGCCAATCGCGCGCTCGAGCTTTTCTATGGCTGTGCCACCATTATCTTGAATCCTCGGCAACCAACATGGACGATTACGATAATGATACTAGTGCTGGAAATCCTTTTGGAGATCCCCAGAGACCAGGAAAAGCGCCAGCCTTCGTCAAACTCTCGCCAGAAGAGGCGGCCTTGGAAAACGTCGATCCAGAAAATGAATTAGCATTGGCGGAGAGACTGATAGTCGAACGCAGTGGTATAGTAATTCTGCAAGCTGATAAACTAAACCAAAAGGCCAAGGCGTCTGTGAACCTAGTTGCAGACGATGCAGACAGTGTCGCCAGTGAACCCAAAGCCAAAGCCAGTCGAAAACGTGGGGCAAATCCTGCTTCAAAACAGAAGAAAACTCCCGTCGAACGTCGCAAAGCAACACGGAAAGACCAGAGTGATGCAGAAGGTGAATTGTTTCCATGACCGTTCGTACCCTGTCTGACTCTCTAATTTAGAATCTTATCATCGTGATCCGGCGCGCTCGAGCTTATCCCCAGCACCGTCATCTCGGTTCTCTCCCTATAAAGTCGACGATAGAGTCAACGGCAAATCTCGCTCACTACCGAACAGAACGATGACAATGGTTGAACGTAGGTCTTGCTGTGTCTCTTGTCTCCGAATACTAACTCTGGCCCAAGATACCTTCCATATCATCACCAGTCGGGATCCTCTGCAGGACTCTGATGAGGAAATGGGAAATGAACAAGACAGACTGGATTACTGTGAGTCCCGTGAACCTTTCATTTGCTTTATACTTAGTAAGATAGCAAATCGTCTACGAATTATTACTCGACTCCGCGGGAAAGCGCCGACTCCCGAACCTCAGCGCCAACCGATACCGAAGCGCGCTTACCTTCATCGCCCAGTTTGACGACGCCACAACCTTCAACCTTTTTCTTCAGCTCAAGGTTATACATACGGTTTCCCTGCTATTTTACATTTTGTAATACCTTGTAAATTACCACATAGTTCGACGTTAATAAGAATCCCAAATTATGCATGACAATGAGAAAGAATCAACGAACGAGATTATTGACCAGCCAATATTCTGTCTACAAATAGCTCATAAGATAAGGCGCTTTGAAATGAACTACTCTGCCATCCACTTTTCGCATTTCTTCGCATACTTGTCAAGGAGTTGCGACAAGTCTCGGATGACAAAAGTCAAGACAACGCTAGCGAAGAATTCAGATGAGCGCTTCAACTTGATTTCCGCTGCGGATCGTATATCCGGCGGAAATGAAGCGTATGCTGGTGCAACAGGCTGGGATGTTACTGCTCTAGCATGCTCGTCAAGTAGCTGGGCATGCAAGAACAATTTCCGCAGACCCTGAACATACGCCGCTGGAGAATCCAGGCTAGAGAAAGAAAGGTCAGCTTCGAGAACAGAACCTTGGAGAAGTAAACCCACTTCTTTCCATTAGTAAACTTGTCGAACTGCCGTCCTAGTTTGCCACCCCAGGTTGTCTTCTTGACGACGAATCCTTCTCCAACACCCAACTTTTTGCCAAAGTTGGCCACGACACCATCGCAGACAGTTGAAAAATCTTCCAGTCTTGCGATCCAAGCTTCACCCTCTTTTCGGCCGATGCTTCCAATACCCAAACCCATTCCACTGCTAACATTTCCAGCTCCAAAATATTCCGAACTGCTATTTTGGATTTCTTCCAAAGCAGCGCATAAAATTCCAACTACACGAATCTTTTCAATGAGATTGGTGAGCTTTGCGCCGCCTTGGGACCAAACTTCTTGTGGAACATGTAGACGGCGAGTTATATAGCCTCCAGTGGCTGAAACCATTGTCGTCCGTAACAAGTTCATCAAATGATATGGCTTGCGTATAGGATCAGAAGGTGGCACTGGGGGAAGTGGAGATGTCGGTGTCGTGGGTAATCCAGTGGAAAGCATTGCAGAAGGAGGTGCCAAATTTGCAGAGAAAATGGGGCCTGCAATATCTGTCTGGACGCTGAGCGGGTTCGGCTTGGCCGGGAATGATGATTTCCGCTGTGGCCCATTCAGTCCAGCAGAGTTTGGAAGAGGAGGTCTTTCGACTGGAGATAGTCGACCATTAGTCAGCATTGGACGACGACCAGGCTGTGAAAAAGACCGACTTCGACCTGTGACAACAGGACCCACGTTTGTTGGTCGAGGAAGGGATCCTACAGAGGCCACTGAATCCGGAGAAGATGAACGTGGCGTTGGAGGAGCTGAAGTCTTTCGACGCTGAATGATTGTCCCTTGACTTATCGAGGGATTGATTATTTGGGCTGTCTCTGGGCGAACCGACATCTGAGATGACCCTCGAGGCCGTGGAATGATAACATTGGGTAGAACATTGGATAGTCGGGGTGAAGGGGGAAGTTTCTGGGAGGAAGACACCAGATTACGAGGGGCGGATGGTATTTGTGATAAAGTTGGTGAAGGTAAAGGTGGCAGTGGTGGAGAATCAACTGGCCGATGATGGTCCTGGGCAAGGTGTCTGGAAATTCGTTGAGGATTTCCTCTATAATGAGGCCACTGTTCCTCGACGAGATCGTCAAACCGTTCTGTCTCCTCTTCCAGTACTGCTAGGCGACTGCCAGATCCTGTCCTCTTGTGGCCAACAGAGTCGCCACGCTGACGAGCTGCTACTTCCAAAAGTTTACGATCTTGTTCAACAGCTGGCGCTGGCGGCAAAGAGTTTGCTGGAGGCGGAAGAGCAGGCGGAAGAGCAGCAGATGCCCCTCGTGATCGTCTGCTCTGTAGAGAAACGCGATTTGAGCTCGAAATTTGTGGAGACATCTGAACGTCATGCTGACTGGCAGCGCTAGCATACGGATGCGATGATGACTGAGCTTGACCCGATATTGATTGAATCGGACTAGCCAAGTCCTGCAGGAACATGGCAGCGCCAATGGCCTCTACGCCACCTTCATCTCTTTCCTGGTTTAAAATATCTGGTAGCAAGTCCTGGTACAATTGATCTTGCATGTTGGTATATGATAGTTGTGGTATCTGGGGTTCAGCTGTGTCCGACATTGGAGAACCAGAAGTGGTAGGAGAAGTAGACTGTGTCGAGTCCCCTAGACCAGGATACATCGCTGAGGTTGAATAAGGTATTGGAGGAATACTATAAGCAATGCAGAGAATATTCATTCTGTCCGCATATGTATCATGCTACATGACCATGAGCTGACTGAAGCGGATAAGATATCTGGTTGTACTCACTATATTCTGCAGTCTTCGCACTTCAGCTTCCTGGGCAACACCACTTCTTGGTCGACCATTTCGTTTCTTGGAGGAAACTTCACTGCTTTCCCCTCGTCTAACCCGTTCCATCACTTCACTCAGTAGAGCGACACTTCTACCATAGGCCATTACTGCTTCTTCTGGATGATCATTGGTCGAATCTAGTTGCACTGCTTCTCTGGCGAGTTCCAAAGCTCGTGTCAGGGCGCGCCTTGAAGATGGAGGACGATGCTGGCGACTATGTGAACTTGGAGATTGCTCTGGCTCTGGAGGTGGTGGTGGAACTGGATATGAAGGATGAAGCATGGATTGAGGCGGTGGGTCAGAGAGATCATCGATTGGCGCAGCAACTTGCTGCATTCTTGATTGAGAAAAAGCAGCAACAGCGGTGAGACCTGGTGATGGTACCGGTCTCGAATAAGAGCTGTAAGCTATGGTCTCATCGACCTGAGGTTCAGGCGGTGGTGGAATAGTAATGTCGGGTAGAAAAGGGATACTTGGAATCGGCTGGTTCGGTGGTGGCCCGGCTGGCCTTGTATGAGCAGCTGATGAGCGACGTCGCTGTGATATCGAAGATGAAGAATAGCTCGCCGAAGGCCCTGCTGTTGGCTGGGGTCGTTCATGCCATTGATTTAGGACATGCTGAGGCTGGAAATCGAGTTCCATGGCTGTTGCAGTTCTGAGACCGTGTGAATCCAATTCAGAAATGAGACCGTTGGTCACAGCGACGGTAAAGGGAACCAGATTACGAACTGCAGGGTCTTTGTGTGAAGCAAAAAGGAGTAAGTTCGCAACAACAACTGCTATTTGGCCTTGTACCACGGATGACCATAGTGTAATTATCAAGAAAGAAAAAAAAATAGCAACATCCGATGGAATGAAAGTGAACCGCACATTATCCAAGGTCAGACAAAAAGTAAAGAATGTAGATAGCCTAGAGGCCGAGGTCTTGTTGGGTATCTATCTGCCTCCGTGGACAGAAGGCAGGATCGGGTCACTCGGTCAATCTCGGAATTCTGACTGAGATCCCTGAGCGGCCAATCGACTCTCCAGATTCCTGAGTGACTCTTCTTTGGCCAGTAACTCTTGTCTTTTCTCGTTGATCTCTCGTTGCACCTTGAGTTCAATCTCACGAAGCTGAATATCGTGGTCAGTGACTGTCAAGCTGTCGCTGGATGTAGAGGCTTACTTTTTCTTCCTCTCGCCTCAGCTGTTCTTCTTTGAGACGTACACTCTGTGTGGCCAACTCCTCGGGGAGAATTGAGGATTCGCTAGAATCAAGTCATTAAGAAAAAGTCGCAGAGACCACATGGAAAGAGCCCACTTGGTGTCCGAATGCACGGTCCTAGAGAGCTTCTCGGTACGGTAGGTCTCATAGAGGACATCGTGGGTCAACGACTTGAGGTCGGCAAGATGCGAGCTAGAGATTGTTCATGCTTGTCGACCAAAAGTAAATCAAGACTCACTTGAGCAGAGCACTCCTGAGTCTGCTAAAGTCGGAATGCTTGGGATTGTCGACCTCGGCGATACCCCAAGGATAGATACGTGCACGAACGGCCTGACCGTCGATGTCTATCTCCTCTTCGGATCCAATGACGGCAAATGGAAGCAGAGCCTAGGTCGACCATTCAGCTGATGCATTCATAAACGCTGGTAAACTGTACCCGAAGTTCACTGTTGTCCTGAATGGTCTCCTCGTCATCTTCCTCAACGTCGTAGGGGAAGTTGTAGACAGGAATGTCGTAGTGTTCAATATCTTCCATGATCTGGGCCAATATGTTAATACAAGCAGACGGACGTGAGACCACTGACCCTTTTCTTGAATCCCCGGAGCTCGCTCGGGGTCAAAGAGTCGGCCTTTCCAATGACTGGAATGACATTGACTCTGGGTGAAAGGCGGCGCATCAGCTCAATGTCCATTTCCCTCAGACTGTAACAGTAAATAAATAGACGACGAAAGCATCAAGGAATGGCATACGAATGACCGGTTGGAGGGATAAAGTACAAGAGGGCGTGAACCCTGTTGTCGCGAAAGCGAGGGTTACGCTTGATACGTGACTCCTCGGCCAGGATATCATCGTATTGTCGTTCGAGGTGGCCAACAATTTCTTGAAAGCTAAGATGACGGCTGAGGTCAGCTAGAAATGACTACCAAAGCATTGCAAGACGTACGCAAACTCGTTGTCAATGTTATCACCAAAGCCAGGTGTATCAACGATAGTCAGCGCAATGCGAACTCCGTCTTCTTCAAGCTCTGAAATGAAATTTGAATAAAATAAAGAGCTGAATGAGAGAAATGTGCCCACCGACGTTGACGGGCTTTATTCTAATGCCCTCCTCAACATGCGCATTTTCAGGATTGTCGGACAATTTGTGGGCCAACACCTCGGATTCACATAGGGTGTTCACAAATGTAGTACGTCCTGTTCCAGAGGCACCTGAATGTCTATGAGCCATGCATCAAAAGGAAAGAGAAAAAGTCCTACCGACCACCATTACAGTGAACTGGACACCTTTTTTGACCTATTTACGGGTCAATTGGACGCTTTCGTTACGGCTAGAAAGCTGCAGTTACCTTGTTACCTCTCCTGCGAGCCGATGACATGTTGAAGAGATGCCTTGGATAGTGGTTGTGGTTCGAAGAAGCGAGTGAGCTATTATGAGCTGGTCAAAATGAGCTGTTGGTATTTTCAAACTCCGATTTTTTTTTCATGACCACCAATGGGACCTTCTCGACCTTCCGATACGCTGCTAGACTCGTAAACTCTTCCTTCTTACCTTCACGCCGCTTTTTTAGCGCTGAGACTCCAATCCCGAAAGTGAAGAAAACCCGGAAAAAAGTCTCAGATCTTCCGACAAAACACATTCTCCCAGATGGCTCTGTTGCCCTGCCTCTGGCAGACCATTGGTCTGGCTGTACGTTTTACATGACGAGAAGAATTCAATTCTTGATTGCTTCGCAGCGCCTATCGATTCCCCACCCGTAAAAAAGCGAAGCCGAGTGGAAAAGGCAACCGAAGAGTCTGAAAGCGCTCCCAAACGTGTCAGGAAGAAAAAGGTCCATGAAACTGCGAAGCGCAAAGTGTTGGTCGAGACTGGAGCAGGTATGTTCCCACATTGTTCCTCATACTTGATTAACCGACTTCTCAGATGATGGTCAGCCCCGAAATATACTTGCAAGAGAGATTTTAGAGAATTTAAACAAGTTCCCTCATTGTCTTTTGCTTACTCGCGTGGGCCAATTCTATGAGGTGTGTGATATATAACAATCTGGACTTTCATTGACATGTTCCCAGTCGTACTTTGATCAGGCTATAGAAATTGCGCGACTCTTGAATATAAAGCTTACTACTCGCAAATGGGATGGCCGTCGGATCGCAATGTGTGGTTTTCCTATCATGCATATCGACAAATACTTGAAAATTCTTGTTCAGACAAACAACCGTTTCGTAGCCATGTGTGAGGAATTCCCGAAGTACTCACAAGGAGCCAAAGAGTTCGATAGACGCGTTGTTCGCGTCATCACTCCAGGTACCCTCATTGACGAATCTTTCTTGAACCAATACGAGAACAATTATCTCCTGGCAATTAGCCCTACCGAGCCGACTTTGGGTCTGGCCTGGATCGATGTATCCACCGGCGAGTTCTATTCCAAGCATACGACATTCGAGAGCCTCCGAGACGATGTTGCTCGTATTAGTCCTCGAGAAATTGTCCTCTCAAATTCCTTGCGAAGCAATTCATCGCATCCTGTTTTGGAGGTCCTTGCGGAAGAACAGCATGTCCTGGCTTATGTCGAAATGGCAGAGCACTCTGAAATCCCTGTCCCTGTACCGGTTCCCGAGGAAATTTCTCTCGAGCTCGACGACGGGTCAGTAATCTCCCATTTGCCGCCCGACGACATTGGAGTCCCACCAGAGGAAATCAACGCGCTTTACACCACAGAAGAGACTGCAGCCATCGACCTGATGACCATGTACCTCAAGGCGAACTTGATGGAGCACATGCCGCCTTTGCTCTTGCCCAACAGAGAAAGCGCTGGTGACCGTATGCAGATTGACTCTCATACGATCAAGGCCCTTGAGATTAGAGAAAATATACGTGAAGGGGGTACCAGCGGCAGTTTGTTAAGTGTTGTCAGGAAGACAGCGACCAGTGGGGGAACAAGGCTCCTGTCAAGATGGCTCTGTACGTGTTGATGTTTTCTGATATTGTCTCCACTCTGAATCAAGATATTCTGCCAGGTTCTCCGAGCACATCTATATCAGAGATCAATGCCCGGCAGTCGGTTGTAGCATTCTTTCATTCTCGCCCTCACTTTCGTGCCGATATTGTCGAAGTTTTAGCAAAAGCAGAAGATGCAAGTCGTGCTGTGCAAAAATTTCTTCTTAGTCGCGGCGATTCGGGCGATTTGTCAACCATCAGCACCTCGATAGCGATGTGGTCTTCTCTCAAACTTCTGGTCGAACATGAAAGAAGAATGGAGCTCGAAGAGAGGGGCGAACTTAACACAAGTGAATGGGCTAGTTTGGATACTCTCATGTCGAGAATGGTTGAGCTGCAAGAGTTGGCCAAGAGGATTGAAATGGCCTTGTGGAGCGCCGATTTAGATCCTTTGGATCCACCTCCCGAGGCAGTGGATGGAATCGAAGACATGTCCCCCAAGCCCAGCTTGTCTTTACCCAATAAATGGACGATCAATCCACAGTAAGATTGCCAACTTTCACAGAATGTTGTAAGCTAACATTTATACTAGGTTCTCGCAGAAGCTAACTGACTTGCACTCTCATTTGAAACACTTGCTTGATAAGAAAAAAGGGTTGGAACAGCATTTGCAGTCCACCTATGGTCAGTTCTTACCGCCACCCAAAAACATTGTTTGATCCATCTTCCATAGATGCGCCGTCTCTCACTCTGCGATCATCGCCGGGTCTGGGAATGCATGTTCACCTTGCGAAATCAAAGCGGCATCAGTCAAAGTTGAATAAAGACAGCAAATTTGTTTCCCTGCAGGAAAGCAACACTACAAAATCATACTTCTTTCAGGCTAGTCTTTATATTCCCCTGTTGTGACATCTGGCCTGACAGAGCTTCAGGACTGGTCACTTCTGGGATCACAAATTTTCGAAACGTCCATGTCGCTGTTGGCCGCGGAGAAGGAAGCATTCGTGACCCTTCGTGGCGAGGTCACTGCTTTGTCGAGACAAAGTTGTTCATTGCTGAAGCTTCCAACAGGTCAATGCTCACGCTTCCCTGTTGCGACGTAATGCCCGCATTCTTGACGAACTGGATGTCGCTCTGGCGTTTGCCAGTCTTGCCAGTGAGATGAACTTTGTAAGGCCGATGCTGCTCGACGAGTAAGTAATCACTCTATGCTGGCTATTCTTACTCATTCCATCGCCACAGTACTTCATGTGATATCGTCAATGGTCGACATCCTACTGTCGAACTAGGACTGTTGACGTCGGGGCGAATCTTTACCCCAAACTCGATTAAAATGACCGAAAAAATGAGATTGCATGTCATCACAGGTATGGGTCCCTCTGTGGCGCATAAACAGTTAACGAGCCTTGGCCAGGACCGAACATGGCCGGGAAATCGACTCTGCTCCGGCAAACAGCCTTAATGGTCATCCTTGCCCAAGCGGGCTCCTTTGTGCCCGCAGATCATGCCATTATTGGCATAGTCGACAAGCTTTTCTCCAGAGTAGGCGCCAAGGATGATTTGTTCCATGATCGCAGTACTTTTATGGTGGAAATGCTCGAATCAGCAGAGATCCTGCGACGCGCTACTCCAAAAAGCCTCGTGAGCCCTGCTTGCTTGATCTCATTATGTGCTAATTTCTTGCAAGGTCATTATGGATGAAGTTGGCCGAGGAACAACTGTGCAAGACGGGATCGCGATTGCTTTCGCGACAGTCAACCATCTTGCTTCTGTCAACCAATGTCGAGCTCTTTTCGCCACCCATTTTCATGAACTAGCAGACATGCTGGGTTTTTCAGGTGACGAACCGTGCAAAGAGCCTTTTGACGCTGTGTCATTTTTCTGCACTGATGTTGACGAAACTGAGGTATGATGCCTCTTCAGTGTTGCCTCGTGTGCTTATTTTCTTCAGGATGGACATTTCTCATACTCTTATCGCATGCGTCCTGGCGTCAATCGCAATAGCCATGGTCTAAAGGTAGCTCAGTTGGCTGGAATGCCAAAAGCCGCAATTGAGGTAGCCAAACAAGCTTTAGTTTGGTTAGAGAAGGAGAAGGAAAAATCTGGTACTTCACGAGCTGATCTTAATGTACTTGGGCGGACGTTGGCCGACAATTATCGGAATAAACATTAATGCTGATCAATCACGCTCCCACGACCAACTGTGGCGCAAAAGCAACGTCTATGAATCGCCAGGCAATGCACTGCATATTTTATCGATCGAGGCTAGCTCGTATGTGGTTCAGAGCGGAGCCGGCATACAGCCACTTGAGCTGATCCGTAGACATTGTATGATTCACCGGTATCTCGAAGTGATCACCGCTTCGAGTTGTAACTTTGACTTTGAGCCTGGCGTCCGCATTTCCTTTCATCAGTTCTTCAAGTCCAACAGTCTCTAGGATGTCTCCAGCCCCGATTCGAGAATAGTCGGATTTGTCGGAGAACCAAAGCGGTAGAACGCCTTGTTTCTAAGCAGACGTAAAAGATGGTTCAAGCAGTGTGCCTCCAGACTTACTTTGAGGTTGGTTTCGTGGATCCGAGCAAAAGAGCGGGCTAGAATCATACAGCAGCCGTAAAAGCGGGGCTGTAAGGCTGCATGCTCTCTTGCACTCCCTTCGCCATAATTATCATCGACAATGAGCGCCCAAGGCTGACCTCGGGCTTTAAAACGCTTTGCTACAGCAGGTATGGTGTCGCTTTCACCGGTTTCATGATCAAAGGCGACATTCACAGCTCCTCCTTCAGCGTTGACCGCCTAAGTATCTGTTAAAAGTGACTAGGATAGCTGACACGAAAACGTACAGTAATCACTGTCATACTGCATGAGTACACGAGACATGTCAAGAAATGGAAACGACGAACAAAGATTTTCAGAGATGTTGCTGAGATGGCCTTTGTACTTGAGCCATGGACCGGCAGCACTAATATGATCTGTTGTGCATTTCCCGCTGATTTTGACGAGCACCTTGAGCGCTGGAAGCTCCAAACCCCGAGGATTTCCAGGTCCAAAATGGCTTGAGAAAGGCTCAAGCAATTCCAGCCGCTGAGAGTCTTTCTTGATAACTACTTCAACATCAGCGTCATTGGTGGTCGCCGGGCGAGGGTAAAATGCGGGATTTCCTGCGGTAAATCCGTTGGGAGGAAGGTCTTGACCGGACGGAGGGTCAAATCTGAAAGCCTTTCCAGACGGCAACATTATATTATCTGTCATTGGGTTAAAAGCAAGGCTGCCTGCGAATGCCATGGCTGTGACGATTGTAGGCGACGCAAGAAAGTTCATCGTCAGTTGATTACCATCATTCCTGGACTTGAAGTTTCGATTGAAGCTGGTTAAGATAGCTGAGAAAGTCTGGCGTAAGTGTCAACGAAATAATGACCGCTCGACGAACCATTTTCCTCGCCGTGCTGATCCTCTCGCTTCCACTGGCCGATACCTCGAGTAAAGATGTCAGCCTCACTCTATAATTGACGGAAGTCACATTACAGGGACCACCTGGAGTAAAAGGGTCAGTCTCGGTTTATAGTTGAAGAAAGTCTCTTTTACAAGCATTTGCCAGAACAAGAGCGCCCACGTCCTCAAGAGCAGACGTCAGAGAATCTCGCTCCATAGTTGCACGTATCTGCTCGCTGCCAGGGGTGACAAGGAAAGGCACTTTAGCCGACAACCCGGCAGCACTGGCTTGTCTTGCGAGATCAGCTACACTTGTCTAAATCTTTGATCAGACATGGCTAAAGGCAGGTCATGGACCCACCATATCTTCATACGACGAATTCGTGCAAGATCCAATCAGAGCCGCAGAAAGCTTCACGTCTTTCCATCCCTGCTCTTTAACGAAAGACTTGAACTGTGATACAGGTGTCGCGAGATCAGGAGTAAAAGGTCCATTTATCTGAGGCTCGAGTTCGGAGAGGTTCTGTTTACAAGTCAAGTCGATGCCTCCAACATGAACAAGAAAACTAACAATTTCAATGACCTCGTCATATTCCGCCGCTTCGTCGGCGCGTAAGAAGCCTTGTGCAGCAGCAGCATCAGCGGCACGAGCGACTGCACCTCTTCCAGTCGCATTGAGATAAGCGCGCATATTGCTGCTATAAGGGAATGTCGAAGTTGTAGCTCCGACCTCGGCTCCCATATTTGCGATTGTGGCAAGTCCTGAATGGATTTCAGGGTACGTACAGTGAAAGAACCTCGAAGAATAGCATACCGGTGCAAGATTGTTCAAGAACACCGGGACCAAAGTACTCCAGGATTCTACCGGTCCCTCCCTGTAACTTGGATGAGATTGAATAATAGAATCGAGCTGTAACACTGACTCGAACTGTGAGCTTCCCAGCGAGATGAAGAATCAAATCCTTGGGTGTTGCCCAACCACTGAGTTTTCCTTTTAAATTCACGCCTATCGGTAGGTGAGAACAAGTCGCGAGTTGGTTGACGATCTTTGGCAACCTACGACCTGGGGGGCTTTTAGTTCCCATGGGACTCCAGTCATGGCATCAACAGCGTCGGCTCCACCAACTAGGTAAAAATGCGCGAATTAGATTGATCCACTAGTTTTCAATTTACTCACCTCCAATAGCTTAGTGATATTTGTTGTTATTCAATACATCTACGGTATTATCGATCTCAATTTCTTACCAAGCATCCCTAATCCACCAGCGTTCGGAGTATGAGAATCTTGGACAATCAGAATCGGACTTGGCTTTGAGAAAGATAGTACCTGTTCCAAGCATGAGCATTCCAGGAGCAGCATAGTTTTCCAAGACCTGGAAAAAAAGGTCATTACGCCTCTCGAGGAGAGATCCAAGCTTACAATCTGGTGAATGATTCCCGAGCCTGGTCCCCAGAATTCTATACCGTATTTCTTTGCAGCACTCTCGAGGAAATCGAAAACTTCTTGGTTTGAAACGATGGACCTGGAAAGGTCTGACTCGGCTCCATCCAGTGCTTGAATGAGATGGTCACAATGAATAGAGGTTGGAACTGCACTGCTACGAAGTCCTGCACTCATGAACTGTAGCAAAGCCATTTGAGCCGATGCATCTTGCATGGCTACTCTGTCCGGGTTCAGCTTGATATATTGTCCTCTAAGACTGTTAATCGAATTAGGTTATGGCTACAAGTATGAGGGAGGGACAGGGCTTGCCTCTGGCCAGCAGGGATACTTTCGGGGTCATTGATGTGGCTGTAGAGAATTTTCTCTGACAAGGTCAGTGGTTGCCGGACAGCATTGCGAACTTTTTGAAGATTGGCGAGTAATTTTGAGTAGGGAGGACTGTCCCTTTGAGTGGAATAGCCGCGAGTAGGCAGTCGCCTGAAAGCCACAGCAGCATTTCTGCTCATGGCAGCCGGTGAATATCCCGTGCGACAAAAAAACGCGCCAAGGCAATCTTTGGCTAATCAGAATCGTAATCTTATCAAGTTCTCTGTCAGAAATCGCTGCCTACCCCTCTGTTCCTTCCTCTTGTCATCTCTCTTCGGGTTCTCTTGAACAAAAGTTAATGCGTCGGGAACTGACCAACAATTGATGCCTCGCCATCCAGAGATGACTTCTCGCCCCAACCGTCCTACAGCCTTCTCGGTACTTTATTGTCCCTTCTGTCGGAATGATGTTCACTAGTTCAAATACAAGGTCTCATTCCCGGGGGAAAGCCAAGTTGGTAACAAGCGGCTTCGCGAATCAAGCCCCATACAAGATTCTCCATCCAAGCAGGTTCATTTAGACCACAGTATTGCTTGTTTTATGATGCATCGACTCCTTCAGTCTGATTGACACACAGACGTATGCTATCGTGCGCCCCATGGCATGACCCAGGAAATATACGAGTCCAAGAATCTGGTCATTCCAGGCGAGCACGATTATGAGGACAACGGCAAGCCTGTCCGTCTCTTATCACAATTTTCCATCTTCGAGACGAGAACGAAGATGCTGACTCTGCTGGATGCTTCGGGCCCAAAGTCTGCTGCTGGACGTGTCACACCTTTCATGGACAACGAGGAGGACGAAGATGGCCTTCAATTCCCTTGCGTGAAGCTCGAAATAGAAAGTGTGATCCTCCAAGCTGTTGAAGGCGAACTTTTCGGTGACCCGTAGGTTCTTCCTTCTTTTCTATGTAAACTGGTATCATTGATTCCTCATTCGATCAGCCTGATTATTTTGGAAACTGAATTTGCTCGATATGTCCTCGAAAAGCCTGCTGCTCAATACAAGCGATACTTCACGAAATTCAAAGACGCGCTCGTGATTGTTCATTGCACTCTCCGCGCTGCGGCTGAGACCGCTGAAAAAGGAAATTTCCGAACGCTCTTCCGGAGCATCAGAGGTCTTGCGGGTACAGCCATCGATGAAGCAACAATAAAAAGATGTCTGACGGTACATATCTGGTTTCTTCATTTTCCATTCTATATTGATCCTTTTATGGCAGCCTTCCGCTGTTCAATCGATGCTGTCTGGATTTGACGCGTCAACTGAATCAAAGATCAAACGAAATCCCTGGATTCGCGAGATTCTGAGGGAGGAACCGAAATTCTTGGTCGGGAAAGTTGTCTCGAGCTGGTCTAATGGTTGGCTGAAGGGCATCACTGGCCTCAATCTCGACAATGCCCTACTCAAGCCAGAAGCTCAAATTTCAACACATGTGACTGAGCTGATTGGCTCGATCGCCCATAAATACTTTCGCAAACTCCAAGTTGTTTCTGCAATGCCCCTTCCCTCAAAGGTCGACTATAGAAAGGAAAAAAGTTATGACGACCTTCTTGTTCTGCTTTTGCGGCGCGCTGGCCACAAACCGGGCCGTCATGGTAACTCTGATTTCGACAAAAAAGATCGACTAAAACATGGATCGCGCTACCTCAAAACTGTTCGCGTCAATTATGCTAATGGCGACTTTGAGTCCTTTTCGGTCTGTCGTCGGTTTTTTCATTAACCAGATAGAATCCCTGACACATTTCTAGGTCGGCGATGTCGTGTTGATTCCCAGAGATGATCTTGATCTTTCTCAAAAAGTGCGAAGAATAGAGCAAGCATTCTGGTACGTGTTTTCCACTCAGCTTGCGGTGTTCGACACGTGAATTAGGGTGGCCGAAATTATCTATATCGACATCGAATTGGACGGGGCCCATATTCGCTGGTTTGAGCATGGAATGCACACAGTTCTCTCTGAGCTGGCAGACGCCAGTGAGGTTTTCCAAACTTCACAGTGTCAGCGGGTTCCATTATCATCGCTCAAAGGCAAAATCATCCTTTCGTCGGAACCAGGCTCCTGTCATTATTTTTGCAAGTAAGTTGACACTCGAGTCTTTAGATTCCTGGATACATCTTGATATCTTTTCAGGTTCGAGTATGACGCCGCATCTGCAACGTTCAGGTCCCTCAAACCGAAGGAAATGTTGCAATCACACGGACTCGGCGAGTGTATTACTTGCCCTCACACTTTGCAGAAAAAGGAAACCAAGTACCATCGCTACGATTTTGTCCTTTACGCCGCGAATGATAAGGGACCTGGCCAACTGGGTCACATTATCAAGCTTCAAGTACCTCGGGGCCACACTGCTAGGGAAGCGACCTCGAGTACCTTGGTTACTGTCAAGAGACTCGGGCGTTTGCAGGATGTGAAAGGTCTTCCTGTAACAGAAGTCAGAGACGAGGTGACATGTCAAGCCGTTCTAGAGTCATACTCAACTAACAGTTTTTTCACAGCGAAATGTCTTCCTCACCGATGACACAGTCGAAATCCAGATCTCAGACATCATCAGCAAGGTTTACATCCTCGCAAAGGCGTCGATACTCAGACTCAATGACTGGATTCAAGAGCCGGATCACTTTTATCTCCAGTTCTGCTTCCCGTCGATGAATGCCCAATGGAAGCAACACCGAGATCTGGCCGCAAACGAGATTGTTCTCTGTGGAACATGCGTTGAAGGTCGGTTGAGATACAACCGAGAGCTCTCCAAATTTGTAAGAGCAGAGAAGAAGCCTCTAAAGTGCCTCGATCTCTTTGGTGGAACTGGAGCATTTGCCCTAGGGCTTGCCGAGGGTAGTCAGATGATAAAAGTTACTCATGCAGTCGAGATAGGTGAGTTTTAGTTACTGTTTCTCGATGCCTCCAAGCTCAAATTTGACGCCACTAGCCCCCAGTGCCGCTCGGACATATAGGTTTGACCTTCTTCCATCTCCAGTTGATACATTTATTGAATGACAAAAGGAAAAACTCAAAGGGGACAGTTGTTTACAACTGCTGTGTCAATACTTTCCTTAGCTTTTCAGTGAAACATCATCTAGGTATGGAAGTCAAAAGACCGGTTGATTGCCACGGAAAAGAGCTGCCTGATCCGCCATCCCCTGGTGAAATCGACGTGATCTCTGTCGGTTTCCCTTGGTGAGTGAATGTCAGTGTACCGACCTGGTTATCGTATTCATCGATTGCCACAGCCAGTCCTACTCGAGCCTCAATGTGTCCAGGAAGGATAACGATAAAAGGGGGGAACTTGTCCTCACGGCTCTGGCCGTAATCGACCATCTCAAGCCCAAGTTTTGTTTCTTCGAGAATGCAAGTATGTTTTCTTGCGATATACTTATGGACTGACAGCTGTCTTTAGGTCAAAGGATTCCTGGAATACAAATTATCTGCTGGCGGAGAAGTCTATATACACCTTGGAGGCCCCAAGCTACTATTGCGCAGCCTCCTTGCGATGGGCTACCAGTCTCGATTGGCTTTGCTTCAGGCCGGACATTATGGCTCACCTCAGACTCGAATTCGCGTTTTTGTGGTTGCTGCCCAAAATGGGCTTGATCTACCGGAGTTTCCTCAACCTTCTCATGATTTTCCCCTTCACCAAAAACTCCAGATCTCTTTAGCGACAGGCCCTATCCAACCAATCAGAACCCGACGTGGAATAACCTTTCACCCAACTGTTACAATACAGGATGCAATCGGTGACCTCCCACCTTTCCATTGGTCAGTTATCCCGTCATTCGTCATTCCGCGTATCTAAAAATCGATAGGCGAATTGCGAAACAGGCCAATGACAAAGAGGAAAACATCCCATCGTTTGTCTGTGACAAATCATCGCCTCGAAGTGGATATGAAGGTCCAGTCAGATATTTGCACCCAGCGCGCACCAGCTATCAGTTGTGGGCCCGACGTGACACTAGTCCCACCGTTTTGCAGCATTTTACGCGAAGCTTTCACGAGGCAAAGGTTGAACGGTATGATATCCCTTTGGAGTGTCATGTTCTACTGTTCAATCATTCTCTCCAGGGTTATTGCAATTCCAACCAAACCAGGAGCTGATTATCGCTCACTCCCCGAGCACCTCAAAGAATTTCAAATTAGCAATCCCACCAGTGCTGTCGGTCGCAACAATTTCCCTCCAGGTCTGTCACGAGTTCCAGTCGTCTGCATTAATTAATTTGTTGGTCAGGTCTGTACGGAAGGCTGGACAAGAAATCTTACTTCAACACAACAGTGGGGAATGTTGATCCGACAGCTAAACAGTGTTGGATCATTCATCCAACGTGCAAACGGATCCTGACAGTCAGAGAGGTGAGAACCACATCTTGTTCTGAATTTCTCCGTTAAACTCTTGAATCCATAGCTTGCCCGCTCACAAGGCTTTCCTGATGATTTCATCTTTGAAACCCAAAACAATGACGTGGTGACCATCCACAGACAAATAGGAAACGCTGTAGCGTGGCCTGTGTCAATCGCACTAGGCAGACAATTGAAACACTCGGTATTTCGACAATGGCGAGAAGCGCAGAAGGACCGCATTGTGGTGGATTCTGATTAAGCTTATCAGTAGACCATTAATTGTAAAAGTTGTAAAATACAAGTTACTGTAGTGTAGAATAGGGTATGCGTTTGTTCGGGTCACCAGAGGGGTTGCACCTTTTCAGCATTCTTCCATCCTTTGGCTCGAGCCTCCCAATAGCCTCCAGTGTACAGCCATTCGTCATTCACGAGACGAAACCAACGGGGTTGTCGCTCATTTCCTTCCTTTCTCCTTTCTCGCTGCATCTCTTCAACCCTTGCTTTGTGCTCCTCGGCCAGGTCCAGATCCCCTGTCTCTAGAGCCCTGATATCCGGTCGATATCTGGAATCCGTAGGTGGAAGTTTGTCCAAGATGTCCGAAGTTATCTCGTTGAGAGTGATCGCGAAAAGTGTAAAACCATAAAAGTCGTGAGTATTTTTCGGCCAAGGTGTCGCTCGCCAGAGCACACGAAGATGAGTTGGATCGTTTCCTTCCAACTGACAAGCAAATTGATCGTCCCATTTTCCCTCCAAATGACAAACTGGTGTGCCATTGTCAAAGATGGACCCGGAGACAACATTGGAAGGAGCCCAATAACCACTGGGCTTGAAGTCTAAAACACAACGTGTACCGTCGGTCTTGTTCTCGATTGTCATCTTGCCGTTGTGCTCCAGGTATTTTGTCCCGACCACAAGATTTCGGACGAACGAGGAGGGCTTGCCCCTGGAGACATGTCATGATCTCAATCCTGGATGAAAGCCGATAACATACCATTCAAAGTGGTCGTCGCCTATCTTGACATGAGTGGTCCCAAGTGGCGTAATCTCCAGAGATTTTCCTTCCATTGAGTCAGCTTGAAATATATGGAAAGTGTAGCTACTTACCCCAGAACTTTGTCTTTCCGGCCGAAGTACCCCACATTTCCCAGTGATTGCCTGCCGCATGGTAGGCCATCTCCACAGGATTATGGCGAACCTTTTCAGCAATGAATTTCATTCGGGCGTCTTCGAAAGTCTCCCCAAGCATTGGATTACTGAGTCGGTTTATCAGTATGTCAAGGCTGGAGGAGAATAGGCTTACAATCCCTTTCTTCCAGACCGATGTCGTGTATGAGTGTAACTGGACACCGCGAAAGCTGCTATATGACACATTCGGTCTAGTGGATTATTAGAGGCAGCGGCTTGATCAAGCAGCTCATAGTATTCTAACTCTTCGGCAGTTCGCTGTAAGAGACTCAGCGGTTCGTTGAAAGTAACAGGGAATGTAATCGTAGAAAGGTCCTACAACTGGTTGGTCTGCGATTCTGGAGATCATTGAGTTTACATACCTTGCCAACACTTTTCTTCAGTATTGCGAAAAGGCTTCCTTCGTCACCGAAGACAGGTACTGGAAGTTCAGTTCGACGAACAACCTCCAAAACAGGTTGCTCTAATCCGAGGTCTGTGTCTATGCTTGAGCCGTCGTCATGGCTACTCTGAGCATCATCCATGATACGACTTGGTTCAGCAATGCTAGGATCCAATAGAAACTCCTGCGGACCATCGTGATCATGCATGGCACTTGAGGCGTCGTACCATTCATCACTTGTAGACGTTGACACTGAGCCCCGATTCGAAGGTCTCGAGGAAAAGGGGAGGGAATGATTACTGATGGTTTCTCGCTCGTCTTCTTCCGTTGTCATGGGAAGGGGAGATGCATGAGTCGACTGAACGTCGAATTGGGACCAATTCACAATAGATCTTGACAGTGTTGCATGCTGCGCCTTCAGCGACTGTAAAGCCTTGTTTGCTCGTTGCAAAGGCGTCTCTACGGCGTCCGGTGGAGGTTCCTCTGTGCCTTGCGGTGACGCTGAAGACCGGTCAGAAAAGCGACAGGCCAGAGGTAATGGGTCTACATCTCTTGAACAATCCAAACCTCGCACTTTCTCTGGATTTGTCTTTGTCGGCCTTGGACCTCTTTGAGTCACCGCTCATCGCAGATATTGCAGCCTCTAGTTCTGCAATGGTCTAAGATTTCAGTGAGCCACTGATATGAAATGAAGGAAACTATCCGAACCAAGCCCATTTCATCGACATTGGTAGAGTTTGATCTGGTAATTTGAAGGCTACCGCGTCTTGTAGCAGCTCTGATGCTGGCTGAGCGCCGCGAGTCGGCGACCCTAGACGTGTAACTCCTGATTACGCTCATCCACGCCGCATAGTCGTCGGTTGAAAGACACTTTATGTGAAATGTAGCCATATTCTGGATAGAAGCGGTCAGCAATTTCGCGAGACAGCTGGAAACTGACAAACTGAATCGATATGGATGTCTTTTCCATGACCTGTGGTAGAAATTGCCGAGGTAGAAAGGTCCAACTGATCTCTGATGGGTTGACCAGGCTCGAATGAATAAGATAACAGGCCATTGTCGTTCTTAAGGGTTGCACTGAGGAGTCAATTTGACGACATAAAAAGTTGAGCTGACCAGAACGAAATAACGGCGAGCAAAGCCTGAGGAAAGGATTGAATAAGCTCTGACAGGTGCTGAGAGTGATGATTTACCTTGCATCTTCTTGCGCCGCTTCTTGAGCACCCATCCCTGGTGGACGACCGACATGGCTCGGGAATCGTGGGACCACGGTCGAAGCGGTCCGGTTTGATCGATAATATTGCGATTATGGCGATGCTTATGTAGCTCTCCTCTCTTCATTACCACTACATTCACATCTCGCTACAATGGCGTAAGTCGATTTGGATCCTTCCTTACATCCTCGTTTCTCATTTTATGTCCAGTACAGGCGATATCGGTCTCATTGGCCTGGCTGTCATGGTAAATATTTCGTGAATATCCCTCATCGTCGTTCATCTCATCCCCAGGGCCAAAATCTCATCTTGAACATGAACGACAAAGGCTTTACTGTCGTCGCATACAACAGAACAGTCGAGAAAGTCGATCATTTTCTCGCAAATGAAGCAAAAGGTGTGTTGTGTCATCACGCTGATATTCTCTGCTTACTTGAAACTTCAGGAACCAAAATCCAGGGTGCCCGTAGCATTGCTGAGCTTTGCTCCAAGCTCAAGACCCCTCGTAAAATCATCCTTTTGGTCAAGGCCGGCTCCGCTGTCGACGACTTCATCGCTCAACTTGTCCCTCACCTTGAGAAGGGCGATATCATCATCGATGGAGGCAACTCTCACTACCCTGATTCGATCCGTCGAACCCAGGAGCTGGAGTCCAAGGGCCTCCTCTTTGTTGGATCTGGTGTCTCTGGTGGCGAAGAAGGTGCCCGATATGGACCTTCTCTTATGCCAGGTGGTTCCACCGCTGCCTGGCCAGCGATCAAAGAAATCTTCCAGAAGACTTCTGCTCAAGCCTACGGCGAGCCTTGCTGCGACTGGGTCGGTGAAACTGGATCTGGTCACTATGTCAAGATGGTGCACAATGGTTGGTTTTCGTCTCCATTGTCTAGGTTACAATACTGTATTGACATGCTCTCCCAGGTATCGAATACGGCGACATGCAACTGATTGCCGAAGCTTACGACATTCTCAAGCGCGGTCTCGGTCTCTCAGAAGACGAGATCGCAGACATCTTCCTCAAGTGGAACAAGGGTGTCCTCGATTCATTCTTGATCGATATCACGGCCAACATCCTCAAGTTCAAGGATGATGACGGTGAACCTGTGGTCACCAAGATCCTCGATAAAGCTGGTCAGAAAGGTACAGGAAAATGGACCGCTATTGCAGCTCTTGATGCCGGTACCGCGGGTATGTCTTTTTTCATTCAAAGTTGCCTTGTACATGGTTGAATTGTTCCCAGTTACCCTTATTGGTGAAGCTGTCTTTGCTCGATGCTTGTCAGCCATCAAAGACGAGCGTGTTCGTGCGAGCAAAGTCATTGCCGGTCCACAGAAAGAGCCATTCCGTGGTGACAAGGCTATGTTCATCGACGACCTTGAGCAAGCATTGTATGCTTCCAAAATCATCTCGTACACTCAGGGTTTCATGCTCATGCGCGAAACTGCCAAGGAGGTGAGATCGAAAATTTTCCGTCACGTCTTGAAACCAACAAAGTTGTTCTAGCTCAACTGGAACCTCAACTATGCTGGAATTGCTAGTATGTGGCGTGGCGGGTGTATCATCAAAGTGAGATCGCTGCTTCTCGCTATACCATAGCTAAATGATTTCCCAAATCCGTAGAGCGTTTTCCTCAGCGATATCACCAAGGCTTACAACAAGAACCCGAAATTGGAATCGCTTTTGTTTGATGACTTTTTCAACAAAGGTACCCGGTTATTGTAGTCTCACGACCAGCCTTTCTGACTCAATATTTCTGCAGCTGTTCACACTGCACAGCCGGGCTGGAGGCGTGTAAATGCCCAAGCCGTGCTCTGGGGTATTCCTACACCGGCTTTCAGCACTGCTCTTGCCTTCTTCGACGGTTACAGGAGCGAAATTGTACCGGCCAATCTCTTGCAAGCTCAGGTGAGTACCGCTTTCTTCGCTGGCTGTCATTCTGAATGACAATCGCTTTCAGCGCGATTACTTCGGTGCCCACACGTTCCGTGTCTTGCCGGGCAAGGAAAACGCGAAATTCAGGGCTGACGCTGACATCCGTAAGTTTCTGGGCTTGACGATTGCTCTTGTTTGCTCAAATTTTCTTCTTTTCAGACGTCAACTGGACCGGTCGCGGTGGAAATGTCTCTGCCTCCACTTACAACACTTAGAATGGCTGGTAGAAGAATGATTTGGAAGAGAATGAAATGTATGGCAGTCACATAGAACCCAAATGTACTCTGTTCCCCTTTAGGCAACGAACTTGTCTCTTTACCATGTGTGGAATTGTATTTTGTGCTCGCTCTTTGGCTTCGACTAGATGCCAAGATACTTTTCAGAGGCTTTGTACTGCCAACGCGCTCCGTGGTAGGCCTGCTCATTATTTTTCAAGCATAGGTTGACAATGAAAAAAGGCCCGGATGCACAAGAAACATACTGGACGCAAGCTGGAGCCCTTGACCTTGGCTTTTTTGCGTCAGAGTTACGTTTACGCGGCAATGAACCTGTTACGCAGCCTCATAGAAGAGACGGCAATGTGCTCTGCTGGAACGGAGAGGTCAGTGCTTCAATATTTGACGAGACATCAGAACTCATTCTTGATAGATTTTTGAAGGACTGAATGTCTGATTTCTCGAGCCCTGCATCCTTTCTTTTCTCAAACTCCTTACAGATCCATCCACATGAAAACGACGGGACCAGGCTGTTTGATGCTCTCTGTAATTGTGACACTGCCAAACAGCTGCAGGCCTTGTTTGAGAGCCTAGAAGGACCTTATGCTTTTGTTTTCTACCACGTATGTGAATTCCTTGCTACTATACGTTGTATTCATGATGTAGATGGCGTCCCAATGCCTCTTCTTCGCCAGGGATCCCCTGGGTCGCAGATCACTCCTCTTGCACAAACCAACTCCAACGAATGCATATATTTTCCTGGCATCTGTCTCTTCCGGCATCGACACTGCCTATTCCTTTACAGAAGTAGATTCTGACGGGATTTTCTGCCTACATCTTGACCAAGGTGCCGATGTCTGTTTATTAGCTTCATGATGTTCGAATCCGCCTCATTGCTCTTCCAGATGGTAACTGATTTCGATAGATGCTTATCCGTGATGTCTTATGTGAGCTCACGGTACTGATCCCCTCAGTAAGCAATTAACTCTGCTAGCCCGAGAAACCTAGGGTCAATTCAGCTCTACCACCGGACGACTGGCCGCTTGCGGAATGTCTGGACATTATCCCGCCTTGGATGGAAACTGCAGTCGAGGAGATGATATCCAAGCTGGAGCACAGTGTACGGTTACGGGTACAACAGTCAGTGAGACATCCTTCCATAACTTGAGCGCTAACAATTCTGTCTTCAGCATCGCCAATTCTCGCGTCGCTGTTTTATTTTCTGGAGGTATCGATTCGACTGTCATAGCAGCTCTTGCGCACAGGCAACTCCCCGAAGACGAACCAATCGATCTGCTCTCCGTCGCCTTTGAAAACCCTCGGAAACTGAAGATACAACGTGAAGGCAATGCTGGTGGCCCTACAAACAGGAAGAACAGAGCAAAGAAAGACTCGGAGACCGTCTCCGAGTGCTCCTACTTGGTACCAGATCGGGTGACTGGACTTTCAGAAGTTGCCGAGCTTCGTCGTTTATATCCAAGCCGTGTATGGAACTTTGTAAGCACCTCCTGGGTTTCATGAGCTACATTGATCTTCGCTTTCAGGTCGAGATTAATGTGCCTTATGAAGTAGGCGCTATGAGTTTCTATGAATGCGAGCTAATTTTGACTTTCAAGTAGGTCTCGCAAGCTGCTCGTTTCACTCTGGAAGCTCTATTATTGCCGAGCAACACAGTGATGGACCTCGTCAGTATCTCTGAGTCTCACAATTCGTCGATGTTGATTGAGCTAATAGTTGGTCTCTAGAGCCTTGGTTTAGCACTGTTTTTCGCTTCCGGTAAAGAGGAAGGTCAGATTCGGAACTCTGATGGATCCCGTGTAAAGTATACCAGCCCAGCTCACGTCCTGTTGAGTGGATTGGGATCTGACGAGCTATTTGGGGGCTATGGACGCCATCGAACAGTCTTCAGCACAGGTGGCTGGGCTTCGGTCATCGACGAGGTAATTCACATCTTGGTCTGTCTTGAATTTTTCTGACTGAATCAGTTGCAAACTGAAATTGTTCGCATTCCGACAAGAAATCTTGGACGCGATGACCGGACTATCTCATCAAATGGAAAGGAAACAAGACATCCTTTTCTCTCCCTGAATTTTGTTTCTTGGGTCGCTAGGCTGCCGATTCAAATAAAAATGGATCCACGACTTCCCCTCGGCCTCGGTGACAAGATGATCCTGAGGTTTGCAGCGAACAAAATGGGGTTGGTAGAGGCGAGTTGTCGTAAAAAGCGAGCGATGCAGGTAAATTTTTCGATTCATATCTATCTTATGCCTGACCTTTTTGTGAAAGTTTGGCAGCCATTCGGCGCGTATGGAAGGAGAACGGCGAGGCGACGTACCATTAGAATAGACAGTACTTGCCTGTGGGTATCAAAAACTTGCCTGATGTTGTCACATGTCACAGTCCTCTTCAACTTGCACCATCTATTCATCGTCGCTACACGCAAGCACATTCGCTCAACATGCACACAATTATTAAGCCTACATTCAACTCCATTCTTTTATTGTTTTTTCTCTTGGGCGTTCAACTAGTATTTGCGGCACCAAGCAGAATTTTCACTCAGATGGACTCGCCCAGTGAATCTGGCTCAGATCTCGCCACCAAGCCCATCAGGACAGCCCATACGTCGATGGCGACCACAGAAATCCAGGATTTCGAGCCAACCACAACCACAGTCACATTCTCTTCCACTTCCGTTCATTATCGCTTTCATACCAAGAGTCTTAGTACAACTTCTCTTGCTACCGAGTTTACTTCAGTACACTCTCATTCTATTCGGACATCCAGCAAATCTAGTACTTCCAGTGTTCACATCATCACGTCCAGTACCGTCCCAGTTAAATCTCCTCAACGAACAATGGCAACATTTCACACTGCACCTGGTCTCGCCTTGCCTCCTGCAGCTACGCCAACTCAGGAACCTGTCCAGAATGACGGTGATCCTGCCCAGGCGATTGAACCTCCGACCTCGGACGATTCACTAATTTCATTTGCCCGGGATCCTGATCCATATCCTACGCCGGTTCACAAGTCGATGACTCTTCTTATCATATTCCTCTCCTTCATCGGTTTTGCTTGCGGTTTCTTTGCTTTCACATGCAGGGACACCATACGACGCTATATGTGCTGCAGTGACGAAACACAACCTGATGAAGAGCAGGAGACCGTATTTGAGAAGGATCTGACGCGACATCGTCCAATTACATTCCCTTCATTGGTCGCGCCTATGCCAGTCTTGAGCTGGATGAAGCCTGTCCCACCCGCTCCACTGTCGACAGTCACCAAATCGCGAGTAAAAGTCTTCAACATCACTCAACAATCACCTCCGAGAAGCAGATTCTCTGACTATTCTTCAGAATATTCCGATTCAGCTCGCAGCTCTTTGTCGGATCCAGGAATGACACTTGAAGGAAGGACTTCAACCGATGGTAAACAGCCGAGAGGAAGCGATGCGTCTCTTTTTTCCAAATTCTCGTTGGGATCTGCTCAAGGTGACAAGACTCCCGGCGGTTTGGCTGCTCCTGCAAGAGACGATAGATGGAGTCTGGAGCAACAGCGCATTTCGAGAGCAGGCAGCGATAGACAGTCTTTTTCGACCCTCAGCTATTACTTTTCAGCGATGTAATTACTTGGGACCTGCAGTTTGGTATAAATCCTATGATACACGGTTTTGCACAAGCCCTGGAAAAAGACAGACTAGAACACGATCCAATATCATTACAGCCAGGTGCATATTGCATGGAACACTGGATAATGGGTCTAACGCCGCACCGAGGGCTACAGAAGGGTCAGGTCCTAAGAAGAAAGGGATAAAATGAGCTGTGAAGATTTGAGCGACCAGAGTTTTTCCTGAGGGAGAACAAAGCAGACCTGAAGCGCCTTGGCCTCTCCAGGCGATCAAATTGGCACGTATTTCCGCTTGCTCTTCAGGTGTAGGATCAACTGGCGGCGGAGCAGGATATCCATTGGGGAACATGGTTCGTTTCGCGGTCCGTGTAGTTTTCAACAGAAATGCCGTCGAAAGGAAATTCATGAGAAGAAAAGGAAGGAGGCTGGAAAACGACTTTTAAGTATTGTTTTGACCTCTTTCTTCAGAAAACGCACCGGTCAAGGAAGAGTGTAAAACAGCTCGAGAGCATGAACAGCACATTCATCACCGCTGTAGCTGCGAATCTTTCACTTGTCGTGAAAATTTCACCTGCCATCACGAGAGGAAAATATGCATAGTCATCCTGTTCGACGACTGGTTGCTTCGGAGCTACCGAGTTTATGGGAGATTTAGGTATCGAAGATATCGAAGAATGCATCGAGGGTACAGGTGAGACGGACAAAGGGTCCATCGCGGGTCTCGGTTGATATGCTGGTGCTGCTGGAGGTGAGTCTTGCGGCTGAGGCTGAGGCGGTCTCGGTGAAGAAACTCGTCGAGGGGTCATGTTGACACGTTTTATTGTGTTCATGGCCTGCTTATAGGCAGTGACCATAGCCAGGCAACCACCAGATATCGATTGTATCGCCGACAAAAGCATGACAAGCAGAGTATGAAATGAAAAAGGGGACGACGAAGGTGGGGAAGCGACTTTGACCGACTGGATAATGGTCAGATATGGTACAAGATTCAAATGATGGCACGCACCTTCAACTCTCGTTGAGATTGATCCAAATTATCGAGGATGAGTTTGTTAATGAACCAAGGTTGGGTTATTTTGGGAAGGATGTCGTTGAGAACAACCTTCAAGATGACTTCTCGAACAATGAAACGCTCTGATTCTGGAGCGTAGTGTTCCGGAGGAAGACATTCCTTGAGAATATGGTCAATAACTTGACGAAAGTACTCTGGATCTAGTTTTCCGTCAGGAGACAACGCGATGTGAGGTTGCAGGTGGTGAAACAAGTGGGGCAGGGATAGAGAACCTCCACTGGCATAAGAGGTCCCTACCTTCGCTGCTGCATTACGGTAGTCGCGATAATGCTGGACGAGAATGACTGGTATGTCGTGATACACCAAAGGCGCGAGATCGGTGTTCAAGATTCGATCCTCTAGAGACCGGACCACTACGGTCAGAATCCGAGTAATTTCTGGGAGGAATTCCTTGTCATATCTGCTGATTTTCGTCCACCAAGGGTTGACGAAAGCTCGAAGAGCCAAAGCTATGAAATCATAGAGCTCTGCCGTGAGTTCTGGTGGTGTCGACGGCGTTGCAAGCAACGGTGGAAGCTCATTTGTAGGCAATTGAGGGAACAATAACCGTTTGGAAAGAGGAACTGGCTGTTGCTGGCTGAGATGCGAAGAGAAGGAGGCCATCTGTTCACCTGATCGGTGACCTGGTAGGTTGACGCATGTGGAAACAGTGTATTTGATGTCTGGCCCTCGCTTATTACTTGACGACGACGCCTACCACGTTCATTTCAATTACCACTCTCTTTTTCTTCACCACATGGGGCCAACCCGACGACGGGCTTCGTCGAATAATAATGTTCGACGCGCCAGCGACCCACCCTCAATGTCGAGCCAGAATATCATTATAGTCGTGGCTTGTTCTGTTGCAGGATTTTTTATTCTCGCCATTATTGTCTATCGTTTCATTAGAGCGATACATTCTTCCAAATCAGCACCACTTCCTCAGCGACAGCCCTTAAAATTACACACCCGATATCCCAGCCGGCCGGGCACCATTTATGATCCAGGCTCAGCATTGTTATCCGTCCCAGTCTTGCAAAAGTCAAGGGCCTCATTTCAGAGCAGTAGCACCTCTTTATTATCCAAAGAGTCTCAGTACCTTCCTTCCCGCGACATGAAATCCCAGTCTTCTCCAGTCTCTCTGGAGAATGACGACTCATTATTATCGTCAACTTCATCTCTATCCCCTAGCAGTTCCCAGCCTTTCTCTGCCAGATCATCTTCACATTCTCGTGCAAGATCTTCTGTGCGGTCACGACCCATGTCCATGTCTTCAGCAAACAGCACTCGAACCGTGATTCGAGGTCCTCCTCACAGCATACATAGCTCCATACAAATCGTTTTACCAGCGCCCTTGGCTCCGTCTCTCTATCCCTCTCGCCATAGTTCCTTTATACAGTCGGAGAGATCTTGGGCAACTCCAAGACGCACCGGTGGTAATTCTTTTTCTTTTTTCTTTTTGTGATCTCTGGCTTATTGCACCTATAGATCACAGAAGAGCATCATCTCAGTCCTCGTTGAGATCAGCGTCGACCAGTCCATCACGGCGCTCTTATCCGTCTCCACCAACTTTGGATGCTTTTCTTCTAGATGGGACAGCACCTCCTGTTCCTCGTATTCCTTCCATATACATGGAAAACGGGGTGATCATCACTGGCCCGGTTTCCAGTGAAGCAAGGGGAAGAAGATCCAACGATGGGAGCCGACCGTTGAGGTCAAGTTCATTGCCTCCACCGTCGAGAGCTAAACGGGCGACTCTTACGAAGCAGCCTTCGATATCAAGGAACAGGTCTAGAAAGGGTGGTTGAGAATATCATTATCATTTTAATCTTATCTTTATCGCTATTCAGCGCCCAGTGAGAAATCGGGCGAGTATGGTCGACTATCCGCCACTCCGCGCAATTCAATCGACCACAGTCGGCGACAGTGGTCGGCGGGTTGGGAACAGGAAATCATATAAATTGTATATTCCGCTATTGAATACAATCGACGACTGAAATCAAAGAAACTCAACAAGTTCCAGTCACAAGTCCCGAAATGGACCATATATCCTCAAGTCGCATCTAAACAGCCACAGGCCTGTTGGTTGAGCAAAACAGCGGTAAGGGCCAATTTCTTTCAAGGCAAGAAACGAGAGAATATGAAGGCCACAAGAGATGGTGGGAATTTGATCAAAAATATTTTCTTTTCCAAGTCCGATACATGAGAAGCGCGCGCTAGCTGGTCAAGACGCCAACACGCAACTCTGCCGTAGTCGACCACAGTCGTTTTAGTCATCCGTGCACAGTGTCGAACGGACTTTTGTATTCCACCTTTTCCGGCTGGTTCGCGGTCCCGTTACAACACGTGATGCTTCCCACTTAACTCGCCGCTATCATGCGTCAGACTTTCCTGTGCCAAAAAGTCCACCTTGGGTGCCTATTCTTCCCGAAATTCTGCCATTCCCATATGATCTTGGTCACCGTAATCGTCTGGCTCGCAACATTGGGCATCTGACTGTTGTCTGAGTCTTAGCCGAGAGGTATCGTCAGTCGCGACGCTTGTTCCTCGGATATCCAGGGCGGCCCGCCGCAACAACATCGGCTGATGGAATCTATAAAGTGTCTATTTCTCGTTTGGACTTTTGTCGCCAACAATGCTGGCAATTCTTCAAGTTGCGGTGCTACTCGCGCCTCTAGCACTTGCAGTCGCTCCTCAGACATATACTTGGAATAATGTCAAGATCGGTGGCGGTGGAGGTTTTGTTCCAGGCATAATATTCAATCCAAATGAAAAGGGCTTGGCATATGCACGTACAGACATCGGGGGCGCTTATCGTCTCAATGCTGACGACAGCTGGACACCATTGCTTGACTTTGCAAGTCTTTTTTGATGGTTTTCGACTCATTTCTGACCGAAAACAGGCAGATGATGCTAGATGGAATTACTGGGGAGTCGATGCACTTGCGACTGATCCTATAGCGACAAATCGCGTTTATCTGGCAACTGGAATGTATACGAACAGGTAACAAATTTCAATCTATTTCCTTGCCCTCTCATTACTTACTCGCCGACCAGTTGGGATCCAAACCCGGGCCACATTCTCATTTCAACAGACCGTGGCTCGACGTGGAATGCCTCTGCATTGCCTTTTAAAGTGAGTCGATTTTCTCTTTTTCCGCCTTCCTGCTTGCTAACCTCTTTCAAAAGGTGGGAGGGAACATGCCAGGTCGCGGAATGTGAGTTTCAACCTTCGTTCATACAGGTTTACTGACCATGGATCTAGGGGCGAGGTTTGCTCATAACACCTTCTTCAAGTCGATCATTGACCAAGCCCCACACAGCGTCTTGCAGTTGATCCTCATGTCTGTCATTTTGTGTCATTCCACGCCCAGCGTTGACCATCAACTTGTAGCTGAACAGTATCCTCTTCTTTGGTGCCCGATCTGGTCATGGCCTGTGGAAATCCACCAACTTTGGAGTCACCTGGACTCAAGTGACGAGCTTCCCGAGTGTTGGGACGTTCATTCCAGGTCAATACTGTTTTTCGTCCCATGATAAAAGTCGTGACCTTTTTCTTCCAGATCCTACCGACACGACTGGGTACAACTCTGATATTTTGGGAATCGCCTGGGTAACCTTTGACTCGACTACTGGAACAGCCGGACAAGCGACCCAGCGAATTTTCGTCGGTGTGGCCAACAAGGGTTCTAACAATATCTTTGTTTCGACAAACGGAGGCAGCACATGTAATTTTAACCTATGGAAACTTGATTCATTGACTAATTCTTTCAATAGGGGCCGCTGTGCCTGGTCAAAATACGACCTTTCTCCCTCACAAGGGTGTCCTCAGCGTGGCCGAGAAGCTTCTCTATGTCACTTATTCAGACGGCGGAGGACCATATGATGGGGTAACGGGCGCAGTGTCAGTCTTCATTAGTTTAGTCCCACTTTCAAAGACTCACAAATTTCCAGATACAAATATAACTTGACGTCTTCTGTTTGGACCGACATCACACCCGTCTCAGGTATGCGAGTATGTCTCTCTGTCCTTCATGTACTGTCCTGAAACTCCGTCCAGGCAGCGATCTATACTTTGGATTTGGTCAGTCATTCCCTCTCGAGTTTCCTTCGAGACTAATGCCTCGCAGGTGGCCTAAGTGTCGACGTTCAAAAGGTGCTTGTTCCTGCGACTCTCATAGTTCATTGGCTGATGTTAAAAGCCTGGGGTGGTGATGGTGGCGGCATTGAACTCTTGGTGGCCAGATGGTGAGAGACCTTGTCTGGATATCTGAAGATTGGAATGACCTCGTATCAGGACAAATTTTCAGATCTACCGATAGTGGCGCAACATGGTCTCCGCTTTGGTCTTGGGTTTCATATCCAACTATGAACAAGTTCTACAGCTATTCTGATAGTCTTGCGCCATGGATTGGACCCAGTGGCACTGACCTCACTCCGGGAGACCTTCAAATCGGCTGGATGATGGAGTCGCTCGCTATTGATCCATTTGACTCGAACCATTGGTTATATGGGACCGGTGAGACTATATATGTACTAATTCATGCTATCCAAATTCTTGAAACTCGCTGACAACGCAACAGGGGTTCGTTTATGCTACTCAGATCGTTGAAACTTGCTCACAACTTGACAAAACTCAGTGGAAGGGACTTGTTGAAGGTACGGACTTGTATCAAATCATTGAAACCTACTGACAAAGCCACAGTGGGACAGCGTCCACAACGTTTCGATCTCTTCGCTAGCCTCTGGAATCGAAGAAACTTCAGTCCAGGCCTTGATATCTCCCCCCATCGGTCAGTTCCACTTTCCATGAAGTATAATCAATGATCAATCAAACCCGAAAGGCGCTCCTCTGTTCTCCGCGGTTGGCGATGTTGAGGGTAAGACAGTGATTCATTTTCGCAAGCGTACCAGTGTTAATTGATTCAAAGGTTTCCGCCACGACTCACTAACGTACGTCAAAGTCTTGATTTGAGTATTCAACTCCCTCAATATTTTCACAAGCACACCGCCGCTAAAAGAGTTTACGGGGCTGTGGTCGGTATGTCATAAATGCTTTTGGAAATTATTTCGAGTTTTTCATTATTGTTAGACCACTGCAGACATCGACTACTCGCTCTCTGGGACTTCCTTGAGTATTGTGAGAGTCGGGACCGGCGACAGCACTCAAGGAAAACAAGTCTCGCTCTCAACTGATGGGTAAATATTTCGTTTTCTATACGTTCAATATTTAAAACAACTTTTTCAAAGTGGTTCAACGTGGTTCCAGGACTTTGGGGCAGCGGACAATGTGACAGGTAAGCTTTCGTACTTTTGATCTGGACGATATTCTGATGGTTAACAGGGGGCAAGGTGGCGCTATCAGCCGATGGATCCACTGTACTCTGGAGATCGGCATCCAATGGCGTACTGGTTTCTCAGTTCACCAATCCGTTTGCAGCTGTGTCCACCCTGCCATCGACGGCTGTCATTGCCTCCGACAAGGTCAACGCTTCCGTATTTTACGGCGCAAATTCTGCATCTTTCTATCTCTCTGTCGACGGAGGCAAGACTTTCAGCGTCAAATCCTCACTTGGATCTTCGACCTCGCCCGCAAAGATTGTAGTAAATCCCAAAGTAGCTGGAGACGTCTGGGTCTCAACGGACAAAGGGATTTTCCACTCGACCAATTTCGGAAGTTCCTTCACCACAATAACCGGAGTATCTCAAGCATGGGCTATTGCCCTCGGAGCGCCAAAAACAGTGAGGACGCATAGTTCATTAATTGTGGCGCTATCACTCATCTCCTTTGCAGAGTACTTCGTATCCGGCACTTTTTGCTGCAGCGAACATCGGCGGCATAGGTTATTTCCGCTCGGATGATGCCGGAGTCAATTGGATACAGATCTCTGACACAGCTCATGGGTTTGGGTCTGCGTCCAGCACCTGCTTATCAGGTGATCCAAGGATTTACGGGCGCGTCTATATCGGGACCAACGGCAGAGGAATATTCTATGGCGATGCCAGTGGAGCGGCACCACCTGCATCGACTACCGTTGCATCTACTTCTGCGAGTTCAACGACGTCCAAATCTTCTTCCACAATAAGCTCGAGTACTACAACTTCAAAGAGCTCAACAACTGTGAGCTCGACTGCGACATCATCCTCCCCGACTTCAACCGGTGTAGCAGGGGCTTTCGGCCAATGTGGAGGTTCGCAGAATATTTCATTCCTTGAGAACTATCTGATAAAGTAATCATCACGCAGGTTCAACTTGGACTGGACCAACTGTTTGTGTCACTGGATATACCTGCACCTTTTCGAATCCATGTGAGTCGTTTTACCTAATCTACGAGCTCTCACCGACTCGGTTTCAGTCTACTCGCAATGTGTTCCCAACTGAGAAAGTTGTCGAATGAGTACTATGTAACTTGCCACAATCTTGTCTATGTTAACGTAACATGCGGGCTCTTTGAAACTTCTACGGCGTCGTCTGCGTCGATACTTCAATTTGAGGTATACCAAGGACAAGCGCAATTAGGACCAGCCGGACGCTTCGGCTTCGGATATCACGGCCGAAATCAATCAATCGTTCGGTGGACTAAACGCACAGCCATTTACAGCTGACTAAGAAACGACAAGCTTTAGGTTCCTCCCTTCGGTAGGAGGACTCGCTCCGCTCGGCTGATTATTTAAAAAACGATAGGCCGGTTTGAAAACTCGCTGTGACTAAAGTCTCGCGCGGTGGAGTTCGAATAATATGTACCACTGTTTAAATTTGTACGTAACAATTTTACTATGCCGTGGCAGTAGAACTTTTTTCTCAATTGTACCGTTGGATGCCTAAAATGGATGGTGGCGTGGGGCTGCTAAAAATCGGATCCAGGCCTTTTCACGATTTTTAATCAGCCGGAACAAGCAGACCTTTACCCACCTCCATACAGTAAGGATTCCTTAACGACAACAGAAAAAGTCAGGTGACCATCGCGTCCCTGTTCCCTCTTCAACTTCCCCTGGCCGGTGTATCATAAGGGGACTCTATGCTTTCGAGGGCTTTCCTGAGACATACAAGAACATACCCATCGACTCTCAGAGGCTATGGGACGTTAGCCGACATCCAGGTCGGCCACCGTGCGCTATAATTTTTGATCCACTCTGACTCGTGAACTTCAGCCAGCGTTGCTCCAAGTCTTGAAGAATGAGAAGCCCAAAACTCCCCCTCCTCCCAAAGATTTGGTATTCGGACACACTTTCGTAAGTGCTTCTCTATTCCTCAGGCACCGCTGATACCTTCTCCAAGACGGATCATATGTTGACCATTCCCTGGAAAGTTGAATCAGGCTGGGGTACCCCTCGGATCCAACCTTGTAAGATCTTTGAAACAAAATGACACCTGTTATCCATTTATTTTTCAGATGGCCCTCTGGCTCTTGATCCCAGCTGCACTGTCTTTCATTACGCACAGACATTGTTCGAGGGAATGAAGGCCTATCGGGATGCAACAGGCAAAGTCTCACTCTTCAGGCCAGACATGAACATGAAGAGGATGAACACAAGCGCTCGAAGGATAGCTTTGCCTGTAACGATTCGTTTCCTCTTGTTCAAAGCTCTTCTTATACCTTGCAGACATTCAATGGGGATGCTATGGTCGAACTGATCAAAAAGTTGGTCTACCTGGACAGACATTGGATCCCTGAAGGAAACGGCTACAGTCTATACATTCGGCCTGCAATGAGCAAGTCTCAAGCTCTCTCAGTACAGTTTTTCCCCCGAAACTTACAACTCGTTTCACAGTGGGTACACAACCGGCCCTTGGGGTCAAAGCTCCTGATCAGGCGCTTCTGTTTGTTATTTGCAGTCCTGTGGGTCCGTACTACCCCCAAGGATTCAAGCCCGTCGCGTTGTTTGGGACTACCGAGTACGTCCGGGCTGCACCTGGCGGTAAGAAACTTTGTTGTTTCACAAGAAAACATCTGCTCACTCGCTATGTAGGGACTGGAGCTTATAAATTGGGTGTCAACTATGCACCGGGTGTTTTGCCTCAAAAAGAGGTCGCCGAGCTGGGATATGACCAGAACCTGTGGTTGCATGGACCTGAACATCTGGTCACAGAGGTGAGGGCGTCTTCCAGAACCTCTCTCTGTCATTGAAATGATCCCTTTTCAGGTAGGAACTATGAATGCATTTATGGTCTTTCAGAAACCAGACGGCAGTGAGTATCTTCGTCTTTCGACCTAGACTACTCTTTCATCTATATTTGCAGCGATTGAACTGACCACGCCGCCCTTGGATGGCATGATTTTGCCGGGAGTTACTCGAGATTCTGTTCTGGCGCTTGCAAAGGAGCATATGTCGGGAGTGAAGGCTCTCGCCGACCTCCCAGAGAAACTTGTCGTGACAGAGAGACAAGTTTCAATGCAAGAGATTAAAGCGGCCTCTGCTTCGGGGACTCTTCTGGAGGTATTTGGTGCAGGTATGTTGTTAGTTTAAACTCGCGGTGACGATATTCATTTTTGAAGGGACTGCCGCTGTCATCAGTCCTGTTTTCAAAATCGGATATCTTGGAGAAGATATTCTCATACCAACAGGTGCAGATGGTATGGGACCAGTTTCCAGGCCAATTTGGAGAGAGCTGGTAGGCAGACAGCTTGGCAGTATTCCAAGCAGCTGGAGTGTCCCTGTTACAGAGTAGACTCGAATGCAATAATTCTACCAACGCATCAACAAAGCAAGTTAACAATATGTACAGATGAGTTTATTTAGGTTCTCCTTGATTCTTCACAGCTTGAATTCAGTCTTTGCAAATTGAACTTTGGCTGAAGCAGCATCGTCGACGAACCAGTACAACTGACCATGTGCTGGTTTGACGCGAGAAGACGGTAAACCTTCTTGTGGCCGGTCGAGAACAGCGCTCAGCATTTCCACTTTCTCTTTCCCAGCCGCGACGAAAACGACTCTGGCCGCATGGTTGATGACGGGAAACGTGAGTGTTATTCTCTTGGGAGGCGGTTTGGGCGAGTCTTCGATATACGCGACCCAGCGATCTTCCTCAGTCAACAGAGCATGCCCAGGAAACAGGGAAGCAGTGTGACCGTCAGGACCCATGCCTAAGAGGATCAGGTCAAATACTGGAAACCGAGCTGCATCCTTCTGCGCAAATTCCTGAATGAGCTCTTTTTCGTAAGCATCGGCCAGTTCTTCTAGATCGTCCAGGTATTGGACATCGATGGTGTGAATATTTGATTGAGGAATGGGTATTTTGGAAAAGAGAAGGTTTGTGCAGGCGAGATGATTAGAATCGGGATCATCCAGCGGTACGACGCGCTCGTCGGCATAGAAAATCTGCCTGAGGACAAGGTCAGACTAGTTGCATGTTGGAGTACTAGAAGATACCATTTGTCCCATTTGACTGCAGGATGACCGACCAGACCTCGTAGCATTTTCGGCAGCGAACCACCAGACAGCGCCACGGTGAATCTGCCCTTCTTCTCGACAGACTCCTTCTGCGCTTTGATGACGAATTCAGCGAGACTGCCTACGATGGCATCTGCCGAGGGAAAAGAATATAGAATTGCTGTAGGTGGAGCATGATGTGCCGCCATTGGAGCTGGGAGTTCTGAAGAAAGGCTTATCACATGACAAACTTGAGTCTGTTAATTCCAGGACCATCATGAATTGAATGCACGTTGGTAGGTATAACTAGACACTAGGGGCATTATATGGAAGGTTAAAAGATGCGCAAGGAATGCGAGAGAAGGAAAGAGTCGTAGAGATAAAACAGACTGCGCCCATGATTACAAGTGTTCCGAGTCACCAGTATTGACCCTCAGTTCAGCAGTTGCAGCCGTAACTTTGTGAACCCTCAGAGTCAAGCTGTATAGGATCCGGATAGTCGACATACCTGTTAGACGAAGAATTAGAAAGGGGATAAATGTCAATTGTAGGATGGTCTAACAGTTGCTCTTCAGCTTCTTGTTGCAAAGCATTCTTCGCCACCGTCTGGAAAGCTTGTTCAACGTTGATAGCTTCCTTGGCTGAGGTTTCAAAGTAGGGAATGTTGCCCTTTGATTGGCACCAAGCCATGGCCCGTTTCTGTGTCACCTAGTGGAACCTCTGGTTCAGAAACGATAGAAAGAGATGCAAGAAATAAAGGACACACCTGTCTCTTGTTCTCTTCAACGTCGATTTTGTTGCCCAACACAACAAAAGGAAAGTTCTCGGGATCATGGGGACTGGCCTGGATAAGGAATTCGTCGCGCCAGCTGTCGAGGGTCTCAAACGATTTTACACTGTTGACGTCGTAAACAAGCACGCAGCAGTCTGCTCCACGGTAGAAAGCGACTCCGAGGGACTGGAAACGCTCTTGACCCGCGGTGTCCCAGAGCTATTCAGGTAAATAAGAGACCAATAACCTGAACAGTAACCGAGAGCGAACCTGCATGGTAACGAGACGGTCATCCACCATAACTTCCTTGGTGAGGCTGTTTGAATCAAGCTGAGTTTCGAGGAGAACAAGAGCGAAACGACGACAACGAACAAGTCGGCGCCGATAGTGGCTTTGTACTGGTTACTGAACCGTTTATTGACATACTGGTTCATGAGGGAGGTCTTGCCGACCCTGTGGGGGAATGAGCCACATCATAGCAGGCCAGAGGCTGACGCACCCGCTGTCTCCGAGAATGATAACCTTTTAACGAGCAGATAATGGTCATTTTAGAAATTCAACAGTGAAACTGAGGCAGACCTTGAGCAAGACCCGGCCCATTTGAGAGAAATGAGGATGAAGGAAGTGGAATGGTGTACAGTCCAAATTTGGAAGTGCCTCAAACTTCCGACCCTACTCCGCTCATGGCAGAGCCCTTGTGGCAAGAGCTTTTGCGACTGCGCCTCACCGAAAGAAATGCAAAGGAATCTGCATTTTCGCCTGTGATAGAGCAATGTAAAGCATTTTCCTTCCCTAGAGTTCATTTTCTGACTCGATTTGACAGACAGGCGGTTGGCTCAACAGACCAAGCTGCTCAAGGAAAGAAATGCCTCTCTCTTACGGGCGGTGAGCACTGTCAAAGGCAATCCAAGTAGCTCTACAGTCTTCATTCCTGGTCCCAATGACGAGTGAGTTTTCGCGCTACCTAGCTACATATCTTACATCTTGAATTACAGCAGCAACCAAGCGGTTCGCGTTGCATACATATCATCGCTGGAATCTCAGATAAATTCTCTTCGTGATGAACTGTCTGGGGTGTATAAAACCCAAGGCCAAAATACTCAGCGCCTCCTAGGAATGACAGAAACCCTTCGCGAAAAAGAAGAGCTGTCAAGAGTCGAGGCCGAAAGTCTTAGAAAGGCCAAGGATGAACTCACAATCCTCAAGCGCAAAGTAGATCAGCACAACGAGCTCATGTCCGAGAAGGACCGTACAGTTCAGGTAAGTCCAGCCCCCTTTTTTCTCGTCCAATCTGACGCGATTGTTTTCCAAGATTCTCCATGATGAAATCAGCACTCTGCAGCTCGAATTGACCCAAATAGACGAGAGGAATCAGACGCTCTCGAAAGACAATGCGAAACTGTTGCAGCGATGGCTGGATGCCAAGCAGAATGAGGCCAACAAAATGAACGAGGCCAACGATTTCTATGAGAACATGCGGACCAAGCATCAAGCTGTCCTCAGCTGGAGAGACGGATCTGGTGGTGGAACAACTCCAGCAGCTAGTGCTGCCAATGGTGCTGACGCAGCTTCATCGGTTTCGGGAAAAGGGGAAACAGGGGAGGGAGATCTGTCGACGGAGAAGAAGACTGGGACACCATCTCCGCTGGTGAAGGGGACGGATCTGACACCGAATGGCTAGTCGTTGAAGATTGAATCTCGCTTTTTTATACCCTGCGATTTTCTTCCGTCGACACTTGTATTACACCAGTCTGTACAACATTATATCCTGTCTAACTAAATCATACCCTCTCTTTGCGGAACAGCGACTGGAGGTGGTCGATGCGATATGCTTCCAGGTCGATTTGAAGACCGAGGAGGAGGAGCTGGATTCCCTATTCTCGGAGTTCGAGGAGGTCTGTCTCTGAATGTACTGCCTGTAGCTGACCGCAAAGGGGAACCCGGAACAGGTGATCTGGCATAGTCGCCATAGTCAGCAGCAGGAGATAATACTATATCTGGCGTAGGGAGCGCTGAAGCAGCAGAAGTAGGTGTACGACTTCGAATACCGGCTGACTGAGCTGGATTAGGTGAAGCAGCAGAAACACCAGTGTATAGTGATGTCGCAGATGTAGGTGGAAAAGCAGAGAATGATGGATTCGATGTCGGTGTGCTCGTCCCAGTATTTGGCTTCGACGACGATGGACTGCTTCGTTTGGCCAGGTTCGTGGTGAGCGGTGGTGGCTGAAGCTTGACCGCAGGCGGTGCAGGTACAGTCCTTTCTTGATAAGAAAAAGGGACAGCAGCTTTCATCTTCTCTTTCGGCTTCTCTAACAGCAGGTCGTCTAGAAGAAAACGAAAGTCGAGACCGAAATCTTCCAAAAGCTGCCGCAAGTCAGAAATCTGCGGCATTATGTACCTGGGATAGATCTACCTTCTTGCTTTGTGAGTATGTTATCGACTTGGCTTCCTCGACAATCTTGGGGTCTGCGTCTGCAGAATAAACCTGTCTTCTGAACATCTCCGCGTAATTGGCAACCTCAGTCTTGGCCCAATCGATGAATGCTAAATTCTGCATCAGAGCCAGCCAAGAAAGAAAATCTGTATTATTTACCACTCGCCACCTCGTTTTCTTTGAAACTTGCCAGGAACCAGTCGGCAGTGTGTTTGATTCCTGTAAAGTAGATGACGGCCAGGTCACCGACATAGGCGCCAATATGTCCCTCGAACCTGATTTTCCTCATATGGTTCCGTATCACTTGAGATCGCATACCAAGGAAGGTGCTACGAGCCGCTGAACCTGCATTCAGACGGACAAGCAGTGATATAAGAGACACGACAGTTGATTTACGATTGGATGGAAGTGTGAGCGCCGCAAGCAAAGCAGATGTCAGTTCAGCTGAGAGAACAGAAAGTTTGATGCCCAGTGCAGGGGTCGTCGCCATTTTGACCCTCCCTTCCAAGTTATTAATTAGGTTAGAACTTCGGGGGAGCGAGACCTACCATCTTCAACTAGTTTAGTCGCCTTTTCCCATTCTTTCAATGCGATTGCCACCGTGAGGGTGTCTGCCCATTCACTTATCCATTGGGCATCCCTTTCTGCCTTCTGACGGGCATTTGTATCGGGGGATCGTCCTGGTGACTGTGCAGGGCTCCGAGCAGCGAAATCAAGCCAGTCTGGCATTGGAGGTACCCGATCTGGACTCAATAATCCCTGAAACAGTGTCAACAGGAATCTCTCAAAGCTGAAAATTACGAACCTCTCCTCCTTGCCATAGACTCTTTCTCCTTTCATGTTCACCTTCGCGCTCTTTACGTTTCTTGGCCGACAATTCTTCAGCGACAGATCGTAATTGTTGGAGAAGGGTCTTCTTGTCTGCGGCAGTCTCGGTACGGTATACATGCGTTTCTTTTCCATGGCGAATCTTGAAGACATTTGTCATACCTGAGTGGTCCGTGAAACACTGTACAAGTCCAGTATGAGCAACTTACTTGGAGAATCTTTGGTATCCAACACCAACATCTCGTTGAGTGACCAAGAGCGCTCAGCGACCAATTTTCCCTCGCTAATGCTACCGCTTCGGGCATTATCAGTCCCTGCAGTTCTCCGTCGTCGCTTGGCTATCAAGACAGCGTCATCAAGGATCACGAATCGAACCTTGCCTGTGGGCTTGTATGTAGCAGCATTCAGTGCCAGCACACCTTCGACTTCACCGACGACATGTCTCCCAGGAGTCGTCGGTACAAATTTGGCTGATCCTTCGATTTGAGTGTGGAGAGTCTGCATCTGATTGAAGTACATTATCCGAAGGTCTGCAACGGAAGAGCGACGATAGGAAGATAGTGTCGAGGATGAAGTAGAAGAAGGGTCTGGGACGTGTAACAGAGTAGGCATTGATTTGTACTCTGACAGTGATTCCTTGAGCTCGAGCATCTCATTCTCGAGGGTGGAGATTTCCTTGGATATCAGCACGAATTCAGCGTAACTGGAGGTAATATTTAGCTTCAAAATAATTGATGCAACTCGGAATGCATTACTTTTTGAATACGTTTCGCTGCAGATCAGACAAAGTGCTGTCTTTCGCGTCACGCAAAGATGACTGCAGCGACTTGAGTTCTGCCTCTGTTGAGTTGGCTAGCTTTATCTTGAGATCTATAACCAATGAGTTGGTGCTATCCATGTACCAGAATCACTCACAAGCATCGGGATCGAAATCTTCTTTCTCCAGAAGCTCAATGTCATCGGGTCTCGCATTTCCAAGTCCAATTCTGTCACTGGCAACCTCTTCATTGTCTCTGCCGGGTCTACCCCGAGACATTAAGCTCTGGTCCAGACCAGGCATGTCCGGTACAAGTTCTGTGGGGCTTGAAATATCCGCATATCGCATCGACATGCGTTTCTTGATCTTGTCGTCAACTCTGGACTTGGATTTGTTGCGAGCATTTCGAGTAGTAGGTCCTCCTTTGGAGAGTTTCGTGCCTTGTCGCTGTGCCTTGCGCTCTGGGGCCTGGGACCGCCGCGAGCGCAGTGAAGTGTCCATTGCAGAGGTCGCTGTTATGGTTTGTTGATCCCGAATGCCCATTTCGACCTGTCGCGTGTGCGAGACCGAGCCCTCAAAATATACGTGTTCGAGGTGTCCTGTCGTCTAGTAGGTCTAATTCTGTCGTTATGTATATCTCAATATTTATTTAATTCAGTTGCTCGGTCGCCTGCTACAAAAAGCATAAAGGTAAGCCTCTTCCTACCATCTCAAAAGGAAATCCCATCCATTTCAAAGACGACTGCAGCGGACCCAGCAGTTCCACTCTTTCAGAGAATCCGGACCCAGCTCGCACCGTCAACGACCCTCAGCGATCTCCGAAACCTTTGACTTCCTTGCGTTGGCCCTATGTTCCCGAACGACCTGCATACCCTGACCCTTTGCAACGAGACGATCCCAAGCCCTTGCAGTTGTCTCAATATGAAGCAATAGGTATTTTATTCATTTATAAATTGTATCATTCTGACGAGACCAGCGACATCGCCGGCTATACGCTCAACATTGGAAACATATCCAGACTTGCGCCCATTATTAATTTCACTTGACAATCTTCGCGGCTTGGAACGAGAAACAGCTCTGCGGCAAGCCCTGGGTGCTACTGCTATAGAAGATCACTCAACGGAGCTCAGCGACAATGTGCTAGCATTCCGGGCATTGGCTGCGGCCATCGAAAATGCAGTCCGAGAAGGACCCCTTGGTCTAGATTGGGAGGCCGATTAGTCGATAATCGCAGCTGAATATAAGTAGAGATTCATTCGAGACGATGGATGACTGATTGAGATACAGACAAGTCAGATAAAGGTGCAGAGGAGGAAGAGAAAATAAGAGAAACAATTCAGAAAAGGAATAAGACACGAACGACGGTCACTGAAAACAGGCAGTGTAAGCGAAATTGAAAATATGACGAGAACAAGAAATCTGCTTGCAACAGGAACGACAAGAGATATGGGGTGAGAGCTACATTTGAAGAGAAGGAAATTGGCATTTGGTATGAAATCTCAAGGAGCGCCTTGCATCTGAGCATCACCACCTGCAGGTTGCCCATAGTATCCTGTTAAAACACAAGTCAGAAGAGACACTGTCTTGATCTTGACATCACTGACCGCCCCAGTAGTTTGAGTAATACGAATTGGGATCTGCCCCGCCCCATTGAGCCTGTCCAGCTTGTCCAGGGACAGCATTCGGATCACCAGGCTGTTGAGCACCGACAACAGCGCCTGCAGCTCCAGAAGGAGCACCCATTCCTGGTGAACCAGGCGCACCAGGTGTACCGGCCTGATTCGGGAATCCAGGATATCCACCAAATCCGTACTGACCATAGTTCGTCGGCTGAGGCATTCCATACATGGGCTGAAAAGAAAGTCAGTATATGAAAGATGTGCTGGATTACAGTCATACCATATTTCCGTAAGGGGCAGCAGTCGGGCTGACTGGTTGAGCAGCTCCATCTTGTCTGTCCTTGCCCCAACTACATTTTATAGATCTCCCGTGAACCATCTGACCCTGAAGCTGAACAATGGCCATAGCAGCATGCTCATGAGTGTCAAGCTTGACGAATGCAAAGCCACGGTCTGCTTGCATCCTGATTTCCGAGAGATAACCGATGGATTGGAACAAGGGAATGAGGTCGGCTTGGGTACAGAATGGCACCAAATTGCCAACATAAACGGTGGAATTATAGGCAGGGGTTTGCTGAACGACGGCTTCGTATGAGAGCGGTCCACCTTGGAAATTGATGGGTGCCGGAGCAGTACCCATGCTGCTGCTTTGCTGAGGCGGTGAAGAAGGTGCACCAGGAGGAGCCCCTTGGGTCTTTTGGTTCGCCCAGTTGACACGTATGGCACGAGAACCGAGCCATTCGCCATTCATCGTAGCGATAGCTTGCTCGGCATCCGTTTTATCTCTGAAAGCGAGGAAACCGTAGCCACGAGATTTTCCAGAATTCATATCCCACATAACACGGGCATCAGACATGGTTCCGAAAGCACTGAAAGCCTTGGCGAGAACCTCGTCATTGACCTCTGGACTGAGGTCACCAACGAAAACATGATAGTGACCAGTCGTGTCCTCTTTGTTTTGCTGACCCTGGTAAGCCCAGTTGACACGGATCTCTGTATCGAAAATCTTGCGACCATTGAGAGTCTGGAGCGCAGTTTCGGCAGCGCGCATGTCGATGTACTCCACGAAACCGTAGTTGAGGCCACCATGCTGATAATTGCGATCTGGGATGATCTTAACGTGCTGAACGGGACCCGCGACGGCAAAGATCTCTGTCAACATGTACTCTGTGACCCGAGGGCTAAGATTTCCGACGTAAAGATGAGCTCGCCTCTGAACAAGGTCAGCTTCAGGATTTGAAATGAGACAATAAGAGACAAACCGGAGCCTCCGCGGCAGCACCCATGCCCATTGGATTCATGATTTAGAAGATGAGAATAAAATGAGATCTGTAGAGCTTAAACTGGATAAGCTGCGGCGTTTTATACGAGTGGAAACATACGAAAGACAGTATAAACAAGTCCGTCAGAGAGGAGGAAGAGACGAGAGACGAGAGAGACGAGAGACGAGAGAGAAACAGAGAGAGAGAGAGAGAGAGAAAATGAAATAAGACGCAGAGCGGTGCAAACCAGGTCTGAGGTAGGAAGTCACGAGCGTCACATTAACAGCATTCCACACAAGTCCTACAAAATGGGGCTAAATATTTTCCATTTTTTCGAATAGCCTACTTGTTCGTAGGTACATTGAGCAGCACATTGCCGCCTGAACTTGGAATGTATGTTACGTTCGGATTGGCAGCGAGAGATTGAGCAATGGCCTTGCTTGCTTCAATCTTGCGGAAGGCCACAAACGCCTCGCCAGCTTTTTCCAAAGCTTGCGAGATTGTTTTGGCAGCTTCAGCTTCACCTTCGGCGCGAATAACTGCTGCTTGACGTTCTTGTTCGGCCTGGAAAGTTAGGTAAGATGAGATGCGAGAAAAGAAATGACAGCAAGTACCTTCTCCACGATGAATTTGGCTCGTTCAGCATCTATAATGATATTTTAGTTGTGGTTGGGATCAGAGCAAGATGAAGGCAGACCTTGCTGTGCAATTTGCTTGGCTTCTACTGCTTGAGTGAATTCCTAAGGATGGCAAGTTAGTCAAAACAGTCAGTATCACGGCGATGCCGCACACCTTGCCAAAAGTCAGATGTGTGATAGAAACATCTTCGAGCAGGATGTTGAACTCTCCAGCGCGCGCCAAAAGGTCCGCCCTGATTCTCGAAGACACCTGTGCGCCGATGAGACAATTACAAACGATCAAGCATTTTTTGCCGACTTACCACTTCCCGCTGCGTAATCAGTTCGGCAGCATCGAACTGGGCCACAATGCTTTTGAGGACCTCATTTCCAATAGAGGGCAATACACGTTCATCGTAGTCCATGCCTAGACTTTGATAAATTTTGGAGAGATGCTCGACGTCTGGCCGAGATAGAACACGAAGAGTTATGGAGACCATTTGCAGGTCTTTGGACCCAGTGGTCGTAGAAATGTTCTACATAACTGGGTTGAGACACTTCAAACGGAATGTCGAAAGCAATTCTCACTCTAGGTTTGATTCGACAATCATATAAAATTGCGCGTTGTAGCCAGGGAACGAGGAAATGTGTCCCCTCCGTGGAAGCCTACAACATATCAGCGAATAGAAACCAACAAACGATAGCCACTGACCTTGTCTCTGACTCCAGAGAACCTGTCGAACATAACGGCTCTGTAGCCACCAGGGACGTCGTACAAACTTGCACGAACTGCGACAGCAGTAACTGCAATTGGAACTAGAATCTATTGAGTAAAATGAATAATTGAAGCATGATGCACCAGACCTATGAGCCGCTGCATCTGAGCAAGTGCAGCCATATTGTCGACGAAAGAAGAAAATCAAGGGACCACAACAAGACCAAAACAAAGAATCGCGTCGCTCATGCGAACCTACGATGAGCATCCCTATAACTCTTCAGGAAGTCCCAGCCTCTTCAGCTTCCTCTTATCTCAACATTATCACCAATGAACGTCCAGTCAACCAGGAATCCGACTTGCTCAAATCCATTCGGACTGGTCTACGCGGCATTGATTCAACACGTCTTTCTGCCGTGCAATCCACGTTTTTTGTTGCAGACGACGAGTCCAATGTCGAACAAGAGCTCACATGGAATGAACATACAGTGATTCTGAGCTCGGGTGGGGTGATGCGAAAGAAGTGGAATTTCGCGCAAGAGGAGCAGGTCATTCAGTGGGCTTGTATCGGCTGGCTCGAGCAGCACAGCGCTACTTCCAAATCTACTCAATCGAAATCTCCCGATATTCGACATTCTCTTCTGTCCAAACCGTCACCAGAACGTCCGACCTTTGGTCCATTCGCTCAGATTCAGCATAAAACTACAACCAAAGTCGATGGATCGACCCGAATCTCCGCTGTTTTCGTCTTTCTGCGCAGTATCGGAAGAATATTCCTCAGCAATGGCCTCGAATACACGCTCTCACTTCCGTTCATCGTTCGAAAAGCGTGGCCAATTACTCCTCACGGTGTCCTGATCCAGCGACTCTTGGAGCCCGGAGAGCTCGAAGAAGCTGAACTCACTGGAGACGCTGTACTACCTACCATTTTCTGTGTCACAAGTCCTTTCGCAGAAGCTGGTGCTGTCGGTTTGACAACTGGCATTATCGCTGGACCGGAACAGGCAGTTTCCAGTCTCGTGGATCACGATGAGACGTCAAACAAGCCCTTGAAATCAGTCGGTCCTACAGAGTCCATCGCTTGGGTTTCTCATAAATCGTCAGTCACCGATTATGAGGTCTTGGTTACTGTCGACACTGAAAAACGTCGAATGTCCATCTGGCGGTACGTGAATATCAAGCCAAAAGACGCGCCTTTACCTCTTGGACGCTCTCGGCCAAAGTCAAAGCGACAGTCTGTCGTTCCACGGACAGCTTCGGCTGTCTTTCCATCATCTCCCACTTTTCCTGGAGCCAATCAGGACTTCCCAGACTTTCCAGATCTACCACCTCTCTCTTCGCTTCCAGGCATGGCACCATCATTATCCACAACGACGACCATGGCTTCGCTAGTAACAAAAGATGGCTCGTCATCACAACGTCCTGGTACGATTCCGCCGGTTCAAACGGTCAGAGGTCGACGGAATTCCCTCACTCGAAATGATCTGAGCGTCACAATGGATAGGATGGTATTGGGTGGCAGAATAGACACAGATGCTTCCCTTGGACCCATCGATCAAGGAAGAATGAAGCCGAGCGTTTGGATGGAAAAATTGTACAGCGAGGAAATATCCGATGAAGAGCAAGTTTTCCCTCTATTGATGTACTTTTTGTCTCTAACATCGGTTTTCAGTGCTCAATCGCTGGAAGTTATATCCGTGGCGCTGTTTGACCAGCGCTGGGATGGCAAGTCTGATCGATCGTTGATGGCCATATGTTTGCCTCATTCCCAGACGATGACAGTTTTCTCTCTATCCATCCCAGATGATGGAAAACTTCGATGCAGCCCTTGGAAGTCTGGAAATTCCGCAATCTCAGTGGCCGCAATTCGCTCGACTCGCCCGAACATATGGGATTTACTGGTGGTGAAACCAGATCACAGTACTGTTTTGTGGACTCATGGAAGCGAAGAGCTCACCATCGAATTCCACAGCGGTACGCCTCAGGCAGACGACGACACCGGGATGGAGGTCGACAAGTTCAGCCACGGTCACATACTGTCAATCACTGGCGGTTATACCTCGACTGCTACGCTGAATTGTGAAGGTGGCCGTTTCAAAGCCACTCTGAACCTCGTACCAGAAGACACTCTCACTCTCCAAGTTTTGCAAATTCTTGCGCTGAGTCTGCCTCATGACCTAGCCTTCACTCTTCACAGCCATTTCCTGTGTTTATGGGCTGCCAAGGGTCTTCACGGAGATGGAAAAGAGTTTGAATGTTTGACCACCGCCCTTTTTTCGGTATACAAACTCGATGATCTACCGGGTCAAGAAGAATTTCATCCTTGGCACAGGCTACAGGCCTCTGTGTCTCATAGACGCTTTCGGGAAGATCCAGTTATGGGTCTTCTGAAAACCGCTCGCGCTCCTTTCCTTTCGACTCCTCGTCCCAAAAGGCGACCACAGTTTCTTGCTCCCCTTCTTCATTCCCTTCATACTTTGGGTGAAAACCTTCGACTCACAGTTGACGGATATTGTTCACTCGTTCGTCTGGTCCCTATCATATGCAAGATTGCCTTGATAATCAGACCAGAATGGGCGGATTACTGGATACGAATTTGTCCTTGGACGTCTAGTCATTGGCCGTCACTCGAAACGACTGGTATGCTTCGTTGAACCTACAAAATTGTTTGCTGATATCCATTCCTTGCAGACATTGAACACTTGGATCCTGGTTTGCCGGTCTGGCCGCCTGACATGTCTGCAATCTTGTATGGTAGAATCAGTAATCCCGAATGGAAAGCACCATTCTACGACGCCGTGGAGATGGCTCATCGTTCGGATATGCCACTCTCCTTTCATTATGGCCGTCTCGACCCATTGGATGCTTTGAACAAGCTGACCGGCGTCTACAAATGTTTGTCCAACAATCAAGTCGCATCGTCTCAGAAAAGAGCGGAGAATGCTATTCATCTCATGGTGGCCTCTGGCATCGATTCTCGATTCCTAGATCGTCTCCCGATCAGCATTGCCGCTCCTTTGAGAGAAGCTGCCAGGACTTGCCAGATGGTTCCGCCGTCGGACTGGCCTCTCGAGGCATACAGAGCCATTGGTCGCGACGATGTCGCCACTTCTGCTTTCCATGCTCCAGATAGCTTCTTCAAGGATGGGTATCGACCAATCAAAGAGTTTATAGTATGTTCAATATCTGACTTCTTCCTATGATTGACATATTGTCTAGAATCCACTGAAACGAAGGCGTACCATCAGCGAGATAACCACCGAGGCCAAACTATCCAGCCATGGAGACCTTGATGCTGTTTCAGGTGTCGAGCTTGACCAGGACGACTTTACCGAAATCCGGTTCGGCCAAGATCGTAGACTTGATGAAGTAGCTCGTATGCTATGTTCCTCGAGTATTCCCTCGTTGAAAGCGGTGGAGCGTCCCGAATTGAAGTAAGGAAGCTCGATTTATTTTCGACATTGTTCTCAACATTTTTGGCAGCGAACATGATCAGACGAAAGAGCACCAACATCAGGCTCACCGAATTGCAGAGCGAACTTTGGCTTTGCCGTATGGGCGCGCGATGTTCACCTATGGTTCTGTGCCAATAGTAACTCGCGAAAGCTATACTGTACCCAAAATCGAGTATACGATTCGACTTCAACCGCTGAACATCACTATCACACCAGAAGCTGGCAAAATCGCACCAGAATCCTCCAGCTGGGGCGAGTTCCACAATGGTGTTGCAGCAGGTCTTCGAATATCTCCTGGTTCAGGAAGCGTCGAGAGCTCTTGGATAGCCTTCAATAAACCGACAGACTTGACGCCGGAGCATGCTGGTTTTTTGTTTGGCCTGGGTCTCACCGGGCACCTCAAAGAAATGATGACCTGGCACACATTCGGATATCTAACACCAAAACATGATCTCACTTCGATAGGAGTGCTTCTCGGATTAGCAGCGGCCAATGTTGGAAGCGCCGACAAGCATGTCACCAAATTATTGGCTGTTCACACTCCAGCACTGCTTCCAACTCCAGAAGTCGACTTGAATGTCTCTCTCATGACTCAATCTGCAGGTTTGGCTGGCGTCGGTCTTTTGTATCTCGGAACAAAGGACAGAAGGATGGCCGAGGTCTGTTTGTATCAGATCAGCCGACGAGATCTCGTTCAGCCAGACCTGAGCAATGAGTATCGTGAAGCATACACCTTTTCGGCCGCCTTGGCATTTGGGATGATCATGCTTGGCAAGGGAACCACTATTCCAGCCGACACGACTTTCCTTACCCGGCTTACGACGCTGATCCATGGCGACTCGAATACTCTCTTGACTGGAGTTCGACCTTCTTTCGACATCAATCTCACTTCCCCTGCTGCAACTATTGGGCTCGGTTTGATGTATCTTCGAACCGAACGTCAGGATATAGCCGACATTCTGACAATACCGGATACTGCGGTTGCCCTCAATTGTATCCAACCTGCATTTTTGCTCATGCGAACATTAGCTCGAGCTCTCATCATGTGGAATACTATCACGCCGACTTCTGAATGGTTTGGAGCTCAGATTCCGTCCACAATTAAGGTTGCAATTGAAGCTCGATTCAAGAGTGGAAGTTTCATCGATGATGCCCAAGAATTGGCGTACTACAACATCATTGCAGGCTGCTGTTTCGCTATCGGATTGAAATTTGCAGGTACCGCACGTCAGGAAGCATACAAACTAATTATTCGGTACTATGATTTGTATACACGACTGGTTTATGCAAATGGTAAGTTTCCATTATCTTGTCTTCTTCCTTCGAATGACTGAGGTCTCGAATAGGACCAACCTTTGATCATAGGATCAAGCGCTCAGCCATACGCGATGGACTGAATCTGATATCCATTTCGCTCTGTATGGTCATGGCTGGAACCGGAGAAATCAGTTGTCTTCGTCGCATTCGATATGCCTACGGAATGTACACCCAGGCCATGTATCACCCTTCCTTCAAATATGGTATCCATGTAGCGACCCACATGTCCTTGGGACTGCTTTTTCTAGGGGGGGGACGCTTTACCCTCGGGACTTCAGACGCCGCCATTGCCGCTATGGTCACTGCCTTCTTCCCTCGATTCCACAGCATCTCTTCTGACAACAAGAGCTTTCTACAAGCTCTTCGTCACCTATGGGTTTTAGCAGTTGAACCTAGATGTCTCATCGCTCGTGACGTTGAAACCAAAGAGGTGGTCTATCTTCCCTTGAAGATCACTATGAAGGACCAGAGCGTCACTCAGCTTGTTTCGCCAACCTTGATACCGGATCTCGACAAGATATCCTCAATCCGAGTCGACACACCACGGTACTGGCCTTTCCATTTGGATATGGCCAACCTTCCTCATCACCGAAACAATTTGCTTCAAAGTCAGACCCTCTATGTCAAGAGGCGATCTGCATTTTTGAGTTACACTGAGGATCCCAGGGGTAGCAGAAGTCTTTTCGTACGCTCCAGAGCTTCTGCAGGCGAAGCTTCGACGCTGGACTTTCCTCAAATCAACGGCACTAAAAGTCATCCAGCCGGAGATCTCTCGGAATTCATCACGTCCTCTTCCAACAATCCACTTTTCCTCTCATTCGCTGACCATTTCGCTCGAGATGATGGTGAAACAGACAATGAACTCGTCTTCCAGGCATACTGTCATGCATGTCTATTCGACACAATTCTCCAAGGCAAGCCTCAAAGCATTCAGGCTTACCTGACCTTGTTCCGCTATCGTTCAATCTCACCTCGGTCACAATACTTCCACTTGTGCTTGCAAGACCTTCGTTACACTGTCGAGTTTTACAGCAAAATCTACGAAAGACGGTTCAGTGGTCGCTCAGAAAACAATTATCGAGTACCCCTTTTACGCGATACCACTGTTTCCAGTGTCCTGCATGCTCTCGACCAGGGTATCGACGGAATTCGAGGTCACCCTGCATTCTTGACGATTCTCGGTCGATATGCCAACGGTCTCTCAGTATCAGTCACCGACGAAGAATCAGAGAGACTTTCTCATCATCTTTCTTGGTATCTTTTTCGACACGGGGTCCCCGTTTCAACATTGCTTGTCATTCTCAAGGAATTGGCACGAGACGCCCATGCTCAATGCTTGGGTGCACCTCATCCTGCTGGAACTGACAATGCCGAGGATCTTGATAGAGGAATCAAAGAGGTTTTGCATTCCGCTGGAGGCAAATTGACTGCATCGTCGGTCACTGGCTGGTCTGTTTGCTCATTGGATGAGATTATAGAAACTTGGAAGATGAGCTAGTGTAGTCTCTCTCCCAGGCGGATTAAGTATGTATATATACAAATCTGTAAGTAACAGAAGCAACAAGACATTACATGCCATCTTCTCCATCGCCGCCCCAACCTGTCGCTGCTACCTCCTCTTCTTCAATCAAAGTGGAAGTAATCTCGGGCTCTGGTCGCGGAGACTGTAGCGCAACATTCGCACTAAGAGACGGAGCATCTGATGTTGGAATCATTTTGGGCTTTGGTTGTGCACCAGTATACCACGAAACTTGAACAGGGCCGACCGTGGGTACATTTTGACCCTTCGCTAAGCCCTGAAAGACCGGGTAAGATTCACTGTCGAAAACTGAATCCGGAAATTTACCTGTTCCGCCGCTGCTCGTGTTCGGAAGGCAACGACAACCTCTCCATTTTCGGTGGTTGTGAATGATTCTACTTGACCTGTGGTCTGTTCAATTTTGTCAGTATTTCAAGTCGAACAGTACAACTGATCCATTTACCTCGTACCAGTCCTGCAAGGCCTGCAGACCCTCAGTGTTCACACCTTTGATGTGCAACTTTTTGGGTCGATTGTCGAGTTTCATGCTTTGTCGAGGAGGAGCACCTCGCACAGCACCTCTGTGGCCACGACCACCACGACCCCGACCTCTGTATGGCCGATAACCCTGCGTTGGCTCCGGAGTATCAGATATGCCTAAACTAGCAGCCTGGGTTTCAATCAATACTTGAGCTGAATCTCCCAAAATAAAATCTGACCTCGGCTTTCAAAAGCTCCAATTTAGCTTTCAATGCTTCCGGACTCTCGTCTTCACCCTCGACGACAGCATTATGGAGGTCAAGCTCCTTGTCTAATCGCTCCAGTGCTTTCTTTTCACGATCCACAGGAGCCTTGGGCTTGGTTGTTGGAGTGGAAGACGAGGTTGAAGTCGAAGTCATTTCTTCACCAAGTTTCCGAAGACGTGCCATGATTTCCTTCTTTTCTGTAGGGGTCGCGGTACCGAGAGACTCCATAAGAGTTTTTTGCTCTGTAATTTGTTGTTCCAACTTTTGTTGTTTCGCTGCCAAAGCTGCTGCTTCTGATGAAAGGGCTAGCTTACGAGGAGCTGGTGTTGTTGGAACGGCAGGTGAAGCCAAGTTGTCTTTTGTCGCGAGATTCGCGACAATAGGCGCTGAAGCAGCAAGCATTCGTGTTCCGACTTGACCATGTCCTTCCATCGGACGATGCCAGAATAGTTTCACGAAACGGTTATTGAAGACAGCGTCTTCAGATTTCCATGCGGCGTGAGCTTCCTCATGCGATGAAAAGGTGATCAAGGCTTTGGAGGTGGCTCTATCAATAGCGACGTTGGTGACGGTCCCGAAGCGCTTGAACCAATCATTGACATGCTCAAGGGAGAGTTTATCTTCGGGTATCTTTTCCATAACAAGGGTTTTGTCCCTTCTACGTTCAGGACGAAAGTTGGGAGCTTCGCTATTGAATATCCCAGGACCTCTTTCCATATTCCGCTGCTCGAAACCAGGACGATACTGTCGCATTGGACGAGCAAAGTCCATGGGTCCTGACATTTCAATGTCTCCATTGTATGCTGGTGGAACAAATTGAGAACCGTTATGTAGAAGAGAGCCTTCTGAAGGATTAAGAGGTTGTGGGGGAATTGGCCGCTGGGGAAGTGGATTTGGAGTGACTGCATTAGGTGGAACATTCGGTGTAAGGTCTTGTATGACTGGGAGCTCTCCAGAGGCATGGACACTATGAACAACTCTACTTCCATCGTCTCGCTGCATTCGTGGAAGTACTGGTGGCCGCATATTCGAGCGACCATTGCTGACCGGTCTCATGTCCATCTGGGCTTCATGTGGATCGTAGGCAGCTGGAGCATTCATATAACCGTTGGCAAACATGGGCAAAACAGGCATCATGCCATTCATTGGGAAGAGTTGGCCGGGTGTCAGAGCGTCTTCGCCGTGACTGTATTTGCAGTATTCTCCTCTGGCACAGAATCCTGTATCTAATAAAGGGTATCAGTATTTTGCTCCAAGAGCACATTAATAAGAGTCTCACTATGATAATCCCTGCAAATTCCTCGTTTTTGGTCGGGAGGCAGGTAGGCGGGTGGTCTTCTACCGTTCGTTTTGCCTGAGCCAGTCCCGGTATAACCATCTCTGTATGTCTGAGTTCTCTCTCTTCCCGTCCAGGTGTCAATTGCTGAGCCGCCGCCTCGTCCATTTCCATATCGTGAAAATTGAGCGTCGGAAGCGAGTCGAGCACCTTTGGCCATAGATCTACCTTCACGGTCGTCTGATTCTAGGCTCCTTTTGCGGCCTCTATGAGGAGATGAGGGATTTGATGGTGACAAAAGTCCATCGAGAGGTATTGGAATACCAGTGTCGATTGGCTTTTGGGAAGTCGAGGGCGAGGAGACGTAGGGTAAATAAGATTTGGTCCTTAGAGCAGTGAACAAGGTGTCCAGAAACGAGGAACATTCTGATATCCTAGATAAATTTCGAAATTTGGTTGTAGCAAGAATATGGACGGACCTTTTTCAAGAAATTCGTCTAGCTGGGCCTCCATTTCTTTTCTCAGGTCGGATTCTGGACCATTGTGCTTCAACAAAGCGAGCACATAGTCAGCCAATGCTCCGGGCTCAGCGTCGCATCTGTCGAGGGTCAGTGAATAACTGGGGAAGAACTTGAGAAGTTATTGCGCCGCACATCGGTTCTAGGGTTCTGACGAGCCATGGTTTGAGATATTGGGCATTTTCCTCTGCAAATATCATCACAGTCGACGTTGCTGGATGATTCAAGCGCAGATTGACGCACAGCAGATTTTTCCGCAAAGGGAGAAGACGAGGGCACGTGACATGCAACGCGTTTCAGTGGACGAAGCCTTTTGTTCCACTCATCCACTTCAATCGCGACTAATGAGCTCTGATGGTTATTTCTCCGACATCGTTTTTGACGAAGACGAGCTCAGAGAGTTGGAAGCTGTGGAAGTTGCTCACGTCACTGGAACAGCTTCAGCTCCGAAAGAGAATTCATGCGACGACTCATTCGACAACGTCGCGTTCGATATAGGCGACGATGAGCTCGCAATGTTGGATGAACTTGCGCAGCCATTTATACAGCCAGTTCCACAGCGAGCGACTACCTCGACCATGGGCACAGTACAAACCACCCTTTTTGGCGACGTCCTCCCAAACCAAGCCTCGACCAGCAGACAGAAGCCCGCCGCCCCAAAACCAGCAGCCCCCAATCCATTTGGGAAGCAGGCTCCAAAGACTAAGAAGTGGGATCACACAGAATACGCCAAGTCTGGATTTAAACGGAACAAAGGAAAGGGCAAGGCGAAAGCTCGAGACGAGGATGAGGAGCAGTTTGACGAAGATATGGAATTTGAGCAATACCCAGCTCCTGTCACAAGTAAATTTCCTTCATGTCTCGAGGCGAATGTCACTCATCTTTCTTCAGCACCTTTGGGGTATGTCATCTCGTTGACCGTTATCTTGTATTCAACGCCGTCTCAAATTATTCCAACAGTTCAGTTAGTCGTTCTCTTCGTGCTTCATCCTCTTGGTGCTAAAAGGCTCAATAGCCTCCCCCAATGAAACAAGCCCCAGATCTATTAGAAGCGAAACATTGGATATATCCTGCCAACCAACCTAAACGCGACTATCAATACAACATTGTGAAGAACTGCCTTTTTGAAAACACGATCGTGGCGCTTCCAACAGGTCTCGGAAAAACATTCATTGCTGGTGTCGTCATGTTAAACTGTTGGTCTTTCTTTAACTTGATTCCTACGGTCTGATCATTGTCTACACAGTCTATAGATGGTTTCCGTATGGGAAAGTCGTGTTTCTTGCACCCACAAAGCCCTTGGTTGCTCAGCAGATCGATGCTTGCCACCAAATTTGCGGCATTCCAGGCACCGACGCAGCCGAGCTAAACGGCGAAGTGGCGAGACCTTTGAGACGAAAAGCGGTACGACTTGGGATTGCCAGTTTCTCAAAATTTTGTTCATTGATTTTGCAGTGGGAGGAAAAGAGAGTATTCTATGCGACACCCCAAACTTTCATGAACGACCTATTCAAACAAGACTGCGAAGTCTGTGACGTCGTTTTAATTGTAATAGGTCTGTTTTATAGACTCTGGTGTCATTCTCTGGTCTTACTGTTCTATAGATGAAGCTCACCGGGCCAGTGGGGACTATGCGTACAACCAGGTTGTTCGATTCATGATGGCCCACAATCCTCATTTTCGCCTATTGGCGTTGACCGCAACGCCAGGAAGTTCGCCCGATGCTGTTCAAACCTTGATTGATGGTCTTCGCATTAGTCGGATTGAAATCCGGAATGAAGAGAGTCTTGATCTGAAGCAATATATCCACGAAAAGGTTGGATGCATCTGTTATCACGAATATGTGTTCACTGACCCTGTCCCCAGACTATCGAGCAGCACGTCATCAAGATGGGCGAAAGCCAGAAGAGAATTGCAGAACCCTTGGCTAAACTGATGGATGTGAGTTAAGCGTCGTTTCAAATCTTTTTATCATTGAACTCGATCTGGTCAGAAACACATTGCATCGGTTAAGCAGCTTATAGGATACCAATGGAATCCATATACCCTGCACCCTTTCGCGGCTCAGAAGAGATCACAGTCACTGGATTCAAACCAAAGATGGGCCTCATCTTCTTTGACCATCATTGCGAAACTGGCTCGTGCTATGGCCAATTTGGTTAGTCCAACTTTCGTGCCAATCTGTCGTTGCCTGACTTGCTATCTAGATCGAGGGTACAATCGAGATGTGTTACACTTCATTGTCCGAGATCAAGGCATTGGCAGCTGTTACAGGCGCCGAAGGAGCCGAGAAGCGCGCAGTTGGTCTTGCAAAGAAGATACGGGATGAGCCCATGTTTCAAACTGCCATGAGCGAACTCGAGACTCAGCGCGCCGTCGGGTTTCCAATTCATCCGAAAATGGACCGGATGGAAGCGCTGATACTCAATCATTTTGGGGCAAACGAGGATGGAGATAGCGAAGCGACCAAAGTCATGGTCTTTGTGAGCTACCGAGAAGCGGTGGAACAAATCACAGAAACCTTGAACCGTCATCGACCTCTCATCAGAGCCACCAAGTTTGTGGGTCAGTCGAACGATAGAGGGGGTAAAAAAGGTATGGCACAGAAGCAGCAATTGGAGGTATGATTTCCAATTTGCTTCTACAGTGAAATTTACAAAGTCCCTCCAGGTTATCAAACAGTTCAAGGCTGACGTATTTAATGTCTTGGTCGCAACTTCAATCGGAGAAGAGGGCTTGGATATCGGCGAGGTCGACCTCATTGTTTGCTACGACGTGCAGAAAACTCCCATTCGAATGGTACATTTCAGGTTATATCTTGACATCGACTGGGAAAGCTGACTTGTTCGACAGCTCCAACGCGTCGGCCGAACCGGTCGCAAACGAGCAGGTACTGTCCATGTGCTGCTGGCCGAAAGCCGGGAGGAATTCAACCTAGACAAGGCCAATGACGCATACAAGCAAGTTCAGCGATCCATTTTGCGCGGCGAAGGTCTCGAACTGTACGCGGACGTCCCTCGTATGCTCCCTGATCATATCAAGCCAGCCTGCATCGAAAGGCGTATGGATATAGTCCCTTATTCCAGGGAAGACACTCGGAAAAAAGCTGCTGTTCCCAAATCTCCTCAGAGGGGTGTGAAGCGGAAGAGGAATGATGCTATAGACAGAAACATTCCTCCCGGCGCTAGCAGCGGCTTTGTCAAAGCAGCCGACCTTGTTCCCAAAGGGTCCAAGAAGAAACGAAAGACCTTGCCCAAGGACTTTGATACAGCTGCCGAGGATGATGATCTTGACAGAGAGATCCTCTCAGGTATCGTGGATGGACCTCGCAGAACTGCATCGACTTCTGCTGCTGAAAAACCGAAGAAGAAAGCGAAACTGAGGAAAACAACGACGATGGAGCCCAGCACCAAGCGCAAGAAGCCAGTGAATCTCTTGGAGCTCACTTCGAGCCAGTTTGCCCGGATGGGAGCTGACAACTCGGACGATATGGAAATCGAACGAGGGCTAGATTCGTCCCGTCCTGGTTCTCCCGCTCGGTCTTCGAACCATAGCCCTTCGCTGGGAGACACCGCCTTTTGTGTTGATGTTATTGAATTAGATTCCGACAAGGAAATTCCATCATGTAAGCTTCGACTTCGTCGAACTTTTTGGTGCTGATTTCTCTGTCCAGCGCCTCGAGCTGAGGTCAATATGGCATGGCTTCTTGACGACGAAGACGAAGCTGGAGACATTGAGATTCGTAGTTCGTCTCCGATGGGCTTCACGACGGCCTCTGCATTGCCGCGAGCGACCCTTGGTCGATTTGCCACTCCCGACGACGATTCCATTGAAATAGTCGATGGTCCGGAGCCACAGATCGTCATTTCAGATACGGAAGACATCGAATTTGTCGATAATCCGCCAGTAGCCTCTAGTAGCAAACCTACCCCTGGATCTTCTAGAATTGAACATTCAACAAAGAGAATGGACATACCACCTCCCCCAAATCCTGTTATCGCTTCACCGGTCAATTACCCCGAACCTTCGTTTCCCGTGCAACGAGCAAGGAAACGTCGAATTGTGGTACATGACCCATTATTGTCGGACGATAGCCTTATGCCACCTCCAGCTCCGCAATGTCGTTTACGCAGACAACCAGACCCAGAGCGGTTCTCACCCCAGCCAGAGAAGCGGAAGAAACGGGAAAAGCTGCTGAAGAGGAAGGATAATCCTCTGTTTGACTTTGCTGCTGAGCATTCTGGAGACGATACCAGTTCTGGATCTTCCGACGAGGAGGACGATGTCGAAAGTGAGTCGGATCGACGGTTTCTCGAAGAATTGCCCGAGACACAGATGTCGCCCTCCTATGACCAAAGCCTCCAGTACCGTCAGAGTCTCCTTACCCAGAACCCAATTTTTTCAAAAGGAGCGGTGCGAAAGGGCAAATTCGGACCAGCTAGAGAGGCGCAACAGCGACCTCAAGTATCGAGCTCTCCAAGGAGAGATGACGGTTCGGATGATCATTATATCCTGGATACATTTTTGGTAGACGATGAAGAGGAAATATCGTTTGTCGACGACTCTAGCGACTTGTAATACTGATACTTACGACTTGTCATATTCTTGCCTGTGACCAGTTGTGACGAAGAGGTGGTCAATAATTCATGTTTCACTCCCATTTCACGTCGGTAGCACGTCGAATCCCGTCAACGTCTCGCAGTTATGCAGCAAGTCGAACCGGCTATGCAGCAGGTCGAATCCCGTCGACGTCTCGCAGCTACGCTATCTCAGTAAAACCGGCGAATATCCACGCTGGGAAGCGTATGCCCCGGGTCTTTAAAGGGACCAGAAAAGCAGACCAATTCATCTGGTACACCAAAATGTTGAACCAGAGCTTCACCTCTCCGCTTATCATCCTCTTCCGCGACGACTTTACCGCAGAACGGTTAAAAAAGCTCCGTGTTGATATTCAGACTGCAGCCACCAAATTCCAGGCAAAACGTATCGACAAGCCAATTCATGGTTCACCAACACTAACCGTGATTCGGTCAAGCATTTTTGGTGCAGCATTACGCGATTTCCCGAATCTTGACCTTCAACTTGTCGAGCGAATGGTTGAAGGCGTAAAGGGCGGATATGCAGTGCTTTCATTGCCACTGCTGGACCCGCAATATCTGGACGCAGTTATTCGTGCTCTGGGTCGCAGTGTTCCTCAGAGACCACCAAAAACTCAGGCAGAGATAGACAAAGAGATTGCAGATGCAAAGGCAGACCCTCAAACTCCTGGAAGGAGAATGAAACGCGTCAAGCCGACGCTTACACCAGACTTGCGGGTTATGGGCGCCGTTATTGAGGGACAACTGCTCTTACCGGACCGAATCCAGCAGGTTACAAAAATGCCTTCATTGGATACGCTTCATGCGCAAATTGTGGGATTATTGTCCTCTCCAGCGACTCAGCTTGCAGCGGTTCTGAGCGAAGCCAGTGGAGGGAAACTGGCACGGACATTGGGTGGTTTACAGAAAACTTTAGAAGATGCAGAGGCTGTAAAATCATAGTTTTCTGTCTGTGGCACTAAAAATGTGACTTCGGACTTTGCTTTTTTTTGTTTTTGTTTGCATCATCTCTTCTTCATGTTCCCGAGTCGTCTGGTAGCATTGACGCGTCCTGCTATATGCCGACGACAACTGCATGCCACTGCAATATGTAGGCTTTTTTCCGATAGCGTTGAATATTCTGACACCAAAACTAGCTCTGAAGAAGAAGCAGTCCCGGGTCGTCATCGAGAATCTCTGGGACGATGATGGGCAGGTCCAGCAGCCTGTCGATAACACCCTTGTGCTCAAGAATACCCCTGTTGAAGCGAGTTCTGCCCTTCCCGTGAAGCGGAAAGGTCTGACGCCAGAAGCCCGTCTGCGGCGGTTCCAAAACCTGTACGCTTTTGCTATTCCACGACTAGGCAGACGACCAGAGATCAAGCTGCCTATGAAATACACCACCTGGAACCTTCTCATTAGCATGGCCAACAACGAGGAACAACTCGAAAAAATCGTAGACTTGTTTCCAAAATACAAAGACGGTGGCAAACAATTGACTCCCCAGGCCTCAGAGCTTTTCGTTCGTGCGTAACCATCCTTTTATTATTATTATGTCTGAAGAAAAGCAGGCCGATGTGAAGAGCTCCACTGCCCATTACTTGCGTTGAAAGCTTTTGGAGATTACCCCAAGTATGGGGTGAATCTGACGCTTCGCGGTGCTCAACAACTTCTCCATTCTCTTCACATGGAATATCCAATCGAAAACGTGATGACTGCCTCGGCGCTCTATCATGTCTATGGACTTCCTCCAATAGCCAACGATCTCGTCTCATGTTCGCTTCTAATGGCTGCATGCTGGAAGACGAACAGTCCAGAATCATTAGCGATAGCACAGCAATTGGGACCACATCTTCGACATCTTCTGCAACAACAGGACCCGTCGACGATGACTGTGAGCAACAATCCCGTGGAGAGAGCGAAGGACAAGCCTAGGGTTTGGGCAAAATGGTGTTTAAAGAAGATTGACAAGGCTTTGGCTCATGGCGGCACACAGAGAGCGAAATGGTTGATGGAATGGAGAGCTGAAAGTGGTCATATTCACAAGGGTAGTGCATGGTAGAAATGGACTTGTTAGATTTTTTTTCCATTGCCAATTGAGTCTCGGCATCTTCCAGCCAATCGCAAAATTGCGGATGGCGCAATTAGCTCAACGGCTTCGTCGTGACCGAGAGTGTGACCTAGTTGATACCACATATAAAGGCGTTAGTTGGTTTCTTTCTTGCCCCCAGGCAACCTTGACCAAGGTTCCCAACTTTTCCCCGATGGTCCCTTTCATCGCTTCATCTTTGGATTCCTTCCGGATAGCATCCAATGCGAGATAGACATGCTATTCCTTGACTCTTGGTACGCCTGAAGTTATTTCTCGTCGAGGTGCCCTTTGCTCATCGCTTCCCTTCAGGAATATACGACTCAATCTGGTATTCTCCTGCCCTTGGTTACATTCTTCTGCTTCTATTTCGAACCCTGATTCGCGTTCGACGGTGGATGACTCTGTATCTTCACCTTCAACAACATCTGTTCACTTCATTGCCGTTGTCGACGATACTCTCAGTCGCCACCCTCCCGGTATTGGTCTTCCTCCTGGTCTCCATGGCTTCTAATGCAATTCAACCGTCTATAATCGTCGACATATTCATCGCGGCAAATATGGTCCCCATCGTTGTCGTCGTCTCCCGCAATGTTGACCATCTTCTCAACCATCATCCCACGTCTCATAAGGGGCTCAAGTTCCCGAGTACGCTAGGCACAGCTCTTTGACTCGGGGAATGCTGCCATTGGCCAAAGATCATATGGTGCCACCTTCCGAACAGAAATCCAAGCATTCCAACGTGTTATAGCTCCCATGCGGCGCTTGGTATCCTTATGGATATCAGGTGCATGGACCAGAAGACCGATTTGCTAATACAGGCGTTCGTTCTGGTGGACCGACCAACACTCAAACTCGCAAATTCGGGGCAGAGCAAATTCGGGACTAATTAGAGGCTGAGGCTGAGAGTTATCGTTTGTACTGCATGCGACGATTGAAATCGGAAATATCATGGTATATCTCGAATTCGCCTTGCCTCTAGTCGTTCACTCTAGCTGTTAGGTCAATTTTGTCAATTATTCCACGTAACCCGAGCCTTTCAATTATTGCTTTTGAACTTTAATTGAAGTATAACGACTATCTTACCACCGTTAGAGCAACTGGAGAGATTAATTTTGAACTACATTGCGCTCAGAAACCACACAACACGCGCAAATTTCAGAAAGTGTACAACTGTATTATTTCAATCCATTCTGCCTTTAAGTGTGCGCGTAATTACTTGGTCCTTGGTTCTAGAAAAACAGTCAAGCTGGGGCACTCGCAGGAAGGAGAAAAAGTCGCTCACATTACATGGACAATGCATCCCCAACCAGAAAATGCATCGCGATCGACAGCATTCAGAATCGTTTGTGATATCGTTTCAAAGAGATCCTCTGGCTCCAAATCGGGCTCCCAAAGGCCTTCAGCTACACCGTACAACTTGGAACTCGCTGTACCAGCCACTACAAAGTCCTTGGCGAAATTGAGGCAACCGATCAGGTCCGTTGCTGCAATGAATGGCTTGTAACCTCCTGAAGGTGTTTTGGAGAGTCCTGCCATGACAGGCTCAACAAAGTAGGGACCGAACCGGTGCTCGTACAGCAGGGATGACACAAGATGTGCAAGAGCTTCTGGCTCGATTTCTCGTTCCTCCTTGATAGTGTACATGTTGACCCTGTATCGGAATCTTTCTCGTCTGTGAATGGAAGAATGTCAGAGATGAGGACTGGGTAAACAAACGTATACTTGCAATGTCGTCAAATCGGTGGCCAGGCCTGGCAATCCGAGATAAATGCGGTCGGTGACGGGGAATATCTGCGACCAATGGTCATCATATGTTCATTGCTGTTCGGTTTAGTGTAAATTTACTTTCTGGAAGTTGGAAGAAATGCTCAAGGCCTGGTTTCCGAGACGCAGATCTGAGGCAATGGCGACGCAGTCCTTTCCGACCATGGCTATGACGGAGCCACCGTTGATTTCCATTATCGACTAGGAATAAAAATTAGCTATGTGAAGAAGCTCAGGACATTGACGCTCACCATGGTTGAGATGAAAGATGGAGTACGCGTTCAAGAGTCTAGGACGCGTAAGAGCTGTGACGTGTCACTCTGTCACCAACCTCTCAAATTCCATGTCCGCTTCCACAGTTGCTCGCTGGAATGCAATACCTATGGTTCCTGAGCCAGTCAATAATTTAAAGGTACTCGTCATATATCGGTAGCCTCGACCGTTGCTTCCCTGCTTCCCTTTTCCTCTCGTTTCTCCAGCGACCACGGCCTGAATCTGAAGAAGACGACGATATGGCACTCGTTTCTCGGAGCCCTTCCCCCTCCAATGGCATGGACATGGACGTAGACAAATACGATGAATATCTTTCCGCTCCAGCCAGGGAAGTGGTCACTGTTGAAACCAAAATCAAACCGTCCAACAAAGGCTTTGCTCTTTTGGCAAAGCTAGGGTGGTCTGAAGGCCAACCTTTAGGGCTCTCTGGCGAAGGTAAACTTCACACTCCTGACATGATTCTGTTCTGAAATTCATGCAGGTCGTGTGGATCCCATCCCCTTTCAAATGAAAGCAGATTCGCTAGGATTGGGGAGAGCTAACGATGAACTACGCAGAATAGAGACTACAGTATCTCAACGCCGCTTCCTTGATTCAGAGCGTCAGAAAAAAGAAACCGACGAACAGCGCGCTGCCCGTCTAGTAAGTGCTTCAGTTGCCATGCCATTCTCAGACCTGATTTTATATCTCAAGGATGCATCAAAGCGACGCTCAGCGCTCGAACATGAAATCTCAGATACCCTCAGATCTTTCTATTGCAATCTATGCGACAAACAGTTCCAAAATGTGGCTCAGTACGACGAGCACACTAATTCCTATGCCCACCATCACAAGGCCAGATTTCGTGACATGCAGGCAAATATCCGTATCCAGCCGCAGGAAGAGATTGAAAAGCGAAAGGAAAAGGAGCGACGACGAGAGGAGAAGGAGCTCAGAAAGATAGCTGCTGCGAATGGCGTCAAAATGCCCAAGCCGGCTCAAGTCGCTGCCTTGGAAACAGACGCAGAGGTCGAAAAATCCACCGGGCCCTTATCAGAGCCCCCTGCTTCAGTCGACGCAGCTATGTCGCCTCCTGAACCCCCTGCTGCGACGGTGCTTGCTCCGGTACCTCCAACGACTATTGCTCCTTTACCTCCACCGTCTCAGTCACAACCGCCTTCGAAAGCCCAAGCCAGCCGTGCTGGTTGGCAGAATTTTCAAAAGTCCAACTCGCGACGCAAATAGCCGGCTTGCGAAAAGCACAATGTAATTTTATCCGTGGGAGTGAAGTTTGTATATATTCTTTGAATTTTTGAATTTAATAAACGATTTTTAAAGTCACAATTACTCGACACAAGGAGGCTAATTTTGAGGTAACGACTGAAACGGCGATAAAGCCAGTAAGCGGGGTCCACATCAGAGAACGAACAAAAAGACTTGACAAAGAAAAGCAGCGCCGGTCAATCAGAATCGCTACCTGAGCTGTCCGAACCAGAACTCGAGTCTGACGAACGGTCGCTGTCGTCTTTGGGAATAGGCGGAGGAGGATAATCGCTCGTCGGCTCAAACAATTTCATGCGCTGTTCAAGCTGTCGGATCTTCTCCGCTTCCACGTCTTCATCCATGCTCTTTCTCTTCAGTCCACCTGTCCCTGTCCCTTTACCAGGACGATTGCGCTTGTTCGTGGACGGACGCAAAGGGCGCAAGACAAAGTTGTACAGCTTCGTCAGCACCTTGGGCGGCAGCAGGTCAATTTCGAGTTCAATCTCTTCTGTGCTCTGAGGAAAAACACGTCAGGATGAAACAAGTTTGGAAAAGAAATATCCTACGTCTCGAATTTCTGGTACTCCTTCGTGGATGATGGAAATGACTTTTTCAAGCTTGGAACCCTCGAGCTGGGAAATGGCCTCGCTGAGGTCCTTCTTCTGGTCAAAGGTGAATACATCGTCGTCATGTTTTCGAGCCTTCTTCTTGGAGCTTTTCAAAGCCGACTTGGAAGACGAGGCGACGGGAGCCTTCTCTCTCTTTTCCTTCTTCTTCTTCTCCTTCGGCCTGCCTTTCAACATCGCAAGATTGCCCCTCATCGTCTCAATCTGTGACTCCATCATGGCAATAGTACCTGTGAAAAGAGGATTAATGTCAAGGAGAAAAGATGGTCAAAGCAGACAGACGTTGGCGGTCGTCATCCTCACTTTCTTCTTCGTCATCATCGTCGTCGTCGTCGCTCATATGGGAGCGAAGAGGAGGTAAATCTTTCCACCGCTCGTCAAAGAATCTCTGCAACTCGATGCCCGCTTGGTTGACGGGTGTCCCGGCAGGATTGAAGGAGAAACAATTACGAATCATGAGTTTGAAGTCTTCGAGGAAACGTTCTGCTGTCGTATATTCACGGTTCTCGAGCTTCCTTCTCATCGTCGAGAGATCCATAGGCTTCTTGACGATTTTGGGATAATGCGGAAGGTCAAGCTTGACATAATCTAGCTATCTGTGAGATGGAATGACTAGACCGAGTAGCGTCGACGTACCGACAGGGAGATAGAAAGGTTCCGCCATAGCCCAATGTTGTTTCTTATGCATCTCGTTGAGGAGTTTGACGCAAAACTTTAGCTGTTCCGATCCGCTGTCCTTGGCCCGTTTAGACTTGCGAATCTTCTTGGGAATATCAGGATAAGTGAGGTCCTTTGGAGGCGGTGGATGAATTTCGCGTTTAGGTCTGCCGATTTCTGCGTCAGATCGTCGTATCACGGGTACAGAGGTGGAGGCGCGCCGTTGAGGTTGCGCCTTCTTTGCAGGAGCAGGCGGCAGTAATGGAGGCGGGGTTGCCAATTTCTTAACCTGTGGTGAGGTTCTGACCTGTGAAAAAAAGTGTCAGCCAATTTCTTCATGTTATCAGCTGATAAACGTACTTCAATTGGGGGCAAATGCTTTAATTGTTTATCAAACACCTCTTCCACCCGCTTGCCCATGAGACTGATAACATGGTCTGGGCCATTGAAGGTAATGCAATTCTGAAAAATTAGGCGAACGTCAGAAATGAACTCGTCAGCGTTGTGATATCGTGGATTTTGAGGATTGGGATCAGGTCTGGCTGGATTGGAAGAGGCAAGTTTCCGCTCCACTGTCGAAAAATCCATTGGATTTTTAATGGTGATTGGATAATGTGGAATATTGAGAGCGACGGCGTCGACAGGACGCAAGAAAGGAGCTGCGTCTTTGACTTTCTTGAGACTGCGAACAGTACTCTGACAAAAACGATATTGTTTGGGATCGAATGAGGAAGAAGATAAGGATGGATTACTGGGAGGTGGAACTGGCGTTGGTGTCGCACCGTCTGTGATCATTGCTGAAGGCATCCCTGAAGTCGGAGGAGGAGATGCCGACTGCTTTGAACAGGGAGATGAGAATTTGGAAAGCCGAGAGCAAAGAGACGAGGCTCACATGTGCAATTGAAGCCTGGTCAGCATCAGAATGTACTCTCGGTCTCTTCGCTGGCGGCGGCTTATCATCTTCATCCATTGCAGCCGGGGTCGTATAAGTGGACATTTCGCCGTTTGTCGTTGGTGTATCTGGTATTCCCGGCGTCGTGGTAGGTGTATGCGTCCTGACATCGTCCATGGCGACATTCAGGTCCATAGAGACATCGAGGTCACCGTTGGGCTCTGATTTGAGCTCACCGTTGAGCTCGACATCGTTGACTGGCTCGGTATTCATGTCGATCCCATTCGGTTCAACTTCTAGAGAAAAAAGATGGTCAGAATGATCCATTGCAAGCAGAATCAACAATGCATACGGTGATCCGAAGGAGTTCCTACCTGGGGAACATTCGACGCGTCGTCAACGTCCAGCGACTTTGTCGGCATCGGTTCGTGTCGCGCGTCGCTCTCTGGTTGATCAGAGTCAATGTCTATCTTGGATTCTGGAAAACAGCCATTTAATTTGTTGACGCCGTTGACGACGACCTCGACGACCTTGTGTTCATCGTTGTCGACAGCCGGAAGCGAAGGAGGAGAGTTCATCAAGTTCCAGTCACGTGATACTGTAAACAGAGGGAATGAGTTACGGGGAAATTTTTTTGAGGGCGGCTGGTTTAAGTAGGTTGCACAGCCGGTTTGAGGGTCCGCCGCCGAACTTTATTTCTGATCTCGTTTGCAAGACCTGCCTCTTGCTCATCTCTCCTTCACTTGTACAGCTTGTTTATAAAATATAAGCATATATACAGTCTATTCCTCTTCCTTCTCCTCTTCGTGGTCGGACCCTTCAGCGAAAACAGGCTGGGGCTGATTTGTTTGCCATGCTTACGTAACGATGCCACGTCAGACAGGGCCAAATAGCGACAGAAAAATGGAGGAAATTTACCTGCAGTCCACATAGGGTCCTGTATGAACGAACGAGTCAGTCTCTGGCTCTTGGACGATGTAAAAAATACAGACCGAATTAGCGTATTTGAGAAGCGCTTCTCGGGGCTAGAAAAATAATTCATCAGCAACAATGACCAGTACAAGGGCCTTTTGTTCCACTCACATCTTCATCTCGTGTGTTATCCCGAACGAGATTCTGCACGACATGCTGAGTAGCACTGGCACCAACACGACCACCACGACCGGGCCCTGTGACTGGAAGTTCGGGACGCCGACTTTTCCGTGGGTCCAATCGATCCTTTTCCCTTTTTCTCTTGTTCCCTTGAATGATTCCATCGCCATATTCTCCAGCGCCCGGTGTATGAATAGAAGGCGCTGCTAGTGCGTCTGACATGTCCTCGACAGTAACTTTCCTCGGTGGACCCTTGTTCATCAGCAGTTTTGCGCCATTCAGAGATGTCAAAGGAGAATAGAGGACGCAGATTTCGCCGTTGGAAAGTCCAGTTACGATCTGTAACCTCAGTTGAGCGCTAATAATTCAGTGGGAATATCTGTTTGCATACCTGGTTAATCTTGGAATGCCAGAACACTCTGACAGGTGTCGCGCGCATCTCCAAGGTCTTTACAACATCCAAACTGTCTTTGCTCATGAACATGAGCTTCCCTTTACCGCCTTTTGCTGTTGCACCAGCCCCTGTAATCACATGCTTGCCATCTGGACTGAAAATAGCGTTGGTATTGGGATACAGTGTAGCGATGTCGCCACGGCTGGCCAGCGGTTTCTTGAAAGCTCGAATGTCCCAAACTGCGAATTTCTATCAGCGAAAGCCGGATTGGAACATAATATCACGGACGTTTAACCGTATCATCACCACCTCTGGTCAAGATTGTTCTTCCGTCGACTGAGAAAACCAGGGAACCGGTGTCTGTCCCTTTGGTGTGGGCACCTTCAATTGACGAATTGGGTCTGACGAAATTTGAACTCGTTTGCCAGATGTGCAAGGCACCATCGGAACAAGCTGGAAAGAACTTTTTTGGTTCACAATATTCTGATTTGACTGGGCTAGCTCACCTCCGGCAATCATGGTTCCATCAGGAGAATATGAGCAAGCTGTTACTTTGGTCCTTGCCCCTCGATCTTTCGACTTGACGACAATAACCGTCTTTTGCTTCCTTCTGTTCTCTACATCCCAGATTCTGCATTATGATATATTAGTAGTCAAAGAAGAACCAGAAACTTGGAACCATACCTGATGGTGGAATCTGCAGAACTTGTAATGAAGATTTTAGGATCCTTGGGATGCCAACAACAAGAGGAAAGCTCGCCGACATGGCCTCTGTTACAGGTCAGTGGCAAGGCAAGGCAAAATGTGGGAACTCGTACGAAGTATTCTTCATGTCGCGAATGTAAGGGTCACCCTTGACGAAAGTGGCCCTGGTAGTCGGTGAAGTGATCCACTCCGAGAAAATTGAACAAAACGTACTGCTCTTCACCGTCTCTGTCATAGAGTCTCGCCTGCGTTGTTCCTGTAATCAAAAGGTATTTTTGGCCGTCGTTGGAATACTTGATGTCATGAATCTATTGCCAACCTTGTAAGTCAGAGAGCGAGAACAAGGTAATGGACAGACGTAGTAACTTCCTGCGGGCTCGAAACTCTTAAACGGCTTGCACCGTAAATCCATTCCTCCAAAGTCCCACATCTTGCAGTCATAATCATGCGAACCTGACACTATACGAGCGCCAGACGGGTCCAGAGTCAAGGCCGACACAACTTTTGTATGGTCTTTGAGGATAAGTTCGTGGGTAATAGGAAACTGTGGCCCATCATCCTCTTGTTCTGGAAAGGGATGAAACTGTTCGTCTGAAGGAAACTCTTGTTCAGGATCATACTCCGGTTCAATCGTTGACGACTCGTCTTTCTCCTTTGGAAGGAGTGGAGGTCTCGAGGGACCAGGGCTTGAGGGAACGACTGCTGGTGGCGGCTAAGAAGAAATCAGCGCCTGGCTACAAACTGGACAGTGAAAACGTGCCATGTCATCTTCGCGCCTGGCTTTATCGAACCTTGTGGGATCCAGTGCGGCTTTTTTAGAAGATTTTCCAAAACCAGAGATTCCCATAGCAGCAAAAATATCACTGGAATCCATGGCTTCGACCCTTTGGCAAGTTGGAGAGGTGACACGGCAAATGAGTGACTGGCGACTGACGCAAGTGACGGTCACGCTTTCTTATTCTTTATTCTCTTGCATCGTCTCCTTGAACTTGAGCCTCCAATAATGCTGAAGCGACACCGACCAGTATCACCTGCACCATGTATCGCTGATGTGTCTTTGTCAGTTGATCATCGTGACGCCAAGCGTAGACGAACCGCTCCTCCGCTACTGGACGGTCGTACGCGAGGCTGGGGAGATCCTCAGAGTGCAGAGATTGACTCTGATGCTGAGAGCACGGAATCTGAAGAAGAGCAGAGCAGCAGCCAGAGCCAAGGGCGGCTTATTTCACCCAATTCCGAATACAAATCAGTCAACAGTTTCCTGAACGAGCTGCACACGCTGCACCGGCATCGACTCTTATTTTCTCAGCCAGATCCACAGCAAACTCCTTTTCCTTCAAATTCTCCTCTACGATGCCCGAAAGATTCGACCGCAGCATCTCCATTGAAAGGACGTTCTTGTAAGACAGCGGCAGAGCTCGGCGACATTGGAAACACTCTATTGGAGACTCAAAGGGTCTCACAGCGATATGAAGACACGAACAAGTTTCGTCTGCTTCAATTTCGTATTATTAAGCTCTGACAATGTTCCAGACTACTCGGCTCACTCTTTCTGTCTCGGAGGAAGGAGCGGTCGGACGAGACATGAATGAATAATGGACTAGTGGTGGTGTAATTAATGGTTAGAGGTCTGTGGTGTTGCATTGTGCATTGTATTCTATCATCAACTCGAGCTCTTCATGTTTTTTTTTTGGACTACGAAGCTGGTTTTGCAAGCAGCTTCACTGGTTCTTCAAGGACGCGACCCAGCTCCTCGTCCAGCAGACTGCTCATAGATTGGCCGTCTCGAGCATAACGCCAGCTATCGTCGGCTTCAGAATAGTCAAATCGTTTGGGGCCACTGGACAAAAGGATTGAGGTACGTTGGCAAGAGCAAAAAGGCGCTGAAAGGACTCACGAAAAAGGCGACGACAGCCATATCTGCTTATTCGGAGGCTGCTTGTTGATCACATAGGTGCCTGCTTCACCCAATCGCAGCGTCAGAACGCCGCTCTACGCGTTGTGTAAGCTGATATCGGGAAGCCGAATACGAAAACCTCGTACATGATAATCGACTTCGTGACTGGGGTTCCCGTGTTGGTCCACGATATCCTCCAACTCTTCGAGCAAAGAATTCATCGTTTTGTCCGAAAGTGAATGATACCGTTCCATGGATAGGCTGCTAAGATATTTTGTGGTTGGATGGACCGCTTTGAAGCCAGAAAAGTAGCGAACCTAACATTGATCTGAGGAGCGGGTGTACTGTAATTTCGCGTACGAAATGGCTGCAGCGGCAGTGTTCGAGGTGTGGACGCCCGTAGAGATAGTATTCGAATCGCAGAATGTCGCAACATGAGATGAGAATGAGGGCATGGTGACAAGTGTGACATGTCTCCCAACCAAGTCGTAAGAAAGGCATTTCCACCAGCTAGACTGGTGGAGATGAATATCTAAATTACATTCATTCATTCATTGTTTGCCCTCCTTCTCGACCCACTCTAGCCAGGATCCTTTGTAATTGAAAATCCTGATAATATCTTCATGAGTATAAGACAATTGAGGACAAAATACTACTTGCTTGCTAAAGCCACTACGTTTGGCGATGTCACCAGCAGTTGCAGCGCGTTTACCGCTCCGACAGTAAAATATGATTTCCTGCTTCGACTTTGGTTTGTCGAATCCATATTTGTCCCTGAAATCTTGTGGTGCTAGATGGAGAGAATTGGCGAGGACAGACAGAGGTAGATTGACCGCAGAAGGAAGCATTCCTTGCACGACTTCCTCCCTCTCACGAACGTCGATGATAAAAGTGTCCTGCAGAAGGGTTCATCACAGGAGGAGCGACATGATGATTGACGCACTAGGTTCGGACTTGCCGTCTTTTGTTTCATTTCCTCATACGAGATCAGAGGGGTGTCCCAGTCTCTCCCCATTTTCTTCGCCCATTCCTCCGTCGAGAGATCTGCAGGCGATTTCGGCTGGGAAGACTGGTAGCGAATGAATCCTATGGTCCGAGAGACACGATGACACGCTGGTCTGGTTGCTGCCCAGATTGCTGGTGTACGTCGCATGAGATTCATGGTCAGGGACAAGCCTCACGTCAGCTCTATCACGCGAAGTCCACAAGTTCTATTCGGAGCTAGGTTATGGAGGGTTATGGTCGTTGATCGTTACTAATGATATATTATCATATGACCTAAAATGTCGCTTCGAATTGTTGTCGATCTCTAACCAGATCGAGAGGACAAAAAGTTTTTTTTCAGCTTTGAGTATAAGAAGGCCAGCCAGTCGACTTCTTTCCCTACTCGCTCCTCCTTCCACGATGCGCTTCATTTCTGTATCTGTCTTGGCTCTCTGCGCAAGCATCGTCAGTGCTCATTTCCAGCTAAAATATCCCGATCCTCGGGGAGCTTTCAATGAGGATGATGAAGTTGGTCTTTGTGGTACGTCGCCAATTGAACGTTTCAATATTTGACTCAACCTTTCCCAGACGGATACAAAGACGTCGCGACGAACCGTACAGAGTTCCCTCTGACAGGTGGCTCCTTCTCTTTGAACTCGGAGCATGACCAATGGGTCGGTGAGTCTCAGATATGTATTGCTGCTCGACTGAAGCTCATCAAGCTTTTGTTCAGTTGGAGCCTTCCTAGCTAACAAGACCAACCCCACCTCGTTTGACGACTTCAAACAAATATCGCCCTTCTTCAGCAAAAGTGGCGAGGGAGTATTCTGTCTTCCTCTTGATTTCACCTCTCCCAACGCCACAGGCCTGACTGCAGGTTCGAATGTTACTATTCAGGTGAATCCAGGCTTGTTCTCATCACGTTCAATGAGCTAATTGTCCGAACCAAGTTCGTGTTTAACGGCGGCGATGGCAATCTTTATCAGGCAAGTTCCAAACTAGTCGGTCATGCCCATCACTCATCGTTTCATCCAGTGCTCGGACGTGACCTTGGCAAGCAACTTTACCATTCCGTCCAGTGTTGGCTGTGGCAATACCACCGGCGATAACTCGACAACTGGAGGAGGTAGTACTGGCGGCGCCCAAGAGACCTTGAAGTTGGGCAGATTTGCAACAGCTATGGGATTGATAATTGTGGCCGTGTCGTTACTTTGATCGCGTAGCACATCGGAATCGGTGCATCAGTGAAACGGGACATAATGAAACCATTCAAACGAATACGGCGCCGACATCTGAGTAATTCGTGTTGACAAAGTGAAGGCTTATAAGCCGCTTCTAGGGGCAATCACAATTTGCTCCTCTCAGTCTGTCCTTTCTTTCTTCATGCGTTTCTTCACCCGTCGAGACTCTATCCCTTGGGAAGTCTTAGGTACTCGTATTGTGGATCCCATTACGAACGACGACGACGACGACGATGGTGAGTTCAAACGAAATATTCGCTTGTAAAGTGATCAATTTTTGGGCAGACCTTGAGATCCTATCTCTCAGCGACACGGATGTTTCCCGAACATTTGTGTTCGATATCAAATCCACAAAGTGTGGAACATCAGTCCAAAACGCTGTAGTCTTTGCTCGCCAGCAGCTTCTAACGCAAGTCGTCAGGGACGGGTTCAACACCTTTATCGAAGAAGGGTACGTGGTCTCCTTCCAACAAATAAACTTTCTCTAATTTTGCGCCCTAAAAGCTGGCGAGTCACAGTATATCGAAGAGCAAAGACTCACCGAATCGAGGTCATCTATATCGCGCGACGTGTGTTACTTCTTATTCTTTCGCCTCGTCCCGACTTATGCTCTGCTAGCTGCACGAACACAGGGTAAAATCCCGGGCCCACGTCTGCCTCCATTCATGGCCATTCTCCAGGACTGCGCCTGGTGATGAACAAAGACTCAACTTAATTAATGTACCCATATACCGATATGTTGTAACTGATACCCATCTCTGTGAAAGAAAATGCTTTACTGCGCCTGTCAACTGCGGTTAGGCTGTAGAGTCGGATACGATTATACTTGAGGGTCGGAGAGCGTAACCAGTCCAAGACTGGGATGAATCAGTCAGAGAAGCGAAGATAATTGACATCGACGAACCTCGTCATATAACCCGATATTCAAGTTGGCAGATATCTGTTTTAAACCGAGCCAGAGAACTCCCGCTGTCATTCCACTTCCGCAGGTTGTAACGACTGAAGTATGTCCTTTCAGGATGCTCTCGGCGCGGTCACGACCAACTGCCGACACCAATGCATCCCGTAGAGCTTCGTTTTCTTTTAAAGATGTATATGAAGAGCCATCCAAAGCTTTGTTACTTTCAAGGAAATCGGTAAACGGTAGAGAAACCGAGCGAGGAATATGTCCTGAGCTTAATCCTGGACGAGGCTCAGGATCTTTCCCAGTGTATCTCCAAGCGGCCATTAGTTAGGACATACAAGAAAAGTCGTCAGCCGCCGGCTTACCTTCCGTTCGAACGCGCGTCCAACACTAACTCCCCGGCGTCGTTGGATGAATTATCAACCATCTGTTCGTAATCTGTCTGACTTTAGTAGCTTCTTGACACAACCTGGAATCTTACTTCTGATGGCAGTCGAGTCTAGTTTCACGACCCGGTATGTAGATTGTTGAGGAACCACCGGAGGACCAGATTCTAGAGGGAGACCAGAATTCGACCAGGCAGGTAGGCCACCATTTAGAATACTTGAATGTCGATGTCCAAAGGATCTGAACATGAATAAAGCTCGAGGTGCAGAGAAGACACCTTGAGAATCGTAAATCACCACTGCAGAGTCGGGCGAGATGCCGAATTTCTCTGAGATTCGTCAGACTTGATTTAATGTCGTGGCACAGACGCACCGCAAGCACTGGAAAACAGCTCCTCGGATGGCATCATATGTTTCAGTCCGAGCTCGTTGGGGCTTGCAACTTGATCCAAATCCAGGTATTGTGCGCCAGGAATACCTAGAGAAACTCTTGGATATCGTTTTCTAGCAAATTAGAGTGGAGCTTACGCGGTTTGGACAGATATTCAGACCAGGCATTGCGCGGTGAGTTGGGCATGAACCAAGAGGCATCGAGAATCGTCAGAGGTTCATTTTTCTTGAGGGCGGTGGCTAATTGTTTCGGAGAAAGGACCAATGGTGTATTAGTGGCAGAGACTGAAAAGGGCCTAGATATAGCAGTGAATCTGAATATTCTGAACCGGGATGCAGCGAACATGCTGATCTCGCTGAATCACGGGATTCACTGCTCTGACATCGCACCAGCAAAATGCCTTCAGACCAGAGCACTTGGCTTATCGCAATTCCTCACAATGGTGACACTGAAGGCATCGAGCAGGAACTCATCTCCAAATTCTCCAGCCAATCAAAGTCGTTTTCTCCTAATAATATGGCCCAAATAACTATACCCTCATTCAAGGTGCCATCGGAGTCCCAGAAAATGTCCAGCAACTGAGCCTTTTGGTAGACGGGAACCCTGGATCTCCTCATAGCCCTTTCAGAAGATCTTCCAAAGCAGGACGCTTTCTTCACCGCGACTGTAGCCAAGATTGTCGATACACTCAGAAACCTGACCAACAACGACCCATCTAAGCTTGCTCAGCATATTCTGGTCAACGAGAAGACTGTAGATGACTATCTTTTAAAGGGCTGGAAATGGAACGAAGGCCGCTACGGTGTTCAAAAGGGTTTGAGAGAGATGGTCGATACTCTGAACAAGGTGCGCCCATGCTCGGTCCTCCTTCCTTCGGATGACTGATACTGCAAAGGAAATGTCGTCCATCGATAATGCTACAAAGGCCAAACTCAATAATTACAATCTCGTCAAGGGGTCGCTCGTACAAATGCAGCGCAAACAGAAGTCAGTTCGTTTTTCGCTTCTCCATTGCTCTCCTATAACAATTATAGTGGAAATCTATCCGTTCGCTCTCTAGTGGATGTGGTCACCAAGGAACACATGATACAGGACTCGGAATATCTCGAGACATTACTTGTCGCTGTGCCATTGTCAGTCGGACAGGATATCTTCATCATTATCGTGCTCATACTGTTGCAATCAGAGCTCAAGTCAAGGATTGGAATCTAAAGTATGAAAGACTCGCTGCAATGGTGGTGCCGCGATCCTCTACGTGAGTTTGCTGTCCATTTCTTGCTTATTATATATTCAAACGACTGCAGGTCGATAGCGTCGGACGACGAGTACAATCTGTTCACTGTTGTCGTTTTCCGGCGGACACGCGACGAGTTTGTTCAGAAATGTCGAGAAAACAAGTACAGGTCGTCATTTGTCTCTTCCGCCGCTCAACGATCCACAGGTTCATTGTTCGTGACTTTCAGTATTCCGAGGCCGAGGTTATCAAACACCATGAGGACTTGAGCACTGCAGACATTACAGAAAAAGAACTATGGGTATGTGGTTATCGAGATTGTGCTTTCGTGGACTGATCAGTTGCAGACGGAGCTCCTCCACTTATCGCGCACCAATTTCTCAGAGTCTATGCAGATTCTAGTGCATCTCAAAGTCGTCAGACTCTTTGTCGAGAGCGTCCTTCGATACGGGCTACCAGCAAACTACATTGGAATTGCCATCAAGGTACGCAAGTCGCATTTCATCTGCCAGCTGCTGACCTTCTCAAAACAAGCCGGAGGGCAAGTCAGCCAAGAAGACGTTTAATCTGCTTCAATCTCAGTTTTCATACCTTCGTTCGCGATCGAATGGCGGCAGCACTCAACACAAGGGAGCCACTGACGAGTTTGTTGGAGAATATCAGTCTTTGTTGGACCAGGAATTCTTCGACTTTGTGCTATTTGAGGTTCCGTGGATCGTCTCATGAGAATTGGGACATTGTGGATATCGAACGGACAACCATTCATTGTAGCATTTATATTTTCTAAGATAATACTCCAGCCCGCTTTTTGTGGGAAGAATTTGTGTACAGACAAACGAAGACATTGGACAAATCGAAACCGACTACTTGTTTATTTTTACAAGCGAAATGAACGAGTTGAGAATGGTGTGATGCTAAGTGTGTACCAAAGATTTGGTCTTTTTGTAATAGTCCAGAGGAAGTTTTACAAACCGAGATTGTTGATGACACGAGTGACCTCTTCTGTAGCTTCGTCGTCCATTATGTATGATCCCAAAGCCCCAGACCTTGGAGGAGCGTAAACACTGGGGAATGAAGGAGCAGTTGCAGATGAAGGACTGGAATTTCCTCCAGTATCAGCTGTTGAGTAAGTCGGAGAATCGGGAGGTGGAAATCCTGAAGATGAAGACTCGGCAATTTTGGACAAGGAATATGTCAAATCAAGAGATTGTGCGCGATTCGTTAACGACCGAGGTTGACTGCCGATCTGCTCTTTAAGTTTGGCTTCAAGGAGCGAATCAGAGCCGCGTTTGAGCGCATCCTCATTATGTCTTGTGCGTCCCGGAATACCAGATCCCTGGGAGATACTGTCAGCTTATCGTCTTTGCTCAATCAGGGAAATACTTGCGATTGGTGGCAAAGGTGTCCAATAGTCCAATGATGGCCCAGCGTAAGCAACAGGATTGTCGTCGCGGTCTTCCAGGTTGTAAATGTAGGCAGGAGAGTTGAACAATGCTTTGACATCGGGAGAGGAGTTGGCCATTCGCAAGCGTCGATCTCCAACAAGGTCTGATGAAGGGTGCGAAAGGTCCGCTGATTCTGTAAAACTGTTACAATCTTCTTCTGGCTCGATACATTGTTGGACTTACCACGAGTCTTGGCAGCAGCAGAAAGCACCTTGCTGTCAAAATGAGGAAATGCCTCTGCAAAAGAGTCGCCTCGTTTGTGGGTGTGAGCAGTCGGAGACGGATAAACATGAATATTATGGTTGATCAGGAATTGTTCCAGCATTTCGCGAGCAGTAACCAAAAAGTCGCTGTTACTGCGTTGACAGCGAAACTTGAAAGAATATTCAGGCATAGCCTCAGCCGACCCATTACCATTGGGATTGCTAGAAGATCCCCTCATGTTCGCAGTGATGGACACCTGTATTTCACGCTTGACTCGCTCGACTAAGGCAACAAAGTCCTGCGAGGCGCAAATTCGAGGAAGATCCGCACTTGGAGGGATAGCCATATCAGCCTCAAAAGGAACATGGTCCTGAAGAAAAGTCAGCAAGGACACAAAGCAAAGAATATCAACAGACGCACCAATAACATCGCAGCTGCTATCTGAACCTGACTTTCTGGTCCGAATATTGTCACAACGTCAGATGCCGTCTCTTTGTGTGGGAAGTGGACTCGAGAATTCGTCTTGGTCTCGATATCGTGAATGAAAATGCATTTCTCCCCCAAAAGCGTACGATGATATCGACGAGGAATGGATAGCGTCTCATTTACAAAGTCCTTGTCCTGAGATTAACATGTCAGCGTGTATTTCAGACCAATATGAGCTCCCGACCTTCGGATTGACAAGCTCCATGACAGATTGCTTGAGGTTGTCCAAGTTGACGGCGTTTTTGGCAGGAGTTCGAGCGACAACATTGTCATCATTGTCATTGTAGCCTCCAAGAGAAGCAAACTCTTCGGCGTTGGAAAATTTAACGTAGACTCCGTATTTCTTCATGATACGCTGGATGCTACGACCACCGACACCAATGATGCGTTTGTGATACGTCTCCGGGACATGGAAGGAAATCTCAGCAGGGAGCTCTTCCTGGAGCAAAGAAAGACCCTGCAGCACAGTATTGTCGGGGGCCGAGATGTCAATGAGGAAATTGTGGTCATTAAAGGTTTCGAACTTGATCTTGACGTTCGTGGTCTGCATGATCTTGTTGATTTTCCCATTCTTTTTGCCACTGATGAATTCGCGATGGTCGTTGGAAAGCTCGATTTGGAACCGAATTTCATGGTGAAACGCCTAGACAGTAACATCAGAATGGTTCAAGGACCTACTGTATATCAATCTTATACACACCTTAATTATCTCCAGACCCATGACCATATCCACAGCGGAGCGAACTTCGTGTTCTAGACCGTGCATCTCGAAACACATGCTCTTGAATACAACCTCAGCACCAGTAGCGATAGCGATTTGTTTGAGAAGGTTTGTAACTTGAGCGGGATTCAAAGAAGCAGGAAGCATCATCGCATTAAATTGCGCAGGCAGAAGCCAAAAGGATCCGACATAGTAGCTGCACGCCTGTTGAACGTCAGAAGCTGCAGTTGGAAGGAGTTTTTGGACTTACAAGGAGCATAATAGACCGAATGGTGCGCTGAATATTCACCCGATGGTCGCCGTACACAGTAATTAGACTGGTAGAGCTACCAAGGGCCGGAAACTGGATAAAAGTGGCATTGTCGCTCATAATGGATTTGAGGTCATCGGCGCGATCAGTGACCATCCAGTCCAACTTTCGCGGGAGGATAGCGGTGTCTCTAGAAATGACAGATTTGCTCTAGGGTCCAGGTCAATAATCGCTTCAATAATGTCCAGCCAAATCACCTTATTCACGGACACCTGAAAAAGCATATCTCTGGCCCTCTGAACGCCGAAAAATTCACCAGTGATCCAGATGGCGCCATTGTTCCTCGCGGCATTTGACGTGGTAGAAATGTCAGCTCCTACTAGGCCTTGTAAAGGGGATGGCAAGTAGATATTGGTAGCAGTTTCCTCTTGAATGGTTTGCAGGACGCTGCGCTTTCTGCCAGCGATGATGGCGTGTAGTTTGTTGTCAATCTCGCACATTTCCGCATGTAGCCCACTCTGTTACGAAAATCAAGTCAGTTTTTGCATGACGACGGTGCTGCTGCACTGACCAGTTCATCCAGCATGACCAGCAGCCGAACTCGGGCCAAATCAACGGAGTCCCCAGTGCCACTGACGACAAGCTCGCATATACGCTCTGTCTCGAGACCTGACCAGCCTGCATTACTGCTAATACCATCCGGCGGTGTCCTATTAGAAAGAGAAAGAGGGCTGTTGACAACAGCGATGTGAGCCAAAGTCTGGGAAGCAACTTCGTCGAGTCTACGACGAACTTCAGCCTTAAGGGCAGGCTTCGAAGAAGGAGAGTCGAGGATTTCGGAACGTGTAACCTTGATTGCTGCGCGATACTTGGATACGTCAAAAGGGTAAGTGGCAGAGGTAAAAGAGAAGCTCACTTGAATTGGGCATTCTTTTAAAATCATCCCCCGAGCAACCATCACTTGCTGGTAAGCTCCAGTAATGTGAAAATTCCAGCCACGGCCCTGGTCCGCCATAAAGTAGGAAATATGGACGCCATGCAAGGTCATTGCCAACATTACAAGTTTTTGGACTGCTTCATTGTCGAGCTCTGGAAGATTGTTGTTCTGAATGTGATGTGCTGCTGGAAATGAATCGTTTGTGGGCGGTGCTCTCGTGAGGTCAGACAGATCGAAGGAAGAAGCTGGAGAATGAATGTGTCGCGACCGGCGTGGATATGAGAAGCATGTTGTGTAGACGTCCAATGCCATGGAGCCAAAAATTGAAGGTAGAATAGGAAAATGACTGGTCGGTTGCAGCAATTCCAAATTTCGAGATAGTAGGAGGGGTATTGACGCAAAGTGGTATCAATGTCGGTCAATGTCAGGTCAACTCTGCCAACATTCAACGGCGAGCTGAAATGACCGAACAAAAAGCGTGAAATAGGAGCAAGTCAAGAGGAAATAAAAAGTTCGAGTGCGTGATTACTTAATAATGCCGTCGGTGTCACCGCGATTCAGCTACAAGTCAAAGAGTCTATTAGGATACATACATCTAGAAAAGTATACATTGTCGGTTTCATAGAGTTTCATATGCCTAAAGCATCAGTAGCCCCATTCTCAAAGAGCTGTCCATTGCATTCAGAACCAGGCGTCGAGAAATGGACATATGGGTCTTTCGAATTAATGCGACTTCCACACCTTTGAAAGTAGTCTAGTCAGGCCATAAATCAGAAGGATATACACACTCACCGAAAACAAAAGTGCATTCCACAACGGCAGGTCATCTTCGAAAGTTAACGCGCGTAACAAGAGGATTTCAAACTGACGTACATGGTTGCACCCCAAGCTCTTTTCCACTCGTATATTACACCCCGGGCATGGTTGAGTCGAGCTTTTGAGCAATTCGGTGTTGAGCCGGGCCTCTTCATAATTGGCCACTAGCCTCAACATATTTTTTCGTCCAAATCGGATTTCCATGAGACGCTTCCCGTTGTCATCAGCTGTAAGATATTCCCGAACCCAGGTCTCAGACATGGATATTGGACAGTTCATGACTGGGCCATGCCTGTTGAAAGGGTCAGTCAACCAAGTCATACTGCCTGGAAGACCGAACCATGTTCTGGAGCAGAAAGCGCAGAATGAATAGCCACAGTAGGCGCAAGTGCGCAAGCGGTCCCATCCATTATCTCCATCTCCGACGTCTGGTGGTCTGGGAACAATTCGACCGCAGAAAGACATTGGACAGATACAGATTCCAGGCTCTAGACTCAAGATCAGACTATGAAGCAGTAGCAGCGACCACGACCCACCACGCTCGATAGCCAGCTTTTCCTTCAACCAGCGCCATCTTTGTACCTCTTCGTAATTGACGACTTGGGCAAGCTCCTCTTCGTTGACCAGCCTTTTGGCTTTGATGCAGTCGGAATCAGGACACCCTACACGTTCAACATCTCCCTCTTTGATACATAGCTTCCAAAAATCTTCGAGACAATTTCTACAGAAAATGTGACCGCATTCCAGTTCAAGGCATTTGGATCCTTTCCAAGATAAGCAGGAGAGCGAACGAAATGATAATGAGCACCTTTGTAAGTTCCCAGACAGATAGCACATCCATAGGAAGACATAGAGAATTTGTTGGATTCTACATTCTTTGCGTGCGCCGTGAGCAGCCGGCACAAGAGTTGTGGCGCAGGATGAGGGATCCTTTACCGCAATGAGTCAGCAGAAGCAAGAAGAGAGCTCAAAAGCAGCGCACTGGACTGTCTCGAGGTAATCAATATCCCTCAGAAATTCACCGCTGTTGATGACTTCGACCCAGGTACACAAGACCCCTTCGCCCGGGTTCCATCTCGAGAGCAGCTTTTTAGAGAGTGCAGAGGTTTGAGACGGAGTGAGCCAAGTAGAAAACAGGGAAGATATAATCGGAGGTCGGCTGTCTGGATAATCAGCTGGTAGGACAATCGAGAGCAGCAAAGACGGTAAAGTTGAAAGAGTCAGCTTTGTATTGGAACCATGACTGTCGTCATAAATATTGATTGTCCGAGGCGATGAGAATTCCACAGGAATATCAAGCTTGATCGAGCTTTCTCCAACATCTGGCCGCCAGGCGCTGCCAGTAGTGAAGTCTGGGTAAATGGATACAAAAGACAGCCATTCATCGCTGTCGAAGTAAGAGGCAGCCTGGCTCATGCCGTCATAGGTCACGCGCTTGGGCAAAGTTTCTTGGACGTCGACCTGCTCACAGCGTCCTCATCCTCTTCGCGACCGTCTGGATGAATTCACAAAATTTCGTTCGGGCCTTGAAGAGCGTTTCGGATCCTCCAGCCAATCATGACCGTCCCAAAATAGACCTTGCGACTGAGGCCTGGAACGACGCGTCTTTCTATGTACCCAGAAAGGAACAAGTCATTTCAGAATGGCTCTTGAGCAAGCTGCTCAAAGACAGCAAAGGAAATAATCCGTCAGTACCTTTTATCCCATATTTTCAACTGCCATAATGTTATATTTCCAGAGATATCCTGGATTCTCGCTACTGGTCGTTACTAGCGGACGTCTTGACTGCCCGGGCTCTCAACGACAACTGGCTTGTGCCGCTCCTTAACCAGATCAGCATAGCACCCATTGTGGTTTCCTTCTTCCAAAACCAGCCACCGTCTCAGCCAGCACCTGCACTTGAAGCGGTCAACAGATGTTTAACCGTGGTTTGGCCCTTGTCTGTTGCCAGATTCAGTGCCGACACCCTGCTTCAATGCTTTACAGCTATGATCAATTTCTTAACCAAGTCTGATATCAGAGATGATAGTCTCTTTCGGTCAGTACAGGCAATCGTATCCTCGTATCGATCGTCTCTGGAACACTCGAATATCAAGAAAAAGGTGTGCATTCTTGAAACAGGTTAGGGTTGGAGCCTCACTATGTGCCAGATATACCAGTCATTCTCTGAGTCACCATTGTCTGACTGGTTACTGTGTTTAACAATCAAACCCACCTCGAAACCAGTCGAGGATGCCTTGCAAAACATCTACATGGCCGGCGTGGACACACTTTTCAGCTTGGACGTCCTACGTTCACCTGACACCGACCAAGACCTCATTCAATCTCTGTCCAAGATCGATCCCGGCGTCGTCCTTGTCACTCTTCCCCGACTGTTTTCGTCTTTTATCCAAAGTGTGAAAAAACACAGAGCAGCAATCTTTTCTCAAGGCTCTTCAATTCAGTCCTCCGAATCATCTCTTACTGCCTTTCACGCCATGGGGATGAGATTCTTCGCCTCATGTGCGCCGCTGTTGGAGAATGATCGCTTCCCAGTCGAGACCTGGACCGCAAGAACAAATCTACTGGCTTTGGTGCACCAAGAGAATCTATTTGTCTATCAATCAGAATCAGTTGGGGTATTTGGGAGGACCACAGAACTTGCATTGAGCATTCTGGCATCCACAGGTAAGGGATTTGCGCTTGAGATGACAGTACTGACTTTCTCCAGATTCGCAGATCCATGTCGCCTCTCTTTCAATCGATTGTATAAGCTGTCTTTTGAAGATCGACTATCAGCTTGTTGCGCCAATTCTACCCATTGTTTTGCCTCGATTTTTACTGGTGAGAACTCGGTAAATTGTTTGTTGGTATCATCTTGACACCTTTTCAGCAACATGATAGTGAACATAGTGTATGGGCCTGTTCTGACCTGATCCGAGAGTATCACGCGAAAACTCGAACCATGAACGACTATGTGGAAATGCTCTTCTCCGCTGTCGGATCGTCCGAAATCGGCGCTTTCCCACAAGGCTCTCGTCGCGCTTACCAGCTAGCGTCTTCTTGTGCTCTGCTACATCCAGATCATCTCATGCGGCTCTCGAAAGCTCTTCAATTATTCCTTACGCCAGCACATGCGGTGGAAACCGTTCGACACACCTTGGATACACTCAACTCTTGCTGGGACAGCTTGTATGCAATGCTGAAGACAAGTGATGAAGTGAAAAGTGCGAACCCTGACACCCTGGCTGTCGCCTTCTCTCTCAGTGCTCGGCTGGCCACTGTCATTTTGTCCTCTTTGCCTTCGCAGTCTCTGACATTGGCCATGCGGGAAGAGACATCTGCATTGCTCGATGAATTCCAGCGGTCCAGTTTACGAAAAGCCCTATCCAAATTGCTCAAGACTATTACACAAACTAAAGACGACGAAGGGTGGACGTCCAAAGCAGCATTGGCCGCGCTCCTTCGACTCCACCATGTCCTCAATTTAGAGGATTCCTTGGTGAATAGAGAGCCCTACTACAACGACAAACTAGTGAAAAAACTAGCGGAGATTTACGACAATGATCAACTGCCCGAACTCAACATTGAGATCGTATTATTTTCCATTCGTTGTTTCCTCTGTATGCTAAAGTCTGCATATAGGTTCGAATGTTGCTCATGTATACAGCTGTGGGCAGATTGACTGATACACCGGCTGTCTGCGACCTGATACTGGCTCATTTGGAAAAGCAGCCGATGTCAAGCGCCCGCCAGGACCTTCTCAGGTCACTAACCGATCGATGGCTGCCGGTTCTCGAGTTTGTCCCCATGTCATCTTGTATCTGCTTTTTCAAACCTTTTTTCCAACAGCGCTCACGCTTCAGAATCACAACTCGAGGGCTTAGTTAAAGATATTGCGTTTACACCTGAGAATGCTGATGCCACAAATATACTCGCCTCTGCAGAGTTCTGGGAATTGCCCAACATACGATGTGAGTGTCTCGGGTTTCCTGTACTGTTCGCTGATAGGCGTAATTCAAGTGGCCTTCTTGGCCCATGTCGAGAAATCAACCGTGATCCTCGATTCCGACACAGAGAGTGAAGACTTTATCTCCCTTTCAGAATCAATTTCTCTCGACGAGGACAAGTTGCGCGATCTCACCTCGGTATATCAAACGCTTCTGGGTGTCCCGACAGAATACTACCCTCGCCATTTGAAGGCCAAGCTCATAAGAAGAGCCTTTGTTGTGGATATACTTGTCTCCCGGGGACCGCCACAATTAGCTGAGAGCAGGACACTTGATGTTATTCGGTCATTCTGCGCACGGCTCCTGGGTTCAGTGGACTTGCCGGTAAGTGACTAGGTTACATGCTGATTGATTTCTCATTCCTTCTAGACCCAAAGCATTTACAGCTTTCTCGAGTATCTGATTACAAACAACGAGACGACTTCCTCTGAAGGTCCAAATACAGCCATCATCAAGCTGGTCGAGGTTCTCCTGCTGTAAGTGTCTATTTGTATCATCTGTTTGAAAGTTAACCCCCAATGACGCAGGCCCCTGCTGAGAGCAGCTGAAACAGACACATCTCCGACCGAATTCTCTGCGTGCTGTAGAAAGCTTCGCCATCTGTCCTTTTCACGGTGGAGCTTGCGTTCGGAATGTTACGCCCGAATGGTTCAATTATTGTTCCAGTTTGGCTCATTCAACAAGTAGGTTTCATGCTATCATTTGAATTGACACTGAGTGACTCCGAGGTTCACTGAGGAGACTCGCGACAATCTTCGGAAACTGCACGACAAGCTTCTCAGATCGTTATCATCGAAACTGGATGAAAAGGTCGCCAACTCCGAGGTGTTGAAGGCATGGCAGCACACTTTACTATTGGGAAGATGGTTAAAGTTGGAAGGTATTGGATTATCTGCGACGAATCGCTCATGAAGGCTGACAATTGGGTAGACAGGAATATCCGACCCTTGGGACGGAGACTGTTTTCGGAAATAGCCAAGGTAGGACCCGAAGAGGTCGACAGCATCAGGGTCATCACCTCACTCGCCATCACCATCGAGGAGTTCCATGCTGCGTCCGAGAGTGAAAAAGTCTCTTACCTCGACACTATAGTGGCCTCTTATGCCACCATTCTAGGGATTGTCGACGCCGAAAGCATGTCGTTTGATTTCCATGGCTGATACCGTCACTGACCTACTTTGTTCCACAGGTATTCATCAGGTCGATTCTCGCCTTGCTCAGATGTGTAGCATTCTTTCGACAGAGGATTATTCATACGTAACCGACATAGTTTTGGATCTGTTAGCAGACGATCTCGCTGATTCCTTGGAGCGACGTCGACTGATCCACATTTGCGGAGTATTATTGCAGGATCCACCTCAAAGTGAGTCGAACCAAATCGTCCGTCAATCAGATCCTTAACATCCACAGATACGCTCAAGGTAACTCAAGCCTTCATGACCAGATGCCTGGCCAGGTTTGCAAGTTATAGCGTCGAGACTGGTTCGACACGAGTCGAACAGGAGATTCTCCAGTTCATCGCACGGCGATGTAGCGATAGGGTTGGTCTTCAAATTGTCATTCTACAACTCCCGTTTGACTTTTGTCATCTAGCCTGCGGCTTTGCGCCTGGTAGATCTCAACAGTATCTGGTCAATCCTCGCGAAACTTTTGGCGAATTCCAACTGCCACGACTCGGAAACATCTGTCACAGTCTTTCGAGATATCGTGACCATTATCAGTGCACTTGTTCGTCTACGGCGCGATTTGCTGGTTCACACTCTTCCACATCTGAGCATGGCATTGCGTCAGCTCATTATGTCGACCCGGGCAGCAAGACCTTATCTCGGCGCAAAGCAGAGCTCGTTGGTGGCAAAGTCATTTCCTAAATGGGTCGCAGTAGATCAACCTCTTCCGGCCAGCGAGGGAAAGATTTTATCTCGTCTCTTGGAAACATTGCTGATGAAATCGGTGGCGAGAAATCATGGATCTTCTGCAGATGTTCGAAAGGCCGAGTCGCTTGCGAAACCATTTGCAAAACATGCGGCCTATCTATTGCAAGCATATCTAGAGGCCATGAATGATCCTCTTTGTAATCTTTCACTGGGGGTCCGACAAGAATTGCTTCCTGGGATCTATGCATTGTGCGAGATGCTCAATGAGCACAACCGCGATGCCATGATGTCCTCGGCGCTCGATGCCACTGGCAAGGCCGCAATGAAATCTCTTTGGAAAGAGTACGAAAAACAACATTATGCAGGTCAAGGTTAGGGCAAAAAGTACAATATATAGTGTAATCGAGTATAAAAGGAATCTAATCTTTCAAATCCGAATCCAAGTCGTCAGATAACCCTGCTGCGTACAACAATAAGTCTTCTGGAGAGATTTTATCGGATACAGCTGGTTTCACGCGAACAGGGCTCAATATCGGGGATGACAACCGTCGACGTTGTCTTGGAGGAGATTCTACTGGCTCTCTGGGCTTGAAACCACCTTCGTGCGGCTCAATCTCGACAGGTACCGGTTCCGGAGCCTGATTGGGTTGCTTCAGTGCCCGCTCTTTTACGTCCTTCTCTAGTGCCTCCCAATCTCTTTCTTCGACTGCAGGTAACGTCGTACCAATATTCGCCTGCTGGTCAGCACCTTCGTTTCCTTCTATGCCGCAATGCGCCTTGACGTAGCTCAGACGGACTTTTTGTCCAACTCGGGATCGAGCGTCAAGCATTGCCGCAATGTATCGTATCAGAGGAGCATTTTTGACAGGTTCACCTGTGGATGAACGATAGTTATTTCTTTGCCATTTCGCAAGCCATTTCGAAAAACCTGTCGAAATATCAGTATGACGAGCCCGAGCCCAGCAATCCTTACAATCTATCGAATAACGAGAGTCACTCTTGATCACCAACGGCGCAGATGTCACCGGGACTGTTTCCAGCACGCGTGCGATTGCCTGGTTAATTCGCAATGTCAGTCTGGGCGTTTGGTATTCAGATGAAGAAAAATCACGATCAGTTCGGCGCGATTATTGGTCTGTGCTCCTGGACATCGTTCGGCTATATTCCTGACAATATCTCAGACCCTATGACACCTTTGAGGAAGTTGACTGACCTTGAATCGTTGTGTCCCCACCAGACGCCAACTCCTGCGACGCTACCAAGTTGTCCATTTCCTTTGACAAAAATGAGTTGACACGTTTAAATCTGGATGTTGAAATGACCTTTGCATGCACCATCCGAGAACACGACAACTCCATCTTCGTCCTCAGAGTCGTCTAAATTGCGCTTTTTGCTCTTTTCAACCTGAACCATCGGTAGTGTGACCGACGACGACGCTCCAGCTACAAACCCTTCAGCTTCGGATAATGTGTTGAATTTTTTGTATTTCGCTCCAACGTAGCCTTTGACTAGAGGTTCACACTCCTCCCTGTGTTGACAGTTGCCATTGAGCGTGGAGGATGGAGCATGATGAGAGGGCTTACCAGGTGCGGAAAACTCCGATCTCTCGTCCTTTGTTAACCGCATAGAATTTCGACATTATAGCTGATCTCGACAGCTCGCGAAAGACGCGACTGACAATATATCTCGGCGACAATGTGACTCTTGACTCTGAGTGCGAAGTTTAACTTTGTGAACACTGGACAGAAGCGTCACGTGCAGGACGCGACTCACGTTCCAACCCTTCATTGGCAGCCGCAGAATACAGTTGGTACGTTGACTGAATCTATTTACTCAGTCATTCAATCGACTCACCGCTTCCTCCGCCATTCGGGACCAAACTCGAGTCAAGATGACCGCGATCCCGCATTGTTATGGTGAGAAGGTCGAGAGACGGCTGACTAGATTTACTCTGGATAAGACATCGTCCTTGTTCTCCAAAAGGTCTTCTCTCACATCTGGCGCCAAATTCTCCAAACTCGGACAAGGACACTTCCCCATCTGACGTATGTTGTCCAAATTCGGGTGTGTCCTTGTACTTTAGAATTCTTCGCCAGAGCTATATAAATGGGCTCAGCTTGGACAGCCAGGCGTATCACCTCGCTCCCATCAGAGCAAGCTGTTCCAAGACAAAAGCTAATTGTTCAAACAAAACAATTATCTCTGTCAACCTCGGTCTGGACTTGAACTATATCATTGTCCATAAGCACCTGCATTTCACGCCATTAACGCCCTTCATTGTGCCAACCGTCATCCAATCTGCATTTATTTTGCATCCATTTCGTTCTTTTACATTGAATCGATTTCATGTCTTCCTACAACTACACTTCACCTCCTGCATCGCCGACTTTCGGCCTGTTTCCAACTGGTGCAACGTCGCCCAATGCATTCTCTTCATTTCACCTGTCTCCACGAGACTCGCATACCATGTATGCTGCTTTCACTGCTGCTACTGCTGCTGCCGATGGGCCAGCGAAACAACCAGCGGTCATACAGCAAACGGCTCCTAGGCAGAGCACGTTACGGAGATTGGTTTCTCGAAGGTTTTGAGAGGTACTGGGTCAGCAGGACATGATAATACCATAGACTAGGCTATTTATTTAATTGTACAAAAACTTGTAATTTTAGACGTCACGAGTTGGGAAGGACAGATTGACGGGCCGATCTCATGTCCAAATTTGTGTTTCCTTTTCTACGTCCTCGATGCCACTATCGCGAGGGCATTCCAATCTGTCCGACGCATATTCTCTCGTCCTGCTTGCAGAATACACCAATACTCTTGATGCTCTGCCGCTTGATGTCTCTCGTAGTTTCGCAGACTTACGAGAGCTCGACGCTGTCATGTCCGCAGGAATGGCTTCAATAACCACCAAAATCCAGAATCTGACCCAGATGATCGAGCAAGGGACAGTGCCAAAAGAAGAGCGGCTCTGGTTGCTCACCGACATCGCTGACGAGGCCACCCGGCTCAAACCGGGCGGTGAAGACAAGATTCGGGTCGCAGCACAAGCTGCTGATCATCTCAAGTCTCATAATAATCATCTGAAGCAGCTGGCAGAGAATCTACCAGGATTCGATGCTTCGACCCTCATCAGACAGACAACCTACCCCCATGTTGCAGCAAAGTCATATATGCCACTTATTCCAGCTGAATCTGGCCGTCGTCGACGGGGCGGTGTCAGCAGTCAGCTGCTCTCCACTGCTCCTGACCCCAGTCCGATCAAAAGAAAAAGGAATACTAGAGAAGAGGAGTTGGAAGCAAAATCACCAAGAAAAGACAAGGCTGGCGATGGTTCTCGCGCCAGGAATGGAGTTCGTAAAAAGTATGTCTCGTTTTTATTCCTTCCTGCATCAGACTTGACGAATTTTCTAGGAATGAACGCGCAGTTTCCCCTGCAGAGTCCATGGCATCGGTCACCTCTCACAGGCCACCCCAGAATGGCCGAGACCACAATAGCGCTTCTCGCGGTCTTCCAAATGGTTCTCGTGCTGGAAATGGCACTGCAGCAGCAGCATCAAACGGCAATAAACGAGCTCGCTCCAATATAGCGCAAGCTAGCCCCGGTCCCAATGAGCATTATTCCAATTCACCTTCTTATTCTGCTCCCAATATGGCGCGTCGAGACGGCTTCAATGTTCCACCTTCGTCTTCCAGTCATCCTTCCTTGCCACCCCCTTTTCTCAATGGTCATTCAGGTTACGATTTGCCTGCTTCAAATGCCAATCCAGACTGGAATACTCCTCGACAATTGGAGGGACCTGGAATGCCTGTCGCCCGAACATATCGCCCAGTTACTCCGCCACTTCCTATTAATGGCGTCGGAGGAGCACCGACAGACGGTGCTGGAACAGAAGTCGGTGAAGGAGAAGGAGACGGAGACGATACTCTGTATTGTTTCTGTCAAAGGGTCAGCTATGGAGAAATGATTGCATGCGACGATAACAACTGCGAAAGGGAATGGGTGAGTGGAACATTTTTCTTGATCTACATCCATTCATTGATCTATTTACTTCAGTTCCATCTGGCCTGTATTGGTCTCACAATTCCTCCGGATGGACGCTGGTTCTGCGAGCCATGTAAAAATAAACGAAACGCAAAACGCTCAGGTCGCGGTGGGAAACGTCGTAATGGAGGGCGAGCGAGAGGTGGTACATGATACTGTACAAGTCTTACATTGTTTTCTCGTGCTGGTATGAATTCCTGCTTTTTCGACATCAAAAGCACCATTTCAGGACTTGGCACCCCAAGGTAACCGTAAACCATCTCGCAAATAGAGCTCCCAAGTCCGATCCTCTCCCTTTTCACCAGTTTTCCCTGTCCCATGAGCTCTTTCGCCTTTTGTCATTCGATGCTCGTATCCTTTCCACACTGATCTCGAGAAAGTGAATGAACGTAGAACAACATAGGTTGGATTTGGAGAATGGCTGCCTGTTGGCGGCGGTGGATTCTTCGCTAGCTTTGGAATGTCCCTAATGAAGTTAATGTCGAGTCAGGTCAAGATTCAAGAGCAGCGCTGACCAGAGCGTATAAGGGACCACATTCCGCAAGGTAATCAGAACTGTTCCGCGAGTATGCTGCAAAGATGACGGTCCAGCGTCCGTCGTAATGTCCTCGCCGTCGTCATCACTTGTGTTCCCAGATTTTGAGCGAGACTGTTGTACGGGTATTGAGCCAACTTGCAGCACAGCCGCGGCAGACCCCAGGAATCCCAAGACCAGAGCTTGATTTGACAGTATATTTCGATCTTGGTCAGTGATTCCTTTGCCTGCACTATCAGTTTAGCACAATCTATTTTCTGGAACTACAGAGGTGGTTCTCACTGAGGAAAGTTGAAATTTATGCGGTCCCATCGTCTTCCTTTGAGACTGGGGTATTTCTCCAGTCGGGTCGCATCGATATCAAACAGGACGGAAACTCCACGTGCAATGAGAGTAGAAACAATGTCTTTGGCGTCTGGGTATTTCTCATAGCATTCTTGCTCTGTGTCATAGCATGTTCTGTACGAGAAAACGTCAGGTCAGGTTTTTCGCAAGCCAATGAAACATTACGCGGTGATGTTTCCCGGTGGAAGATATTCGAGGCCGGCTGGAGGATCCTGGACGAGTGCTCTGGCGAAGGAAAAATTGCCTTCTCCCACCAACAGGATCTTGTCTGTTGGCAAGAAAGGAATCGTTGGTCTGGGAGGAGCGACTCCCTTTCTTTTTGGTTTTGGACGTTGCTCGGCGAGTCTGGCTGCCTGATTGGCCTTTTGCTTCTGGTTATTTTTGAGCCGAGACTGTTGTGATTGCAGAACAGATTTGAGTTTCGACTTGCCCATTCGATAAGGGATAAGGCCGGCAAGCGGCAGGGCCCGCTACCCAGGCTTCGCGTGATTCGTCACATTGTGACTTTACCGGCCGGAATCCGGCGTTTAGGTTACACACGCCATCCTGGCGGCTCAATACGAGATGTAGCAAGAACTTCTCATACAAATCACATTTAATTGCTGTTCTTTAAATTTTTCAGTTCTGACAAGGTCCTCAAAGCCTAAAGGTATGTACTCGTATGGACCGTTATGGAGAATATCAATGATAATAATATTAATTACAGCAGGTTATTAATATTTTGGACTGTGAGCAGGTTTCAGCAGGTTTCTTTGGCTGCGCTGCTCGTCGTGGACCTTGCGGTCCACTCCTCACAGCGCACTGAACTGGGGCGTTCCCCCCCAGACCCCCCCTGTTATGGATCCTTCTATAATAAATAAACTATTTGCACAGATTTGCCTGGAATTTAAGGTTCAGATGTGAGCAAGATGGGAGGTAAGAATCATGTCAAATAAAAAGTGACAGCAGCTGGGATCAAACAATGAGAGGGACATCACGTGCAATCAAAACACAGCCACCGCCCAAAATCTTTTTCCTCTGCCAAAATAAAATAGGGCGGTATAAGACCCACACCTAACAAGTTAGGTAGCGGGGATAGACCCACAAGGTCCCGTGACATAAAAACGCTTGAAAAAACACTTCAACTCGAATTCGCGTCGCTGGCCAGATATTCCCTGAAATTGCAAGTAAATACAACAATGTGAATCTATGTGTCTATGTGTATGTAGCGGCAAGCCTTCCAACGATATAATCTTCCGTCTTGACGGCTGGATACTTTGGAGCACCACAATTTGGCAAACAAGCAATCTCTGCGTCGAAATTTGGGTTGCAGAAAAAAGCTATAGATTGCCTAGCTGGTATTTGATCTTCGTTTCCATTGAATGGAGGGGCAACTACACGATGCAGCGTCGAGCGTAAAGTGTCATTGCTCCATCTGACAATAATTAGACTTGGGTAGGCAGAGAATCGGTCTTGATACCTGGACAGTAGATCGCCAACGTTGATAACAATGGTACCGGGCTAGGGTAGTGTCAGTGTCAGTGTCTCTGGATAGCATATAGTCGCGACGCACAATCGGAGTAGCCGCTACAAAGTTACCCTGAGGATTTTGCACCTCAAGTCCACCGACAGAATCTTGGAACAATAATGTTATTGTCCCATAATCTAGTGTGCCGTCAGGGCATAGATTGAGGCATATATCCTGATTTACCACTATGAGCCCCAGCTCGAGCTTGGCCTTCCCCATTGAGTAGTGATCTTTTAATTGCAGCGTATGAGAGCAACCTCAGATTATGGGATTGCTGGTTGACTTTATCGTCGAAGAATTCTTCACCAAGGTCCAAGCCTGAAAAGATCATAAATTGTTGCTCGATAGTGTTGTATCGGAAAAGTACCAAGGGCTATGGACCGCATCACATGAGTATGAAGCTCATGGCACGTCTGGGGCGCAGTCAGAAAGGTCGAGAAGACACAAAAATACGCATACCGCGTAGAATTTGAGCATTGTTTCCTTGAAACCTTGACAGTCGGTTTCCTGGGGCCATTGGTTTTCCCAAGCGCTGTCCCAATCGCGTCCAATTTCCATCGTTTCCTTGATGATGGTAAACGAAATCATCTAGACTTGCCTGGGCTTCATGATCTATGAGCTTACTTTGAAATCGGGAGCCCTTGCTCGCAAAGCTGCAATTTCAGCGGCGTCAGAAGACTGAGTGACACGTTCACGTCCAACCTCGACGTATCCACGATTCGAGCGAGGGTCGCTCCATCTCAGTGTCCGTTTAGTTTCCATGGGCATCCGGAAGAATTCAGCGCTCTGAGATCATCAAGCTAATAGAACGTCTTGAATATTTCAAGGACCCACCTTGCTGAATGCGGATTCCACAGTGCCTGTTTTTTGGTAGAAGTGGCTCAGAATTCAAGGTGCGACCCTAGGACGTGCTCACGAACTGGTGGGGATTCCATGGCCCGCTAGGTAGATAAATCCAGATGCCTTAAAAGCGTTAACAATTTCATCTGCTGTCTGTTTCTTTTCGCTGGGTGAAGCAGCTGAGCGAAATTTGTTGAAGTTGATGACTGGAATAGTAAAACTCGAGTCGGTTACCGTCACGAATTTACGATAGATAGCAGCATTGAGCGGTTGTCCTTGACGCTGAAATGCCCTTCGTGAGGCGAACGAGAGACGCAGCGATAACATGATGGTAGTATAAGCAGAAACTTATCGACGCGAAGACAGTGCCATCAGCCACGTGGTACTAGCGCTAGATGATAGTAGATAACTGATTCAGATAAGCCAGACTGAACAAGTACTAGTATTTGCTCGGAGCCAAGTGTGATACAAGGTGCGTGAAGCTAATAGATCTCCCAGAACATATCATCCAAGACTTCCCGCATAACTACATGGAGAGGGATTAAACTTGGATTTGAGCAGGAGGAGACACTCACGCTTCCAGTGATATCCGCCTTGCTCCTCTTGCATTTGATTCAGCGGATTCAGAGCATCTGTAAGAAGTTGCTCGTTTGTATTGTCAGCTCGCACGACGTCGAGATCAACCTCTCTCCCTGGCAGGTCATTCAGAATATGCCGCCTCAACGGTGAACCAAGCCAGTCGGAGGGATTCGAGTCTCTGAAAGTCGGTCGATTTCCTGAGATTGCGCAAAAAAATACCTAATACGGATTTGGTTCAGTCCCATCTGAGATGTCAAGATACGTACTATGTTGATGAACTCGGTCGCATATTTTTCGACAGAAAGTTCGCCCATTAGATCGTGGAATGCTCTGCAGCTGCCTATGGAGGTTTCAAGAGTATGAAGGACCATTCTTGACGAGGCAGACAGGATTCTCCCCACAAAGTTCTAGCCATTCGTCAATTGATATGAACGAAGAGGAAAGAGTCATTCAGACGCACCACGACGACAATCCCTTCAGGATTCATAATTTTCCTCAGGTCTTCCCAAAATTCCACCGTGTACAAGTGCTGAGGCACTCCACCACCGCTAAAGCAATCATGTACAACAATATCATAGGTCTCAGTTGTTGAATTGCTAGCAGCAGCGTGAACCCAGCCTCTGGCATCCTCTAAATGGACTTGGCCGCCGAGTAAAGCAGGGTCGGGAAGTCCAAAGTATGTTCTGGCTGCGTCGTAAACAGCGGGATCAATCTCAATTATCGAAGTCTTGATGCCATGTCGCATCAGTGCTGTGGTAGAGATCCCTGCTCCGAGGCCTCTGGTTTGACAATGTAAGCCAGAACAGTAATTGAGCGACGAAATTTACATGACAAGTGCATTTTGAGAGTTGCTCGGCTTCGAATTGGTATTGTTGACGAGTCTGACAGCCTCTTGAAGGACGAAGACACCGTAAATTGAATCTCCGAGCATGGTACCATGCGAATCGACAAGTGGTGGAGAATTATTTAGCACCTGGACATTCTTGTCTGTCCATACGCCACCCAGGATAGAATGTGCTGCACGGAGATACCTCACCGAAGCCAATGGAGCTTTTTTGTTCGTTGGCAGTGTCTTGGAATCTGGAAGCGCCTGTCCGACAACGATGAGGCCCGTCACACTCTGGATCGATGAAAGTATCTGTATTGGGAGTGACGGGTGTTGGTAGGTCGATGTCGATGGGTGACGAAGTACCGGAGAAGACAGCCAAGGGTATGTTATGCAGAGCAAGGCAAGGTACAACACCGTCAACAGCTGATTTCGTCGAGCCTGAACCAACTTTGAGAAGAAAGAGTTGGAGGGAGAGGTTTTTGAAGACTTGGAACCGCGCTTTTTGTTCTTTACAGGTGGGGTAGCCAAGTTGAGGACCCACCTGGATCCATAGAATGCTGACAACAGCAGAAACTGGTAGGATAAGCTGACCAGAACGGCACAAGGGTAGTATGTAACGTACGAATTGGCTCTCTGAGACGAGATCGAGAAGAGAGATTCTACTCCAGAGATGAACCTTCAATCCCTGGACTACCAGATAACAAAGATATGCGGCGAAGAGATTGAACATTATCTTGATAGGTTTCTATCCAAGATAAGTCGAAATGAACATATCCCGTACATGACGACTCACAGATAGATTCAGGTCTAGCGTCTGTAAAAACCAGGTCCATGAAGATACCAGAGGCACTAGCACAGCTAGATGCGTCAATGCAGGTCCCAGCTGCGGGTCTCTCCACCGAGCAGTGAAGACTGGAACAAAATAGAGCGCGTTGGGTGCCATGAGCATTATAATTGTGCTGATAATCCATTTGTTCTGCTCCAACACTTTCCAGAGCGGTCTGCTGGCGAAATTGATGAGGAAGGTAGCCAGAAGAATGCGGTCGAAAAGAAAATTGGAAGGAATGGAGCCATATATTGGAACGAGGGCCCGATGATAGAGAAAAAGTGTCAGCGACAGCGACAGAGCCACAAACACCGTGCTGAGGCTCGACATGAAGCTCGGGCCGGGCGACTTCCGGGAGCAAGAAACTTGTGACACTTTGAGTCTAGTGACACGTTGCATTCATTCCCCTCGCTCGTTTACTTTTACTTCCTCAACATGGTCAGCCGCGATGCTATTTCTCTCTTCAACGTCTCCTTGACCTTCCTCAGCCTACAGAATTCGAAATGCGTCAGCGAAACGCGAAATTCGCCAAGGATGCGAGGTCGCCAGGTAAAAAGCCAACTCATCCTTCTCGTCAAGAGCGACTCTCAAAAGGTATGAGTCCACAGGATTCTATGTCATACGAGCTCACTCTGATTCCAGTTCCACGGCTCAATATGTGGGCACTGGGTATAATCTCGTTTGTAGTTATTGGTGGAGGTATGCTATCTTGCGCTTGACGTCGTCAGTTCGTTAATTCTATCTGCAAGTGCTATTCGAGATAGCAAGGCTACTTTTCCTGTGAAAGAACTAGCACGCGAGAGAGTTTCTGTACCACTAGCAGCTTCGCGCCTGTAATTATTCCCATCCAAAATCTTCAGGCACCTCTGTTGTGAGTACAAGAACATAATTCAATCATCTCCCGAGACGCTGGCAGCACTGACACTCATGCTCTGGCTGCCAGAACTTCCGGAGCTCTTTCCCTTTCCTTTGCTTCCTTGAGGAACATTTGTGCTCTCTACTCCTTCCATAGCATCACCCTCAAGCTCTTCTGCGTCAATCTTGACCGCATCGCCGGCCCAAATTCTCATAGTAGGCTGCCAGACCATCACGATATTATCTTCAGACGCGCTGGTTGCTGTCCAATTCTCAGTTTCTCCGGGAGCCCAGCAGAAGTCTGTAGGTCTGGAAGTGTGACCTGATTGCCAGCGGTTAGCCCGAGCAGCAATCCTGTAATGAAAACATACCTCCGTGGATGAACATCAACTCTGGAGGGCCATCTTCTTGATCATCTGGAGTCTGTTCTTGTCCAATAAGCGACAAGTCCCAGATATTTATCCGTCTATCGCTAGAGGCAGAGGCGAATACGGTGGGATTATGGGGTGACCAGGCAAGGTGAAGGACCTCATCTTCATGCGATTCAAAGGAATGTAGTTTCTTCGTTGGGACGCGAACGTCGTGAAGAATGACGGTCTTCGTAGGGCAAGTCAGATACAAACTGCTAGAGGATAAGACACTTACTTGGTCGGCGCTGCCGGTAATGAGAAGATGTTCCTGTGCCAGACTAAAGGCTACACAAAGAATTTCGCGATCGTGCGCTTGTATATCCATTGTGGGGGCTCCAGGTGTTCGGACATCCCAGCTACAGAATGTGAGTTGAATACTGAAAATAATATTATTTCACGTACATCTTTAGTGTTTTGTCGTCACTGACACTTGCAAAGATATTCTCTTGCGTTGCATGCCAGTCAACATCCTGAAGCAAAAGTTGGTCGTGCCAAAACAAAATATGAATCGCTTACTCCAACTACTGAAGTGTGCCCTCGGAAAGTATTCGTCGCGTCAATCGATGTTTTGGCCTTTGAATAAGAGTTTATGTCCCTGGCTGAGAGTGAGAACAATCATTTGAGGTGGGCAAGCAGCACTACCAATGACAGACTGTCATATCTTCGGAAGCTCCCAAGACATGACCTTGTTTGCATGGATTCCAAGCCAGACCGTATCTTGAGAGACGCGATCAACGAAGATACAAAGACAGAAGAACAAGCTCGCACCCTTCTTTGGTTTGACCAGTCAGTCTGATATCGGGTTTACAGATTCCTCCTCTCTCAGGCTCGCTCGAGTGCTTGGTCCGATCAAAAACCAAGACTTCTCCAGAGACAGCTTTTGTGGCAATAAGATCAGGATTCTGAGGCATGTATCTTGCCCTGTTGACTTCGCCATCGTGGTTGATTTTTTGGATGATTTGTACACGGGGCGCTGGTGGTATGGTATGACCACCGAGCTCGCCCCGCTCGTCGTCGTAGTTTCCTCGATCAAGCTTTTCTGCTCCAGGTGAATTGTCGCGTTTGGGAATGGATACAGTGGCGATTTGGAGATAGTCCTGGGCTTGTCCTGAGGTATGGGTACCGAGAAGCAGTCGATGAGTAGAAAAAGACGCGTTGGTGGATCTTTGAGATGAAACGAAATCAATGCCAGACGAAATAGTTGCATCCAACGACCCACTCTTCTTTGTCCGGGAACCACTGACAAGTGAGACTTGGCCAATCCAGCGCATGGGTTATGACCAGGTCATAGAGGTAGGGTGCATTCTTTTTCCTTTGAAGTACTTAGTCAGATAGGAAATGCCATTCAGCCGAAGCCCCAACCAAGTTTTGTATTCCTGGAGCGAGGTGAGCAGAGTGGCACAGATTCTGCACAGTCTAACCTACTTCGTTTATTGTCTTGTTCATTTCCTCAGCGGCATAGTCGTCATCGCCTTCTTCAGCTGGTTTCATGTTGCGAGATTTGGTGAACGACGCGATGGAAATGTTATTGACGCGTTCAGGTCAAGCAAGTGAAGTAGAAATTCCCACCACAGAAATTTTGGGCAAGTCGATATAATGAATTTCTAAAGAACAATTCTAAAGTCCTATAGACGAAACGTCCACCAAGGTTATTGGTGAGGCCTCTCACTCTTCACTATGCATTTTCCCATTTCGTCAACAATTTTTCCAGATCAAAACGTGGGTCGTCTGGGTCTGTTACAACTAGAGGGTGGGTTAGTAAAAAGGTCGCGATAACCGAACTCGACGACGGACTGGTATCTTTGTGTGATTCCTGCTGCTTTTTCCAGGCAACTTTGGCCTCTGCGACAAGCCGCTGTCTCTCGTGTATAGCGTGCTCAAGCTTGTGGGTGTTATTGGATTGCTGTAGTGACCGACGATGGTACCAGCCATATAAGACGCCTGGAGAATTATTATTTTTTGCATCCATGAGATCTGCTTTCAGTACTGACCACCGACGAGCGCTGAATATCGAGCAACCTGGCAAGAGTTAATGGTAAATTTGGTGTGACGGAGCAGCTCTTACATTGAGTGTTGGGGATGTCATCGGCCACAGACACCGCTTGAACAATAATTCTACGTTTTCCTCTGATTATTGCTGTGATTATTGCAAAGGAAAAAGGACTTGCCAGCTCAAGTTGGGCGGAGAAGGACGGAATTCGGTATCGTTTATTAGTCAGCTCCAACTTCTCCTGCAAACTTTGCACACGCACTGACTGAAACCATGGACGACGTGGACATGGACGCGCCCCAGATATCGACGCTTCACGATGAAGAAAGTCCTCCCCCAGCCCCTCGACCATTCAGAGTTAAACTGGTCTTCAAGGACAAGGCTTCGACCTCTGTTCCTCGAAGCGCCCCGACAGAGGACGAAGAGGACGAGGTTGACCAGCTCATCGACGAAGATGAAACTCCAGCGAAGCTCAATCCAATTGTTATACCGCCTCGAAAAGTCCCAGCCAAGCGAAAGCCTCGTAAAAGCGAAAAGAGACCTACAGCTGGCGTTGCAGAGGACGAAGGGCGACTTAGAGAAAGAATTATACCCAGTGGCTCGACCGCTTCCACTGCGCCTTCCATGTCCTGGTTTGAAGCCAACCCCCAGGAGCGCCAGCAGGAGCCAGGCCACGATGCTCCTCTTGACCCCAAAGTTAGTCGGTCTTCACGAAAGCCTACTGCTCCCAGAGCCAGAACCAAACCATATACCAGGTTTTTATCTTTTTTTTATTTAGCAAACCAAGTACTTTCTTGATATTGTGATTTCAGACCAGCAAAACCTATACTTCCACCTCTTCTCGCTGATGACTCTGGAATGGCTAGCGAAAGTTTCGCTGGCACAGCAGCTTCATCACCCGTCACTGCTCCTCTTGAAATCAATTCTCCAGAACCCGAGCCTCCATTGTATCCTGTAGCTCCGCCCCAAAACAATGAGGAAATCAATCTCGAGTCCAATCCTGTTCCTGTATATCCTTTGCCTACAAAGCCCTTTCCCGTTCAACCTCCTCCCAAAATTGCTACAGGATTCGCACCACCAATAACAATGGACAGGAGCATCAGGCATGCCAAAGTGCGAACTTGGCGGGTTGCCAACCGCGAAATTAGAGGAATTGGGGGAGGAAGATGGTTTGCAAGATCCTGGGTGGGAGCAAGAGATTCCGAGTTTTCCATTGCAACCTCGACTACTGCTTCTCTCAAGAATTTCGAGGCTCATGGTGTCGCTATTCCAAAATTGCCTGCGCTTTCGATATCAGCTCCAGCTGGCAAAACTTCTAGCGGCAAGTCGAGAACAAAAGCCACATCGTCCCTTGCCACCTCTGCAGCGCCATCGCGGTCTGGGTCTGCCGATATCGCTAGCGTTCGAGCACCCACCAAAATGAGAACTGTGCTGCACGCTCCAGCTTCGGAAGCAGGCGACTCTGACATGCTGGAAGCGCCTGGGCATTGAACCATGGAATTCATTCACTGTACAATATATTTCCACTAGTTTTCGTTGCGTTCATCGGACTTGTAATTTATGAATCTCAAAATAATTGATGTCACGTCCCGCGCCAGACACGTCTTTTACTCAATTCTAAACTTTCACTTGCCCTAGCACCAGGGCCAGACTGTTTCCCTGACATATCGTGACGTTGCCATGTCCGATGTAGAAGTTGGTTCAGCGAATAAAGGCTCAGTATGGGTGTCCGAGAGAACCAGCGAACGAGGTGTGTCTGACCTTTGCTCTCTCCCGCAGTTCTTGAATTGCTCGATAGCTGCACTCCAACAAACCTTTGCTTCAGATCCAAAATACAAAAAGTATTCTCAGCAAGTCGAAAAGTGCTTGAACTCCTTTGATAATGTGCACGAATGGGCCGACTGTATTGCCTTCCTCAAGCAGTTACTCAAAGTTGGTCCTTTTCACCTCTAAACGTGCCATTCTGACGTGAATTCAGACATTCCAATCCTACATGCAGTTCAAGGAAATCCCCCGCAAGCTCATCGTCGCCAAGCGTCTCTCCCAGTGCTTGAATCCTGCGTTACCGACGGGTGTTCACCAGCGCGCTTTAGATGTATACGCTCATATCTTGGCCGTCCTCGGGGTATGTCTCATTAAGAACATTTCTGGTTCCAATGCATTTACCACTTCAATAGTCTGAAGGACTGAAACGAGACCTTCCGCTGTGGTCTTCTGGACTTTTTCCATTCTTCGAATACGCAGCAACCTCAGTCAAGGTCAGTCCAATCCCTCTAGACAAACCAGATTCTGACATTGGCCTAGCCCACGCTGCTCAACCTTTACGATACGCATTACTTGCCTCTCCAAGCAGGTCTCAGGCCAGTGACCAAATCATTTATCCTTGCTCTGCTACCTGGCCTGGAAGAAGAAACGGGTGAATTCTTCGAGAAGGTACATTGTACTCTTCAGTCTTTCCGTCGTCATTTAATAGGCTTCATCAGGTTTTAAGCCTCCTGGACCGACTTGCGGGGACAGTATCTCTCGCCTTCTTCTTCCAAAACATGTGGCTGGTGATGTTGACCACTCCATCTGCTCGAGGAACCTCCCTCAATCTGCTGTCACGTCGATTGCCTCAGCTGAGCTCCACTGAAGGTCCGGACACTAGTCTACGCGCTTGGATTCTGACTTAGTTGTTTTTCACCAGATATAACTGCAATTGTGGGTCGCGATATCGGTCTCATGATTCGCGCATTCTCTGCGGCTCTCGAAGATGACAATCTCCTCGTTCGGAGAGGGGCCCTTGATCTTCTCCTCCAGTTTATGAGGGTCGACAGTATCGCCGTTCATAAAGCTCAGGCCGACGACCGTACAATTCTGATGCGTGCAACTGTCAGTGTAGTGCTTCGTCGAGACCTGTCCTTGAATCGACGATTGTATACATGGCTCTTGGGTCCAGATGAGAAGAGTGAACATCAGATATCCTATCTCCGCGAACATTCCCTCGATTTACTTCATTCGACTCTCAGAGTGCGTCATCTTCCAAGTTGTCTTTCGCTACTGATATTTGGTTTCAAAGGAGGACATGGCTTCTCCTTCTGCAGAATACTCGGATTCTAGACCTTTCAAAATATTCATATCCCTGTTGGATAAATGGGAGATAGGCGCCCCGTTGACGGAGGTTCTGGTCTTCGATGCCCTTAAAGCTGTTAAACTATTGATCCAAGCTGGTGGCGAAGGTCGCGAGGATGTTAGTCTCGTTCACGCTCTTGCTCAACCGTCTGACATTCTTCAGGTGATGATGACAGCGAGTACATTGTACGACTCAGTGGAACCCCAGATTCTGTGGAAGCAAATCCTACGCCCGGTATTCGCGGAAATAAGCGGGCAGCGCCCCGGCACCGAGGTCGGTATCTTTCCCTGGAGATATGCAACCTCTCATGTTGTTCTAGGCAATACAAATGGCACAATTTGTGCTAAAGACCTTCTCCCATGATGAGGAGATTCAAACCATCCATTTGCCCATCATATTCCCAGCGATAGCTCATGTTTTAGAGGTAAAGCGTCTGTTACATGCTTGTGGTCGACTTACCCAGTTTCCTTAGCATCAACTCACCCAAGACGACATGAAAGTCTCGTCCGATTCTGCCCGACAAAGCCTCATAATGCTGGAGCTCATGCTGAAGCAGATTCCTCATATTGCACTCCTTCAACGCCCCGAGTTATCCTCCGAAATTCAAGAGGCGTGCAAGTCTCAATCAGCCTACCATTTCGCATGTACCTTCTATGGTATCGAGACGACTTTGACCCTACCTGCGACATCCACAGTCCCTTTTACCTCTACCTTTGAGCATCTTTGCTCATTAAGCTCCTCATTTGCCCTTTCCCTGGTTCAGGCTTCTGAAGACCGAGCATCGCTCCGCGAAGCGTTTTCGCAATCTCTGCTACTTTTACATCAGTTGGTCGAGAGATTGACATCTACAACAGTGGTGTCCTGGAACACAAATCAGTGGTTATCCAATATTCTGCTGGCCTTGGAGCACGAGGTGAGATCCGTTGTCTTATCAGTCAAGTCCATGTTCAGTGTCTTTGCTGCAGTCGTCGACCTTCCCTGTGGTGGACAGAATCGTCACTTTGGCTGTCACACTACACCAGTCAACTGGTCTGGAGCCTAGTCTTTCCATAGACGACCGTCGAGCAATGCAAAAAATGGTCAAACGGCTACTAACCTACCTGAGACATGATTGCTCCGTTTATCATGTCCGGGCTGTTACCCTCATCTGGTCCTTGGATGCCGCCACGAAGCACCCACATGTCGAGTCCATTGTCGCACAGACAATGACAGCAGAATCGAAGAATCCTCAAGAGTCATACGAAACCTTTGGTGTCCTTTGGAGACTTACGGGTGAGTGCTTCCTCAAACTTGATAGATGTACCCTCAGAATAGAACCCAGAGGACAATCTTCTGCCTGGCTTCCGCTTCAAAGTACCCATGATGCTTGTGCTGGATGCTTTGAAGAATGATGACCCAAACCTTCGTCGAATCGGTGAAACATGGATGCGCTGTAGTTTGAAATCATACCTGAGGTACGGATTCAACATTTAATCCGACTGAAGACTGAATATACAAACAGGGTCCTTGATCCGATCCTTTTTGAGCTCTTGGATCCATCGATTCGCAGAATTCCGTCCGTGATGAGAGTTGGAGGAAAAGAACTTCAAGGATTTGTGTACGAACGTCCATTTGATCAGCGTTACAGCAATCATTTGCTAGATATGCTGCTCTCAATAATACGCTTTGGCGGCCAAGGATTTTCCAAAACCGCGCGGGCCACGCCCGTAAAACGTTCGTTCCATGCTGGTCTTGTCCACAGAATTGAACTTGGTACGATCACCTTGATTGCTCTTTCAGCTCTCTGATTAGCTGCAGGTGGCCTTCCTGATCTCGAATCAAGCTATATGGACGTTCTGGTGGAAATTCTATTACGGTGAGCTTTTCCTGGCTCCTAGTTTCGTTGTTCTGAAACCCCGATAGATTTCTTCAGTCAGAGCCCAAGACAGCATGGGTAGCGACAATGGACCCGATCAACAGCTTGATCCATTCTACCGTCGTTGACCTCCTTCAAGCCATTGTGGCCCGGGGTGAACTCGATGGTTTGTCAACCCAAGCCATCGAAGCAGTTGTCATCAAGAAACTTTACTATTGCGTCCACACCGGCAGACTCAACCTCCAGAACAAGCTTCTACATCTCTTACATTCGCTCATTTCTGCTTCGAGCGCTATTGAAGATGCCGCTATCCAGGCTGCTGCAATGAAGCAAAGAGAGCGGGGACTTGATTCTTCCGTCAACAATCTCGACGAGGACAGCGGATCTCGTTACCCTGTAAATCCATTACTCATTACCACACTCGTGGATGGAATTTCGGCTCCAACAAATCGATCAGTTCTACAACATTGGCTTGATTTTGTGCTAATGGCCATGCCGCAATTCCAACCTGCTCTACAAGCCGTTGTCGCTCCTTTGAATGACTGCATGTGTAAGCAGCTTCAACTGACGCTGGATGATGTTCTGCGTACGAAAAGTATCAGCCAGGAATATGGTGGCGACTTTTCTGCAACAGCCTCGGACGCCGAGTTTATCATGTTACTCAATGGACTTGAACGAATGGTGCTGCTCAGCTTGGCATACACGTCACAGGAGACCACTGGCGATGAGGAATTGGGCATGTCGGAGAAATCGCCGTTTGAGAATACCGGAATTCTCGGTTATGTCTCGAATGTTTTCGGATCTGATAGCACGCCACAGAATGTAGAACAATTGACGGTCAGTGGGTGTTTCCTTATCTTATCGTGTTTTTACTCAACAGTCTTCAGGTTCGTTCGGCAGGTTACCATGCTCTCCATGAAGGCGTACGAGTCTTGTACTCGTTATGGGGAAACCTAGCCTGGACAGACCCTGAGACTCGATCTTCCATGGATGATTCATTGGCCTTGATTTACACTCGAACTCGGATGCGATGTCGTAGAGTGCTGGAACATTTGTTTCGAGTTCATCCACCCGAGGTTTTTGAATCTATAGTCGAGTGTTGGGATCGGGAAAGAACAGTCAGTCCGGTTTTTCTGCATGCTTCTCATTGGTTGAAGTTTGGTCAGGACGCGAAAGTACCCTACGAGGCCGCCTTTGAGTTGATCGATGTCCTCATTGCGAACGTCCAAAATTCTGTCCATTTGATTTGTGAAAGCATAACTTGCCGAATATCGGCTTCTGACAAGTCAAGGAAGCAGGCCATTAATCCCGACTTGTATGTACGCCACAGTGTATCTTCACGTATTGACCGCCCTTCAGATCCGAGTCGGTCTTGTTTGTCTTCTTGGAGCAATATCTTCGTCGGCTGGAAGGGCCTCTGGCACTCCAGGTGTGGAATCGCTTCTTGCAGCTTGTCAAAGACATCACGGGTGGCACAAAAGATTTCAAACCTTCTAACTTTCCACTTCTTCGGTGTCTGAATGTCCTTGCCGACAAGATAACTCAAACCACTGCGATGGAAGATCGCCGGATTCGGAAAGATGTGCAGGAATCATTCGGCAGACTCTTGGACTCTTGTGTGGCGTTTGTTGGACGGTCCTATGAGTCAGGATCATGGATACGGCGGACGACAAAGGATGCTCTGGCGACTAACGGTCGAGAGTCGCCTGCGCCACGTGGCGGTTCGTTTTTCGAAGACTCTCAGGTTATGTTGCTAATTGAGGTACAGTCGATCTCAAGTTTGATGAAAAGTTGAATGCCAGCAATCCATCCTTGGTCACCGATACCACGAGACCGACTGGTCCTGTTGCAGAGGTTTGTTAGATGCCTTTGGATGGACTTGCTCTAACGTGTTTTCAAGGTCAAGCAAGTCAACGACTTTATTGCGATTTCGGCCCTCCCCAATCTTCGTCGGTTTCTCATGGACAATGACAAGGTCCTCGCCGCATGCACCAACATTGTTTACTACATTGTCAGCCCTAGCATAAAAGGCAAAACCAAGTCAGTTGACTCTCATTGTCCTTGATGCTTACTTACCTGTTTCAGACCAATGGAGGTCGATGAGACCGTGATCGCCATAATTCAAGAAATGTCACGGATACCAACGGCGTTGAAAGCATGGAAGCCTCCAGTCGCTGAACTGGTCAATGACAACAGGCTGTTCAATTGCACGTCGCAAGTTGCCGAACGCTGGAGACCAATTGTGAAAGCATTGTTTGACGCCGACAAGACAGCATTCCCCGAGCTTTTAGCCAAAGTGGCAACTGCTCCTTCGGCCAACATCTTCACCAGTCGAGAATACGAGATGTTACTGCGCTCTCTTAACCTGCGACGACTCTCTTTTGTCTTGTTTGCCGGAGAGAAGAATCATTTCCTGACAATATTACCTTCAGTCCAAGAAAAGCTTGTCGACATTCTACGCAGCGTCACTTCTCCTTTGGTTCAGAGCGAAGTCTACCTGTGCATACGGGTCTTGCTTTGCCGGCTTTCACCTCATAATATGACCAGCTTTTGGCCGGTGATATTGACGGAGCTGGTGGGTCCTTCATGTATATCGTAAATTTCTGATTGATCAGATTCTTTAGTACCGGGTTTTCGAGCAAACAATGACCGCATTGCCCTCTGACGGCTCAGAAGATCTTCAGCTAATACTGGCTGCCAGCAAGTGCTTGGATCTCTTGCTGGTCTTACAAACAGAGGAATTCCAGATGTACGAATTTCATTTAATTCCTCCGTCGCTTTTTTTGATCCAAATTCTAGACATCAATGGATATTTATCACTGACACCGTGGATGCCATTTATCGGCCCAACGACTGGTTCCCTGAGGCTGTCTTGGACCAGCTGGCCGAAGTTGCTGGAAATCTTCCGAGAGTGAGTAATGTTCTCGACCACCTTGCGACCGCAGAGCCTCATCTACATTTAATTACTAGAATGTTGCACCTGATGAAGTGACTTCCAGTCCAGCACCATATTCGTCTTTTGGTAATCATCGACCAATGAGGCGCCCCATGTTGAATGCAATAAGCTCAGTGGATAGCATCCGAGATCTGGTACCCTTTTTCTCGAGTGTCAGCATTTCCTCATACGAGAGCGTTTATGCCAGCGGTGGCAATGTCGATTGGGAAGCTGTCGAGCAGGGCCTTATGGAAGACATGTTCGATGGAAGGTAGCCTAGTACATTGGTTAATTAATTCATAGTTTACTCCAGGGAATTTTCGGACTAAATAGATCTGCGGAAGGCAAAATCTTTCCAGATACAATGTGAAGAAACCAATCATACACATCCGCTACTAAATGAAACGACCAGATACTAGAAATCTGAAAATGTACGGCGGAACTTGAACTGCAAAGTGTCAGTGAACAAGCGATCCAAGTCCAGCCAGAAGATTATACCTTGTATGGCACATTCCTCCTAGGAAAAGTCAGTCAAATGGTCTTCTCTCATTCAAACAAGTCACTAACCTCATTCTATCGCCTGCATCAGCTGGAGCCTGATAACCACCAGCTCCACCCCATTCACCCTTCTTTTCCGCCTCGGCCTTTGCGTCTCTGAATCGAACAGCAGGGTCCTGCTTCTCAGGAGGTGTTACTCTGTTGATCTTCTTGGGAGCAATTGGAGCCTGGTTTCCGGTTTCCGGTGGAACAACAGGCTCAGCATGCTGTTCGTGTGACTTGAGTGCCTCCTCGACGGTGATACCCTGGAATTTGGCTTCCTTTTCAGCTTCACGATATTCGATGGATTGATGCTGAGCAAAGTGTTCCAAATCTTCGGGGTGATTGTAAGCTTCGTCAGTCTGTGTCTCTGGTGTCGAGTGGAACTGTTCTATAGAAGAATGAGGGACGGGTCGACAAGTATTGGGAATGGACAATAACCTTCGTGGTGCAGGAAGAACTCGCTCTCTGAGATTGGTTCGTCAGCGTTCGGAAATGAGAATATAGAGAAACAAACCCTCGTCAAAGTGGTGACCATCCGCCCCCATATGTTCAAAGCTGGGTAAAGCGTCCATCCCAGCGGCCTCCAGCTCCTCCGGCGAGATTTTACCATCCTTGTTGGAATCAATGCCGCGAAGGACCGCCGCTACTATGTGCTCCGCCTTTTTCTGATGCTCAATATCATCCTATATTGGTGAACTCAGCAACTAGACGACACATCGAGAGGATGAATGGCCACCTTGGATTTCTGCTTCGAATAGATATGATGAACACCGTACACGGCCTCAATTTCCTCCTTGTCCCAAAAGCCATCACTAGAACGGAATTCAGAAAAGGAAGAGGAAGAAGGACTGCTATACGGACCGGTTTAAGTCGTGAAGATGGAAGAAACTCCGGATGTCGAACGAGTCTCTGTTTATGAATGAGGCTATTGGAATGAATTATTGAGACGTGTCTTTACATGTGGTGCTCTGAGGCCATCTGAGACAAAGCTTAGCAGAATGAAGAAAGTAGTGGGAGTCTGCGTACGTGTCGTTCGGCATAGGCTTTGATGTTCTCTCCTGGAGCTGGGCCACTGTGGTCGCCATGAGCTCCAACTAGTGAAAGGTGGAGTGAAAGGTGAAGGAATGTGAGCCAAGCAAACGATTTCAACGACATTGAACTAATTCGGGCAAAGTGTAACCGTTGCAGGAGACTGGGAAGCAGGGATGTGATGACGTGATGCGTATGCTGTGACATCTGTCACGACTCACACTCGCGGCTCGCCCGGAAGCGATTTTTAGAATTGACAATGACAGGATTGACGGCGTCTCTCTCATTGAGCGCCAAAGCAAAGTGCAAGTCTTGTTTTTCTTCTCTGGCTATTTACTGCTGTGTCGGTAATCGGTAATTCTCAAACATCACTTTGTCATTTCCCGACGGCACAAAGATATGGCGACACCATTATAAATTATGGAATGCTATATGACAAAGCTAGTTTGGAAAAACTTCATAAAAGCCTGAGTCTTGCTTCGGAGCCGCTTCTGTCCTTTCACTCACCAATGGCTGACACGCCAGGCGACGGAGCGACTCTTTACAACGAATTGCGTCCCGCTGGCCTCAGTTCTCCCTCAGAATCCAGGATCGATGTCGTCGATGCTCAAGAACAGTTCAATGCTCTTGCTCGACGTCTCTCTCGCCCCACGGACGACGACTCGAACAGCAACTCTACAGCCAAGGCCAATGGCAATGATATTGAGAAAGGCGGTGAAGGCGAAAACGACGCGTTCAATCTTCTGGAATACCTTACAGCATCCAACGATGCCAATCAAGCAGCCGGCATAAAGCACAAAGTATTTTTTTAATTTTCCTTGCGAGTCTCGTCCTTTTGATACTCGCATAGAACGTTGGTGTAACCTGGGAGGACCTTCAGGTCAATGTCATGGGCGGCCTCGATAGCAAGGTGCGGCAGCCCATAAATAGCTTGCTTCTTTGAGATCTGATTTAGGCACTGCAGTTCTATATTGGCACATTTGGTGGTAAGAAGCTTTCATGTTTCGATACATATCTCACTCCATCTAGGGGCCATAATTAATTTTTTCTTGGGGCCTATTCTCTGGCTATGGAGCTGGATCAGTCCCTTCTTCTCGACCAAAGAGATTCCGACGCGTACCATTCTCCACAAGCAAAGTGAGTTCTCTTGACTTGACTCCAAGTCGATTGATTAACTCGTTTTAGGCGGATTGCTCAAGCCCGGAGAGATGTGTTTGGTTCTCGGGTGTCCCGGCAGCGGATGTTCTACTTTCTTAAGGACAATCGCTAATCAGCGTGAAGGCTATGCTAGTGTTTCTGGAGATGTCCTCTATGCAGGGATGAGTGCAGCTGAAATAGCGAAATATTATCAAGGCGAGGTTGTCTACAACGAAGAAGGTTCGCTCTCTTTCTTTCCTTCTCATTTATTCACTGTTTGGATCAGATGATATTCATATTGCTACTTTGACGGTCGCACAGACCCTGTCATTTGCATTATCTACGTGGGTCATCAACTTTGACTGAAACCGCTTCCTAACCGATGACTTAGTAAAACTCCGGGGCCCGATGGCAGACTGCCCGGTGTTTCTGGCAAGGAGTTCAATCGCGAAGTGCTTGAAACATTGCTCCGGATGCTGAATATTTCCCACACCAAAGAAACACTAGTTGGTTCGGCTTTTGTCCGTGGCGTCAGTGGCGGAGAACGCAAACGTGTCAGTATCGCTGAAATGATGACTACACGCGCCAGGGTACAAGCCTGGGATAATAGCACGCGTTGGTCTTTCTCGAGTTTCTTCATATCGTCTGTCTCATTTTATTCAGGCGGTTTGGATGCCTCGACTGCTTTGGATTTTGTTCGTTCACTTCAGGTCTCAACAAAGATACTGGGACAAACGACCTTTGTGACGCTTTATCAGGCTGGGGAAAGTACGTATCTTGTTTTATCGCTTGCCGATGTGAACCAATCCAACCACAGGCATCTATGAGCTCTTTGACAAAGTGTTGGTTCTTGGCAAGTCCATCTGTCTTGTGGATCTTCTGCCTCCTGATCCTGTCAACAGATGAAGGCCGACAAGTCTACTTTGGACCACCCTCGGAAGCTCGCGCCTATTTTGAACAGCTTGGATATAAACCGCTTCCACGGCAGAGCACAGCAGATTATTTGACCGGTTGTACCGACCCCAACGAGCGTCAGTTTGCTCCAGGAAGATCTTCTGCCGACGTCCCCTGCACTCCCGATGCCATGGAGCAGGCTTATCTCTCTTCGACTACTTGTCGAAGCGTGGAAGACTCGCTCGAGAAATACAAGTTGCTCATGGAGACGGACAAGACCGATCAAGAGTGAGTCTTTCTGCTTTACCGGACTTTTTTTCCTTCATTCATATCTGCAGAGCTTTCCGTGCCGCTGTAATAAACGACAAGAAAAAAGGCGTGTCGAAGAAAAGCCCATATACTCTCGGTTTCCTGAGACAGGTACGAAGTTCTGCTGCCACTGCTTTCACAGTTGATTTAAGAATCTATAGGTCTGGGCTCTCACCGTTCGACTGTTTCAAGAGCGGTTGCAAGACAAGTTTCAACTGTATACAAGCTTTTCCCTTTCGACGGCAAGTTGTTTCCGGCTTACCATACGCTCTTTAATATTTCCTTGCAGATACTTGCATTGGTCATCGGAGCTGCATTCGTCAACTTGCCTACGACTTCTGCTGGAGGTTTCACTCGCGGCAGGTGAGCGTGCGACCGTGGAATGATCTATGGCGCTAATAAATTCGCAGTGTGATCTTCACCGCAGTACTCACTTGCTGCCTGGATGCCTTTGGAGAGATGCCAATGCAAATGATCGGTAGGCCAATTTTGCACAAGCAGGTTCGTCTACGGACCTTCACGACGATGAACTGTCTGCTGATAATCTTAGACTGCATATAGGATGTATCGACCCGCTGCAATGGCTCTGGCCAACTTGATGGCAGATGTTCCATTCTCAGCAATACGAATCCTCGTTTTTGACATCATTGTTTACTTCATGACCAACTTGAATCGATCGGCTGGAGGATTTTTCACTTTCCATATCTTCAACTACAGTGAGAGGACTGTTCGCCATTTTTCTGTTCTGTCGTTAATGCATCTTGCAGTTGCCTATCTCGCTATGCAGGTAAGAATACCATCCTTCCTCATATCGTGGCTGATATCATTCTACCAGGGTTTCTTTAGAACATTCGGTTTGTTGTGCAAAAACTTCGACACTGCATTCAGACTTGCCGTCTTCTTCGGTAAGTTGTCTCTCTCTCGAGTCTACTGAAAATCAAAACACTGATGCCTCTCAAGTCCCTCAGATGATCCTCTACAGCGGATATATGATTGGGGTCGCACAAATGAAAAGATGGCTCTTCTGGATTGTGCGTACTGTCAAGTGTTTCAATGCAAATCATTAATGTCTATATTCAGTACTACCTGAACCCCGTGTCGTACGCTTGGCAAGGATGCATGGAGAATGAGTTCATGCGAATTGCGCTAACTTGTGACGGCACTTCGGTCATTCCTCGAAACGTCGGCGATATCACCAAGTATCCGTGCGTTTTTATTTAATTAATCCAATTCCCTCGATTTTGACCTTCCTTTCCAATAGATCGGGTGTCACTCTGAATCAAGTATGCACGCTCGCTGGTGCAACTACTGGAAGCAGTGCAATCCCCGGAAGCAGCTATATCCTTGCGGGTTATGCACTCCATGTCTCGGATATCTGGAAGCGCAACTTTTTGATCTTGATCGCTTTTTTCATTGCTTTCGAAATTACGCAGATGCTCGCTCTAGAGTATTATCCCGTGAGTCAAGATGTCTGTATCCTGAATGAAGCTTATGTGGACCTAGCAACATAGCGGCACAGCGTCTGTCAATCTGTTCGCGAAAGAAGACGACGATGCCAAGAAACGCAATGCGATGCTTCGCGAACGCAAACTGCGACGCAGAGAAGAGCACGATAGCAAAGAAAAGGATACCGCGGTTGCTGAAGAAACACATGACAAGTGAGTTGACAATTGGATCTCTTTGATCGACACTCATTCTATGTCAGAGAGTCACTGCGCCATAGAAAGGCATTCACCTGGGAAAAGCTCAATTACACTGTCCCAATTCCTGGTGGTAACCTTCGCCTATTGGTCTGTCCAACTGCTATCTACTGACTTGTACTGAACATTTGTCCAGCATGATGTCAACGGATACGTTAAACCAGGTCGGTGGCGCAGTGTAATACCGATTGTGGTCTTACGCGTGATTTCAGGAACTTTGACGGCACTCATGGGAGCTAGCGGAGCAGGCAAAACCACTTGTTTGGATGTTTTAGCTCAACGCAAGACTATCGGTGTTGTTTCTGGTAATCTCCTGGTTGACGGACGCCCTTTGGATTCCGATTTTGCCAGAGGAACTGCTTACGCTGAGCAAATGGATGTCCACGAAGGTCAGTCATCTCAAACATTTCCAAGTGAGCGACTCAGTCCCTTTTAGGCACAGCGACTGTTCGTGAAGCCATGCGATTCTCAGCCTATCTTCGTCAACCAGCCGAGGTTTCTGAAGAGGAGAAAAACCAATATGTCGAAGAGATGATTGAGCTTTTGGAGCTTCAAGATCTTTCCGAGGCTCTGGTCTTCAGTCTTAATGTTGAGGCCAGGAAACGCCTGACGATAGGAGTGGAGCTCGCCAGCAAACCCGAACTTGTACGTCGTATTCTGGCGAATGTCTTAGCAAGGCTAACATCTCGAAGCTACTGTTTTTGGATGAACCAACCTCTGGTCTCGACGCTCAGTCAGCATGGAATCTGGTCAGATTCCTTCGCAAGCTGGCAGACCAGGGACAGGTAAAGTGTACATGAAACATCTTCTGATCCTTTCCTGACCAAGGCTTTATAGGCCATCCTGTGCACAATTCATCAGCCTTCGTCTTTGTTGTTCGAGTCTTTTGACCGTTTACTCTTACTCGAGAGAGGGGGCGAGACGGTTTATTTCGGCGACATGTACGACTCTGTCTTTCCTTTCATCCTTTACATTATTAATATAAATCACAGCGGCCCAGACTCACAAATCATTAGAGACTATTTTGCTCGTTATGGTGCCGTGGTGAGTGCTCTATCTGATGGGACTTTGTTTCCATTCTAAATTTCCTAGTGCCCTGCCAATGTGAATCCGGCTGAACATATGCTCGATGCTATCGGCGCTGGTCTAGCACATCGAGTGGGAGATCGAGACTGGAAGGACTTGTGGCTTGAGTCACCTGAATACAAGACAGTCATGCAAGAAATTGCAATTATCAAAGGTGATGGTCTTGCACGACCGGTCACGACCAAGACGACAAGTAGCACATATGCCACTAGTTTCCTTTATCAACTTAAAGTGGTCTCCAAACGCAACAGTGAGTCTGCGGTTATGTTTGAGTGTTTCGACTGAGCCTTTGACTAGATCTTGCGCTGTGGAGAAGCCCAGACTATGTGTTCACAAGACTTTTCGTATGCGCATTTATCTCGCTTGCGGTCAGCCTCTCGTTTCTGCAGCTCGGTGTGAGCGTCCGGGACCTCCAGTACCGTATTTTCGCCATTTTCTGGATAACGGTATTGCCAATCATCGTGATGCAAGTTCAACTGCTTCTCTTACTTGATTCGTAATCTAAAACCAACCACAGGAGTCAAATAGAACCTGCCTTTGTCTTCAACCGTATGACCTTCATAAGTAAGCGCCACAATTCCACCAGCCGGTCTCCTTGATCTGATTCTTGACTCTAGGGGAATCTTCCTCGCGCATCTACTCTCCATATGTCTTTGCGCTCGCTCAGCTCGTGGGAGAGATACCCTACAGCATTCTGTGCAGTGTAGTCTATTGGCTACTGATGGTTTTCCCGATGCATTTCGGTCAGGTGAGTCAGTCCAATTTATTGCACCTTTCTGCTTCTGATACAAGTTACACAGGGCGATGCTGGACTCAACGGTGTCGGATTCCAGCTCCTGGTTACCATTTTCATGATGCTTTTCGGTGTCAGCTTGGGCCAGCTGATCGCAGCCCTTTCACCTTCTGTTCAGGTCGCAGTGCTCTTTAACCCATTCCTGGGACTAACGCTCGGGACATTCTGTGGTGTCACCTTGCCGTATCCGACGATGATTTCCTTCTGGAGAGACTGGCTTTACCAGCTCAACCCATATACGCGAACTTTGGCTGCGTGAGTCGTCTTTTGCGATGATATGGATTTCTCCTGATTCATTTCTACTTAGAATGGTCACGACCGAGTTGACTGGCTTGATCATCAGATGCAAGAGTGACGAGTTTGCAGTTTTCGAACCCCCGAGCAATCAAAAGTGCTTGCAATGGGCTGGAGAGTTTGTGAACGCTACCACAGGCTACATCGACAACCCTAGTAAGATTCTAATGCGTCATCTTACTAGCACGAACTAATTATCAACAGACGATACATCCGGCTGTCGATATTGTCAGTACAGCAAAGGAGACGAATTCTTCCTTCCTCTCAACATGAGATATGAGAATCGTTGGAGAGACTGCTTCATCATCTTCGCCTTCTTCAGTAAGCGTTCAAGACTTTTCTCACAACTTTTGACTAACACTTTCCCAGTCTTCAATGTCATTGCCACAGTTTTCGCGTCTCGTTTCTTGCGCTACGCAAAACGTTAGAGACATAGACTATCATAGAACTTAAACTTATCATACGTATGCATATCGAGATTTAGAGACACCTGCAATGTCATTCTAACAGGTATTGATTATTCTAGGGTCCTGTGCCCTTGTTTTCCAGGACTTGTATCCACCTACTCGCTGGGTTTTTCATACCATGACTAGCCGGCCTGACTCTGACTCGCTACTCCTCGCAGCTCAGTGGTTACTGTAAGCTGGTTTGACTTCAAAAGTATTGCAAGTGCATGTCAGCCTCAAATTGTGCCGCTGTACTCGGTCTACTAATCTCAGCGGGAGCTTTCGTTCAAGAATTTCCCGAAACGGAAGTGCGATTCTGGCACGTGAGCAAAGATCTTCGCTCTGTTTCTTGTCTAGTCGGTTTCGACAGTTCACATTCGTTGCAATCCAATAACCTCGCATCGCAATGGCGAAAACAGCAAAGACGCACTCTTTGAATGCAGCAAGAAACGGTCTGACGACGTGCTTGACTTTTCACACGCCGATCAAAAGCTTGCTTGAAGACCTCCTAACCTCGGAAGCATACGGTGCCCCGGCAAGATGAGGCAGTCTTCTCTTTGTCTTCTACGTCTCTTGCAGTTGCATTATCTTGTCAGTCAGTTTACCGTATCAACTGCTGCCTCTACTCAGGATTTACTATAAGGAAACTCAAGATGCCCAAAGCTAGCAGCGATAAATTTCAAGTAGGTCGGTTCCGCTCTCAGGCAAGCGCGTCCTTCTGTTCCTTATTTCTCAGTTTGAGCCAACTTTGAGTACAGATTGTCGTAAGGTCTCGGACTGAATCCGAAGCGGCAAACTACCAGCACGTCGACGAAGCTTTCTCTGATGGATTCGAGATGTTGGACTGCAAGCTAGCTCCCGAAAGCTCTGATATCGAGTTTGTCGACAACCCAGAGCCAAAGAAAAAGAAAAATGACGCGACTCGGGCGAAAAAACAGCTGCAGAAAAAATCCAAGGCGATCAAGGAATGGGGAAAGCTCTTCGACCGGGAAAATGTTCTGGCTCAATGCAGTCGCGACGGTAGAAAGACTGTGAGACAATGGAAGGTGAAGGGCGAAACCCCGGAGGAGCGTGCAGAAGAGCTCGAGAAAAAAAGAGCCGCAATTGTCGACAAATTTAGAAAACAAAAGGTATGCTCTGGAATCCATGGTAGGTTTCAATTACTAACAAAGGGCAGGAGGATGAATAGCGTAACAAGGACGAGAATATCAATACTTGTATTTATATCGAGACAGTGGCGCAATTTACTTCTCTTTCCTTTCCAAGGCCTTCCAGTCCTTCTTCAGACCTCTGGCTTCGATAATACTGGCAGGCATACAATACACTGGATCCAGATCCACTAAACCAGGATATCCTAGGATTGTCAGACCTAGAGACATGAGCGCATGACGGAAAGAAAGCAACCAGTCTGTCTCACCAGCAATGCCGAAATGCGTATGGAAGACGTCGACCATATCACCCGGCCGATCCGCTATGCCTCCTCCTTCGGTGTCCTGGATAATGGCAATGAAAGAAGTACAACGCCATAGATGCAATTAAATACCTGAGAGGACAGGATGAAAGTGGTGAGTTTGTCTACATCGATCCAGGAAGCTTTCTTGAGGATAGCCAAAGATGAGAGCACCCAGAAGCTATAACAGACCTGGAGAAATGGTAAACGCAAGTTCAACGAGGAATGAGAGAGACGTACGTCTGGCAACTTTTCTGGCCTGCCGTTCAAACCGCCTTCTGGAAGCTGTCGCTCTGCTAACCACCAGCCAAGAGTCTGCACGTCTACTTCATCCAATCGATCTAGAATTGCCAATGCGGCGACACAGACCCAAACTGGCAAGATATTAGATTTTGTAAACCCAGTAAAGGTAACGAACCCTGGGCAGCATGGCTCTCTGCGCCTATGACAGAACCAAAGCCGCCGTCGAAATTTCTGCACTGGACGATATAGGATACGGTCTTTTCAACATCGAGATCAGCCAAATGACCGAGAAGAGACAGTGCGTTGACGGCGCAATATAAGAAACGAGTGTCGATTTCTCCAAAGGCATCACCGGCAAATACCCCACTCGGTTGTTGAAGAGACAATATGACTGATTTCACACCATGAGAGATAGCGAGAACAGACGAGAACAGTTTCTTACATTTGACGACCCGAGGAATATCGACTCTGTCCAGGGCATCTTGTGTGATCAGGATTTGAATAGCGCTCAATGTCGACAAAAGGTGGGCGTCATGGTCTGGATGAGCTCCAAACGCGCCTTGAAAGCAAGTCAGACCAAGTCCTGGCGCAAATAATCCTTGGCCAAACCTGCCTCTTCGTCCCAGCAGCTCATAACATATTCAATCATCTCCTCTCTGTCCAAGGCCTCCTTGTGGCCCATGATACATAGCGCAGTGAGGCCCCAATATATCGCATTCATCCGCAAATGGGCCGTCATATGGTACGTCAAGTCATCTTTGTTCTGGAAACTATATTAGCAGTAGACGGAGGCAAGGACTTGTCTGACTTTGCCTAGATTCTGGATATAGGCGACGTGAAAGGGAATTAGAAGTTCTGACATTGCGTGACAAGTACCACAAATCCGATATTATAGCAAGTTGAAAACAACGTTTAAAAATGTGAAATAGCCTCCCATAACAGCCAGCTTTTGATTCAACGACCCTTCCAGTGTTCGTGCCATTCGACTACTTGCCGCTGCGTTTCTTCACATTGCCTTCATCCTTCTTTGCCTCACCAGCGGGAGCGACAGGTGCAACCTCTGTCTTTTTCTTGTCATCAGGTGTCGGGGCGTCAGTCTTCTTGGACGACTGAAGAATATTGTCAGTAGACTCTTCGGAAGCAAATACAGCAGACGAACCTTGGTGATGACAGGTTTTTGTTGAGCTCCGACCAAACCGAATAGTGCACCGAGCATGCCCAAGAGAGTGAACACAGTCAAAGCAAGGGCACCACCAGTTTCAGGATGCGTCTTGAAGGCCAAAAGAGGATCGACTTTGGCGAGATCAGCGAATTTCAAAACCTTCTGGCGAAGGAAAGTGATCGGGTCGGCCTTGAATGAAACAGATTCATCATCGTCGTTTTCGTCCGCAGCAGGTTTTTCAGCAGCACTCTCGAGAGGCTTCTTGATGTCAAAGGTCGCAGCAGCCAAAGCTTTCGCGTCCTCGACAGAGTGGCCGACGTAAATGTTGTCGAACAAGATATCCTCAGTCATTGTCCAGAGCTCGATACCGACGCCACCCTGGCAGCACGTCAATTTCGAGGAACAAGAGTAAATCGAAATGGTCTCACAATCTTTCCGAGGGTCTTGACTGGGTTGAGGTCCTCGAAGAAGTCTGGGTTGGCGATCCTGCGAGGAGCCCATTCGCCCTTGTAGGCAGGGTTGTCGATCATGGGAGCGTACCATTTGCCTTTATAATCAGGGTTGGCCTTGAAGGGACTATACTTTGCTTAACGATTGAACGAATCATAAGAAAGTACCAGCTCACCGTTTCCATTCTCCACATCCTGGAGCTTCAGTGCACTTGGGGTTCGCGACAGTAGGCGCGATCCAGTCACCGTCTTCCTCGTCGTCCCATTCTTCAGGCTTCTCAGCGTCTAGAAGCGATAATCAGTCTTGATAAACAATTTTCGCTGCGGATATCATACCAGGATCAGGGATTGTAAGCGGTTCCTCATCGAGCCAGCCCTCGGGTTTCTCTGCTTCAAGGTCGGGAATTTCATAAGGTGCCTCTTCGTCCCAGTCAGCAGGCTATTTAGGCGCTGTCAGCTTTGAAAGACATCAACGAGTACTCGAACAAACCTTGCTGGCAGCCGGATCCGCGATCTTCTTCTCGTCAACCCAGTCAGAGGGCTTGGAGTCGGAAGGATCGTCAATTTCCTTGGGAGGGTTGACAGGTGGTTCAAAGTCCTCGAGGAGAGAACCGGTCTTCTGGCTTTCACCGTTGAAAGAAACGTCGTACGTGTTATTAGGGCTGGAAACGATTAACGCGTATAAACGCGGGATAGAAAACAACATACTGGACAACGAGAGTGTAAAGATTGGTTAGTTTCTCAATCGAAGGCTTGGGGGGAAGGTTGAGGTGTTTCTCTTCAGTTTCACCGGTCTTGGGGCTCTTGTAACGGAAGATGAAGTGAACCTGGGAAATGTAGAATTGAGATATAAATTCACGAGGGAATTTAGAAGGAAACCAACCTTGGTACCAGGGCAGGTGAGATCAGGACCGAACATGACCACCCAAGGTGTCGTGTCAGAAAATTCTTTGCCGCTCGTCTGGAAGCCGTCTTCTAGAAGTTTGAGGTAGCCACCACCGCAGTTACCGCCCTTCTGGTACTTGACTTCGTATTGCACAACCAAAGGCTGAGTCTTAAAGTCGATTGGTTTGGAGAAGGGAGCCGAAATAGCATGATGAGCGGCCTTGCTTTTGGCGACGAGGCCCTTGTCGCCATCAATGACAGAGATAGCAGGGTCCTCTACTTCCCATTTACCGACGTAGCTGAAGGTCTCACCACCAACCGGGGTCTTCTTGGTGGCCTCTGAAGGCGTCCAACGGTCAGCCCAGTCATCAGTGAACTGTTCAATGAAGGGAGCCTTGAGATTGGTGGCCTAAAGACGGGTGAGATATGGGCCATGAAGCAATGAAGTAGACTTGCAGTAAAAGATGGTTTGGGTTCGTCAGCTTGCGCCAGCACTGTGGCAGCTAGCGCAAGGACGGAGAGCGATACGCTTCGCATAGTACTGCTATGAAATGAGAATGATGAAGGAACAACAGTAGAAGAACTTGCAGGTGAATGTCCTTAACGAAGGGCCGATTGTCAAAAGCAAGAAAGAGGGAGAGTACTGAGTGAACCTTCAAATCTGCCACGCATAATATTTATGCAGTTCGTGACTTGCCACGTATGCGTGTGACACGCCATCCGTGTGAGCTTCTCGAGATCGCGTCGGAAAAATTCGTAATTTCCCCTTACTACATGTACTTTTATATACAACAAAACTATCCCAATAGATCGCCATGTCCAGAGGCCGACAGGGCGAGCTGAAACGTTTCAGCGAGCGATCTTCAAGCAGGTCCAGGGACTTACCACAAACTCATCGTCCAGATATTTTGAAACGGCTATCTGGTCACCGAGTCCTTTCCGACGACGGGTTTTCAACACGAGATCTCTTGCCAGCGCTTGTCCAGAAGCAGGCTCCAATGGTCGAAGCTTGATACTCGTGTCGGTCGGGTCACCTGGATTCAGACAAGTGAACAATGTGTAAGCATGAGAATAAATTTCTTATACCTGGCACTATTGACCAATGGTCGAACACTTGCAAGCAAAAGGCTTGACCCTGGGTCGCTGTTCGTAGGTCAGTCTCAAACCCATTTGCGTCAATGACCGGGATCAGCGCTTTGACAGTGTACAGTGGGGATCCTGCTTTGGGAATATCCTGCGTGACGTGGCCACGTCTCCGTGCAAGGACAGTGTAGACAGCGGATATACAGTCTGCTGGAGCTTGCACTTCAACATAGTAGATTGGCTCCATCAGTCGCGGCGCTGCCTAATGCTTCGTTAGTCATGAATCTCATCCGATTTCGACTTTTTTTTTACCATCAAAAAGGACGAGTAACAAACTCGGCGCGTCGTAGGGACAATCTGGGAGCCTCCTCGATATATTGGCTCAGCTGCTAGACTTGCATCGAGAACTCGAAACTTGACATTTCGCATAGCTGAAAGAGCTGGTCAGTGGCAATTTCATGGGCATCTTGATCACTGACGTTCGTCGCACAGAGGCCCTTCTCGAGCTCCCCACTGGAATCCTTGCTTGATGTGCTCTTTCACAGTACCGAGCAGCTTCTTGTCAATCTGTCGACATCCCTTCAGGAGGTGACCAGTGACAATCACAAAAACATACCTGCGACGGAAGCGTGTCATCGAGCAGGATATTTGGGCCGTTGTCATCAGGACCAAAAGACCATATTGAACGTGATGCAAGCAAATCCCATTGGTACTTTTCCTCGAAGAATTTCCCTCTTTCCTTGGCTGACATTCGCATATTGACACGACCTCGCTCGATGTCTTCTGCAAGACCACGTTCTAGCGGCTCCGCGATCATGGTAATTTTGTTTCTGAAAAACGATCAGTGGAAATCATTGCTGGAAATTTGACGTACTTCTTATTCGGTGTATCTGCATAGCACTTTAGAGCGCTCGTCTCCAGTACAGTTTCACAAAACTTGGTCACTGGATCCGAAACCTTGATCTCAATTTCGGAGAACAACTTTCGGAGGTCGTGCATCACACAATCCAGATACAATTCGCCTGTCCCGATAATGACATGCTCACCACTCTCCTCTGCTTTGGTCGTTAACAGCGGGTAAGATTTGTTGACAGAGCGAAGTCCTGAGAGCATTTTTGGAAGCTCTGAGGGAGCAATCGGCTCAATAGCGATTTTGAGTACCGACTGTGTCATGTGTTTCAAAGGTCGGAAGATGTAGAGGTCTTCGTCTTCGATGTCAAGAGACACAAGAGTAGCTGTCTTGTCGATAGAGGCATCGATACCGCCAAGGAGAACAAGATTACCGGCAGGAATTTCATCCGTTGGAATGAAGTATCTGGAGTTCACGTAAGCATCGGTCCAGGTGAATGAGACGGCACAAACCGAGCTTCGCTAATCCACATTTCCTCTAGTGTAACTTTGCGCATCTGCTCGTCATCTTCTTGAGAGTAGCCTTCGCCCAGAACCTTGATCTGCATGCCCTTTCGAAGAGTTCCGCTGAGGACACGACCAAAGGCTCGAAATGACTGGGCATCGGTGGTGTGGTACAATTTGGAAATTTGGACCATCACCGGGGCACCAGCATCACAGGACTTCATTGAAGAGGCAATCTGTGATGTCTGTGGGCCTGTATATGTGCCTTCGACCTGTTAAAGATGCGTTCAGCCTTCAAGGAAATGTATGAGGATGAAAATCTGCCTTGTTCTCTGCTGCATCAAGAGGATTTGGAACATGTTGGACGATCATGTCAACCAGTCCAGTGGCGGGACCAAAGAATTGGTCCAAGGCAACTTTGAGCAATGGTCGAACATCCATCTTGAACATGACAGGCTTCAACTCGATCCCCAATCCAGATAGAGTATCCTTGAGAGTGTCTGTATCTTCGCTGAGCACATGACTGTACAGCTTGTAAAGCGGTTCGAGGATGAAATGAACAAATGAGCGACTATGTTCTGGGTCGGTAGGTTTACGCGTGAATTTGCGACTTTCAGCGTTAAAGTAGATGTCTCCCCAAAGCCGATCAGCGAATGAAGACACGTCAAGTTTTCCTAATGAGCGGTTAGATGAGACCAAGAAGGAGGGCTGGGATCTCACCAAACGAGTTGGCGTACAGCTGCGCGAACGAGTTCAAGGTGAAGCACCAATTCATGTCAGTACTAGCAAAGGCTACGTTTCCATTCTCGGGGCTCAGGCGGTGTTCTGGGTCTGGGTCAATAGCACTGCCATGACGCGTTAGACGATATTCGTGATAATGAGAAATTTTTTTGTAACCTGATAAACGTGTTAATCTCTTCGATGGTGTGTTTGATTTTATAATAGGCGTCTGCGGGCTTGATCCGTAGCTCGAGAATAAGGCGGTCAATTTTGTTCACGACAAGCGTGATTTTGATGTTCTCCTGGAGCGCATGTCGAATAATAGCCTCTGCGCCGACCATGAGCTGGCAAGAAATCAGCATCTGCGACTCCGATAAGTACAACACTTACTCCTTCCACGACATCGACGACCAAAATAACACCATCTACGAGACGAATAGCAGAGGCTACTTCGTCGACAAAATTCACGTGTCCCGGAGTGTCTATGAAGTGGATGAGATGAGATTTGCCAGCGGTCGTCGAAAGAATAAGAGATATTGGCGAAGACTTGATAGATATTTCACGCTCGCGGGACAAGACATGCGTGTCTGTGTAGCGAATCTGTTGAAATTGGATTAATTAGGTTGTTTGACGGAAATCGTAAGCGACACACTGGTTTATCCGCGTCCCAAACGATTTTATGGGTCTCTGAGACCAACATATCCAACAAGGCGGTTTTTCCGTGATGTAAGTGACCGACCACAGCTACATTCCGAATCATTTCCGGAAAGCCCGTCATGTTGAGCAGAAACCTGGAGGTATGCATTCAACACTTGATTGCAAAATATTCACTGCAAGCCGCACCCTTTGTCAAACCTGGTCTCTGGCATATCCTTCTCTTCTATTGCCCACTTTCTGACCTTTATTGGTGCAATGATGGGCTCAGTTAATGGTTGAGCGTCCTCTTCCTGAACCATCGTTTCGACACCAGGCCCATAGACATCCTGCGCTGAAGGATAATATTGCTTATCCTCGTGTAGGATCACAGCATTATGGATTGGTTCTGGTCAAATTGAGTAGGAAAAAGAGTAGTGAAGAGAGTAGAACGAACCGTCAATCTGCATTAAGGCATTCTGCTCAACGTCCTGCATTTGCTCGTCTTCATCGTAGCCCTCGAGACGTGCAGCAGGCTCTGGCTGCGGAACAAACTGGTTCTGTATGGGCTCGTCGTCGTCAGAGTCGAGGTCTTCGCCAATGTAGTTTCCAAACTCATCGTAGTCGTCGAGAGAAGCCATGAATCGCGTGACACTCAAATCGGTCACAGACTTGTCTACAGGCTTTAATTTTTTCAGCCGCTCGGAAGTGCTCTCAATCGTCTTCTGCTACAACGCCACCTTAATCTGAAGACCGAGTGGATGCAGCGCGTTGGGCATCCTCACGTGATGCGAGATGTCTCTTTCCGATGACACACTGCGAAAGGTCTATCTGGTTTCCCTCTATCTCGGATGTTCTATAACCATGTCCTATAGATCCTAGTTCAAATCCAGCAAACCGCTGTCCAATCCCAACGTGCCCTCAATCAATGTAATCAGCAAATGGGAACCAAGGATCGGGAGAGGCGCAAGCTGCAGCTAACCTACAACGAGATTACCCAACTTGCTGAGGACACCAACATGTACAAGGGCGTTGGAAAGATGTGAGCATGCTCCGAAGTAACAGTATTCAAAGACTCAACTCGCAGGTTCATGATGATCCCGCGAAAGCAGATGGAAGGCGAGCTCAAATCACAGGAGAAGGAATTGACGGACGACATTAACAGTCTGACGAAAAAGGTCATTATTTGCCTCTTCTTGTCATGTTGTGTCTCACAGAGCTCTTAGAGCAAATATCTGGAAAAACAATTCAATGACGCTCAGGCTCAGCTACGTGATATTGTGGGTGTCTTTTCCCTATCAACTGCTTTTGGCTTGAATGTGCTATAGTTCCATCATGCTCCCAAATCATAAAACTGTCGTGAAAATTGGTATGAAAGTGATACAGCGTGGCGTAAATACATGGTCATTAAGTCTAGAAGAATTATGATATAAACACGAAAGCAAGGATATATACACGAAAGCCAAAAAAAGCATAGATTCACTAACGCACCAGTCGTGGTGTCTGCTAGGGTTGATGTCGCAATGATTGAGGACCTAGAAGACTTCTACCGGTGTCTTCGTAGGCAATTCCCAACACTTTCTCTTTGCCGCAACCAAGCATTCCTTCTCGAGCTCTACCTTCCCAATTAACACCACGCTCCCAGACAACATTTTGCAAGGCCTTGAGCCTCAAAAACATTGGATTTGGAATGTGTCTGGTGCGTTGAAAAGGAGCTCGCTCCCGAGGCGATGGTGCCCGAGATGGGATTCCCAGAGGAGAATACGAACGGGATCGTGTGGCGCGAGAAAAGGTGGAAGGAGATGCATTCGCTTGTTGGGCGAATCGCTTCAGTGGTGATGGGCTTGGAACAATCTGAGGTTTAAAAACAATGGGAAATGGAAGAGGAATAGACAGCATCGTTCGCGGAGGCTGGCCAGATGGGAAAGGTGATGTTAGAGGAATGCAGGTCGATGATGGATACTGGTCCGACGAAACTTCGATTGAGCTCATGAATCTGGCCACGTCTTCGGCACGAGCCCTGTAGCCAGGATCGTTCAAAGTTCTTCTTCTCTCGCAGAATGAAGTAGGATTGGCATCCCAGTCGATACTGCTGCTTGGAATGGCTCCGAAAACAACAGCACCAACATAGGCATTCTGAAATTCTCTGGCTAGTTCCACGAATCGACTGACGCGTTTCACTAGGGAATGCGACGAAGGATTGGAATTCGAGGGAGGTATTCGGTTCGCAGTGACATCACGAGCTTGCTGAACATGGACTTGAAGAGGACTTTCATCCAAGGCTATCGGAGTCAATGAACAGTAAGGTCGTCGACAGCAAGAATGGCGCAAAACAGATTGCTCATGCTCGGATATCTTTCGAGAAGGCGGTGACTTGAGCCAACTCCGAAAACCCGAGCCTGATGAAACAGAAGTCGAAGGAGTAGTGACGGAAGTAGAAGCTGATGAGCTTGTGCCTCCAAAGGAGAACCAAGAACCAGCTCGAGATACAGGCGAGGAAGAGTCTGAAGATGACGAAGCAGAGCAAGCAGGACAATGACTGTCTTCAGTGCTGTCCGATGTCGTAGATGCATCGCTCTGCTTACGAGCAGGAATGAGCCTCTCTTTGGCTTTTCCTTTCTTTCTCGCGCGCTCTCCTTCGTCCCATCGAACTGTTTCGAGTAAAAGGTCAAGCAGAACCTCTTCATGCTGCTTCACTCGAGAATGACTCGAACGGCGGCGGTGCCGGAGCTGCTCCTCGATGGGAGTCAACGGAAAAAGACAGCCTTCGAGGCTACGAAGAACATCCTGGATAGGGACCAGAGTTGCCCTGGAATATGGAGCACTGACGGTTTCAAGGGGCTGTGCCAGCGGAGGTACAAGCGGAGCAGGTGGCGCTTTACCCTGGTGCCTTCGAAGACTCGGAGTGATCATGAACTCGTATGAGAATTGTTTCTCTGCTTGTTGAGAAAGAGAAGATGAAGCACGAGTCGGCGAAAGGGAAGCATAAGACAACCGTGGCGCCTTTGGTTTTGGTTTGAAAGCAGCCGCTCGTCGTACAGCTTCGAGCCTGATAAGCTCTCTGCGTCGGTACTCTTCTGCCTCTTTGAGACGCCGCTGTTCTTCCTTTCTCTTCCAGCCTTCGACGCGTATGCTTCGATGCATTCGTTTACTCTCTTCCCACTTGCGCGTCATCTCAGATTCCCATAATGCTTTACGGTCACGGGCTACTCTCTCCTGCGCCTGTTGTCTGAGCTCTCTCAGCCGCTCCTTCTCTCTGTTTTGCATTTCCCAGACCGAATTCCAATCATCTTTGCCACTCATTAGACCACCAGGTGGAAGAAAGCATTCGTCAAAGTCCTCTGGTTGGACGTCAGCGATACGTGGGTCTTGCGCGTCAGTCACTGAGATCCCTTTAAGTCTGAGTAAAATCATCTTGGCCGTGACAATGTCGTCGCGAGCATATGAGCGGTGCAAGTCGGTCATTAATCGCATATGGTCAGGCAGAGTTTCAGAATCTCCGTTCACCGGTGACCAAAGCTCGTCTCGAGAAGTTGAACGTGATGTTGAAGGGGATGGGGACGACGTGTAGGGTGACGTTAAGATAGGGGCAGATGCCAGTGACTGCGTCATGAGCTGCGGCGCTTTATCGGGCTTCATTGCTGGAGAGATAATTCTGCTCAAGCTCAAAAAGAATATCGAAAGAATAGGACGCACCTGTTGTAACCTGGGCGACTCTGGCCATGGCGGCGACAGAAATCTCTCTGCTACGACCGCGCTGCATTCGTACGTATTGATGACTGAGACGAGACAACCAGAAACGAACCGAAAAAACAAACGTCGATTATATATATTATTCCCACTGCCTGGAGCAATCTGCGCCTCAAGGCAGATCTGATCTCTTGTTTCGTTGCCAAAGACCTGAAAAAGATAAGGAAAACGCTGACTCACTTTAACTCGACCTTCAGCTCCCTCACTTCGCGGTCGCTGCTTGAATGACTAGCTCCAGAAAAAGCCTTTTTTATTGCAAATCTGGACCCATTGGATTGGTATCTACGCCACAGAATCATGTCTGGCTGAGTATTTGGCTATTTCTGTTCCTTATCTGCCTCATAGCTCTTGTGGCTATCCAATCCCATCTCTTCCCGGCGTCCTTGACAGGTCGTTTGTCGGTCAAAAAATCGCGCCTGGATTCTGGGTCCAGCTTTCCTTTTTGACCTCTTGAAACTTGTTCAACTCTGGGCTTCTCTGGGTCTGTCTCGGAGTGTTCCTTATCGAGCACCGATTGACGCCGCATAAACATCAGACAGCACATATTATTGTTGCAATGTGGTCCACCTCGAGGCGATTATCGATGCAACAGCATGGACCTCCCTTTGTCTCTTAGCGGTCGGCTCAGTTGGAGAGACTGGATCATGTTGCCGACAGTTTCGGATTCAACGAGGCGCATATACGTCTATCTATGTCTAAATTATAAAGTGAATAAAGTAGGACTCTAAGATTGAGGTTCAAGCGGAAGTTCCAGAAGACTGTGACCGCATCCAGGCTCATGCTCGATTTCAGACTGCCCGCCTAGACATAACAAAGGGACTGAAAAGTCCTGAGAGCCTAAGACCTGCTCCCACCATTCCTCGTTGATATCAACCAATCCTGTTAATCCCTCGTTGTTCTCTTCTTCGTCAAGCTTGTCTGTGGCGTCGGCGAACCTCATGATTCTGAGCCCATTTTTAGAAGATTGGTGCAGTCTATATCGAACTCCCATGAGCTGCTTGACGCCCTCGGTCCATCCCTCGATCCACTCTTCTCGAATAGCCTTGACATCTGTGTCGACTCGGACGGTGATTGTGGTTGAAACAGTTTTCAATGTCGGGTCTGGAGGGAATATACGAATCCTCTTGGGCGCTTTACCTTTACCTTTGGGCTGAGGTGTTCGCTCTCTCAACGATATAGTCGCTGTAGACAATCCTCGCCTTCCTCTGCGAGGTCCACGAGTACTTGCCGTAGCTTCTGGACCTGGCTGAGGATCCACGAGTGGGGCTTTAGGAGTCGCAAGCAGTTTCAATTCCAACCATTCCGCTAGCTCTTTCTCCCTGATTCTGGTTCGTGCCGTACCAACGAGAGCACATCTTTTGGCCAAAGCAGACCAATCCCCCTCCAATGGTGCCAACCTGCAATCATCCAGCACTAGATGTCGGAGTTGAACCACCCGACAGAGCATCGCGTCAATTTCTTGGTCCAATATACGTGTCGTGCTGAGATCCAACCTTTCCAAAGAAGGCACATCCAGCGAACGAGACGCAATGAATCGACCGACATTGCGAGAAGGTAACCGGATCGTAAGAGATACCAACAATGAAGTTGCCTCCGACGTCAAAAGGTCAGAAATCGGTTCCAGACGAAAGAACACGATGGGCTGAGCAAATGTTTTTCCGCTGACTGGGACAAAACCGGATTGCATGGGATGTTGAATGATACTCAGACTCCGAAGGTTGGATGGCCATTTTGAGATGGCGACGAGGGAAGAGTCAAAGTAAGAGCCCTGCATTAACGTTTAGAAAACGTCCAGGATAGTTTGTCAACTCACTGCAAGGAATTGTTGATATGTTGCTTGCTGTACACTGAAGGAATGACTTTAGTACAACGACTTTGACATTGAGGCAGGTTATTCACTATGGGTTGAACTGTATCGAAACATCCGTCAGATGTTCCCATCTATTTTCATTATTCGAAGCCAAGATGTCTTCCAGATGCTCGGGCGCAAAGTTCCTGGCGCCAATGAAGAGCTTGAGGACTTTGAGCTTCGAAAGACGTCTCACGAGATTGACCACTGCATTGGCGTCTGCATCCCAAGTCTCGAGAGAGAATTCCTGAACCCAATCTGCTTGAGCGTCACGTCGCAAAGACCTGTAAAGATTATAGACATCCTTGGGCCGTTTAAGCCTGATCTTTCGAAAGATATGGTGACACGGAATGGGGCCATTAGGGAAGGCTCGGGACAGTGCCAAGACGGACTGACGAGAGAGATGAGCTTCTATTCTTGCAATCAGGAAGAATAGCTATCGCACCTGCTGCAAATCTTTCTCGTCAACAAAAGTCAAACAATGCTCCCACAACTCCGGAGGCAGAAGAGCAACGGACATAAGTCAGTGCTTAGGCCTGCAAAAGTCACAATGGACCGTTGGCGAAGGTCTGAGTCAGCAGAATCTTATCTGTTACCCTTTGCATCTATGACGCAACCGATTAATCACTTCAATCATGCCATCACCACAGGAGGAGCAAACGTCGAAGTCTTTGCTACCCACCACGAAACTGGCCGTACTTTCACGGTTCAATTCTCTACGATCCAAACCTCAATCTGTTGCTTTTCCACCTCCGTCCTGGTTAGACAATGAGTCTACCGACGACTGGACCAAGAAGATAGAGGAGATGAAGCAGACAGTAGGCGAACCTGATGATGCTGATTCCGAGGTTCCGATCCAAGAGTCGCCTAAAGAGACGAGCAACACGATTGCGAACAGGATATGGAATTTGCTGCAGGGTTCAGACACAACTGCCGCAGCCACTTCCGCAATTCAAAAAATTGACCAGAAATTCGCTGCGTTGCTTGCTTCGGAATCAGTTATGGGAGGCGGGAAAGAAGGGAAGAAGAGTGTCTGGTCCGTTTTGGACCGACTTGGCCCCGTAAAAAAACAGAGTACGGACGAGAAGTTGAAAGAGAAGGACGAAGAAGTTCTCGATGCCAATGAAGGCATCATGGTCTATGCTCCGCTTCAACCTGACAGCAGTTCAGAGGTCGAACTTGCAGATTCTGAGCTGGTCCTGGAGTACATGAACGATCCGGTCGATTCACCTTCAGATAATCCAGACCACTCTTCTACTGGTACCGCGCCGCCAACCGTCACACCAACAAAGATACAGCATCGAGAATGGCGTCCTTCTCCCACAAAAATATCTTTACAGGTCGCTTGGTGGGGTTATCGTTTATACCTTCCTCCGCCAGTCCTTGCAGTTTTATCCGATGCTCATCTTGAAGCCGCGAAGCGAGGAGCCATGATCTCTGCCTCCTTGACGTGGACATTGAACAAGGCACGCACGACTTTCTTTATCGCTGACTTAGGTTCACCTATCTCAAGGTCCCTATGTTGCTCATCCCTCCAATGTTTCGACCCGCCGCTATGATGCTAAAACGCCTAGCTCCATTTCTCGGGTATGTCTTGGTCTTGGATTGCTAATTGCACTGACTGATTTACCTCAAGATATGTCGGAGCCTTTGTAGCATGGTCTTGGGAGAGGATCAAGAAGAAGGATAAGGGTATTTATTTGCTCTTTACCAATGTTCATGATCTAACGTTGAGACAGGTGATGGTGTAGTCCTGACCGCGACTTGGCTGCTGCCACTCGCGCTTCTTCCTGCCAGTTGGGATCCAAAGATCCATGGTCAGGTCCGAGAGAAACCTGCTGAGACAGTCGCGACTGAAGACAAACCAGAGCTTGGGCGCCAAAAGTCCAAGGGCAAACCAGCCAAATGAATATTCTGAACGATTTTTGTATTATACTGGAAAGCAATGTACTACGAGTATAAATGGACAATAATGCGAAACGAACACAATCACCGGTTCAAGTCTGAATTGGGTCCAGCAGGAACTTGCCATGGTCTTTCTGGGACCAGCGGTGCTGGTGAATGAGGCTGGTTTGACCATAAACCCAACGGAGAATTGACTTGAGGTATTGGAGCGCCACGACCAGTGCCAGTGCCGACTACGAGTCCCCTTGGGGGCTGCTGACCACCTCCGAATATCCCAGATCGTCTCCCTTGAACCATTCGCATTCCTCCAGGTATTTCCATAGCCCTTTGCAATGGTGCACCGCCAGGAGTATGTTGCTGTGATGGAGGTGGCTGGAAAATTTGCTGGCCTCCATTGTTACCATTCCCATTGGCTTCCCAGTAAGACGGTCTAGTATCCCAGCGGTCACCGCTACCTTGTTGACTGTGTCCCCCAGGGTTCCGTCGTCGTTCAGAAAGCTCTGGATTTCGAGGAGCATTTATTCGAGCGAGCTCTGTTCCCATATCGATACCACTCGCAGCAAGACTGTCATTGTCGATACCCAGCATAGTCCGAAGCTCCTGATTCTCTCGTTCGAGCCTGGAGATCTCAGATTCTCGCTCTATAGCCCAATCCTCTCTTCCCTCTGAACCTGGGTAGCCTTCATTCAGCGCGTCGATGAGCGCGAAGAGTTCAGCGGGATCCACATAAGGATTGTAAACCTCATAATCTGGATCGATATCGGGAGATGGGGATTCGCCAGCCATTGAACGGAGGAGATTTCGTAGATGGACGCAGAGCCGCTGAAGGGAATGAGACGTGTTTGTCGAGAAAGTGAGATCGCTGGAGACCCCTTGGGATTCCCGGGCTAGAAGCAAGGCTTCATAATGACGAGTCAAAGTGAGCTCGTGTTGCTGGGCAGCCAGCTAAAAGAATGTTGGACAAATGTCAACAGGCTGAGGTAGAAATGAAGCTCACGGCATGATTGCGGAACTTGGTCATGATAGTATCCATTGTTCCCTCGTATTCTTTGAGTAGAACACTGAGTTGCTTGTTTTCGTGGAGCAGAGCTTGATTTTCAATGACTATCTGGGCATTCATACGTTCCAGCTCCGAGTCGAAGAATTCTGGCAAAAGATGAAGATGAGGAGATAGTAGTGACTATCGTCTAACCTTTCGATAAATCGGTATTGAATCGCCGTAGAGCGAATCCGGAGCCATTATGAGAAGCCTGAGCCTGTATATGTGAAAGGGTATTTTGAAAGAGAAAGCGTCTTACCTTGAGAGCATTAGCCTGATTTTGGAGAGCACTGGTTATCTTCTGGTTGTGACTGAGCTGCTCTCCAAGCTCCTGAACTAGTTGGAGGACGCGCAACATCTCGTTGTCCATGGTCGTTTCTCAAGAAGACTACCACACGTGGGTTTTGATGGTGGCCGGGCGTTTCCGAATGAGGTGGCGATGCAGAAGAAGCTTTTGATTCCTGGACCTCGACCATCGCTTCTCCAAACTCATAACCAATCACTTTCACTACCGACGATTACTTTTTAAATATTCGCGTCGACGCGCCAGCTCTTGACTGCCTTTTTGGCTGCTTCTGCCCTGCTTGCGTCGGCGATATTTCCATCTCTCCGACTTTTTAACTTGCTCTTTATCACACAATCTCTACCACAAATGTCGACCTCACTGTCTGGGCTCTCTGCTGCTGTCACGCGCATATTGTTCTTGACAGGGTTTCCGAAAGAGCTGAAGACCAAGGACATCCAAGGGGCATTCTCAGAATGGGATAACATCAACGGCGGCTTCAAGATCAAGTGGAGAGATGATACGAGCTTGCTGATTGTATTTCAGGATGCGTCTATTGGTAAATTCTTCAAACCTGCCTTTCGAATTCTTATATTTATGGCCTGTTTTTCCCCTTTTCAGCAAAGCGAGCCTATCTACAGACACTTGCTTATCCACCGACTACTCTCACAAATGGTGGAATTCCGGCCATCATCAAGCCTTATGATGGTCCGGACGCACAAGATGTTATTCAGAACGTCGCTGCTCGTGGCCAGCATAACCCCAACAATCCCTCTAGAGCTCACAATAACCGCTCGAATTCGATTTCTGTATTTCCTGGAAATCCTGGAAATCGTGTTCCGGTTGTTCCCAACAATTTTCGTCCCAACGGTCAGAATGTGGTCATCCCAGAATTCGCTGCAAACGGACGTGAACCATCGCCCACTTTGCCGAATATTCCAGCTCATCCTACTCTCAATTCGTTGATCAACTCTTCTTTGGGAGAAGTTGGCGCGAACTCAGTCCCTTCTGATCCTGCTATCCTTGCCACAAGCTTGAACCCAGATATGAGCTCAGCCAGCGGTGGTCCAAGGATCGGCGATCCAGGAAAGAGAATGCTGGGTGCGGCACTTGGTGTCAGACATCCATCTCTGGGACCCAGAATGAATGGTGGTAGCCCTGGAACAAGCCCTGCTCAAGGCGGTGGCGTCGAGCAGGCCATGAGGGAGGTTCAACGTGCTATGGGTGGATTGGTTGTTGCAGAGTAAAGTTTCAAGTGATTTCTCCCATTCTGCTTTCATTTTTATATGATTCGTTTCGATCTGGGTGAGGCTGGTTATTTGCTGGTGATCAGGAAGTCTGTGGTTCAACCGACTGTGATACTCAACACTCCTTTTTTCCCTTTCATTCCACGTATAATAATGTACTTTTTTCACCACCGAGTTCAGCATAATGGTACTTCCGTGACAAAAGTGGCAGCTTGCAAGAACAATATCTGATTTACGCGGGACCTTGCTGGTAAAGATTACCCCGGCCCGAACCTTCTTTTTGACCTCTTTGACCTTTTTGAACGGCCAACAGCTTAGTCCTTCAACAGGATCTCCGTTTCACTGTGTGTATTGATGGGCTGTCATGGCTTTGACCGGCTGGGCTCAGTACTCTCCATTTCTGGGGCCACAAATTTGCCACCAACTGGACCCTGACGACTTTTTGTGTCAAGCGACCGGATATGGCGAATTCAGATCGATGTCCGCATAATTTGGGCTCTGTAGCTCTGATCCAACGTGTTTGTCTGAGTGACCATTGTTCTCACCGCCCCTAAGCGGTCATCCGCGACTTATAAAAACACCCTTGTCTTTTTCGCCATTCGGTATTCTCGCACTCCAACCATGAACTATTCTTCGACGAGTGCTGACTATTATAGCTCTTATTCATACTTCGAAGCACAGTCATCATGCGCTTTGATTCAATCTCAATCTTACTGCGACAACAACTTGCAGTATTATCCCTTCTTCGAAACAGACGACCAGACGTCTTGCAGGGCAGAGAAACTCGAGTCACGCGAGTTCTATTGTCCACAGGAGATCATAAAGGACACAATGTTCTTTGACGAAGAGAGTTTTGGGAGCAGAAAGCTGTATGCCGACGCGCCTTTCAACGGTGTCACGTCGTACGGACAGCAGCAGGCCAGTCTGGATCTTTATAGTAGCCAGGCATATGAAGCTCGTCTTCCTCCGCCTTGTGACCACAACTACTACATGAAGTACGACAAACCAGAGTCCTTTCCAGCTCCTACAAGGACCGAGGACCATAGTCATCGCCCTTTATTCACCCCTTCACCGTTGTCTCCAACCATTGATCCTAGTCACTGGTGCTATATAATAGCACCTCATGACCCCATATTCTATCCAAGTTCAGAGCCAGAGCCAACAGTTCTCCAGATTCATCAGCCCAAACCGCGACGCAAACGAGATTTACTTGATCTCCAAAAGCTTGTGTCTTTTTTGCAAGATTGCTCGTGATGCAGAGTTTTTTTTAGCTTAGAATGATCCAAAAAATAGATACAGTATATGATATAAAACGTAAACAAGCGAGCGTCTAGTTTAATGTGGCGTAACCTAACAAAGGAAAGAAAAAATGTGTCGCGAAGTCATAACATGGTAAAAGCCGTAAGAATCGATATATCAGAGTCCACCTCCAGCGGACGCAGTTCTGTATCGAGATCTCGACATCGGGCTGAATGCGAAAATAGACGAGTCAAGATGATTTGAAGGTGACCCATGTGAGTACATCCTGAGATCTGGATAGTGGAAATGAAGGCCTAAATCAGCCTCGGGGCGTGTTACAGCTGGGTAAGCGGCTCCGCTGAGAGAAGGATGGTGAAACGAGGCAAGGTTTGATTGTGATTCTATAGAGCTTTCAGAGTATCCGGGAAGCAGCCATGACGCAGATGCTTCGGCTGGATGAGTGACATTTGTTATTAAATGTTCGTCTGAATGAGAATCCGCAATCAGGTATGAAAGGAAGTCGAGAGATTTCGCAGGTGAGGCGGTCAATTGCGCCGTTTGGCTGGGTCCACCGCTGAACATGTTATACAAGCGAGTCCGGTCAACTTGGGACATTCCAAGCGGAACCAGAGGACTGAAGGAGGTAGGAATCTGGTTCTCTGCAAGTTCATCATGAAACTCATTGTCCAGAAACATGAGAGGTGATCCGATAAAATCAAGGTTGTTTGGGCTTGGAGGCAACGGAACAGGCGTGCAGGGAAAAATGGGTGAAGGGCCTGCCAACAAGAGAATGTGGTCGACATCCAGTGCTCGGGGATGAGGTGGTGAATCTGGAAGAATTTCTGGAGTCGGAGTCCGCTGGGATGGAGGAGTACGCTGAGGAATTAATTTCATGTGATGTGGAGATGGAGATTCTGATACAAGTTGGCGCTCTTCCAATAGATTTTGGTTGCGATCTTTGGCAGCGTATGAGGTGGTCAAATATTGCGAATATTTCATGGAAGCCATGTTTGGCGCAAGAGAGGTCAAGACGTTTCGAGGGTTCGCTGGTTTTTTGGAAATGGGAGGCAGTTTCTTGGGTTGCTTCTGAGGTTTGGACTGGTACTTTGGATTAATGGATGGACGTTGGCAAGAGACAAGTCTCCTACCTGAGGATTTTCGGCAGAGGAAGCTTGAGCTGCTTTGAGCCTGCTTCTGCGCAAGTTGTTGTTCTTGTCTTCTTTTGCGACACGAAGACCTAGTATGATCAGTATTTGTTCGACCTGCGACGCATATATCTTCACCTCTGGAATGGAAATAGTCGTATATCGGCCGTCTATCGACACCATAGCGATCTTGGAGGTCTTGGGGCATATTAAGAATTTGAAACAATGAGAACGAATAGTATGTACCTTTTCTGATTGCCCATGAAGGCATCGACGCGCCAGGCACCGCAATGTAGGCTTCTAAAATCATAGTTGAGAAATATCAAAACCAGTCTATTGACCAACTCGCCCATTTCTCTAACCATCTCAGGATCGAGGCGAGTAGCGAGACCTGCGTTACATTCAGCGATTGGCTTGCTTCGTTGCAGATACATACGTTCTGGGTCAATTCGACGAGATTTCGTTTTGTCAAAGTCCATGGAAAGAAACTCATCGAGCTCGTATCCTGATCTGTCCCTTTTCCCTAGATTGAAGGACATTGTTCTTTCGGTTTGGCGTCGCTGTGGATGTTTATACAAAAAAGGAGGGACGTTTTTCGCGAGGATAAAATGTCACGCTGACCGTCTCACCGTCGACCGAGTCCGGCTTCCGACGGTTCCGCGTGACTCCAGTCTCCCCGAGAGGTCATCGTCCTCGATGAGCTCCATTTCTCATTCACCAGCGACACCCAAGCGAGTAGCAAAGATGAATTCCCAGACCGTCAATATGAATCATCTCCTTAATTTCAGCCTGCCTCCCAGAGAGGTCCGGTTACCTCCTCCCAGAAGGAGTCGACGGGCTGGAGCCCAGACGATTTGGAACAAAGAGAGCAAGTTTCGGCCGACTGCGGCTTCAATGCATGCTCATAGTTATTCTAGGGTTCGTTAATGCACAGTATCGCTTCGTGATGGACCCAACGGGCGACAAGGATTACACCGTCCACTTTGCTGATCCTGACATGCAAGTTTGAACAAGTTCGGTATTAGCTGGTTCTGACTCGAATCTACAGCTTCTTCCAGTGGAACGATATCTTGCAGGTCATAATTCCTCGAACATCAGCTCTCGCTTCCGCTGCTACTACCGGCGAACCTCATTCTCAGGCAGAAGGTCATATCTCGTGTCCTATATGTCTATCGGCACCTACCGCACCTCGCATGACAAAATGTGGCCATGTAGGTTCATTCCAACCAACTCTTGAGCAATGTTAATTGGTGACCAGGTATTCTGCCTTCCTTGCATTTTGCACTATCTGGGAACCTCCGGCACCAAATGGGCGCGCTGCCCCATCTGTTTTGACTCTGTCACAGGTATGTATTGACCTGAACGTGAAGCTAAGAGTCTAACATCGGTTCTTTAGAGAAGCAGCTCAAGAGTGTGAAGTGGTTTGATGGCGCCGAGTCGGCGATTGACGATTCTGTCGGTCCTACAGCTTCATCTGCTTCGACTTCTTCTTCATCTGCCATCAATTCGACCTTTGATGCTGTTCCTCGTGCAGGATCGACAATGTACATGCGACTGATGCAACGGCCTCAGATAACCACTCTGGCTCTGCCAAGGTCTCAGACATGGCCATCAGAGCTGCTACCTCCTCATCAAGCTCCTTTCCACTTCCTTCCCGATGTCTTCAACTATGCAAAATTCATGCTGGCCACCTCAGACTACATCATCGCGGATCTCAACCGCGATCTCGAGGAATTGACCACAGAACGTCGCATTCTGTCCGGAATGAAAGATGATTTAGGAATATCCTTTGTTGACGCAGCAGAGCATAGTGTTCAGCTTCAGATGGAGAAAACGATTGCTTTACAGAATCCATTGTACGAAGGCAAAGCGGAGAAGGCTCGCCGAGATATGCAGGAAATCTCGGAGCGGAATTCCCGTCGCCACCAACTTCAACAGCCCTTCATTGTTCATCCCGAGCCTACTGCTGTTCCAGAAGAGCTTCTTGCACTTCGGAATAACAAGCCACTAGTCGCGGCTTCGCCTTCGAAACCTTTGTCTCGAAACACCCCCAAACAGCGTCGGAATGTGAATCCGCCCCCGCCTTCGACGTCGACCTATTATTATTATCAGGCGTCGTCTGGTCTTCCTATTTTCCTTCATCCCCTGGATATCAATATACTGCGGTCTCGCTTTAACTCGTACTCGGCTTTCCCGGACACCATCGCGATAAGAGTTGAAGCCTGTTCCGAAGGCTCTGTCAATGATGATTTGCGTAAGCGATGCAAATATCTTGCCCACATGCCCGAGGGCGCCGACGTTGTGTTTATCGAGGCCGATCTCGCAGATGTCGTAGGCAAGGAAGGCCTGAAGAATTTTGAAGGGGCCCTGAGACAGCGGACATCTCGTAGGAAAGAGAGGGAGAGAAAAGACAATCATGCCAAGATGAGGGCCGAGAACAAGGAAAGAGATAAACGCGAAGCTATTTCTTGGACTTTTGCCTCAGACGCGCCTCTTTCACCCATACCAGCATTTCAGACGGACGACGATGATTTTACCCCGCTGGTCCCATCTTTGAATCAAGATCATCCCTTCACGCGACAGGCATCCACCGGAGCCTGGGGAAATCGAAGTTTTGCAGTAACTTTATCGAGCCCAGCTCAAGGTCGGCCAGTTGCAACTCGGGAATCCGAGGACAATAATTGGGACGACAGCGCTTGGGATGAATTGGAGCAGCGCAGTGCGACAGGCCGAAGAAAACGTAGCAACAAACTTGTGATTCTGGGGGGCAGCGGGAGACGTCTTCGTTAGAAACAACTGCAATTTGTATCTTTATCTCAATTTCCGCTGCTTGGATGACTTGATGATGGTTTTTCATTCATTGGTCTGGACATCGTTACAAACGGTAGCTCGTAAGAGAAACGGCGGTATCACGTATAGGAATCAAAAAAAAATATTAAATAGACACAGCAGAGGGATACAAGGCAAAACAGCCAGCCAGCCGTCGAAGATGGTTAGAGGGACCCATCTGTCAGGATTGAAGTAGGAGAGGTAAGAGGGGTATGTCTGAAGCTCTCCATGATTAAAGAGAATCGTTGCATAGGATGTGAGTAGGCTAGATGAAACCTAGATGATCTGCAGATAATTGGATGGCGCAACTGGCAAAAACGTTAGCGGTAGAAGCTCCGAGTTCGAGTCGACTTACTTCCAATTGTGCCATCTGCTTTTCGAGCTTGCCACCATTTTCCTTGCTTATCCACGATGTCCATGATTTCACCCTTGGTGAAAGAAATCTCGTTGGGATCATCTGGTGAGGCAGTGTCTGGAAAAAATGGGCGTCAGGCGGTATTCGCGAGGTAAAGAGCAACATACAAGCATACAATGCCTTGGCTTTGTAGGAATACGAGTCGACTATCGGTGTGTCAGAGCTCATTGGGGCTCCCGCGCCCATTAGAGGTGAAGTAGGTCCATTGGTGTCGCCTCCTATTGAACCTGGTCCACCAGGATTAGTTTGGACATTACTTATGCTTCCACCCGCGACGCTTCTGGTGCCTCCTTCGCTACCCACAAAGCTATTCTGGCTCCTAACTGCTGGTCCACCGAACCCGCTTCCTGTGGCGCTGCCCATCTTGTTCCCGTAACCAACATCATTCGAGCCAATTCCACCTCCCTGTGAATAATTGGTAGCATATCCATTCGTAGACATATTGTGGATCGAATTCTGGGTTCGAGTTCGACGACGGCGAGATGGAGGGGTAAGACCGCCAGTACCCAACGAATTGAAGACGTGGAGAGCCAGTGAATCCTCTTCTGATGTGAAGTAGAGGACCCAAAGAATATCGACCATGGCAAGAATGAGCCATCCAGCTGCCATGGCATCAAGTGCCGCTTGGCCCGAGAAGATGCCCTGGTTGACGCCCTCGACTGCAAATACTATGGCTATGGCGCCAAATACTGAAATCTGGAAGCGATGCATTGCAATTGAATCGCTTGCAAGCGTATATACGACGCCGATGATGAGGAAAAGCTGAAGGAATATTGCGAACCATAAAACACCAACAGAGCCATGACCCACTGAGATTCTTGTCAGAAACTACGGGCGGGAAGGACGATATCTCCTTACATTGTGCTGTTGCAATTGCTTGAGATACAAAGGCAATAAACCAAGCAAGCTAGACAGAATGAGCTACAATGGGAAAATTGAAGAAAAAGTGAAACTGACAGCTGAAAGAATGGTCGTTGCGAGGAACAAGTAGTGAGTAAGAATTGGGGTGAAGTCCAGCGATTCACTGCCCCGAGGAGGCATTTCTCGAAGAATTAGCGGGTGCGGAGAGACGGTGCAGTGGTAAGGAAAAAAGGGAACAGTCACGGATGGTCACGATGACGCTTGGCCTTTTAGAAATCGAATCTGCTGCGCGAGCCGCTTTCAAAGCTGTAGGGCTTCCAGCTTGTCTGGTGGTATGTCATGTTCTGATTCTTTTTTTCTGTACTGATATATTTTACAGGGAAGCTGCGCCTGTGTTGGAAATGGAACGAAGAGGACTCCCAATGTGGACGCAAATTTCATTGGGCGGAATTGAACCAAGCTGACCTTTTAGCAGGACGTGGATCTAATGATTCTGGATGCTGGCTCAGGTGTCGGCATTGAAGAAATCAAAAATTCCATTGTCTCCTCAAACAGCAACTTTTTCCTTACTCGCTCTCAGAACCCCTTGGCAACCTATCAGATACTGTGGTTCAAATTCTCAGACACAATCCAAGTCCGCATAGACATTCTCGCTCCGGGGATGATCGATCTTCCACCAATCCGGCCAGACCATCTGGAGAACTCTCCATTTCTCAGCGAACTGCCCGTTATGCCTTTCCTTCCAGCTCTCCTGCACAAAGTTCTAGCCTGGAAGGCTCACGGTAATGTTGGAACAGAGCATGGTCGGTTCAAGCAAGCCAATGATGTACAAGACATATCCGACATGTTGCAGCTGGCTTGGAAAACATCCAGAGACAGTTGGATTCAAGAAGCTCGTCGGCTTGAGCTTCCCATTTGGTTTTTGGATCTTGCAGAACACGCGGTGAAAGAGTTTTTGAATGTGAGCGATAATGAGCACCTTGTGGATTCCTGGAAACATGTGGGGTTCAACTAAATGCATACCGTTGTGTTTCCTAAGTTAAATCGAGGCATCTATGCCTTCCACTTTCCAATCAAGCACATGCATCCCTCTCATGACAGACTTTACGACTGAATAATTTTCAATCGTTTCTCTCAACTTGAATCCCACTTTCTCGAGCACCCTGACGCTACCGGCGTTGCCTGCGGCCTGGATTAGTCGAGTCGAGGCTTCTCAACTGTGAAATACCTGTGAAGACAGTGCCAATCATCTTTCATGGCGTCAGGTTTCACGGATGAATTGTAATTCATTGGGAATACCTTTTTGACCGCCATCCGAGGAATTGACCAAGAATGCAGCAACGTATCGAGCGCATCTGGACTTTTGTAAGTGACAGCAAGAGTCGTTCAAGGTTCAACTTGACCTGGCATAATTCCAAGACCATGATGGCTCGGCGCCAAATAATCTACATATAGTGAGTCGGATTAACGGTTAGATGTGTCAGCACATACATCCGACGGTCCACAAGATTTCTGGGTCACCAGCGAGACGTGCGTTGTTCTCCTCTTCAAGCTTATCCTTGATTTCCCAGTTGACCCCGTGTGGACCAGCCAATTCCATCCAACAGCATCGAAACAGATTCACAGTCCCAATCATGATCTCGCTTCCATCCTCGAGTACCTCTCGGATTGTGTTGACTGGACAGTCGTCAAGTATCTTGAGAATTTCTTCATTCTCTGCGTCTGCCAGCATCTGCATCATCTTGTTGTATTCATCGAGCTTTTTTTTCAGCCACCAATCAGCATGTTCTGCCATACGCGATCAGTAAATCAATAATCCTTCTTATGGGTTCAGTTACCCTCGAGATAAGGGAATGGAGGCGAAGACAACCATAGGCAGATTTTTGGGTCGTTCAATAGTTCGATTAAAGATGGAGCGTCGTCGAGTCGGGCCGGAGTCAATATGATGTTTTTATGCGATTTGAGTTGGAGAAAGGGTTCTCCATTTTTATTGATTTCAAAAGGTTGAAGCTGAGGGTTAGACATGACAATCTGAATTTCAGAGCGAGATATGCTAGTCAGTTTCGGTTGCGGCACTATCGAGTCACTTGGTGGTCAACTTGAAGTGTCGGGCTTCGGCTCGGCAGCACAGCTCAACGACGGCACGTGGATCGATAAGGCCAACCCTTTTTCTTCTTCTTCCTTCACTGTCGAAGCATCGACAGGCTGTAAAATCGATTTCTCTACAGAGATCGTCGTCAAACCTCTTCACCGATTTATATCTTGTAAAAGCTAGACACCATGGTGTACGTTTTCCCTCTTTTTCAGCGCTTGGTCATCTCATGAAAATTTTCATTCTACAGTAACTTCACTGTAGGTCAGTATTCAGATCGCTATGAGATCTGGAGACATTTCTTAATCGTGAACAGACCAGATTCGGGCCCTTATGGACAAGCCCACCAACATTCGTAACATGAGTGTCATTGCTCACGGTCAGTTTTGATCCATGGCTTCATCCAAGCTTCAAATCTGACTTTGAACAGTCGACCACGGAAAATCCACTCTGACCGACTCGCTGGTATCGAAAGCCGGTATCATCGCTGCAGCCAAAGCCGGCGACATGAGGTTTACTGACACGCGCGACGATGAGAAAGAGCGTGGTATCACTATCAAATCAACCGCTATTTCCATGTACTTTGAGGTCGACAAGGAAGAGCTTCCTTCTATCAAGCAAAAAACCGAGGGTGCGCCTTTTTCTCGTTGAATATACGTTACAAACATCTGATCTTACTCCAGGCAACGAATTCTTGATCAACTTGATCGATTCCCCTGGTCACGTCGATTTCTCGTCAGAAGTCACTGCCGCTCTCCGTGTCACCGATGGTGCGTTGGTCGTCGTCGACTGTGTCGAAGGTGTCTGCGTCCAAACAGAAACCGTGTTGCGACAGGCTCTCGGTGAGCGTATCAAGCCTGTTGTCATTATCAACAAAGTCGATCGCGCCCTTCTCGAGCTCCAGGTCAGCAAGGAGGATCTTTTCCAGTCCTTCTCCCGTACCATCGAGAGTGTCAACGTCATTATCTCCACCTATCACGATGTCGCTCTTGGCGACGTCCAAGTCTATCCCGACAGAGGTACTGTCGCCTTTGGCTCTGGATTGCACGGATGGGGTTTCACCCTTCGTCAATTCGCTGCTCGATATGCCAAGAAGTTCGGTGTCGACAAAGAGAAGATGATGTCCAAGCTCTGGGGTGACAACTTCTTCAACCCTGCTACCAAGAAGTGGTCAACCAAGGGCACAGATGCTGACGGCAAACAACTTGACCGAGCTTTCAACAGCTTCGTCCTCGACCCTATCTTCAGAATCTTTGACGCTGTCATGAACTTTAAGAAGGATGCCATCCCGCCTATGCTTGAAAAGCTCGACGTTAAGCTTGCCCAGGATGAGCGCGACCTCGAGGGCAAAGCCTTGCTCAAGGTCATCATGCGTAAATTCCTTCCTGCCGGTGATTCTCTCTTGGAGATGATAGTCATCAATCTTCCTTCCCCTGCGACCGCCCAGCGATACCGTGTGGAGACCCTTTATGAAGGACCCATGGACGACGAATCAGCCATCGGTATTCGCGATTGTGACCCCAAGGGCCCTCTTGTCCTTTACATCTCCAAGATGGTGCCCACTTCCGACAAAGGTCGATTCTACGCCTTTGGACGTGTCTTCTCCGGAACCGTACGCTCTGGACCCAAAATCCGTATCCAGGGCCCCAATTACACTCCCGGAAAGAAGGATGATCTCTTCGTCAAGTCGATTCAGCGTACCGTCTTGATGATGGGTCGTTATATCGAGCCAATTGAAGATTGCCCTTCCGGTAACATCTGTGGTCTCGTCGGTATTGATCAATTCTTGTTGAAGAGCGGTACTCTCACTTCGTCGGAGACCGCCCACAACATGAAGGTCATGAGGTTTTCGGTTTCTCCCGTCGTGCAAGTCGCCGTCGAGGTCAAGAATGCTGCCGACCTGCCCAAGTTGGTCGAAGGTCTCAAGCGTCTTTCCAAGTCAGATCCTTGTGTCCAGGCTTGGATCAACGAGACTGGTGAACACATCGTCGCTGGTGCTGGTGAACTCCATCTCGAAATTTGCTTGAAGGTATTTAGCCAGTTTTCCCCCATACATCTGCTAAGGACTTTTTCCAGGATCTGCAAGAAGACCACGCTGGTGTCCCCTTGAAGATCTCCGACCCAGTTGTTCCATACCGAGAGACCGTCAAGGCTGAATCCACCATCGTCGCCTTGTCCAAGTCTCAGAATAAGCACAACCGACTTTACGTCAAGGCTCTGCCTCTCGATGAAGAGTTGACCAAGGCTATCGAAGCCGGCAAGGTCAACTCTCGTGATGATTTCAAGCTCCGTGCTCGTGTTCTCGCTGACGAGTTTGGCTGGGATGTCACCGACGCTCGTAAAATTTGGTGTTTCGGTCCTGATACAACCGGACCAAATCTGTTGGTCGATGTCACCAAGGGTGTACAGTACCTGAACGAAATCAAGGATTCCTGTGTCGCTGCTATCCAGTGGGCGACCAAAGAAGGTGTCTGTGCAGAAGAGAATATGCGTGGTGTACGATTCAACTTGATCGATGTTACGGTTCGTTTCTTCTTCGTCAATGATCAACAAGGCTTTTTACTGATTACTTTTCTCAGCTTCACGCTGATGCCATCCATCGTGGCGGAGGACAGATCATTCCAACGTGTCGTCGCGCTTGTTATGCTGCTTGTCTACTTGCGACTCCTGGTCTCCAGGAGCCAGTCTATCTCGGTGAGACTATTCTTGTTCGTTTGACCGTCTGCTGATTGTAGTTCAGTCGAGATTCAGTGCCCTGAAAACGCCATCGGTGGTGTCTACAGTTGCTTAAACAAGCGTCGTGGACAAGTCTTCAGCGAAGAGCAGCGAACTGGAACTCCCATGTTCATCGTCAAAGCTTACCTTCCTGTCTCCGAATCATTCGGTTTCAACGGCGAGCTTCGTTCACATACAGGTGGACAGGCCTTCCCTCAGCTGGTCTTCGACCACTGGGAGATCATGGCTGGATGTAAGTCCTTCAAACTAAAAACCCGATATCACTTTCCTCATTTCATATTCTTTAGCGCCTCTTGACAAGGGTAGCAAAATGGAGGAGCTCGTCGTCAACATGCGTAAACGCAAGGGTCTCAAGGTATGTTGTTTCTCTGACATCTCTTTCGATCTCTGACTGGTTTCCATAGCCCGACATTCCTCCTCTCGACACATACTACGACAAACTGTAAGAAGATACGTAAGGATTGTGTTATGAAACCTGCGGGGATGTTGAAATTTCTATCATGCGATGTTTGTACTTGCGCTGTAATTCATACCACGAATTGTCGCTGATTGTCGGTCCCGAATGACGAGCTCGATGTTGTGAATTGCGGGACCGAAAACAGACTCGCATCGATGAAAATCAATCTTGGCAAACCTTTATCGCGACCACCATGTTGGACCTTTCAGTTACCTCTGAAGTCTCTTTGTATCTGGCTCAGACCGACTTTGCTGCTAAAGATGTGCAACCGCTGACTGGAGGTGTTGGAAACTTTACATTTCGAGTGTTTCTAATTCAGCCGTTTCAAGGTCATTCGACGGTCGTGTTGAAGCATGCGAAACCATATGTTGCAGCACATCCTGATTTCCCTTTTACCCTGGAGAGACAGGCAAGTGGTTTAAGTCAGTGTCATTCAAGTTCTGAGAATATTGCAAGGTTTTCGAGGTGGAAGCTCTGAAGCGCGTTCGAGCCATCTTGGCCGAAGACTCGTTAATCACTGTTCCTGAGGTCTACTTGTTCGACCAGGAAGCGCATGCGATTATCATGGAAGATGCTGGCCCGAGTGCATCGACGCTGAAGCAGTATGTTTTGGACGGCAAGTGCCAAGAATCAACAGCACAGAGGATTGGGACAGCTATAGGAGAGTTCACCGGTCTCTTGCATACCTGGGGAAAGATTAATCTGGCATCGTTTGGAGAAAACAAGGAGGCCAGAAAGCTGTCCTCCTGGATCATTTGGGGACGAGTCGTATCAACTTTGAATGGGACGGACAAGCTGGAAACAATCAAAGAATCATTGGATGTTTCTGAAAGTGATTTGAAGGTCATTGAGGAAGTGGCTTCACGATTGAGTGCAAGTATATTGACGGCGAACGAAACGGTGAGTTTTTTTCAGGCAGGAAATAAATATTGAGGGACATCTGACAGCTGGTTCACGGTGATTTATGGTCAGGAAACACGCTGGTCTCGTTGGACAGCAAAGGGAAATTGAAACGAATCTACGTCGTGGATTGGGAGTTGTCAAAGCCCGGCAATCCAAGTGTAGAGCTTGGGCAATTTTGTGCAGAGCTTCACCTGTTGCATCTATACCATGAAGAGCACAGTGCGATGAAGCTCGCTGTTTCCGCGTTCATTGAAGCGTATACGAGAAATAGTCGAGTTTCCTGGTCCAAGCTCGACGTAGTCCGACACATTGGGGGTCATATTGTAGTTCTATCACCCAGGATAAGCTGGGGAGACAGCGTCAGGACACGTCAAGTGATAAAACAAGGAGTAGAATTATTGACTCGACCTGATGATCTGGCTCTTCTCTGGTTGTAGGAAGTAGTAGAAGTGTGCGCAGACTGACTTGACCAGACTCAAAATATTATCTTCACACGGGGTCCGATTTGCTTCTGTCACTGAGCGTCACAGTTCAGCAGAATGTCTAGTCCTACTGAACTACATCTGCCGCCGACATTTCCATACCCAATCAAGGTTACTTCCATCGACGCCAGATTATCTTCAGAGGTCGAACGAGGGACGCGACTATTGAGCTACTCGTTCGTTCATCTTGTCCATGGTTCACCACCAGAGACTCGGTTTGGCACCTGGGACTCTTCAATAGACGGGACGATTCATAAATGGACGATTCAAGCAGGCGACACTATTTCTCAAAGGAGAGCGAAGGAGAGACCAGTGGTGCTGATCGTGGAGCCCTGTAAGCATGGTATGCAAGTAGGCGGTCTTTGTGTAGTCTGCGGAAAAGACATGACAAAGTGCGTCCCGTTCAAATTCAACTAATAGCTTTATATTCATCCTTATTCCAGCATCGACTATACAGGCTTCTCAGATGCATCAAGAGCCTCCATACAAATGACCCATTCCGCTTTCGGTCCTACGGTGTCTCTCGAAGAGGCTCAACGCATCGAAAGAGAGTCCGCCGAGCATCTATTAAAGTCTCGCAAGCTGTCCCTCATTGTTGATCTGGATCAGACCATAGTTCACGCCACCGTCGATCCCACAGTTGGCGAATGGATAACAGAAGGCGAAGCTTGGGAAGCTAGGCAAGCTCTCCGAGCTTCATCCAGCAAACCCTCTCTCGATAATGACGAATGCAATCCCAATTGGGAGGCTCTCAAGGACGTCAAGAAGTTTAAGCTGGGCCCCGAGTCTTTCGTCCCCCCAGGCCATCGAGGGTCCAAGAGAAAAGGGAAAAACAAATCAGTGGAAAGCGATGGAGCGACATATTATATCAAACCGCGGTCAGTCCCCTTATTCGTTGTCTGTATCCATGCTGAACCTGGAACAGCCCTGGCTGGAAAGAGTTTTTACAAGATACAGCAACCAAATACGAGTTGCACGTATATACCATGGGCACTCGAGCTTATGCTGAAGAAGTATGTGCAGCAATTGATCCTGACGAAAAGATATTCGGTGGTCGTTTACTGAGCAGAGACGAGAGCGGCAGTAAGGTCTCCCATGTTTCTACTTCCTTGATTCACATTCCTGTAGGTCTTACCCAGAAGAGCCTACAACGATTATTTCCTTGCGACACCTCAATGGTTGTCATTATCGATGACCGTGCGGATGTATGGGAATGGAGCCCTAATCTTCTCAAAGTTATACCTTGTGGGCGCTCATGCATCTCTGCTCGAGTTACTTCTCACATCTGCACTAGATGACTTTTTTATTGGAATCGGTGATATTAACTCGACATTCTTACCCAAGATAGAACCGCTGGCCCCGCCTCCTTCGACGTCTAGTAAGTTTCAGTTGCAATTCCCTTCCTCATCGTGAACTTCTTCAGGTGAACCAGCGCCTGAAGAGCCTCCCGATGACATACCTGCGACACCAGAAGAAGAGGAGCGTACAGAACGAGAAACCAAAGCCATGTTCACCGAAAATTCTTTAGTTCTCGAGGCACAGTTGGAGGAAAGGCCGCTAGCCAAACGACAAGAGGAGCTCGAAGAGTCTGAAGATGCCGACACCAGTGTTGAGTCGGCGCTGAATAGCCTGGAACAGGCAGTAGAGGCGGCCGATACGATGGATGATAATCATTCCACGTCCTCAAAATCGGAGAAGCATCATCGGAAAGCATTACTCAAAAACGACGATGTGGAGTTGGAGCGTATCAGCAAGGTGGGCAGTTAGCAGCCTGATTTCTTGTGCTAACACGGCCGTCAGCTTCTGGATGAAGTCCACCGTCGATTCTTCACTGCTTATGAAAGTCGCTCGACTGAGACCCCCAAGCTTAAACGCCGTCAAAGCGTCTCTGGCAAGCGCCATCACCCGCCGAATCCCTATGATGTGACGGCAAGCTGAAATCACTCTATCTCCGGATATAATCTTACATTAAATTAGCGAATAATCCCTGCTATTCGGTCAGAGGTTCTGGCAGGGGTCCACATCTTGTTCTCCAGTGTTATTCCTCTTGATACTCGACCTGAAAGTACCGAGATTTGGAGAATGGCCTATATGTTTGGAGCGACCTGCTTAACAGAGCTAACCAGCGAGGTGACCCATGTAGTGGCAGCCAAGGTATTTTTCCCATTGACTTGAAACTCTGAGAGCTCAAATAATGCAGCGAGGAACTGTGAAAGTAGATCAAGCAAGGCGGCGTGGCGGCGTCAAGATTGTCTGGTTAGCATGGTTCACCGAGTCCATAGCGCTGTGGCACCGTCAAGAAGAAACGCCTTATTTTCTTGACGACCAGCATGCTGTCGCAGGCCCGAGCACCAGTCCTATCGTCGAGACTCACTCACATGTCCCGCTAGAACCCGATGAAGGCTGGGACCTCGATGCTCCAACGGGAGGCGATCCGACATCGCTCGTTTTAAACGAAATTGACTGGAATGACATCAATGACGAGGTCGACGCGGCAATGAATGAAAGCGACGATGACGAAGACGCTGGCTCCGATGCAAGAAGTGAGCGAAGCGACATGAGAAGTGGCAATGCTTCGGACGAAGAGATGTCAGACGAATCTAGGTCGGTCAGCATTCGAGCCAATAATGTGCAATTTTAATTTTCTACAGTTCGCCCAGCAGCCCTTCTTTCAATAAACGGAAACGGCTTCGCAGTTTGACGCCATCTGAGAATGGGATCAATGGTGAGGATGTTCTACGGTCTCCTTTGTCAAAACGAAAGAAATTGGTCACGGATCGAACTGGTAATTCCAAACTCAAGGAGACCTTCAGCATTGCGGAAGACGTCGGTCAAGGGAGCGACGATGACGGCGCGAGTGTCAAAGTGACCTCGAGTCAGCCATCGAGTCCTAGGAATGAGGAAATGAATACAGAGGATGATAATGACACCGATGAAGCAGAGGACGAGGACGACTTTTTAGCAAGAGAACTGGAAGAGGAGCTGGGCTAACATGCTTTTGTTTGTAAATCGATGACACGGACTGGAGGAAATTCTTTTGGTTTATCGGCGGCGGAATATTGCTGAATGGCTCGGTCAGGCCGAATATATTCATGAAATGTCTGCCGGATTTATCAAAACCATATCCTCGTCGGAATCATCCGCGGAGTCGGCGGCGGGCTGCCATTTGTTGGATTCGGCTAGATATATTCTCCATAGTTTCTTGATCTTCCGCCCGGTTAGCTGCTTCCACATTGACTTGTGGTACTCGTCTTCCTTGAGCATCTCGTTCAACTCTCTGACCGTCCCATCTCCATAACGATCATCCAGGAATTTGAGGAAGAAGGCCGTCACCTGGTAGCTAAACATTTTGATAGTGAGACAAATTCGTCATGGGGAAATGACTTACCCGCCGTCCCAGCGATCATCTTCTTTTGGAGGGAAAGAATTAGCCCAATGTGGTGGCGATAAATCGGCGAGCATGCGAACATAGTCTGTATAGCTCATTAATGAGTAGTAACTTGAACAGAACCTGCGACTGACCTGCAACTCCTTCGATGAGACCGCTAGGAGCAGTACCATTACCATTATATTGGTAGCAATGGACGACTTCATGGACGAGTACGCCCATGATCTCGTCTTTGGCACGATCCTTTGAGTTGTTGATGTGGTCAAGAGAAAAGTGTATCTCCTTCTTGGACTCTGAACCAAAACAGTAAGCTACGCCAGGCATTGACTTCAGCACTAGAAGGATCTCCTTGACGCTGCGAGGTATTCAAGCTGTTGGTAATGCAGGAAATGAATGAGATTACTTGGTAGGAGCCAAGTCCACCGTCTTGTACAAGAATTTAAAGGAGGCTTCGACAGCAATTCTCATTGCCTGGGCGGGATGAACGTCTTTAAGAAATATTTCCGCCCCAGGATGATCAAGGTCCAGGATTTGAAAGTTGAGCTTGGGCATTGGCCACGAAGGTAAAGGCGGCATGATGAGCGTTAAAGACAGGGATTAATTAGGTAGAGTTACAGTAAACGTGACAACATAATTAGCGTGGTACAAAATCAGCGACCGACAACCGCTTCGAGTCTCAAAACTTCTTGCTCCAAAGCATAACGACCTTCTTCAAGCCATTTACAATATTCCACCGCTCTGAATAAAACGCCACTCTTCCCTTTCGTCTGAGCTTTGCCGCCTCGACTACCGCTGCCTTTCGGTCGCCCTCTTGTAGGCATGCCCATCGCTGGACCCGAACCGGCAGGAGCAAGAAGAGAAATGAGCTGAGCATAGCCGTCGCGAATAGCATTACGACGTTTCTGCTCTGACATGATGTGATTTAGACGCTTCTGTGGCGTAGAAAGCAAAGGTCTAGCTCGTGCAGCGGCAGCAGCAGCAGAATCAGGATTCTTGGCGGTAGATGAAGAAGAATCAGATGTATTGCTCGTCTGACTGACAGCTCTTGGGACCTGAGCTCGTTTAGGTGGTGGAGAATGAATAGCTGCTCTCGAAGGAGCTGCAGAGCGAGTACTCCTTCGTGGACGCGATTGAGGTGGATAATTTGGATAAGAATGCTGAGATGGATTATAGAAGGCCTCTGAGGAGCTACTATTATTCTCTCCTTCCCATTGGAAACTGCCAAAGTTGTCGAGGAAACCTAGGAGATCGTTGGTTTCATTTGGCGAGAAGAGATCCGCCGAGGACGGTAATGGTGGTGGCGTCGGAAAGAGAGAAGGGTCGAAGCTGAACTGAAAATCAGACATTATAGTGGTAGTCGCTGAAGAGAAAGAAATAGCACAAGTCGGTTTTTGTTCATTGATTCTTGAACGCTGATGGTAACCTGTCGGCAACCGGTTGCATTGGCAGCCGGGAAATTGAGGCTGTGTCAGCACGTGGATATCATCGATTGTCCGGTTCTTGACTCGACACCGCAAGCGCCAGCCGTCCTCCCAGCCGTCTCCGCTCGTCTCCGCCCGCCCACCGAAAATATTATTAAATAAAATGTCGGAGGATGCTCAGGACCAGCAAAATGTTATCGTCGATGGCACAGACTCGGCTCTAGGTCAGCAACAGCCCGGTCCTCCGCCAGAACAATCTGCCCGCAAGCGTCTGTCGTCTCCAGTTGCTTGAATAACTTTGCCTCTGATTGTTGCATAGCCAAGGCTCCTTCAGTTCGTAGAGCTTGCGTCGCTTGTCACACTGGAAAAACTCGCTGTAGTGAAGTACTTCCTTGCCAGGTCATCATCACTGTTTTTTTTTTTCGAATTTATTTATTCATTTTATCCCTCAGAGCTGCCTCAAACGAGGTCTAGGTTCAGCATGCGCTTATCCTGACCCAGACGCTCAGGATCAGACCTCTCACCATACTCCAAGTAAATTTTCCTTGAATTTCGTTTCTCTCCAGAATATCCATCTCATGACAGGAACAGCTTCCACTACGCAGCAGCAGGCTTATGCGCCACCGCCAATGTATGCTACTGTTTCAGCCACCCCAAATTTGAATCACCAGCAGTACTATGACTACAATGGTACCTTTACTGGCGCATCAACTTCAACCTTCAGGCCCAACAAGCGACCTCGCAACCTTACAGAGGAAGAAGCTGCTGCGATCACCAGAAACTTCAGTCGTGGTGATTTCTATGTTGGCAACAGTGCTCCTGTCAGGTGAGAATAGCCTTGTATCAATGTTCCGTCTGGTTTACAACCATGTTATCAGAATCGATCCAAGGTTACCCGTCAGGCTCACCCTTGGTGAAGGCGATCATGTCCATTTCACTGTCGGCGAAGCTCTCGTCTAAATCTTGTGTTATATCGTGTAAATTAGGCTCTTCATCGTGTTCTTTCTAGCTATCGTTTTCTTCGTATTTTCCTTGTATATTGGTCTTGAATCAATGTTCCGTTTCGTATCATCACTGCGGTCAAAACACAAACAGTTCTCATTCATCCTCTCCGAACATAATCTTGAGGTTCTCTATGCTCTCTGTATCCTTACCGCTACTGCCCTTGAATGCTTCCTTGACCAACGCGGTCTTTCTTTTCTGAATCTGGAGAATTCGACCTTCAATCGTATTCGCAATCTGTCGGAGGGTTAGCAACAAGCTTCAACCGAACCGCGCCGATACCGACAATAAAATGAGTGACATAGACTGAGACAAGGTGTCAACAAATGATCGACTCATTCAGTAAGGCTCTTACCGGTAGACGTCTGTCCTAGCCTGTGCACCCGGTCGATGGCTATGAAAGTTGCCTCTCAACAAGTTGAGCCTGGACAGCAGGAGAAATGTACCTTGATTCTCAGTCGCAGAGTTCCACCAACAGTCCATCTAGCAAGTAATTAATTATGCACTGGTTTACGCAGGAAATCGAGGGGAAAATATACCATGAAAACATGATTCGCCACTGTGAGATTGAGTCCGACGCCTCCTGCCTAAGATTGATGAGTAGGATGACGAGCGTAGGTCAATGAAATTGTCATTACCTTGAGACTTATGACCATGATCTTGGGTTTCTTGGTGGCAACCTTAAACTGTGTAACTGTGTCATTTCTGGCCTTGAGATTCATCGACCCATCGTATCGCAGGTGAACAAAAGATTCCTTTTCAAGCGCCGCTTCAATAAGGTCCAGGAAGCTTGTAAATTGAGAAAAGACGACGGCGCAGAAACATGGGTCTTCTGTACGGAGGCGATTGAGATGTTGAATCAAGGCATCCAACTTTGTAGACGAATGAAGGGAATGACGGCGCAATACCACCTCAGGCTGCGATTCCTGTGATGAAGGCGGTGGTCGAAAGACCTCAATCAGGTCAGCTTCCTGTTGAAGGATCAGGATAAACCTTCAGGCGCTAGACGCCACGCACTTTGATTGGGCCTCTCAAACATGTAGGACATTTCAATTCCTCGCCCTTCTCTTCGCATGAGTTCAAGTAGGTAATAATGCAACTCTTGCAACTTGAACATCGTCAGTACAGTCGTTTGGCCAGGAGAGATCAAGTCTTACCAACTATGCATGCATTCTGGCACCATCAAGGGCGCTTCTACTATATCCAAGCAAATCGGGCATTCCGGTTCATCTTGATTCTGAAGGTTGTTCAAGACCTTTTCGGCGAAAACAGTATTGGACTGGGACCCGTCGGGAGTTTGGTGTTCAAGTTTTGTCAGAAGTTCATCAATGTCTATTATCGAATCTCCGTCTGATGAGAGAGCGTCTCTGTCCTCTGCTGACAATACGAGCTGAGGATGAAGGACCGCTCGGCGAAGTCTACGAATGTGAGCTGGATAATCTGTTCTCCAAGTGTATCACTTACTTCATCAGCATTGCCAAAATGTGAGTGTAATTTTTGCTGACGAGGCCTTGGGAAGTGAGTTGCAGAAAGTTTTTCTTAGCAGAGTTGTAAAATGAGTCGTAAATCTTCCGCTCAGATGGGGAAAATTCGAGTCTTTCGATCTTGATCTGGGTAAGATAAGCCACCTTGGAAGCAGTTCAAATGATATAAGTACCTCCTTCGGTGGAAGATCAACAATCTTCTGACCGTTGTATTCCATGTTTTTTTCTCGCCTGAGAAGAATAGATTCCAGGATGACCTGTACCACATCCACTGATTTTGGGTCGCCGGCCAAAAAAGGCAGAGTGACGAATCTGATGGGACGATGAGATTGAAACGAGGAAAGAAAGAAGAGCTTTACGATCTGAAGAATGAGTGAGCAGACCACGGTTTGTAGTCGAGGAACTTTCTGCATGGATTGTCAAGCAATACTAAAGCGTGGAAAATACAGACATACAAAAGGGAGTATAAATCTTCGAGCCTATTGACAATGGGTGTCCCTGGAGACAACATGAGTCGACGGAAATGTCATAGCTCAAAACTTGCCTGTTACGGCCCATCTGCGACGACTCTTCAACGCGCAAACAGCTTTAGAGGTCTTGGAATTCCGATTCTTACACGAATGTGCTTCGTCTAGTACAATCCGGAGCCATTCGTACTCGAACATCGGCGAAGATTTCTTAGCATGTTCGGAAACCAAAGTTCCTGTCGAAAAGGTTGGTTGATTAAACCAAGATGGAACAGTGGAAGCTTTACCGTATGAAGTGATGAGGACCGTGATAACAGAAAGCTCGTCCTCATCGTCCTCGACGGCTGCGTCTAAATCAAGACGATTCTGTCCATGCCATACGATGACCTTAAGAGTCCCGGTTTGAGAAGATCTTTCCAGCTCTTCGGACCATTGGTTGAGCAGGGCCGTCGGCGCAACCTGAAAATGATTGGCAATAATATGAGAGAGAAGGGAAGATCACGGACGATAAGAGTAGCAGAAGGACCTCTAGTTGGCCGAGCTCTCTTTTTGCCGGGACGGAATGCGCTATTTATCTTCAATTGACGATGCTGTGGTTTGAAGGACACGTCGTCCTGGGAGCTGGGCATTTCAACTTCACTGTTTGTCTGAATAAGGGCAGAAATCATGATCGTTTTGCCCATTCCCACTATCGACAGATATAGATCAGTGAAATGAAAGAACAATAAGGAATGGCTCACTCTCTACAGAAGACGGAAGGAAGATAGATTCGGTCAGAAACTCGAGTGAAAATGTTGAAAACACATACCATCTCTGCATTACCAATCAGCAAAGGCACATACGAGACCAAGACCACTCACGCCAAAATTCCACCTCGACAATTGCTCTCCGCCTTTGGGAATTCGAGGCTTAATTCGCCAGAATAATCGCTAAAAAAGAAAAAGACATCATCTTCTGTGAGGTCAATAATTTGACCCTCTGGCGCAGGTTTCTGTGGGAATGTATATCTGACCATGGGTGAGTATCTCACATGGAACTCGAGAGCTGAACCTACTTGCTCCACAACGGATGCATTGAAGACGCGTCTCTTGCGTCTGCCTTGCCGGTCTCAATTGAATGCATCCAGCTATCCAGTAATTAGTAGGCATTGTAGGCATCGAGAATTAGCCACCAACTGAAGTGCCTGTTTCTGATATCCTCTGAGTTCTAGTCCTGACGCAGTGAACGTATCTGCTGGTTCCATTTCGCTCATAGTGCGATCGTTGTGTTGAGCCCTGGTTTATCGATTAGACTTGATCTGAACCAGTTTGAATCGCGGCTCACTTTTTATATATCATGGCTAGATCATTGCTCGACAGTTCCTCTCCTTCATCGTCCACTTCAACCTCTTCGCCATCGCCTACAATCTCGGTTGCTCTCTCTTTTCCCTTCTTTGATCTGAGCGTCTTTTTCTCGCCGACTTCTGCAGGCTTGAGCGTAGCTTGTGGTTTGAGTCCCAAGACCGAAAACAATTCAATAATAGCGGTTTTACGCTCTCGCAAGTTGGTTTCTTCTGTCGTCTCCATCCCTTGGTCAAACATAGTGTTCAGCTTTTCATGGCCTGCAACTTTTGCAGCTGTGGAGAAAGCCGCAGGTAAAAAATACACATCGACGGTCACAATCAGATTGACTCCGACTGAAAGAATTTTTGGGCAATCTGTGCGAATTAGTACGCGGCGAGGCAGTTACAGGACTTTCTAACCTGTCATTTTACCACGAAACTCAACCATGCCCATGTCAAGCAGTGGCGCAATCCACCGAGAAATATCTTGGGGCAGTCTTCCAAATTCTAGTCGGAATTTTGAGCAAAGACGCGTAGGGCAAGCTATAAAAATTACCGAAACCGCGAGAGTTGGCTAGTCGGACCATGTAGTCTTTCTTAATTTGTTTCTTGGGGAGTTGTTTCAGCATTGTTGTAAGAGTGGTTTGTTTCGATTTCTTCGATTTCTTGTCACTGCCCGAGGCCTTTGTCTCGACTGGGGCGTCTCTTTCTATTAACACGGTCTATTGAAGGGTTTGAGATAGTACAACGGAACAAAATGGGACACTCACTTCGTTTTGCTTGACGTATCCCTTGCCCTTGACATTGCTCCATGCATTAGGAATGATGAATTCGCCAATATACGACGGCACAGTGAGTGGAGATTCTTGAGGTGGAGGAAGAGGTGAAGAAACCCGTCGTTTCTTGGCTGGAGGAGGATCAGAGTCGCGCCTTGAAGACGGTGCAGCCGAAGAAGTTCGAGGAAGAGATTCAAGCAAGACGATTTCATCGTCGTCCTCGTCTTCAACTGTGTCTGCTACAGTTTCTTCCAGCTGTTCCTCATCGCTTCCAGCGTCAAGGAAGAGCTTCTCTCTGACTTGTGGCTCTGAGTCACTGGGCTGGGTCTGAGACGCGTCTATGAGTGCCGGTTCTGTAACTTCTGTTGTCTCTGTTTCCATAACAACGTCCTTGTCTTCGTCGTCTGAATCAGCGAAGAAAGTGTCCATATCTGCAGAGTCGTCCTCCATTAATAATATTTGCTGTCGAGGAGCCAGACGCGAGATGAGTGGGCACGTGACGCGTCATTGAGCTCATCTTTCCTTTTTTTCTTGCACAATGCAGCGCGGTCTCCCGATGGTGAGATTCTGGACTTTGGATTATCTGGAACTCTATCTGATTGTTATTTAGCAACCAACTGTCCTCCTTCTCCGAGAGGGAACAGATACATCTCAAGGAAATCCCCAATTGCTTTCCAACATCGCAGCATGTCTTGCAATTGCAGAAACTCTTTCCAGTACTCTTGGACCTCGTGGAATGGACAAGCTTATCGTGTCCAGTCGTGGAGATGCACAGATTACCAACGATGGCGCGACCATTTTGAAGCTGCTCGATATTGTTCATCCAGCAGCTCGAACGCTGGTCGATATTGCTAGGGCACAGGACGCTGAGGTTGGCGATGGAACTACTAGTGTAGTTCTGCTTGCAGCACAGCTCTTGAAGGAGGTCAGAGGGCACATCGAGGAAGGCGTCAGCCCACATATAATTATGAAAGGTTTCCGAAAGGCGTCACAATTGGTGTGTGATCTTTTTTTAACCAGATAATATATTAATCCACCTCAGGCTCTTGACCGGATTAAACAAATCCAAGTGACAGTAGAAAAATCGGATCCAGAGTATGTGTTCTCGACCAACATTAACTTTTTTCCGCTGATCGTGGACTCTCAGGCGCTTCCGCTCTCTCCTCCTCAAATGTGCTTCGACCTCAATGTCCTCAAAGCTTATTCATTCCGAAAAACCATTTTTCTCGGGCATGGTCGTCGATGCTGTACTCTGCTTAGATCAAGACGACTTGGACGAGTCACTAATTGGCGTCAAGAAAATCTCAGGTGGTGGAATGCAGGACTCTCAGTTGATCCAGGGAGTCGCTTTCCAGAAAACTTTCACCTATGCTGGTGCAGAGCAACAGCCGAAATCCTTCAAAAACCCTCTCATCCTTTGCTTGAACGTCGAGCTTGAGCTCAAGGCCGAAAAGGACAATGCAGAAGTCCGAGTAGATGCAGTTTCCGAATATCAGGCGATAGTGGACGCCGAATGGGAGATCATCTACAGAAAAATGGAGGCTATAGCGCAAACTGGGGCCAAGGTGGTCCTCAGCAAACTACCTATCGGAGATCTCGCGACTCAGTATTTTGCTGATCGCGACATCTTTTGCGCTGGTCGAGTGGCTGCGGGAGACCTTCGAAGGGTGATTCAGGCAGTTGGTGGATCCATTCAGTCAACTTGCTCGGATATCACGCGCGAGCATCTGGGGACTTGTGGAAGCTTCGAAGAGAAGCAAATTGGTGGTGAACGATATAATCTTTTCCAGCAATGTCCCAAGGCCAAGACTTGTACTCTGATTCTGCGAGGTGGAGCCGAACAGTTTATTGAGGAAGTCGAGAGGAGTCTCCACGACGCCATCATGGTTGTGAAGCGGGCCATTCGTAATGGAGATGTCGTCGCTGGTGGTGGTGCCATCGAAGTAAGGATTTCTCTATCAGATGTTCAAGTTTCTTACCATAAATATTACAGATGGACCTGTCTGCTCACATCCGAGAACAGGCACTGCCCATCCCGGGAAAACTTCAACTCGTCATGACTGCATTTGCAAAAGCTCTTGAAGTCATTCCTCGGCAGATCTGCGATAATGCTGGTCTTGACTCTACCGACATCCTTAGCACTTTGCGTATGAAACATGCCAACGGCGAGAAATGGTACGGAGTCGACGTCGATGGCAGCACTGGTGTCCGTGACAACATGAATGCTTTTGTCTGGGAGCCAAGTCTGGTCAAACTCAATGCCATCAGCAGCGCAACAGAGGCAGCTTGCTTGATCTTGAGTGTCGACGAGACTGTTCGAAACCCTCAAAGCGAAGCCGTATGTCATTAATTTACTCAGCTTTCGCGCTCTAATATGTTTTCACAGCCCAGCTCCGGACCTAAGGCCCCTCCTGGTACTGCAGCAAGAGCGCTGAGAGGTAGAGGTCGCGGCGCTCCGAGACGATGAAAATAGAAATCAGGTATTGTAACCTAGCTCTGTGTAGAATTACTTGCATAAAATCAAATCTATTACTGAACAGTGTAGCCTGTGCTATGCATCATACAACTTCTTATATCACTACGGTTTCTCGGTGTCTTCAGTTGCTTGGGCAGTTGGCAACTTTTCGCCTTGAACAACCTGCTGCTCGACGACTTCCTTGTCTTGTTTCGACTGTATCTTCTCTGCGACATCGGCCACTACCAGCGACACTCCCATCTTCTCCGCCAGAGTATCAATCTCGTCAGTATCTGCCTCCTGGTAGAGGTCTTCATCTTCGGGGTCTTCATGAAACTCTGGGTCGTCCGAGGGCGCGCTGATAGCGGTCGCTTCCCAGAGCTTGTTTAGCTCTTCCTCCCAACCGAGCTCTTGACAAAGCTCTTTGACAATGTCATCACATTTCCCGAGAAGCACGACATCATCTGAGTGTCGTCCAAAGTCACCGACTCTTTCCAGGTTGATCAATACACGGGGACAACCTTCACGCGTTAATCCAGCAAGAGACGCGAATGGATGCACGACGAGTGAAGTCCCCATCACGATAAGCAAATCCGCTGTGCCCAACTTGGGTATCGCGTCGAAAAACTCTCGCGGAAGCTGTGCTGGTAAATCAACTTGAAGAATAATGACTCGAGGAAAAAACGGGTCCGCACGGATTCTCCAAAGAATACAATGTCGGGTTTGACAAGCCCTTTGTGGCATTTCTCGCACCGTGGAATCTCTTTCGCCATGATCTTGAAAGTCGTCAGCCAGCGAGGATATGGTCATGAAATGTCACCGACTTTCGCTTTCATCTTCTGATCGTCATAGGGCGCCTTGCATTCGATACACCGCTGGGAAGCACAGTCTCCAAATCAGCCTCTAGCAGTGAGAATCGTCATTACCTGGCTTGCAAAGCTTCCATGAGCCTCGACAATCTTCTCAGCGGGAACACCAGCCAGTCTCTCCAAAGTATCAATATTTTGCGTCAACGCACAGCTTAGTCTTGACTGAAGGAAGAGAGGCTTTAGCTTTTGTCGTACCAAATCCAGTACTACCTGCCTTCTCAGCTAATAACCGGACGAATGAATGCGCGATAGTGGGGCGGTATTTGCCCGGATATATCTCTCGCGCAAGCGTGTAGACTGTCAATTATCAGTCAATAGAACTGATCATCCATGATCTGGTACGAACAAGGTCCTGGGTTTCCTCTGAAAAACCCTATATCGAAAACGGCTTCTGGGTGTGGTAACTTGAGTCGAGCCAAATTGGCGTACAAGCCTTCAATGGATAGCAGACGAGAGGTCAGAATCTCAAAAGTAGAACGACTCGACACAAGTACCAGTCTTGGGAGATCTAAAGTCGGGGATTCCGGCTGAAGTGCTCACGCCTAGAGTTCCAGTCTGAATGGATTCTGCAGAGGATGAGAGGAAGCTTACCAGCTCCCAGCTACCGCGCCGCCAGTAAGCTCGAGGAAAGGAGCCGCCAGTCAGAGAACTTACCATTAGCACGACATTCTTGCACTGGTCGGACTTGATGTATTTCACAAGGGATTCAAGATCTCTGGCTTCCAGTGTCTTTGGGGTTGGTTTATTGGATTGCGCTGAGGTGGGGGAGGCAAATTTATTGGACATGATGATCGAAAGAGAGAAGCTGTGAGTTCACAGCCTTCGAGGGTCGAGTCACTGGATTGCTTTACTTGGCTAATAATTCAAGTTGTTTAATAGTACAGAATAAGTACGGTATGGGAGGGTTCTAAGAGTACAGCACAACTATAATATACATGTACGTTTCCACGATGAATCTAAGTTATAAGATAGCGTAGAAAAACGTGAAATGCTTGTGACAACAACATGGTCAAGGAGAGTGGATATGCAAGAGAAGAATCAAGACAGATGTAATGAGTGCAGAATGATTAGATTGTGCGAGGACTTCTAATGAGAAAAAAAATAGGAAACGAGTGTCGCGGTGAGGTTTGCTTGGTGGTACAATGCGTCGAATCCAGGAGAATGCAGAACCATGCCGGTCGCTATGTCTTGACGCATCCATACATGCGAATACAGCGAACAGCTGTCAAATCCAAGGACAATGAGCCGACTGGATACGGGTCAGACAGCCGTTTCGGCTTGACTTCGTCGTCATCGAGGCCAGAATCCGAACGCCAATTGAGACGTCGACGAAGAAATCTGTCGCGACAAGTTAGAGAAAGCAAAATCGCAGCGACTAATCTTTAACATACGTTTCATAATTCCAGATTCGCTCCTCGAACGAAGCGTCGTCCATCTCGAACTCGGATCTGACATAGTCTCTCAAAGCAGGCTTGGTCCCCAAGAGCGAATGCATGTGTTTGCAAACGTGCATTTCTACCTCGATGGAAGACATGGGAATAAAGGTCGAGGGATGGAGGATCAATCCTGAAGGAATAGGATAGTTGATTTGAGGGGGTGACTGAGGTTTCGCTGATGCTGCTGCTGCTGCTGCGAGAGCGGTATAACTAATGCCTAGCTTGGCTGCACTCTTTGCGTTGAGGCTTTCTGGGACGCCCAGCTCCATAATGTTGAGCTCCTTGGATTTCTTTTTCGTCCAAATACTCTTCTTGTTTTTCTCTATTCCGCGCTCGGGTAGCTTGATATGGAAGCTGGCTTTGGAGCTATTGTCCTCCCCGAAAATCCCTTGCACAACATCATGCAAAAATGTCGAAGGACGGGGATGGACTTTGAATCGTTCGTCGATCATCTGCTGAAACACCGTTTCCAACTGATCAGATTCAAGCTGACGTTCGCTCCATGGAACGAAAACTGGCGGGTTTAAATCCTGGTCGAGATGAAGCCCGTCGGCATCAACTACGAGCTGTTTCTCATGGGAAGATGCCGACGAGGCATCAGAGTCGACCAAAGTTGAAGCTGTCTCTGAATGACATGCTTCATCGCTCGCAAGGGTCTCGGTGTCATCGTCAAGAAGGTCGTCGGATTCATCCGAGTCGTCGAGGAATGCTGTTGAAATTGAAGCTGTAGGCGTGGGTGGCACTGAGGCATGATCTGGCTTTGATAATGGGTCAGATCCGTAAGGGAACATTAACTGCGGTCAAGAAGATTAGACTTGGCTCTTTGACAAAGGCGGGGAACAGATACCTGATCGTCGATGAGCTCTAATCGGCCATTCACCGTCAAGACGCGAAAAACTTCCTGGATAACCGCATTCCAGTCTTGATAGCGAATGCAGAGACCCTGTTAACTGGTTATTTATCATCTGGAACAATAATAGCAGTACTCACTAAATTGGCCATGCGAACGAACTCGAAGGAGTTGTCCTCGAAAGGTAGCCTCTTCAGACTGTTTGAACGCGAATTATTGAAATGATACGTGGCTCAAGGTGTCACTCACAAATTTCCGTGTACAAACTTTATGTTGGGGGTGTCCTTGTCATTAATGTCATCGAGCGTGACATTGACAATGTCCAAGAGAGTGATCTTGACATTCTTCCAACAGCTTGCAGCATACATAGCCCAATGACCTTCTCCACAACCTAAATCCAAGACTGTTGCCGGCGGTTTCTTGAAAACCTGAAAGGTCGGAGTATGGTTGGGGTAAAGGCGGCGAAGGAGAAGATCAGAATATTGGTCACTGGCGCGAGATGAGATGGTACCATAGACAATTGAAATAAGAAACGCACTTTTCCAACTGCATGGCTTCATATGCCTGCATGTATGGAGCCGATTTAACGAATGGATGAGTTCTCATGCCGCATCTGATGAGATACGACTCCAGCTTGGCTTCAGCGTCCTCTTCTGCTCCTTCAGAATTCTCAGTGAACGATACAAGCTGGTTCCGAAGCGATGAGAATTTTTTGATCGTCGGACTCCTCGCCGGGATTGCTGTTACTGTAACGTCGGAAGCGACTGAGAGTAGCGATGCAGCTGAGCGCTTCTTGAGGATCGCTTTACCCAAAGTGGCAGGAGGTTGTTGATCTGGAGAGGTGGCTGAGCGATCCATTGCTGGACGCTGCTTTCGCGACGCGTCTGAAGCTTGTCGACTGAGACTCGTGCTTTCCTTTGGCTTGCTGAATAAAGCCATGGTAGCGTTGAGGGCGGATAAACCAGCTGATGAGAGTGGTCGACGAGATGGAGGTGGTTCTGGGATGTTTGCTGTATAAATGGATGAGAAAGGGCGATAATGTGACTTTATGGAAGACGAGGCCCTGCAGCTCGGTCTGAAATGCAAGGGCTCTGAGGAAATATCCTCCGGTGAAAAGAGTGATGATGGACGCTGAGCAGCTGTGGAACCCATTTTAAGTCGGCTCGATGATCGGTGGCCCGGCGACAAAAAACGTGGGCAAGCTTTGTCGGACCAACAAGGATGCCTTTTTCAGGCACAATGGACGGATAACAATGAACTTCCAATTTGCAAAGCGCTGGGACAAGACCGCCCGCTGGTCAACGATAACGATGATGATTTGAAAAGACAAAGCGGGGAGCGGGTTCACGTCAAAGGATTACACTCCATGGCAGTCGGGTATTTGACTGCTGAGAGAGCGGCCAAACAAAAATGATGCTACATTAGGAATCGGCTATTTATGTAGGCTGTGCCTCGGAGTCTCTCTCTGCCTTGGCTTTGGCTCAGCAGTATTCAACTAGTCCTCTTTGGCAGGAGGAGGACCACAAGGTCTGAGCATTCTCTGTAAACCGAGTCAGTGAAAATAACGGTAAAATAATAATGAATACCTCAGTCATCTCAAATTTAATGCGACCTTTGGATTCGCCGTCTGCAATTGCAAGGAAGGAAGTCAATGTAGGATGACCTACAATCGAGGCAAGGGTATCCCGGTGCTGATGCGTGGCCCAGTCACTATAATCCGTTAATTCTCTTTCGGACGTGCTGCTAGCGAGAAAGACCTACTATTTCGTCAAGTCAGCATGGCCTGGAGATGAAACTTAGCAGCTGCTAATAAAGATAGAGAAGAGACGCACCTGTTCCTGTATAGCGAGCATGCACTAGCCAAGTCAATCAGTAATGTAACCAAGCAGGGAGTTGAGGGACACTTACAGTGCTCTAGCTGAGTATTGGCCGTGTATCTCAACTCTGAAGACTGTGGAACCATCAGCATTGAGACATTTGGTATATCAGCGAGATGACTTGCCATGAGAAACGAATGGTGGCGTCAACTGGTCACGGCCTGTGTGACTTTTTGCGTTTCAATCCCACCGATGGCAAACGAAACCGGCAAGGCAAGAGCAAAATTGACCAACCTGGCACTGTCTCTGGACGAGCTCGAGCATGGGCTGCAACCATTGCTATCCGTACCTCTGGCCGAATCCCTTCTCACATTGGAACCCATTCAGCAAGCGAAATTGCAGACATTACTGCCATATCTCGTCTACGACCTTGTTTTCAGTACAGCTCCTCATTTCTCATCGCTCACATCTCTAATTTTCTCATAGTTTATCTCAAATCTAAAGGCGTGGACCCCAAAACTCACGCAGTTGTACCGGAACTGGTCTGTTACTTTCTATACCAAGCCCGAAAGCCATTGATTCCTTCCAATAGGACAGGGTCCGCCAATATTTTGAAAAAATCAAGCATGCCGAGACTCCTGAGCCCAGTATGTTCTGGTCTATTTCTAGTTCAGACCAACTAACAACTGCTTTCAGACCGAGCTACAACAATCGACAAGGAAGCGGCCGGTCGATTTATCAAACACGCCATCACCCAGGCTAAGCAACAGCAGCAACAGAAAGCAGATGAACCACCCTCTCCTGGTCCTTCGTCTGTTCGTGCCAAGGTGACAAGCAAAATGCTAGAGCGTGAGCAATACCAGCGGGAGATGAAGCAACGAGACCTTGAAGAGGGAAGTGAAGAGTCTGACCTAGAGGTCTTTGATGGTTCGGATCGTGAGTCTAATGCAAGCAAACGGCCCAGTCAAACAGGCAAGTCTATTCATTCTACTAGATGCTACCGACGACTGACGTCGGCCAAAGACGACATTGCCGATTCCAGCGGCAGTGCAAGACCTAAAAAAAAGCAAAAGAAACAGAAAGGTCGTCACGATCGCTCTGATGCACCAACACCCAGTCCGAGTATCGCTTCCAATTCGATGCGATTGCGAACACCTTCCCGATTGACACCCGTCCTGGAGATGAACACCCCAAAACCAAAAAAGTCCAAGAAAGACAGACGTCCATAGACTCGTCGGCTTACAGAAATGTGCTACCAGTCGCTTTTCCTTTAATTCAACCCGTTGGCTGTCACTCTCGCAAGATTTTCCATCGAATTCGTTTGCTCGGCCTCGACCATTTGTTCCATGATTGCCATAGATGGTATAGGCACTTCAGCCTGCAAGCTCGTATTGCAGACTTTCTTGTGCTGTTTCCAGTGAGACGCCTGACATGTGCGACTACAATAGAAACTCTGCGGCGATTAAATACCACAGACAGCATGCTGAAACTGGAATTGCTCACCATTTTGCAACGTGTACAAGTCGACAACTTCTCAACATCTCGTTTCTCTACTCTAGTGCAGTTTTCTCCTTCACAGGTCCGATAGAGAGCTCCAAATGTGTTGCTGATCTTGTTGGCAATTTCGATATCAAACTTGGGTCGCGGGTCGGAGCCCAGAGCGATATAATCGTCGATAAGACTGTTCCAAACCTGGCCACAGTGAAATTAGGACAATTCAGACCACATGAGGTGATGACCGACTTTTTGCTTCTTTGCAGCAAACTTCTTGGGATCGAGAGACTCTGAACGTAGAAGAGGTCTGTGCAATCATATCAGCAGGTTCAAAGAGATATCGTCCAGTGCCGCGAACCTTGGAAAGTATTTGGTCCTCTCGCACGCAAATTTGAACGCGGGATCTATTTCTCTCGAGTTCAACATGGCTTGCTTGAAGATTTCCATGCAATCCTGCATACGCTGGTCAAAATACTCGGGATCCTCAGCGCGACATTTGTCCATTATGGATTGGAAACCACCATGCTCGTCAAGGATTGACTGAGTTTCAGGATCGATCTTGGGCGGCTCTTTTGAATGACCACATTAGTACCAGCGCTCTGGATCTTTTGGTACTCACTCATAGGGATTTTGACCTGACGCGAAATCTGCAGCCATTGACTCTCTTCGTGCCAGACTTCGTCGTATCTGATGTCGCGTTTATGACAACATTGGCCATAGACGCGCCGTTTTCCGCAAGGACACATGTGATTCACAGGGTATGGTTTCGGTGTCGAATGACACTGGTCCAAGGCCAGTCCTGAGAAGCATGGACAAACTCGGAGCGGTCGATTTGCAGGTCGATTCGCCACAAGAGCACTGAATCGAGCTTGAGATCCAGTGGCAATTGCCTCGAATATGTGAGACATTGGGGTACATGGAGACGAAGGCGACGGATTTGCTTTGTGGACCAGGAGAAGTGCAACAAGATCCCATTCTTCGGTAAGAAGAGCAATCTGTAAAGGGGTCAAATGAGCTGGTTTCTTGACGCATCCAATGAAAGATTTGTTTGGATCGCAGTGCTGCTCAATGAGAATTTTGGCGATAGCCTTGAGTCGCTTGTATACGTTGACAAAGGGCTCTCGGTTCCCAATAACAGCGGCATTACCGGGTACAGGCCGCCAGACCCAGTTGCAGTACCAATGAAGCTGCCAGAGACGCTGCATAACAAGTAAGAGAGGGGTGAGGCCCTTGCTCTCCTGCTCTCGCAAGGCTCCCAACCTCAGAGCTTCAGCGACCAATGGTGGATCGGATTCGTCGATGCCAACGTGTAGCATGGAGTAGTCCGCATAGAAGCCTTGAGGTGGCTTGGGGTTGCGAAGAAGCTCTTCCATGACTGTATGCAAGTCTTTCTCCCTGTCTCGGCGAGTTTTCTGCGTGAATAAGGAGGGATATCCATCGTAGAGTTTAACGGCTGAACCACCCTCGAAACCTTGAATTCGACTCTCTGCACTTATTTTCCCTTTTCCGTTGATGCAACTGCATCTGAAATCTTGAAACTCTTTTTGAAGGACACGCGAGGGGTAGCATGACATCCAGGGCTCGCTGAGCAGGGGGTCGAGGAAAGATGAAGGAAGATGAGGTACAGAAACTAGTTGTTCCATCGATGAAAACTCGAAGAAGTGCTCTATCGTGAGGTACGAGCGATGGTTCTTTGTCTGCCTAGGGGAGACTAGAAGAGTGCTTCGTACACGTGATGACCGTCTCGCATAGGGTTGCGCGAAAAACCTCCCGGGGGTATTTGACCGAGTAAAATACCGGAGGCCCCTTCAAGGGGGTGTAATTTACCAGTTTTTTACCGGCACGTGTATGGCAAATCACGTGGGAAATTCTCGGCTCCACGGCATCAAATATTCAAAATTTCCTGCTAAAGGGTATGGATGGACACCATGAAGCTCAAAATCCCAGGAGGGATTATGGGGACATTTGAATTGACATTTCAGAAGTAGTAGAGAGTATGAGAATATTGTTGTTATCACTGTCAGTGATCTGGCGGCTTGAGTCACTGACAGTCCGAGACAAGTCCGAGAGGCTTAGATAAGGTTTGGAAATGGTACTTGAGCAGAACAATCTGTGGTTCTGATGGCATAGCCTAAACAGATAGAGCATGACAGGAGCTGCCAAAGATCTTTCAGAGTGCTTCTACTGTAATATAGAGCAGGAATGTTGCAAGAATGAGCTGTGGCGCTATAGCACGTGATGGTAAAAAACCTATGCAATTTGGGGTCCGGAGGGGGTAGGTATTTTACCCAGTAAATAACGGTAAATAACCGGTCAAAAACGTGATCGGTCAAAAACCCCATGTTTTTCGCGCAACCCTAGGACTCTCGCATCAGTTTGCCATGGAGGTCTCCGTCGACAGACACCCCATTGTTTCGCTCGTTTCAGCCTGCTTCTGGGCCATATGTTCGTCTGTTTTTTTCTTAAGAAGAAGCCCTATATTAACCTGTTAAAGTATGGCTACTGTCATGGGCCAAGCTCTTGGTAGCTTTCGCGACTATCACAGTCCCCCGTCTCGTTTATTCTCTGCTTTCTTATTCCATGACTCTGACAGTGAGTAACCGGAACTATAATTGAACCCTCTGCTAAATGAATGCAGCTCAACTTCTGGTCCTTTGCGATCATGTTCGCGCTCTCCGCTGTCACCCTTAACTATTGGATCCGGTTCAGGTATCTAAACGACTATACTCATTTGACGGAGCCCCCGCTAGTCAAACCCCAGGCCAATGAACTTCATCCAGATGTTAATACCGGTGCGCAAAAAGTTCGAACCCGAAGCGGATCTTGAATCTTTTGGCAGATCCTCCTCCGACTTTCCACAATTATCTCGATGATTTCCTCCAAGCCGTTCGGGTGTTTGGTTTCGTTCGTATTCCTTCTACCTCTCAAGGCCTATTCGACTCATCCAAAATGCCCATCGCAGCTCGAGAAACCTGTAAATATTTTTTCAATCTTACTTTCCGTCTGACCGGTATTCGATAGGTCTTCCACGAACTTGCCAGACATTTACAAACACGGAGGTTAATCGCAGGAGACAGCATCGCTCTGGATCAAGACAAGAGCTTCTACTGTATAGTAGATGGACGATGCGAAGTCTTTGCCCACACCGGTCAATCTCAGACAGAGCAAGGGGCCTGGGATGACGAGGACATGAATGGATATCAGCTGCTCAACGAAGTCGGGAGCGGTGGAACTCTGTCCAGTCTCTTCACTATCCTGAGTCTGTTCACGGAAGACGTGGAAATGACCTGGCAAGGCGACCAGACACAATCGCCTGTGTCTATGGAGGAAGATGGACCAATGTTTTTTCCAACCCGCAACAACCCGAACGCCGATGTATCTCAACTCGACCTTGGACAGGGAATCAAAACCAGACGTGGTTCGGTTTCTTCGACCGCGTCAACTGTTCATGGAAGTAGTTCCAGATCACAGGCCAATCTTCGCAGTGGGTTCATGTCGCCGATGCCAGAAGAGGAAAATGTTGCGCCTCCCGAGTTCAATCGTCCCACGCAGACTCAGCCAGGCGTCGTGGCAAGGGCTGTTGAAGATACAACCTTGGCTGTTATCCCTGCAGAAGCATTTCGTCGATTGACTAAAAAGTTTCCAAAAGCTACTGGCCACATAGTTCAAGGTCTGTTGAATTGTAGCTACTGGTCCCATGTACTGAGCTTTTTCAGTTATCCTAACACGATTCTCTCGGGTCACTTTCAATGCCGCTCATAAGTATCTAGGACTCACGAAGGAGGTTCTGCGAACTGAGAAACTGATCAATGACATAGCATGTCATCCTCTTCCTGCATCCTTTTATGAGGTCTGTTTGAAAGCAATATATCTCTACAAAACTGAACCATTATCAGGGTGGAGGCCTTCAGTATCTACGTCAACGGTTCGACGACCCCCCAGAACCGAAACCAGAAAGCGACTATTTCAGTTATACTCATTCCCCTACTGTCCCTCACAAAGCGTCTTCAGATTCCGAGAAGTCCAAGGTGAAAACGGCTGAGCCTGCGGCACTGCCACCGAGGCTTTCAGAATCGAAATCTCAAGCTTCACCTTTCAGAACTCAATCCCGACACACAGTGCAAGCTGGGGATCTCCATATCTCTACAGATCGCAACAATGATCCTTATAGCTCCATTGCACGCTCTTACAGTATTTTGAACACACCACGGATTCCTCGAAATCCTGCTCTCGAGAATATTACACGAAGGGCCGTCAATATATCAAATGACGACGATTTTGACCTGCGCGAAGAGGTCATGTCATGTATAGCGAAATCAATCGGTCTTCTTCAACCTCCCCTCAGCATCGCTGACTCTGTCGAAACTTCTCCAGCAGCTTTTCCCACAGACAGTAGTCGTTCGTCCACTGGGTTTAATTCATCTTTCAGTTCTCTTTCACTGTTAGACCTCGGAGATGACCTGTCGAGTTTGACTGGCTCTTCTGGGCTACTATCACCTGGAGGTGGAGGGTACATGTCAGGTCTCGACAATGAAGTCGAAATGCTTTTCTTTGCTGCTGGTTCAACACTTGCTCGCGCGGGAGAACTTAACACTGGTATGTATCTGTCGTTCAGTGAAAGAAATCGCTGAGCTTTAACCAGGGCTCTTCTATGTCATCGAGGGTTTTCTTGATATACTGCTTCCTGACAAAGCTTCTACCAGCGAGTCAACTGCGACCGCAGCCGCACCATCGTCCGGTCCAGGCCGCAGTCCACCCTCGTCCGACTCTGGCAATCAAGGCTCCGGAAGCAAACAGCAACTGTTATTCACTGTGAAGCCAGGTGGCATCGCTGGATACCTAGGTAGACATTACTTTTCTCGGTCGCTTTCTGTCTGTCCTCATTATCTTCTCTCTTCAGCTTCGCTGTGTAACAGTGCCTCTTATGTGGACATCAAAGCAAAGACAGATACATATGTCGGCTTTCTGCCTGCTCGAGCCCTTGAACGTCTGCTAGAAAAGCGACCCATTGTGCTTTTAACATTGGCCAAGCGTCTGATCTCTTTGTTGTCTCCATTGGGTTGGTGTTATTCTCATTGTTTGATTACCACTGATTGAGTTATCGCAGTGTTACATATTGACTCTTCACTCGACTGGATGCAGGTCAACGCGGGTCAAGTATTGTGGCGACCCAACGATATCTCGTAATTGAATCCCTTGACCTGATTGTTTAATGCTAAAACTTGTTCCTTTCAGTGACAGTTTTTACATTGTTATCAAGTGAGAAGTTCGTCCATCAATCGTCCTTCGTCTTACACCGTTTCTCAGTGGACGTCTTCGTGCTATCGCTGACACTGATGATGGAAGTGTCAAAATCGTCGGAGAATATGGGCAAGGAGACAGTGTCGGCGAGTTAGATGTTATCACAAGCTCTCGACGACGTAACACTGTTCACGCTATCCGAGATACCGAGTTGATTAGAATGCCCTCGACTTTGTTCAACGCGATCTCTGCACGGTACGGTCTTGGATCAACATCCGAAATGACATTGAACAGCCTTTTAGGAATCCTCAAACAACCGCTCAGTAAGATTGTTTTACGATCTAAGGTCTGATACTAACGAGCGCTACAGGCTGCTGAGAATGATCGCCTCCCGAGTGAGGGATGAAGTAGACTCGTCCGTCTCGGGACAATCCCGGAATGTTCCGTCAGAGCTCGGTTACAACAAGAACTTGAAGACAATTGCTATTCTCCCAGTGTCACGCAGTGTCCCAGTCGATCCATTCGCCCGTAAGCTACAGGCATCTCTCGAAGGGATCGGGTCGACCTCTTCGTATCTCAATCAAGCGTCCATGTCAAGTCAGCTTGGGCATCATGCCTTTACAAGAATGGGCAAGCTCAAAGCTGCGGGATGGCTTGCGGACCTGGAACAGCGATACAACACTGTACTCTACGTCGCTGATTCTCCCGTCAACAGCTCTTGGACTCAAACTTGCATTCGCCAGGTCTGTATTAGGTCACTGGTCTCGTCGATTTTGGGTTGATCAAGTTTACAGGCAGATTGTGTGATGGTCGTCGGAATGGGCGATGATCCCGCTATCGGTGAATACGAAAGACTTCTTCTTTCCATGAAAACTACGGCGCGGAAGGAGCTCGTCTTGCTCCACCCTGATCGTTCAGTGGTGCCTGGATCGACTCGTGAATGGCTCAAAATTCGGCCATGGATCCACCAGCATATCCACATCGAATTACCGGTCTGTCCTTCCGTCCAATCCAAGTTTCTTAAACTGACAACAGTTGCAGGGCTTGGTGCTTCCTCTACCCAAACCTACATATGCCCCAAAAGGGCCAGATGCTGTAATCGCTCTGAAGAATCTTAAGAATAAAGTACAGAGTGGTATTCAGAAGTACCGGAGAAGCGGCACCGAGCTTCAACCGCAGCGTCTTCCCTTTGCAAACGATTTCTCTCGGTTAGCACGACGGATCTGTGGTAGATCAATAGGTCTGGTCCTTGGAGGAGGAGGAGCTCGCGGAATTTCTCATCTAGTAAGAAAACATGTTTTTCTTTCTTCGTGTCTCATCCAACCGCAGGGCCTGATTCGCGCCCTGGAAGAGTACGGGATACCAATAGATCATATAGGAGGTAATTAGATGAAGCCTGAAGCCGCTGGAGTCATCTTGACGCATCACAAAGGCACCAGCATTGGAGCGCTTATTGGAGGCCTGTATGCCCGCGAAGGGGACATATTATCAGCTGCTGGTCGTGCCAAAGCATTCAGCGGTCGGTTCGTCTTCCCTTTTATTCCTCTTATTCCTTTTCCTTCGATCTCATCCATATCTTCAGGATGGGAAACATGTGGAGGATTCTATCAGATGGTACTTTTTCCTCTGTCTCAGCGGTCATCACTCACCTTGCTCTTTTATCAGTGACATATCCGATAGTTGCGTACACTACGGTATCACTCTATTTGTGCACTCTTCCAAAGCAGATGCTGATACAATACAGGGTCACGAATTCAACAGGGCTTTATATAAAGTGGGTGTACTGCATTTGCCCTGAATTTCCGGTTCAACGTTTTTAGGCATTCTATGACCTACATATCGAAGATATGTGGCTGCCATTTTTCTGTAACACGACCAATATCATGACTTCGCGAATGGAGATTCATGATTCCGGTACTTACCAGCTTTACTGACTCGACCACTGAACTTACCAAGCTCTCAAGGTTATGCCTGGAGATTCATCCGTACGTGGTCTCCGTATATCGCGACTCATGTTTGCTAACTGTCCTTCACAGGTGCTTCTATGACCTTGGTTGGCCTGCTGCCGCCGTTGTGTGATAATGGGAGCATGCTCGTTGACGGCGGTTATGGTAAACTTGTTTTCATCTCATGAATGAATGTGTCTGAACATTTTGCTCTTTTAGTGGACAATCTGCCGGCAAGTTATTCTAGCCTTTTTGCTGTGCTCTCTCATGCTTGGTCCTCAGGTATCTGCGATAATATCCATGGGCGCAAGTATTGTATTTGCGAGCGACGTTGGTTCTGTAAGTTGAGCCCTGCAAAAGCTACCTCGTCACTGATGAGATATCTCAGCTGGACGACAACTCGCCTCGTGATTTTGGAGATACAGTTTCTGGATGGTGGCTACTAATTAACCGATGGAATCCTTTCTCAAATGCGAGAAACGTCCCCGCGATCACTGAGATTCAAAGTCGACTGGCATAGTACGACCTTTCCTGAATTGGCTGGTCTTCTACTGATAAGTTCTCCCAGCGTCTCGAGCGTGAAAACTCTCGAGGATGCCAAGGCCATGCGGGGTTGTTTGTATCTCCAGATGCCAGTTCAAGAGGTAAGTATGACATATATATCGGGACTGCTTGAAACTGACAAAATCCAGTATTCGACTTTACAATTCGGTAAATTTGAAGAGATTCAAAGCAAAGGCTATCATGGTACGTCAGATATTAATGAGGACAGGATTCACACTGACGTTCAATCATGAAGCTGCTTTGAAGATACTTGCAAATTTTGATGAGGAAGGGCTTCTTCCTGCAACAGTCGTCGGGAAAAGAGGCGGCAAGAATGGAAAGAAGAAGGGGCGTAGTGTCCGTCGGAATTCTATTTAAATAAGATCGTTGTCACAACACAGGCTGGATGTATTCTAATTTTTACAAAAAGTCCCGGTGTTTTGAACGAGTCGGCCGGCCCTTAAGTATCTCGTTTTTTCCAAGCTATTTCAACTCCTGCCTCCCAATTTCGTCCCCAAAACTTCCTACTAGCGACCCGCACTTTTCGGAACCTGCATGCATAGTTACTAGGAGTTTTCTCATCCAATACAATCATATGCGGCCTACAGCATTCATCTAAGAGTCCGAGCTGCCTCTGGCTATACTTAATACTTATTGTCCATCCTCGCAGGCTTTTCAAAATCTCCACATTCACGTCTGGTGAGATCTATTTTGTTGAGCTATTTACTGATTCTGACGCTTTCTTAGACGAGTCCGCGAAATCATGGGCGAACCGAGGAGCAGAAAAATGACCTTCACACTTTTTCTTCTTTCCGCCTGGACCCTTCCCCTTGAGTCACCGCTACAGGCTTTAATTCCTGAAACAGCAGGCTCCAAGCTAATTCGCGGACACTCCAGAGGGGTTTTGCCATCTGGCAAAATGATCTGGTGTCGACTTGGTTTCGACAGTTTATTTGAAGAGAGAACAAAATGGTTACCGAGGACGGGTCTGAGGCAAGCCAGTTGTGGGTTCTGCTTCTGCCTTGGGCGTCTGGACTTCCTCATAGCTCTGTCTAGCGCTCTTCCAGGTCGTTGCAGCCGCTGCAGCCAGATTGACACGTATAAATGCGCCACAGAAATTTCACACACCTCTTGCACACCTCCTCGGATGGTTCAGCCGCCACCCTTGAAGTGAGTTGCGTGCGTGAGCCTGGAGACCTTTGCTTATCGTGTCATATAGATTGGATGTTCGGATATTGACAACTAGAACCTGCCAAGGGAATATCGTATCTTCCCGCTTCACTAGAGTACATGGTGCCTATGAATGAAGACAAGCAATCTGGGCGGGAAAAATGACGCGTTTTCTTGCTGGTTAGACGCGTCCGCGTCTGAAATTTAATGTTCTCCGGAAACTGCCGAGTCCTAGCTGTCAATATAAAAGTCCGACCGCTCTGTCGTTGCTTCTTGAACGTCCTTTGAACTCGACCACCATCATGGCACCCATCGAAACCACCTTGTCCAAATTATCTGTAAGAAAACGTTCGTACTCAGATTTGTTTCACAGTCTCTGTCTTTTATCCGACTTTCTCTTCAATAGCGAGGTCGTCTGGCGGCAAAAAGAAAAAATTAACAGCATTCAACAAATTCATGGTCTGTCTGTCTGTCGCGTCACTATTTCTACCACCTCCTTATCCTGATATAGAAAGTCGAACTCGGTCGACTCAAGACTGATGAACCGGACATCACTCATCAGGAAAGGTACGAGCTCGCTGGTAGTCTCCTAAATTTATTCTGACGATGCAAATACTAGATTCAAAATGGCTGCTGTAAACTGGAAGACGTCGCCTTCGAATCGCCTTCGAGATGCCTCGTCGTCCCCTTGAACCCCTTGAACTATCGCATTTAGAATTGAACCACCATCATCCGGAATCGTCAAGGGATCGTGCAACTGTCGTGTTACTTATTGCTCTGTTTACAAGTCACTTTAAAGTGTTATTGTACCATCGAAGAATAGTTTCCTACAGAAGGACTTTTTTGTCCAACTGTTCAAGATCAATATCGACGGCAAGCTCCGAGTCCGGGCCGCTTCAATTTCCCAACGACGTCAGTTGGACCCATTTCGCTGCATTCGCCTACCGGGTCATGGCCATCGCCATCTCGCGCTATCGTGGTAGGCTTTGAACTTGCTACAGGTCTCTTACATCTATCCTTTTCCTGTAAATTACCTCCAATTCGGATACGGGCGCAACCATGGCCAGCATCGATAACGACGACTCTCTTTTCCAGTTCGATCCATGCGAGTCAACCCCAGCAATATCGTCGCACTCAGAGTCTTCTGGATCTATTGACGTAGACATTGGGAAAGGTAAAGGTGTCTCAAGACCCATACCGGTTCCACTTGATGGGTCTGCTTCCAAAGGGAAAGGAAGAGATATCGGTCCTCCAGCGCTACCTGCACTGACATTCGACAATTCAATCTTCAGTTCACTCATCGACAATACACCAGAACCATCTTCATATGCTAGTTCCAGCTCCAGTTATGGTTCTCCACCTCTTGCTGCCGCAGCAATTGCCTCACCTTCTCCGATATGCATTGTTCCCACTTTGCATCGCGTTCCATCCAGGAGACGCTCATTATCTACCCTTTCAACAACTAATTCCGTCAAGTTTGAGGCAGGTTTGAGGTCGTCAACCAAGATGTCCAGCAATCTGGCTCGTAAACTCATGGGTAGGAAGCGATCCATCGATTTAGACAACATTGGATTCAAGAGAGTTACCGTGGAAGAGATCTCTTTTCCTCGTGTTGCTGTCGATGGTCATGAATTCCTTCCACATAAACCTTCTGCTAAAGGGCGGTCATACTCTACCCCTTCCTATCCGTCCATCTTGGACCTTGTTTCGTACCAGGAGTTGGATTTATGCGTCCCCGCTCAGGCGGCGAGGAAACCAGCGTATTTCGATGATATGCTATCCAAGGAATTGCAGCTACAGGTCATGTCGGCTCTGCTGGACATTCATGAAGCAGGACATCGCAAGATCCAGGAGCAAGGTCTTTGGACCTTGCACAAAGCAGTGTCTTCAGCATCGAAATGGGTTGGCAGAGAGCGAGGTGTCTGCGAATTGCTGAAATTGAGAGCAGTAAGTATCTTGTCTGTCTCAAGACCTTCACTAAAAGCTTCGCAGGTCTCCAAATCCTGGGAGATGCTCGTCTTAGATGGTTCTCTCTGGCAGAACATTGATTTACATCGGTTTCCCGGTCTTCCACCCTCTGTTATCTTACGGATGACCAGTATCGGCGGGGCCTTTGCGACCTGCCTGAACATTTCCGGTCATGTCCATCTTTCTCCGTCGAATCTGTCAGATTTGACCGAGAATCTGTGCATGGTCGACCCAGCTCACAGTCAGCTTACCGAGCTTAACTTACGGGGTTGTACCTCGCTGACTACACGCTCTCTTCATGATATCCTTTCTCGATCTCCTTCCCTCCGCCGCCTAAATCTCCGGGGACTCACGATGGTCACCAATACGACCTGTGATGTCCTAGCGGCCTCATGCATTCAGCTTGTCTCCCTGGATGTCGGCCGGGCCAGTAACATGGATTCATCTGGGATCAAGGCTATTGCTTATGCAGCCATCGGTCGCCAAGAGCATCTCCTGCTCAAGGAGCTACGTATCTCTGGCTTAAAGTATGTCGACGACGAGATGATGTCTTGTCTAGCTAGGGCAGCTCCTTATCTCGAGATCCTCGATTTGAGCTATGCCCGTCAGCTTCACAATTCTGCCTTGGACGCTTTCGTTTCCTGCGATGATACAGATGGATTGGGAGTCGATACGATAGTCCTGACTGCTAGAGAAGCCGGCAGGGATTCCACCGATAATAACCGATATCGACGGCGCATTACCCGCCTCCGACACTTGTCCTTATCAAGCTGCATCTTACTTACAGATATTGCCTGCTCCAATTTAGCTCATAGCGTCCCTCACCTAGAGTTTTTGGAGTTGGCAGGGATTGGCGAAGATTTGAAGGACGAAGGGCTTATCCGGTTGCTCAATACCACACCAATGATCAGACGAATTGACCTCGAGGATGCTTCAGACATATCTGATGCTCTCCTTACTGCTCTTACCCCTTCCGTATTGGATTCTGAACCATCCAAGCTCGTCCAAGAGCCGGGACATGCTCTGGAATATCTCAGCATCTCATATGCGACTCGAGTCACTGAAGCTGCGATGCTTGCTCTGATACGGGATTGCGAACGACTCAAGGTCCTCGAGACAGACAACACTGGAATGCGATCGACGGTGCTCAAAGAATTTGTCCGTCTTAGTCGTGATCGCTCCATGAGTGACGCTAGAATTGTCGCTGTCGATTGTCGTGGGCTCACTGAAGCCAATGTCAAGGAGCTAGCAAGCAGCACCCGACCTCGACAAGGCTTCCGTAACTTTTCAGCACGTAAACTGAAGTTTCTCGACGGAAAGGATGGGGATCTTGAAGATCTTAAGGCAGGGGGTCAGGACGAATGTGACGAGAAGAGAGTTGTTCTGAAGAGTTTCTATTCGTGGCAGATTGTAGATGCTGTGGCTGCCGCTAGGGAGAAGCGCCGAAAAGCGACCTCGAGAAGGAGAGCCGACGAGAGTTCAGAAACCGACAACACTGGCGGAAACGGGATATCAACGACACGATGGTGGTCACCAGGCGGGAGAAGATCTGGCAGCGCTTCACCTCGAGTTCCTGCGATCACCGATTTGAACAATGAAGGTTGTACAATAATGTAACCAGGATTATCTATGTATTTCTATTGCTTAACCACACTCACGACTTACGAACTAACACTCTTTTCTGTACTTTTCTGTCCTCTGTTGTTGTAATTGTATATAATCGTGGTTCCACGTTGTCTATCTAGCTAACATACAAGTATCTTCCACCACTAGAAAGAGTGCTCTGTAGAATCTTTGCCAACAGATGAAGTACTCGATGAGCCCGAGGACACGCTTTGAAGAATTCCATCAATATAGTTGGCCCCACTCCTACTCGTTTATCAGTTCGACATCCTGAAAGTGACAAAGATGGTGACGAACCATTTCTGGTGCGTCAAGACGTCGCAGCCTATCTCTTTTTCTTTCCTCTGGACTAGCTCAACATATGCGAGCATCCCATCCTCCTTGTAGCGGGCGGCCAACTCGGCTGTGATATTTGAGTCAAAGTCGGATGAAAATGAGATTCTTTCTGCTTACCTGTGGCAACTGCACCACTATGTAAACCAGCGAGCGAGATCAGCTGAAGAACAAAGCTAGGTGAGTCGGTCGGTTCAGCGCCACATCGATTGAGCGCAAGTTTCCTTACCCTTCCTTTGCGAGCTCCCATACGAAGCTTTTTAAGTCAGCATCTGAAAGAAATCAATATTGATCATGGCGCATAAGGGTCCGCCCACCTGTGAAGCCGTGCGCAGACCAATTGAAACTAGGACTCAGGTTGTATACAAGCCACCTAGATGAGCATCATTCACGAGGCATCTGGAAAGGACGGTCACCATACTTTCCGGGATACTTCTGTCGGATTTTCCTGGCAAAGTATCGAGCTTGCTCGAGATCAGGTTCTTTCGTTTCGAGCCAGATGAGGTCTGCATATGGAGCGAATGCAATAGAGCGTTTGATGGCCGCCTGGTGGGGAACCTGTCAAAAGCTGAAAAACAAGGCCCAAACGCAAATACCTCGACGCCACCGGTACAGTGATAGTAGCCCTCTCGGGTACGAGGAACTGAGATTTGGTCAAAATCAGTCGGCCGAATGCAACTGAAACTTACGATCGCAATCCCAGAAAACATTTTGGCCCAGAATGTCTCGTGCAATGGCGCGCGCTTCAGTGTTCGACTTTCCTTCCGCGGCAGACTTGTATGTTTCGAGAGCCGATCCCTTGTTCGTGACGCTGGATTTATTAATCGCATCTTCGACAGCTGGCGACAAGGTCAAATGTTGGATTTTGAGCTACAAAATGAATACCTTGATTAAACGTGCAAAGTCGGTGACTTGCAGTCCACTCTTGCTCCAGATTGTCTATGTCGACCCCAGTCACTCCTCTGGCTTCGGCTTCCGAGAGCACTTGAGAAAGAGACTTGCTGTCCTCTTTGGTAGTCCCGAGAATGAACTCATGATCGTCGCTATCAACATTGGAGGACATGAGTTTGGCGGATTCGGAGTCTGTTCGCGCGATAAGCAGCATAGTAGACTTTAAAAGATCAAGTTGGAATCGAGACGCGATTAAACGCGAGGTATGGGTTGAGGTTGGCACCACTACTTTGCCAGACAAATGTCCGCACTGGGAAGGTCATTTAGCGTAAGTATTCATGGTTGCAGTAGAACCTACCTTTTTACCGCCATGCAACTGGTCTTCAAGATGAATGGCAGCTGCACCCTAACATATACAATCAGATATGGGCTTCATAACTGAGATGGATGTACAGATTCAGCGAACAATTTGACAAGCTTCATAACAGCTGACAGACCACCATGGCTAGAGAAGACATTAGAAAAAAGGACCACAGAGACTAGGCAAGGCTCACCCAGTATCAGCATCTGCTATAATAGGCCGAAGGTAGTCGATGTAAGGTATCTTCGCTCTTTCTTCTGGTGAAGCCATAATACGCTCGTCATAGTGTTTCTTGTCATGTAATTGCTGAGCGCGGAAAATGCGATGAACCTGGTTGGGGACCGTGGTATAAGGATAATCTCTGTAAGCTTCATCAGTTTCATTCACTCAAGCCATAAAAACAAGACCTCGATACCCTAGATCAGGACCGACTTCGTTGTTTCCGGTGGTGAGGACGCTGGAAGCAGCCCAGCCCGATATATAAACGACTTGTTGATGAGGGGCCATTTGTGTCATCTGGACTGGGTCTATTGCCCCCATGGTATGAACAGGCTTCTGAGCATCTGCAGCATTGGAGAGGACGCCAAAGAGCTTGTCTGCTAGTAGGGTAGAAGGAAGAGGCAGAACAGGTAAAGATCCCTGTTTTGAAGCGACGTCAGCGGGGGAATAAGATCGTTTCGTGGCAGCGAATCGAGGAAGATTGAAGAAGGTCTGCATGTCAGCAACCCGGTCATCGAATTGTGCAGATTCTTCTTCCAGAGAGAGAGGTTGAAGTGGAAGTGCTGTAGAAGACATGACGCGAAACTGGTTGCTCAGATTTGCCCTCAGTCTTGACCGGACACAGAACATGGTGAATCGCTGACAAGCCTCGGCAAGTTGAATACCGGTCGACGGCATAAATTTGTCACACAAGTTGCTTCCGTGACTGACCGTAAATTGCTCGCAGGACTGTCTGGGCGTTCGCGGCAGGTGCTGCATTCTCATCTCTAGCCAGTGGCTGGACGCTGAGCGCTGAATACATACCGGTCAAAATTTTCCGCGACGACAGATTCGAGAAGATTTTCTCGCCAGATATTCCATGGAACTCTACAAGGCCCGACGAAATGCACCGCAGGCGAAGAGCCCTGGATCCTACGATTCATTTCCAGACGTATCAATACTAATAGGATCGTCTCCACGCCTGACATCCTTCTGGAATCGCGTCGGAAATGAGTCACTCGCGGTTTGTCCGGCCTAGGGAAATGCGGTTCTTCAGAAACATTGTTCTTCGAGACAGAGAAGGAGAAGAAATAAGCAGTATCGTTTCGATTCAAGTGCCGCGGATCCAAAAATTGACACAGCTGATCAAGTTAGAGATCTATTAGTCCCCGCTTTCTTCTTTGACTTCTCATTATAATTAAAGCTCGATTGGGCTTCCAGAAACAAGATTCCTCCAGGTAATAGGATGTATACGGTTGCCGAGCAGGCTCAGGCAGGATTCTCGTGATGTGTGACATGGTTCGGCTTAGCTGAGCGATATTCGGGTGAGCTGGGGCAACTCAAGTTCGAATTATACATCTGGATTAGACAAGATTAGATGAAGATATGGACTTGGCAGGGATGTCAATGTGAACACGTGGACGGCGGAGTTCTTGCTCACATAATGGCGTCGTATGTTTTTCCCTGTTCTTCCCATCAACATGGCTGTCCACTTTGTACTACAGCTGCCTTATTCCTCACTCGACCATATGTTTCCACCACTATGATTTCTCCAACTCCAAGTAGCCATGTACCTGGCCAGAGCTTAATGTCCATTCAAATCTTCATTTTCCTTGTTCTTCAGCTATTTGTCCTTTCTTGCATTTCCAGCGGCATTTCAGGGAGGTATCTTCCATTCCTCTGTGCTTGCTCACCTGCTGTCTCGTTGAATATTACCTCTAACTATTGATTAAGCTTCTGCTGATCACACTTGAGTTTTCTGCCTCAAAAAGCCTGACTCTTCGCCGATTTTCCTGTTTCTCCTGCCACCACGACTTGCCGTGATAGTTGTGGCACTGATTTCCCTCTTCTCCAGCTCTCTATATGTCACAAATGTGTTAAGCTCAAGACGGCATCGGTCAATGCGCGCAAGGCAATCCAGGTAAGCTCCCAGCGACATGCTCTTCACGTTCTGATCAATTTCAGGACAAACCGCAATGCCAAGGATGTAGTGTTTGTTATCTCTTTCTAGATGGAGACTACTGCAGTCGTTGCAAAGCTGCCCTGGGGCTTGAATCAAATAGACGTGGTATGTCTTACTTCACTGTTTGTCAATCTTTTCAATATTCTTACCCCAAGCCAAAGATCAATGTGCCGTTGCGGCCGCTGTCACTGAGCGAGAGCACTGTCTCCATCAACCAAGCTTGAAACAAGCCCAGGCTCTCCAGTCTGCAAGTTCCGTCAATGCCAAAATGGGCAACCTTCGAAAGCTCAATAAACAAGACTCTATTCGCGTTGAAGCTACATTGTATCTTGCTAACAAGGAAAAGCTTCCCAAAAAGGTATGAACATTTGTTTCGATATTTGATCTTCTGCTTTGCTAAATCTAGATATACAGTCAGGCCTACCGCCATACTCCAATACTTACGATGGATATACTTCTGTTGACTCTAGTAAAAACATACGGCATTACTTACTATAAATTGAGGCTCTGCCAAAGGACACGTGTTCCCGCCCAAATCCATCGTGCCTGAAAGAAATGCCGACCAATATCTTCATCTAATCTTGTCTAATCTAGACGTATAAATTGACTTGAGTTGCCCCAGCTCACCCGAATATCGCCCAGCTAAGCCGAACCACGTCACACGTCACGAGAATCCTGCCTGAGCCTGCTCGGCAACCGTAGATGTATTGAATATTTTTGCTCTTCCTTTGCGAGGGTAAAATACAGCGCCATCGACGAGGACAATACAAATGACTTGGGTTGAGCTGCCGGGTTGCAAGAGTTGTAAATGTTTACAAGTCCAAAAAGGCAGCCGAACACGGTTTCCATCTTCCTCATCGACGGACTACATAGAACCAGGTTCACGTCATGTCACGGCCTAATAAGAGTCCAGCGTCCTTGATTCTTCCCCAAGTATGTCTCTTATCGCAGCGTCTACGTTGATGCACTCTGGTGAGCTCGAGTCCCATTATTCGACTTTTTTTCTGACTGGAGCAAGCCCTTGCCTACTTTTCGAGCGAGATGCAGACCTTGGACGCGATTATCACGACAGAAACGACTCCATTGCCTCGAGAAATCCTTCTTATTATTCGCTCTGAGCTTTTTTTCGCTATCACCAGTTCTCTCATCTCCAGCTCCACATCGGCCCTTCAGCACTACGAATCATCTCTTTTACGAATGCTCTGTTCAGATTGCCTTGATCATAATACCAGCATCTACGGTTACAGCATCTGGGACTGGGGTCCATGTGGTTGTTTCCAGATACGATGGAAACCGCGCAGACTTGCCGGGCGAAGCCAGTGGCTAGAGCACCACCTGTCTCGCAAATCTGTCCACCGCCTTGAGAGACGTCCCTGGTCCTCTGATATCATTTGGGTTTTGGTGGAAAAAGTGCTGGGTGAATTTGGATGCGAGATAACTGGCCATCGTTTTCCTCAAGTTCTCATTGTCCCCACTGTTCACGCTCCGGATGCGAACTTGGCTGTAAAGCGAGCAGAGAGAGAACTGGGCCTTTTCATCGAGCATCGAGACCCGCTTCAAGTCGCCAGCCCAGTTCCGCTCTCATCCACCCGGTCGAATGCAGCAGTTTCAACGTTTGATTTCAGCATTCATCTTCTTCCCAATGCCATTCTCGCTTTCACTGAAGTCGTCACTCTTCCTTTCACCTATCCCTTCTCCCTTATACTCACTATCACTTGCTTCTACTCCAAGCCCGCAGCGTTTCGCATATTGTGACCCGAAGCAGCTTTTTGCATAGCAATGAACAACCCCTGATTCCGGTCTCACCCCTTTCAAAGTTCTCCTCATGCATGATGCTCGAAAATGAATACCAACCGCCTCCAGATTCACCGCTTTTGAGCCCATTAGCCTCAGCTCAGGATACTACTCAACTCGACATCCTTGTTCGCCTTCGAATAATCCACCAGCTCCAAGCAATAGCATACACTGGATTGAATGTGCTTCACGATCCCAATCCCGACATCCTTATTGATGTTCTCGACTGGATATGCACCTGCTTGGCTACTGGCCCAGCGAAACAGTCCATAGCAGCTGGTTTGGCTGCACAGCCGGGCCTGATCACCCTATATCTCGCGCATCATTCGTCAGACTCGGAGAAGCCTGCAAGCGACAGCCTCATGGACGATACACTTTGTCTCATTGAGCGTTTCCGAGACATACTGGACAAGGATGCAAGTCCACAAGCTGCATTCCAGATGTTCATGGACATATTTCTCCAAAAGTGTCAAGCCAAGGTCACCCACAAGTTACTTCTGCTCTCTGAGACGGGCGGAAGCCCAGGTGAAACGTCATACCGCTTTGGTATCCTTGTTTCGCTTTGGCTACTCTATAGGCCAGAAGGGGAAAAATCCAAAAGCGTCATCGACATGGCTGGAGTTGATCGAGCGAACGAATATTTGAATCAACTCTTTCTCGTGAGTATTTTCCGGATGCGAAGAGATTCGGTATGCTTACACCTGAATAGACATTGGTCCATCAGGACTATTTGAAATTGGAGAGCATGACGCCAGAGGCCCGCAGTTTGCATTTGGTCACTCTAATCAATCACTGCTGCATCTTGATGAACTCGTCGTTTTTCGACGACATTTTCAATCGGCATTCGTTTCTTCGGTCTTTGAAAGCGGCAGATTGTAAGTGGACGACAAAAAACAATTGACTGTTTCCATTGACCGATACATTAAGGCCTTTTCCTCCAAAAGATACATCGTCGCATTTCCCGAATAGCTTCGTACAAAATAGGTGCCATTCACCTTGCTCGTCTGGGTATCCCATTCCTGAGACAGGTCCTGGGAGTGAATGGTCAAATACGTGCAGAGTTTGTCAGTTACCAGCTTTCCAAATCTTCAACACCCATATCTTCAACGGTATCATACCCCGCCTCGCCCGACGCCATCCTTCCGCTGATCCTTGGGTCCAGCATGGACGACAGGGATTCGTCCCATGTCATGACGCACTCGAGAAATAACAGTTCTACATCTACCTCGAGCTCAAGCTCTGGTAAATAATCGATCCATTCTGGAGATACGGTTAACTAATTTCGTTTAAAAATCTAGGAGGCCAGCACGATCTTCTTTCTCATCTCGACAGCCAGTTACGCTCAGAGCTGCTCAACTCGGAGATCCTGGTAACTATCTGTTCTGATCATAACTTGGCCCTGGCTGAACATCACAACAGCGTTATGCCTGGAAAACTAATGAAAAATGCGAGACCAAGGTTCACGCAGAGCTTCAACTAATTCATTTCCTGGAGGTCAACGACCTTCCGATCACCTGCCGTGCCTTTGGAACATCAAAACCCGTGTGCTGGGCCTGCGAGTGCTATATCGAGAATTTTTCTCTGCGTCTTGATCGCGAAGAACAAGAGGCATGCCGATGGTGGTATTCTAAAGGGTCGGGCAAGGCTCATTATGATTGGATGATCCCTCCTTTTGAGGACAATGCTGATGCAGTAGACGCTGTCTTGCAACAATCAGATCAAAAATTGCAATTGATAGTGGAAGAAGTAGCATTCGACGCGTATCTGTAGCGTACAGTACTAGTTGTCCCCGAGATCCTCATTCGATATGAAGCAGGAGTACTGCAAAATGACCATGAATCAAGAGGCAATTGAATCTTGGCGTATAACGCGCCGTTTTGAATAATCAAGGCGGTTCTACTTACTATTTCGGAACGGCGCGGTTACAAAACAAGACTTGGTGACATCATTGTTTGCTGGGACGGCAAAAGCAGGAAAATATATGCATTGTTATGGAGTTTGGGATGGCTCAGCTAGGTCCGTTCTCTCAGTCCCTGTCTCCGTCTCTTGTTCACGGCTTGAGCCACTCGCTCCATCTGCCGGTAGGTAAAGCAGTATACCAGGGATAGACGGAGAACCTGCAATGTATATCACAGGGGCTATGGCAATCAGGACAGCGATGATGGAGCCCGAGGCCCCAAATCACAAACTTCTCAAACAGCCAATCGTCTGGGATTTCCTCTGAGAAAATTTTGATACCGGCGGCGATGGCCACTGTCAGCTATGTGTATGCGACATGGGACCCTTCGCCCCAAATGCGAATCGGATTTCATCAGTCCAAGGCAAGCAGTGAGATTAGACTGGCCATAGGATATTATCCAACCCAGGAATACCTTGATTAATTCGGGGGAAAACAGTGCAACTTTTTTGTAGAACATGGCGAAGGTAGTGGCGCAGGCGGTAAAAGCATTGATGGCCAAACCTCCACAGTAGCTGGGTAGAATATTTGCAGGATAAGGGTCAAGCCACAGCCATCCGTAGCTGATTATGATTGGGAAGAGAGTGCAACGCTTCATGAAAAAGGGATATAGGTTTTTTTCACACGGTGCGATCTGAACTGCATCTCTCTGCGATCGAGCCGCAGCATTGTGCGGTCAAATCCAGGCCTGCAAGTGCATGTATGATCAAAATTAAACGGTGTAGATTAATCAAAGACCTCGATAATAATCTCGTTGACATCGAATCCTATCGAATCTTGGCAGAAATCGGGGGCTTGACAGATTATGTAAGCCTCGACTAACTTGGTGCTGTCACCACTTTCACGGACTTTACTGTGCCGAGTTTCCTGCCCTCCTTCCCTCCTTTCCCTCCTTCCCTCCTTTCCCTCCTTCCCTCCCTCATCCTCGAGGCACGTCGACAGTAGCAGGGCTACTTGCTATTTAAAAACATTTTTTCCCCTTTTCACTGCATGTTCCCGAAGTCAAATGCCACACCTTCGTGTTCTCGCCGGTACTTCTCTGGAAACCTTGACTCCAATAACTCATGTCGTCAACACCAACAAACCATTCAGAATTTCGTCTGAGCTATTCGAGGGTAAATTTCATTCTTCTGGGTCTCTTCGAGCTGACATTTAATCAGGCCAGATTATTGCTCACATAAAGGTAGAGAACCTTGGCCCAAAATTAGGAAAACGTCGTTAATTTCAAGGGATTCACCGTTGACGATCGCGTTCTGGACAGTGAATACTTTCACAGAGAAGATAGGCAAGGAACTACCTGGAGCATCCAGGTTCAAGGTGAGTGAAACGGGTTACAGCTTGAACATGTGCTGATACAATTCAAGGCCGGTTCTTGCAACCATGTTCTGCCGACAATATCATGTTCGGTGAGCCCGACTCCTCCAATTCAAGACCCGAGCTCATAATAAAGTCAAGGCAATACGTTTGACAGGCCACTGAATCTCCCATGGGGGTCCAGCGTCGCTCTGAAATTCATGAAGTAGATCTCTTTTTGCTTCCTGGAAACCAGATTGAATAATTGTCAGATACATCGACCCCACTCTGGACCACGATTTAACTTCGACAACCAAGCCTTGGGCTTTGTCTCCCCTCATCGCCACCATGCCTCACTTTGCCCATACACGAATATCGTCAGAGACTGATTCCTCACCTGTATTCCCCGGTACAGAGTCCTTGACGGACGACACGACTCAGCTCCATCTGGCACTGTCCTCGTCCTCAGATTCACCTCATTCCTCTTCCTCTTCTCTCGGGTCCAGAAACAGTGGATCATCTTCCAATTCATCCTCGAGTCACCGATCTTTCAACAAATTCAAAACTTCCAAATCGAAACGGAGCTTGCTGGAACAGGCGGAATTCCAGTTCAAGAGTGCCAGTCAGAGAAGGTCGTATTTCAGCAGCGCGGAAGCACGAAAAGGAGTCGTATTGGGTCCCGAGGTCTGTCAATGGCTTCAGTCATTTTTACGCGAATTGACAAATATTCCAGGATGTTATAACGACCGATTTCTGCTACGGCTTCATCCAATTCAGTCCCAAACTAGAATTAAAGTTACCAGGGATGGCGTTCGACCTTCAGCGGTATTGGGATGGGCAGCCTGTCCGTTTTGTGTGCTGTGAGCGCAAAAGCGATGGCGATCAGCCTTGGGGAAAGATCTTCTGGTGCGTCATTGTAGAACTTTGTGAAGAAGACGAGCCAGTGGCTTGTTCCTGAGACATGTGAGTAACTCTATTCTATTTGCCGTTCAAAAGCCTATAACTGCTGCCGTAGTTCTGCAACTGTACAATATAACTGGATTCAGAATCTACCCTGCAAGAAGTTACACAAACCCTGAAGTGCCTGCCCACGAAGATATGAATTCGGGTCTTGTGGAACAAGGAGGCGCCGCATTGTGTTCATGATGGTGGCGCGGTTGCAAGTTAAAACTTGCTTGTACTGTATGTTTAAACCTTGCTAAACCCACGATTAAGGCACCGCCGCCTAGCGAATGAATTTCCGCGGGAAAATGTCAAAAAACACGAGACAAATAAGATACATGCTGAAAAATGCTAGAGATAATAATGCAGAACGAAATGAAGATGATATCAATAAAACCCAAAACTCAGTCATGGTCAAGAGCATGATAAGGATAAGTCAATGATCCAATCTTGGGTGAGACCATCTCAAATTGAGAAGAGTCGAAAGAAGGACGAGTGTCCTCTGCTGAAGACCTTAATGACTGAGAGGACTTTCTACGTGATCCCGAATGCGATGAATCAGTCGACCGAGAAGTCAACTGTGAAGCCCTGGAAGGCCGCTCATTGCTGCTGATGCTCGTCCTCGAAAGTAGATGCTCAGGGATTCGAGGACTAGGTGGAATCTGTGCTTCGGAAAATGAACCATAATTCGAATTCGAAACGCTGGGTCGCCTTGGGCGAGCAGACGATCTATCAGCCTGCGTCGTCGTCGGTTGATTCAGATTCGAAGCTGATTTCCACTTTAGAATAGATTTGCGCACACTGCTCTTGCGACTTTCTGGGATTGACGACATCGGAAGTGCTGACTGAGACATCACAGGAGATGTTGCCTGCTGGGTCGGAGTCACAGCCGACTGAGGCGAAGGAGAAGACGGACGAGAAGGATACCTCGACGAAGTTTCCTTGGGGTTTGTTCGCTGAGTCGATACTCGTGTAGGATAAGGGCTCTCCTGATCAAAATAGAGACCATTCAAGTTACGACTTGTAGGCTGCATTTTAGACACAATTATCGGCGAACTGGAGGTATTGGGAGCTCGAGCAAAATGGTGGATGCCCAACTGATGATCTGGAATATTTGGAATAATCATTTCTTCTCGAGAAGGTCGTGATGGTCTCTGAGGTGGCGGCATCGTTGACTGACTCGAGAATTGACCATGAGTTGGGGTTGGAGGTGGTCCTCCGGAACTGGTCGATGACCTGGACATTGGAGGAGGAGCTGAAAAGCTGCCAGGTCCTGGGGAAGGCGGAGGCGGTGGAAGTGGGTCAGAACCTGGCCCAAGGGTCGAGTTTTTAGTGCTCTTTCTCCAGAGATTCTTGATGTTTTTGACGCTCATTGTCGACCGCTTGTTCGCAGTCGGATCGACAGCGACACCTTTCAATGAATCTGCGGAGAATCTACTTGAATTTGACTCCGATTTGCGACCCTCTACTTCGCCAGCAGTCGGCGCTGGCATCGATTCCCAATAAGCTGCCGATTGCCGCGAACTCTCCCGTGTCGGGTCAGCACTTGAAGGATAACGACCAAATGGGTCAGGGGACAAAGGTATGAGAGGTGAGTTGGAGCCTGGGGAGCTACGAGAGGCCACACTGTGATACGAAAGATGGCCTTCATTTTCGTGACGGTTTCGTGAAGCATCTGACGAGGTCGCGACACCATTCAGCGCCAATTGAGGCGGCGGCGTAGAGCGATCCGAGGAGGACCGACCAGATCCGGCCCTCGAATGTCGTGATTCGTCCGAGTTGCTGATGATACATGTTAGCGGAAACGAAAAGAGTGTAGAATATTCTTACCGTTCTTGCGTCAATTTCTGGTCAAATGTGACAGCTTTTGGTGTCGGAGGCAACACGGCTGAATTCTGGATCGTTCCAGGTGGCAAAAGATGCAGAGAAGGGGGCCCATGGCTCTGCTCGAGCTCCAATTCAACCTTGAGCGCTCTAGGTGAAAACTGCGCCAAGTTCTTGAGGTAATAAGATTCTCAAGTGGGCAAGAAATGTCGCAAAACACTCACTCGTTCAATTTCATCGAGCTGGGCCGTCAGCTTGTACTGCGTTTCTCGGTGGCCATCAATATCGTCGCCGTCAAGCTAAAAGCTGATGAGAAATGTCTCTTGAAACTGTGAAAAGGGCAAATCACCTCTATACTAGGATCCAAACCCAAGTCGAGATCCTCGTAAACTCCTCCACCTCGCTTGAACTCGGCCGGACTTCTTGGTAGGAGGTCATAGCTTTCGTCTTCGGGTCCATTTAAATAAGGGAGACTTGTACTCGAGGGAGTGCTTCCATTAGGGCTAGCAAGCTGCAGTTCACCGGCCATACCAGTCTCTGGAGCAGGATGCAGAACCAAAGGTGGTGGAATATTCTTTCGAACGAGAATCTGGCCTGATGATGCGTCAAATCTTTCCCGTGAAGGTGATGTCAAATCGACCACTGAAGTTGACCCTCGCCGCTTGGCGCTTAACCCTGCGAAGAAGATATTGGTATGTTTTTTATCGCAATTTGAGAGATATACTGACCAGGAGGTAACGAGGCAATTCTTGCTGTTGCATCGTCATCATTATCCGAATCAGAACCCAAATCCACAGGGGAATCAGATAAGACCCTATCGTCGTCCCTTGGAGAAAATCTGCCGCGAGTCTTGTTAACGAGCTTGAGGGTCAAGGGAGCTCGTCTCTCGTCTCCAGCACTAGAGTCAGAGCCTTCCGCCATGCTAGCGTTACGGCTCACAGCACGCTTGGCATGATTCATCTTTCTACTTCTAAGCCATGGCTCGAACCAAGCTGCTCTTCTGCGGTCGATGTCGAACTCGACTTTGGCCAAGATTGGAATGATGGAAGAAGAGTGAAGGCCTGGGAGGTCGAGTGAGCCAGCTCGAGCTGCTGACTCTGTTGAATGCATGTCTTCAGATGCCAGGGAAGTCCCCGGGGTGTCAGGTTCAGATTGAGATATTGATGAAGATTTGGCATTCGAATGTGCGTCAGATATGGATGAAGGGGTCGAAGGTGATGGATAGGGAACAGAATGGTTCTGCAAGTTCAACTCGGGCCCACCAGTAGATATGAAGGGTCTGAGAGGTGCTGGAGAGCCGACATCTAGGTTCAGATGAGGAGTTGAACGAGCCGCCATGCCCAAACCTAGCCCACGTGGAGATAATGACCTAGGACTTGCTACCAACTCTTCATGCTGCTCTACTTTCAAAACCCTTGTCCAAAGGTGCTTCCAGATATCCTCAGATAACCGAGGACCTATCTCCGAGTCGTCATTGGAGGGAGATGACTGATCTTGAGAACTGGTTGAAATAAGATATAGGACTAGACCTGCAGTGCTGGGCAGGGCATATTCTTTGGCTATAGCCCATAGCTGGGACTGAAGCGTTGAATGAAACGGAACGAATATGCCTCTCCGAAACTGGGTATGATACCCGGTGGCTGAAGCAGGTAATGGTGTCAGGTCGGAAGGCTCAGTAAAGTCAGTGTCGTGAGGAAGTTTGAGTGGGGGAACAACATGAAGAAGGTATTTGGAAGTTGAAGGGGAATATGGATGAGCATTATTCGAATTGGATATTGAGGAAGGAGTCGGAGACCGACGATAAATGTCGGAAGGAGTTGGCGGGGTCGAAGAATACGAAGCACCTGCAGTATACTGGTGAACTGCCGGTAATGGAGTTGAAACACCGAGCGCATTGGCGAGCTTTGCGAGGTGATGAGGTGAGAGAGGTGATTTAGGAGCTGGCCAGGAAGGTGAAGCTGCTGGCTGAAGCTGGTCATGGTTATCCAAAGTCATTATTGTAGTAAAGACCGAAAGGAGTGTAGGAGTTCAGGTGGTCGACATTACTGGACACCGACGTCTATCAGTCAGTGCAGATGTGTTTGATTTTACCACTGACCTGGGAAGATGGGATAAGGGTGAAGGAGGACGGTGGGAATAAATTCCCACAATCGAACTAGCAATTATTATCATTCCAGAGTCCCCATAATGAAAATGGGAAAATTTGTGCTTGGAATAAGAAAATTTAATCGCGTTCATTCAGAGTCCCAATAATGAAAAATAGGGAAAAATTATTATTGTGCTTGGAATAATAAAAAGCTTAATCGCGTTCAGCTTTGTACTCCAACTGGAACAATGGGCTCGGAGATGTCAAGTGTTTGTGTCGGTGTCCACTTTTGTCCATTGGTTGGGGCCTTCACAAAACAAGAACACCCTCCGCCTTGTTTCGTTTTTTCTCTCTCCTTCATTTCATTTCACGATAACCAGACGACTTCACGACTTTCCTCTTTCACTCTATTATGGACCAACAAGCTCACCATCACATGGATGACCAGGGCGCTTTGGGTGCTCCTTATCCATTCTACAGCCAAGAGGGCGACCCTTCGTATAACATCGGGTACAACCAGATGGGACCATATCAGGTTGTCCAGAATGCTCCCCAAACGCGTGTGTTATCATTTACTTCTTTTTTTATCGTTCGCTGATCATTTCTCGTCTTTCTTTCTTTCTTTTTCATTCCTTCAAGGCCCTTTGTCGGTGACAGATTTGCAGCAGCAGGGCATGCAGCAATATCATCACCTCATTCCAAGTCATCAGTTTCAAGGCCCCGTGTATCCTCCTTCGCCGCCTCATGGTTCCCTGCCGATTTCTACATCGCCACCACCAGCTTCGCCTGATATGTACGACCCTTTGTCGCCTCCCATCTCCGGATCAGACACATCGGCTGACGGAATATACCACCATTCCAACAGTAGCGGCGCAAATTCTCCTTCGTCGTCTCGGGGAAACAGTCTAGTCCACAGAAACGTCCGTTACAATCCGACACCGTCTCCTACGAGCTCATCAGGTCGTCGTGGTCGCGGTCGCTCACACGATTCAGACGAAGAAGACATTATGGGTGTTGCCTATGCTGAAAATGTCGCGCATAATCGTAAAGAGGCGACCAGGAGACAGCGAATCGAGGCAGAGCAGCGAAGAAGAGACGAGCTTCGAGATGGCTATGCCAAGCTCAAAGACGTACTGCCAGTCTCTAACCAGAAAAGCAGTAAAGTCTCTCTGCTGGAGCGAGGTTAGTCTCTTTCATCATATCTTTATTCTTCTTTCTCAATCGATTGCAGCTACCCACCATATTGTTGCTCTCGAAAAGACGAACCAAGAGCTACAAACTCGTTTGGCTTCTCTGGAGCAGGAGATTCAAAGGGTTCGGGCCCTTAACGAACAAATCTCTATGTCCAACGAGACTCCTTCTCCAGGGATGTTTGAAGCCAGGGCATTGTCACAGCCGCCTGACGCGTCTTTAGGCTCTCAGAGACCTCCATCTAATGCGTCGAGTCCCTCGGGAGACAGTGGCTATTGAAGGACGCTTATTCCCATATTCACCATCCAATTCATCTTTTCACATCTTTTGCTTCACCTATTTCCGGCATGGGTTGTATTTCTATCGAAGCGTTAGTGCGAGTGGGGAACCTGCAGGCTTTGAATTGGTTCACAGCGCTAGATGCGTTGACCATTTTCGACCTTGCCATTACCTGAGACGCATCTGGATGTTGCTGATCGGGAAGTGGACCCTGTAGAGCACAACGCCTCGTTGATCGATGACAGGTTCTTCTCAAAAGCCACAAAGCTGATTCCTGGAGACATTGGCTTGAACGCACGTTGATTCGCCTGCTTTTGACATGTAGAACGCGTTTTCGGGATGGTTTGGACCAGCAGATCGATAATCTTCTCCCTTTCCAATCCCAATCCATCGCCACGATCTCAAAATTACCCAGCACTTGACGCGACTTTGGGCTAATTTATGATACCTTCATGATTCTTGACGAACGACAAATTTCCCTTCACAAACAGTCTCATTTGGTTTGGGCTGCTAATTCAATGTATGTTGTATGATTAGTTGATTACATCTTTCTTTCCCTTTTCCGAGGCCGCGGCATTGAACTTCTGCGTTTACCTCAAGAAACATGCCCTGTTCGGGGCCGTTCGAGTCAGAGCAGCCAAAGTCCGACGCAACCCTGCTGCTGATCGCAGTCAGAATTTGATTTCAACTTGAAAGCCGAGAGATCGCTGCGAAAGGCTACGAATTTCAAATTGGTCGAATGTTTTTTTTCGTTTCACACTTCTGTGTGACGCCTGTGACGTCGCCCAGACTCCACATCTCCAGCGACACCCCTTCACGATTCACGCCTATCCGAAGATTTAGAGCTGACAAGCTCACTGTCGATAACAACCTTACTTTCATTCCCTTATCAAAGTACCAGCAATGTGGTAAGCAGGGCTTTTCTTCAATATTTAACCAGTTATTCTCAAGTATTCATTTCCTTTTAGGTGCGATAACTGTCTCCTAGTGCTACCTCTAGTAAGCCTTTCGCCTCCAAGAGACCGAGACCAGTCGCTGATTATTTTTCCAAAGAGGGGTGGTGCCATCGCTTGGGCGGTTCTCGTTGCTGTATGAAATCTCCTTGTTACCTTTAGGCTTTGCGGTTGACCTTGGATTCTTCAAAGGCCTACAGCATTGCAGGAGGTGTTTTCCTGCTCATCGACGGTAGTTTCCTGTTCTTTGTCTATCCTGAAGCGTAAGGATTTTGACATATCCCTGAACTCCAATGCTGACCCCACTCGCAGGCAAATCTATGGTGGTATCGGTGTTGGAGTTGGTGCAATCGCAGTGGTGTCAATGTTGGCTCTCTCCAATGTACGTTCCATTACCTCCTTGGAGCAGAATTTTAGACGATGACGACTTTTCATTCAAAGCGATCATACATTTGGACGAGAGCCTGCAAATTTATGTGGCCATTCATCATCGTCTTATGCGCTATTCGTGCTATCTTCATGATCGTGGAGCTTCAAAGAGGGTCCGTCTTACTCTTTTATCGTACGATTTCGTTTACTCAAGTTGGTCTTTGTAGCAAAGACAAGATTGCTTGGGAATGTGACCATGGCGGTGCCATCTGGACCAGCGAAGCCGAGGCTGCGTCTGCGTCATCAGGGTCGATGCCTAGCGGGTTCTGTCTTGCAGGATTCTCCAGTTTGAACACTGCCTTCATCATCTCATTAATGGTGGACTTAGTGTGCCAGGTTCGTCGATATTCTTGCAAACGGACTCAAGTTTGACATCGCCACTAGCTCTACATGTACTTTTTGATGTGGCGATTCTCCAAACGACTGGAGCATTACTCGGGCATGAAGGGACCATTCCAAGGAGGTGAATCTCAGCTGTCTTTCTCTGACAGTTAATGGTACTGATTGTTGCTCCAGGCTATTACAACGCATAACCTTCCCATTCCAACCCCGAGTGATCCAGGTTCCATTTCCCATATCCTCTTCCATTCTACATCACGGACAATATCTAGCCCATTTCCATCCTTAAGGACTAATCTACCTTTACCTTGACGAAACTTTACGACGACCTAATGATTCTTCATGACTCGACTTCACGATGAATGGATCTTCAGCAGCCGCTGTTCCTCCCTCACGATTTACTTATCCGTATTTTTCTACAGTCCCCGTCTTCCTGTCCATGTGATGAAACAAGTTGTTTGGTGCAATCGATGATTTAGGGTTCCTTCCGGAGTCTCACCTGTGAAGCGGTGAAGAGTCAGGTAACAATGTGAATGTCAAGAAGAGACGTGTGTCTCAAGTCAGCTTTGGGAGGACCTACAAATCCGACAAAGGTTCGGGTACATTCGCGGGGTACTAAAGTTAATTCGAGCTTCAGCCAGATTATCCCAAAGGGGGTGAGCTACATATATAAATTAAAACAACGTTGCCTCACCGAAGATGGTGACACGCGGCCGCTAGGGCTTGGTGTGAAATCAAAACTGTTTCGGAAGCTCGAGTCGCAGTTCAAGCTTCTACCTATTTCATGGAGGTCGGAAAACTCTGGATATTGAACCACCGCGAGTACCGGATCTTGACGGAGGAAAAGAAACAATCAGAAACAATCGATTGAAGGAAAATGACTCTTGAACACGGATCAGCGGGGCGACTCTAGCTTGGGCACCGTGAGCTCGCGCAAGAATCTCCGCTGGAATCCCTGCAGGGGAAGCTCAGCGGAAGAGAAGAATTCCAATAATATCCGGTTCTGTGTCTGGGGATTTGGGCAGAGTAATCCGAGACGGCGAAGATACTGAGATCGACTCGATTCGGTAGAGATCAAAATCGCACGTGTTCATACTCGAGGCCATAAAAGATGCCGCGGAACCAATCCACCTTCATCCCCTTCCCTGCCTCTCTTCCCTCAAATCCGCCTTTCCCTTCTCCCCTGGCGGCCGTTGTCCCCCTCAGCACTGTCCATTCTTGTTGACCAATTGCAGTATGTGTCTTCTTTGTTCCCTGAAAGCCTTTGCTCACTGCGCCGCACTATGCTCGCCAGCATCTCTTTTTGATTTTTTTATCCCCTTGTTCTATCTGAAATGTCGATGGAATTCGAAACTCTTGGGAGGAATCCTTCATTCTTGGACATGGACAACGCTTCCTCTTACATGCTGGACAACGGCATCGACTCTTTCCTCCATTACCCTGCGTCCCCGGCGGGTTTCTCCAATGCTATTGGTCGTAAGTTGAGCTCTTATTTTATTGCGCCACCTAACCGAGAGCCTTTCTTTTCTTTTCATCCAGTCGACTTTCAGTCTTTGACCGACCCGTCTTATGGTTCTGGCAATTACACGACCAGCGGTGCTTACACCACTTCTTCGGCTATTCAGCATCCATACAGCCCACCAACTGCTGAGACCCCCAGCATTTCACCTCAGATGGTCAACTATCCTCTGAGCGGTGGCGATCTGTCCTCTGATGAATCGCGCTCTGCCTCTGGTAGACGTAGTCGCGGTGCAAACCAGACTCCTCCACCAGCAAGGTCATCGCATTCTGTCAGGTACAATCCATTGGGCTCTCCTGCAATTCGCAGCAGTGCAAGAAATGCTCGCAGACGACGAAATAGCAGAAGCAGTCCGGACCACGACTCCGACGACGCTGAGGAGGAAGAGGAATTTCATCCAAGTTCCGGTGGTGTAGATCCGTAAGTATTCCCTGATAATCGTGATGTTATTTTTCTAATCCTCTTTCTTTCTCCCAGTCGTCGCGAGGCTGTTCGCAAGCAGCGCATCGAATCCGAGCAGCGACGAAGAGACGAGCTCCGAGACGGTTACGCACGTCTCAAGGCCGTTTTACCCCAAAGCTCGTCCAAGTCAAGTAAGGTCAGCTTGCTCGATCGTGGTAAGTGCTATCTTAATTCCGATTCCATCGTGGAACTTAACTTTATCTTTTCTTTTTAGCCGCCCATCATCTCAAGCATCTGGACACCTGCAAGACACAAGCAGAACAGAGGCTCAAAGCCATGGAGGCGGAACTCGTTCGCGTCCGGTCGCTGAATGAGGTCCTCTCTTTGCGCGCTGTTCAGCAGAGGGAAGCCGCTTTGGCAGCCTCTGGCATGAATGGCCAGTCATACAATTGAGAAATTGTCCGACGCTTTTCCGTCTCTTTTTCGCCCGACAAAAAAACCATCAGACTAACGTCGAAATCCTGCGCAGGACAGGACTGTTTTGCACTATCATCATCATGGACTCTTAACATATTTCGCATTCGCATTCCCCCATTCCCAGTCCATTTCCTGGTCGTCATTTGATCATGGCGCCTTCATTTTTATCGACTCTACCAGCTTCCTGTCTCTACATCGAGGTCGACTTTTTCGCGATGACGATGGACCACGGATGCAGCCGGGCAACTTTGAACACGACGCGACACAAGACACAAGGTTTAGTGCTATCCATTTGATCTCCGAGCACTTAATTGTGTTTCTGGATGAGCTGGGATCTGCCTCTTTGTGCCCTTTCTTGTACTATCGTTAATTGTCGTTTGTTCTGGTTCGCCCTCGGCTTCCCTTCCTAGACCCCATCAGCACACTCGATGGTCACCACTTCACTGTGGTTCGATTATCGTGTGCAGCCAACAGGCTTCATCTTTGCGATTATCGTCTTCAATGTATCCGAGACAATTCAGCTTTTCCCTTGGCCGATTTCTTTGAACTCAACGCGCTCCTTGATCTATCATGGACCGACCTCGAATCATCTCCCACTTAATTATCGCTTGATTTATGCCGCTGTGAAGAACCCCGCTACGATACCTGTATCATTTACACGCCTTTCTCCTTTCAACGACCTCACGGGCCGGAACTTGGAAAACAGATTAACGTCAACCTTGTTAATCGGTTTTTTCCTGGCCTGTTTCACGCTTTCATCGCCTTCTTCCGCTTTTTCTCAGCTGCCGACTTGTCACTCTAGTAGTGCAATCAAAGTCGGCTGGCTCGCCGAGAAATCAGCATTTGGATCAGGCTCATCTCGACTTCGAACCGGCAATAGGATTCCGCCTTGTGCAGAATTCCTTTGGACTGACGCGCCTTCAGGACCCCTCCATTTCCCCAGAGGATGAATCGCTCAGGTCTTGACCTTGGAGAGATTTTGATGGGTTTTGAAATGGACGGACGTTGTCTTGTCGTTGGTGGCTCGATGCCACATTACGCTGTCTTTTTTCCAAAGTCATTTTTGCTGCTTCCTCCTCGCTTCCACTTGCACCAACACTGCGAACTGTTTGACAGTTTCAAGTGTCTTTCGACGTTGACAGTCGAATCGACGCTGCTCCAGGCGCTTGCGCCCGACTCCCATGCGCGAAGTGTTTCACGATGGTTTTATCTTCAAGAGGCCCAAGTTCATGGTCTCTTTGGTCGATTTTTTACCTTGTTGTATAATGCTTCCCCCCCATGTACCTTGCTTTATTATGGTCATTTACCTTAGTCGTGTATACTTAGGTAGATTGTTCTCGTCGATGTATGTGTTGTTGACCCTCGAAACGACGCAATGAAACGATTTTACCAAAATGTCCAGTTTGAGTCATTTTTCAGTTTACCATCGACCTTCATGAGTGATATTCAAGTTCTTCAAAGGCAACTGAAGATAAAATCGGGCGCCGCTAAACGGTGGGTATTGATGCATTCGGTAGCCGTATTGTTAAATTTTTGGCAGGACATACAAGGAGCATCTTCTCTATCGCAGTGAAGTTGAAACGAACAGGACCAAACTCGCCAAGTTCCAGGAAGACGGGACAGAAGAGGAATGGTATACAAAGAATGCTATCAAGCTCATCGAGGAATCCACCAAAATGGTGGATGATTCTGCTGACCGATTGGCGGCGGTTCAAGATGAGCTCCAGGAGCTAGTGGTATGTCTCTCGCAATCCAATGCTTCATGGAGCTTGACGATGTCTAGGATTCAGCCAAGGAGAAACCAGAGCTGGCAGACGGTCCCGAATTGATCAACGCTAAAGCAGTTCTGGAGGAGATCAGCGCGTAACAGAGAAGAAGAAAATAAAAACATACTGTAGCTTTATTATGCACTCATTTCGACGTCTTTTGTGTCTATTTCGTGCTTGAGTCGCGCTAAAGCGTCCATAATTCCCTTCCATGCGGCTGTCTCGACTCTGGATTCCTGTAGCCCGACAGTTCTCTTTGCTTTCTCTTCAACATCCGATGGAAGCATCACACCCAGCGAAGGCGGCAACACGCTTGGTTGGTTGATCTCTATTGCGGAAGGTGCAATGCGAGAATGCCTAATGTGAGCCAATGAAGATCTCAGCGCCGCCTGGATCGACTGAGGACGACTGAGACAAGGTCAGGATGAATATTGGACTTGCTTACATCGAGACGCTCAAAGTATTCGCTAACTTCCAGGACAAACTGCTCTGATCTCTCTTCGCCTTGAGGAAGATGCTCATTCGGATCGTCTGTTTGTGGCAACGTCAAGAGGGAAATAGACGAAGCCGCGAGCGTCAGTAGTCGACTAATGTCCTGCAGTATAATGTCGGTGAAGATATTTTCAACCACCAAGTTGACAGACCTTTTCTACTTCTCCCAACGCGTAGATCTGACGAGCTGTGCGACTGGTTGTCCAAATGGGATCGATTTCACTGACGACTTCATGCTCGGTGGTGGAAGCCATAAAAGGAAGACAACAAAATTACATTTACTTCTTTCTTACAAGTGCTATGTTTATCTACTTTGCTTCTGCTTCAATCAATATCCTTCTTCGTATTCGTTGTTGTTTTGGCGACGAGACCCGTATTCCTGATTCTCCGAGTCGATATTGAGCCTTTCAGCTCCGAAAGTCTCGTCGTTTCCGTAGCTCGGTGCGTATCCTTCGTCGTTGTCTCTGACGCCGCCGTAAGTTTCGTCATCGCGGCGTCCGTGATGTCCGTGACGGGGCTCCGACTCTCTCTGCTGGTAGCCGCCACGACTTTCCTCCTGCTGACCATAACCTCCAGATCCATAAGAATCTCCTTGACGGCTTTCCTCTCGTTGACCGTAGGAATTTTCACCACCTCGGCGCTGCTCTGGCTGATTATAACCCTCAGAACCATAAGATTCTACGACTCGACGCTGCTCTTGTTGACCATAACCACCAGAGCCGTAAGATTCGCTTTCTTGTTGCTGAGCATAACCTCCAGATCCATAGGAATCTCCTTGACGGCTTTCCTCTCGCTGACCATAAGAATTTCCGCCGCCACGACGCTGCTCTGACTGATTATAACCCCCAGAACCATAAGATTCTTCGCCACGACGCTGCTCTTGTTGACCATAGCCTCCAGAGCCATAAGAGTCACTTTCTTGTTGTTGACCATAGCCTCCAGATCCATAAGAATCTCCGTCACGACGGTCCTCTTGTTGGCGGCGGCCGTGATGGCCATGTTTAGGTTTGGGCTCTTCATACTCGGACTGGCGACTATACGAGTCTTCATCGGTTCTGGTGTTTCCATAAGACTCTTCCCTACCGCCTCCGTAAGAATCACCGCGATCGCCGTACTCTTCATTGCGAGATTGTCCTGTAGAGGCTTGAGTAAGGATCTTTCCCTCTATGTGAAGTTGGACTGGGCTTACCGTACTGTTGCTCTTCCTGATGATGACCATGCTTCTTTTGACCATGACGCGATTCCTGGGCGTCGCTGTTGTCGCGTCCAGAACCATAGGAATTGTCATTAGATTGACCTGTTCGCAGTGTTAACGAGTGACAAGGAAGGAATTCTCGAAATTCGTACCATATTGAGTCTGCTCTTGTTGACGGCCATATTGCGACTGCTGCTGAGATTGTCTTCCTTGGCTCTGTTGCGAGTACTGGGGGCGACTCTGGCTCTGGGAACTGCCATGACTGTGTCCACCGTAACCGCTTTCTTCCAGCTGTTGGCCGTCTTCGCCGAGACGTTTATTCTTGCCATTTCTGACGCTTTCCTTGGTCAAGGCATGGAGAGTTTCTTGAGCCACATCTGGGCCCAGACCGCCGATCCATTGCTCCATGGCTTCGAACATTTGATGTTGAATGCCAGAGCGACCAGTCGCATAATAGGGGTGGTGGAATGCCTCAAGGATCTATAGAAATCATGAGATTAGACTGCTCAGGGGAAAAAAGGCACGAACCTGGTCGACGACTCGGTCAGGGTCACTGTTATCATTCCAAGCTGAAACGATCAACTGGGTGCTATGGACGACCACGAGCTGAGCTATTTTTCCAGCTGGCTCGTTCAGAATCAGGCCGAAATGATCTTTACTGAGCAAACTTTACGGACGGTTAGTTTGCCTCGAATACAAAGGCGGCTTTATACATACCTGTGCGATGGATCAGTCGCCTGAGGATTATCGAAGACCTGTTGTCTGTTAGTATTGTAGTCGGGGCCCACTGGACGTCACTGACTTCGAATTGATCATCGGAATCGATGACAGTTTTCGAGGCCTCTCCGAGGACACCAGTCGCTTGCTGCAGAATGGGCTGGGGAATAATTAGCTTTTGTCTGCCCGCAGCACCGGGAAAAATCTATATACCGTGAGCCAAGGCGCGAGGATCGTATAAACATCTGTGAACTGTAAGACGATGGCCCCGGTTTTAACAGAGAAATGCGTACAGGCATTCAGAGCATTCGTGAGCTGATCGAGCAAGTCAGACAACCCAGGGATCATCGCGATCTTGGCAAGGATGTCGCGGTAAACACCGTCTCTCCACTTCAAAAGCGCCATCAACTGATCCTGGACCTATTACAACGGCGCCATGAATATCAGTAAGTCTGTATCTATATGCTCAACCCACTTCTTGGGGTGCCACATCATCAGGGTTAAAATTGTATGCTTGAGCTTTCTGATGTAAATCTTCTCCTTGATCCATTTTGGACTTGTCGCCTCCAGTGAATTTGCCCAGGAGATTCTTGAGATTCTCGACCGTCTCGGACGAATCGGACGACGAAGCTTCATTCATCTTCTGGGTAAGAGAGGTCACACTTGCTTGACTGATGTGGTCGGTCGCCTCGCCTGCAAAATAATTAGTCCGATAACCCAGCTGTAGACAAGGTTCACTGACCGAGCAAACTGTGGAGAAAGTCTGCAGATCCAAAAGTTCCTGGAGAGATTATCATTCTTTGGTCTTCGAGCTTTGCAAACAAACATACCTGTGACAAGAGGTGGGGCTCTTCCACCAGGGGTCTCAATGTCGGTATCGTCACCGACGTGACAGAACACTTCGCTGCGGAACAATGAGCGGAAAGAAATATAAGAAAAGGAAACGACGGACTTATGGCCCATCTTGCGCAAAGCTATCTCGCACCAATTGCTATGAGCGAGTAAATCTTCCATCGTATGAAGTCCAGTGCCAAGCAAGCGATAAGTCTCCCAGAGGTCAGCACCTTCTCGTCCACCCGCACGTCGGCCAAACTCGATGCAAGCGGTAAAAGTTCGCCGAATAAGGGCTGTCGACGTGTCCCATCCCTCATTCTCGGTTGCCATATATTTCTGGGATTCTTTAGTTCGATGAGCATGAATAGAAAGGGATTGTACCTTCATGCCATTTCTTTCATCAATTTCCAGTTCACGGGGATCTTGGATCACTCAATATATGACGATGAAGTTTTACTTTGATTACTCACCTACGGGTGGGCGCAACTTGGGGTGGAATTGGCGAGCGTCTCCTTCCTTCTCGGCATAGCCTGACATATTATTAGGCCTTTCACCCTTTCAAGACTCGGATAGGTTACCTTTGGGATTGTCAATGTGTTCGGTACAACTGGTTGGGATCAATCAAAACACAAGAATTCAACAAATGAGATGCATACAGATAAACCTGGATGAATGAGAAAGGGTCAAGGTCGGAATGGCAATCTACTCACCCCCAAACGTTCTGGAGTGACCTGGAACTCTTCGGTGGCAAAGCCAAAGGAGAGAAATCCCAGGACTGAGACGACCCTTGGAAGAGAGTAAGTCAGAGGGGTACGAGAGGTGAAGGAATTCGGTTTACAACACAAGGGTGTCAGCAGACAATTTCTCCAGTCCTGCAAGATACATGAGCTTGGCACGAATATCAAACCGCAACAAGTAAGAGTACCTGCAATATCCATAGCCTGTATGCACGGAAACGCGATCAGAAGCGTCCAACTAGAAATGACCTTGGTTTACCTGCGAGTAGTCCCTCAACCAGTTTCCCTGGGGAAAATCAGTAAAGCAGAGCCAGTGGAGTTTTAATAGACTTACAAAGTAGACCTTTTTTATGTCTGCATCGCTAAATTTGCCTCCATTGGCAGCCTTTTCGAGCAAGCCCTTGGCAAAGCCAAGCAGGCCATCGGATGCACCACCAGAGGCACGACGACCATTGGGAACTTCACCCAAGATGTTCTCAATGTCACCGTGACGGTAAGCTTTGTCTATAAAAGAACTGTGAGCTGGCTGCTTGGTACAACGAAGCATTACTGACCATTCAAGTACGCAAAATCAGGGATATCCCCTGCCCCGAAGTTACAAAACAATGAGGACAGAGAGATGATTCTATAGAAGAAGAGAAACGGTTTGTGCAATCTGAGCGACATTGTGGTCAGAGATGGGGTTTGTTGTCACCGGCGATGGATCGATTAATGACGACTGCCAAGCTCAGAGGTTGCGGGCCAAGCCCTTCTTCATCGATAAGATACGTAAATTTTTCATTTTGCTCACAACTTCCTCATGCCTCTGGTCGTTTTCATTTTTGACTGTACCTTGAACTCATTTCCAAACACCTCTTTCGTTGCTTTTTTGTCTGCCCGACGCGTTGCACGCTCCGCCTTCATCAAAGCTTTTCTGGCTTTTTTGGTCTCTGGTGATTCATCTCGAGGTCTTGAAATCGTTTGACGAACCCGGACTGAAAGGATGGTAAGATGAGAATTCAACGAGATCTCGACACTTACTGGGACTGTTCTCGGATTCATCAGAAGAGTCATTGTCAGTTATCCGGGGACGACTGCTCCGTTTCACCTCCGCTATTGAAGGAAGACCAGTCTTTGGATCGAGAATGATTTTTGGAACAGCTTGTGTATTCCTGGCACGTATCAGTCGAGGATGATTTTCAAGGTTAGAATAGGTTGCTTAAGGACAAGTCAGGTAGATTTCCATATCAATACGTCTGAACGTACTGAGAATGGTTTCGCAATCCCATCTGTCCTTCTCCTTGGCTGCAGGTTCAAGCAGATCATCCTCCTCGTCACCACTATCCTCGTTGTTCACTCTGACGCGTTCATCTTGACCCATGGCTCTCCGTAAGGTATCCAGCTTTTCCATTCCAGTGTCGCCGGCCAATTTGGGTTTCAGTTTTCGTCCGAGGATCTCATAGTCATCGAGGAATTCATCCATCATCGCGGTGAAGTCTTCTCTCGAAGTTATCAGCTGCGGTGCATCGTCTGTTTCATCAGAGGCATCGGAATCCTCTTCAGAATCTTCGTCGTCCGAATTGTACTGCTTCAACATGACCTGGTAGATAGTCAGAGGCGTTTCATTTGATCACAGCCTGTCGCTCACCTGGTCAAACTTCTCGTCTAAGGTCTGCAGCGCTTCATTTCGAAACATGCTGGAACTGCTCATGCTGTACCCAGACGCATCACTGTTACCCTTCCGTCTCTTCTTGCCACCAATTACAGAAATCGAGGGCAGACCAGAGATTGTGTCCTCTCCTTCAGACTCGTCCTCATGTTCATCGTCGCTGTTACCGTCGACATGCTGCTGTTTTTTGAACTGGGCAAACTGTTGCTGCCAGGATCCATCTTCAGCAACTTCCTCCTGCTCTCCCTCGGTGAGATCTTCGTGAAACTCGAAATCGACCTCGTCATTCTCTGTTCTCTCCCCTGCCTTGACGAGCTCTCCGAAGAAATCGTCTTCGAGGTCATCATCCACGAATGCTTCGTCTTCCAGAGCTTCTAAAACCTGTCGAAGATGGGGATCCATGTCGGGCTGGAAACCTGCTATACTGTCTGGAATGTCCTGCTGGGATTGATATGTCCTAGGCAGCTCATAGGTCGAGGGGAGGACATCTTGCGGCAAATCCTTTAGAGTGATGGGAACAGTTGCCTTTTTGCCGGAAGCAGCCTTTTGTTTGGAAGATGAAGGGGCTTCGATGAGGATACTGTCGACGCCCTCTTCCTCGACACCGATTGGACGTAGATGTTGCATGTAGTCATATTCAGTGTCGTCGTAGTAGATGCCATATAGAGCAGCTTCTCCAGGTCCAGAATCAAGGCCCGAGGTTTCGATTAGTTCCTCGAGCTGGGCTCGAGATTTTCCCTAGTGATTTTGTAAATGATTGCTGAACGAGAAAAAAAGCTGGACCGACTTTTTTCGTATTTTCTCGTACAACATGTTTGAGTACATGTTGACTGGCGTCAGGATCGTGGATTAACGGATCTCTTTGAGAACGATGAACAAGCTGGAAATGCTGCGCGCCCGGCTGGCGAAATATCGACTTGGGAGCCATGGATGAGATGCGTCACAGCGTGACATTTACAATTCTGACCGCTCGCCCACCCACAAGCAACTGCTTCATTCCTGCAACGGCTGCGGTCAGGCTTATTTACAACGCTGGCGTGCCAGAAGAGCGTTAGCTTTCGTCTAGCTCAGCGCTATGGAGACTAGACCTAATCTTCAACGCGAAAATCTCCGTCGAGGGTTCTCTATATACGTGTTATTTTCCTCGTCTCCTTCGTGCAATGGGTCTGACATCGCTTTCGGTGATTACTAGCCATCAAAAAGTCGTTTTGGAGATTGATTTTCAGGGTGCTCTTTGGGTGAGTTGTCGGTCATAAAGGGTTCAACGACGACTGACGCTGACGACTACAAGGGCTACACTGAGATCACAATCATTCCGACAAATGCTGAACTCAAAACAATTCATTTGCATTCCAGACAGTGCAGTCAGTGCTTGTTTTACGCTCAAAACGCCCTTGACGAACAGTTCCCTTTGCAGCGATCCAGTCGGTTACTGTTTCATCCTTCGAAGCCGAATTCACCCATCAGGACCCCCTCGTCAATATCTCTTTCGCAAATGCAGAACAGGCCCAGGACTGTCATAGGCATCCAGAGCTGAAGCGCAAGGTTTACTCGGCACTTCAGGAATGCGACGAAGGGGAATTGTCTATTGCCATTCCCAGAGAGGTTTCGGTGAAGCAATCTGGCCAAACAGAGTTTGGTTTCCTGGTCAACGGAAGTCAGTGTTGGCATTTGCATTGGAATCCTTGTTACTGACCTGCGTGGCGTCCAGCGGCTACTCCTGAGCCAGCGACACCAGGAATATCTCAGTCGCAGGGACCTCAATTATTCCAAGAATTCAATCCAATCGTGGTCAAGATAACCTACAGTCTGTTCAATCCTGTCGATGGTTTCCAATTTGTGATTCCTGACGAAGCTCATGCCCACGTAAGTCGAATTGCTTATTAAAGTGGATGTTTGCTGAAGACGAAATGAAAAGCGTGTTCCTCATGCATACACTACGCCGTCGTCACCGGACGCTGCAAGGTGCTGGGTCCCTTGTATCGACAATTTATGGGAAAGATGTACTTGGGAATTTGAATTTGTGGTCCTTCGGTACCTGGAGGAAGTTGACGAACTGCAAGAGGAAACGCCAAGCGATTTGTCGCCTACTCTCGTCGTTTGTAGTGGTGACCTTGTCGAGCAGGTGAGTTGGACTTTTTTCAATGCTCGTATCATTAGGTCTAATAGGCCGCAGGTTGCACATCCCTACAGCTCACACAAGACAATCTTCCTTTTTTCACAAACGGTGCCGACTTCAGTTCAGCATATTGCCTTTGCAGCTGGCCCCTTCCATTTATACACTATTCCTCTCGACCATCTTGCTGATGATGCATCACAACCGCCACTCATGTACGGCTTCTGCCTTCCGGGCCACGAAGCGCTCCTAACGACTTCAACGTCCACTCTTCGCTCTGCAATGACCTTTTATACGACCGAGTTTGGATCTTATCCTTTTGGATCGTACAAGGTCGTATTCGTCGACGAAATGCCAACACAACGATTCGACAGCTCTACCTTGTCATTAGTGACTGTGGACCTTTTACACGGCGAAGATGCAATCGAGCAAGCCGTCGAGACGCGTCATGTTCTCAGTCATGCCTTGGCATGCCAGTGGATTGGGATAAACATTCTTCCCAAGACTTGGAGCGATCTCTGGCTTTCAAATGGCCTGGCGCTCTATATTACCAGTCTTTTTCTCCGAAAACTATTCGGTAACAATGAATATCGATTTCGGTTAAATAAGGATATGCAACGGGTCGTCGACTTGGATGGTGGTGGGATGCCTCCAATATGTCAGCCTTTGAATCACGATCCACCAGATATCAATACGATTCCTTTTATCAACTTGAAGGCACCTTTGGTCCTTCATATCTTGGACCGGCGTCTTGGGAAATCTGGAACCTCCTTGGGCTTGAGCCGAGTTTTGCCCAAGGTCTTCTTGTCCGCGATTAGTGGGGAAATGCCCAACAATGCTATCGCAACCCATTCTTTCCTTCGAACTTGCAGGAAGGTCAGCGGTGTCGATTTGCGAATTTTTGCGGAACAATGGATCTATGGTAGTGGTTGTCCCTCGTTCGCTGTCGCAGCGCAATTCAATCGGAAGAAAATGGCCGTAGAAATCACGATGAGGCAGGAGAGTCCAGCTTGGAAGGCTCATGAGGGTAATACTGTGACTCGTGCACTGTTCAAGCCGGTGCAATTATTCGAGGTGAGTAACCCATCTTCTTTTCTTTTCCTCTCTTCTTTATCATCCTTCCAGGGTCAAATGACAATTCGTATCCACGAAGCCGACGGAACGCCGTACGAGCATGTTCTCGATATCCATTCGCCCTTCAAACGCTATGAAGTTCCCTTCAACACAAAGTACAAGCGTGTAAGGAGAAATACGAAACGATACATAGCCAGGCAAGCGGCAGCTCAAGCAGCAGCCGACGGTGACGCCGAAGCCGCTGAAGCCATGGGTATGGTTGATATGGGCTTTGGCCTTGATATCTGGGAGAAGGAGCAGGAGCGAGAGAACTGGAAAGTTTCAGATTGGACTGAAGAAGATGAAAGCGTCATGAATGGCGCGACGTACGAATGGATTAGGATGGATGCCGATTTCGAATGGATTTCCAATCTCAGGTTCGAACAGCCGGATTTTATGTGGGTTTCGCAATTGCAGCGAGATAGAGATGTCGTTGCACAATTGGAGGCGAGTTATTCATTAGTATTATCTATCGTCTCTAACCCTTCCCTTCCAGGCTATATCTGCGCTGGCATTGCAACCGACTGCAATAGTCTCCAGTACCCTGACCAAGACGGTGCTGGTTTCAAACTACCACTATCGCATTCGATGCGAAGCCGCGTCAGCCCTGGTCCAGTGTGCGATCCGTCGCCTCGATTTCTTGGGCCTCTTCCACCTGTTCAAGTTATTCTTGCGGTACTGTTACGATCCTGAAGATCCCAATCAGGATTTGTTCAGTCATACTTATGTCCCGAAGCCCAACGACTTTTCTGACTTGTCCGAGTATTTTGTCCGCAAGGTGCGTCATTTCAGTCCGGCATCGGCTTGTATTTATTTGATCCTTCCTCAGGCCCTTTTGGCCGCGATATCTCGGGTTCGCTTCGAAAATGGGAAATCACCCGGAGTTGTGCGACGTTTTTTGATCGATCAGCTTCGGTACAACGACAACACGGCGAATCCGGTGAGCCTTGTAGTCTGATTCATCGAGCTTGCACTTAATCTTCCTAGTACTCTGATGCTTTTTATCTCTGTAGTATAATCTCGGCTACTGCTTGTGCTACGATTTCCACAGCACCGCCTGAACGTGGCGAATTACTTCCATCTGAAGCTCCTACAGAGCAGAATCCCGAGGACCAGAACCTTCTAGCTCAATCGTTGACCGAAATTGACCGATACCGGAGTATGGACCGCTTGATTCCTTCACCTCATAATATTGTCACCATTGCCGCCCTAGAGGTAAGCTCCACATCGTAGTGCGTGCATGGTCTCATTGAACGATGTAGTTCTATCTCAGCCTTATCGTCGCAAATGTCATTCCGAATCAGCCCAAGATTTTCTTCCCTTTGACGCGGTATGTCCATTTTTCATGAATATATTGAATCGGTTCTAATTCTTTCCAAGTGTTGGAAGTTACACGCCGGTTCGCATAGCGGCTTTCGACGGGCTTTTCCTCTCAAAGTGGTATGCCCCTGCCATGATGCAGTACATTCTTTCTGTGATGGCCAACGATTCCTCCCGAGTCATTCGTCGGCATGTGGCGCGAAACGCGTGCTACAGCCTGGCACTTCTTGTTCAAATGGGAGAAATGAAGAATAATCCCAAGGACAGCGAAGCGCTGCTTATCGAAGAGGACGGTTCTCGTCCTGAACAGGCTAAGGAGTTGAAGCGAAGCGAAATGGACGCCATGATCAAGGTCTTGCGGAAGGATCGCGAGGTTGGAAAGAATGAGGTTCTAAGGAAGTTCCTGATGTCAATTGCACTGTACGTTTCTAATTTCCTTCATGTCGGTTTTTTTTTACCTATCGCTAGTGCTCCGGACGTCGACCACGAAGTGCGGTTATGTGTCCTCAAGTTGGCGGACATGCTATTCCGGCCTGTCGAGGAAACGGTTCCTTCAGCAGCCTCAGTCCGAATCCATATACCCATCACTCCAGTTACAGAGGTACCGCCACCGCTTCCAAAGGTCTCTGTTAAGCCGCCTATCCGACTCAAATCCTCTACCCAGGTCCCACCAAGTCCTCTGGTCGCTAACCAGACTCCACCGAAACTTAAACTGCTCCCCAGTACCACTGAAGCAGAAGCTCGGGTTAGACCGAGCTCTCGCGCTCCCGAATCTCCCATCACTCGTTCAGCTCCTGTTTTCAAAAAACCGAAAGGTAGACCTCCGAATCCCAATAAGCTTAACCAGCCATCCAAGGCTCAGGCTGCTGGGATGGGTATAGCCGACTTGAAGAGCTGTAGGAGCGCACTCAAGAAATTGACGACGAACAAGCATGCGCGATTCTTTCAACAGCCAGTTGACCCTATTCGCGATCAAGCTCCCAAGTATTTGTTCTCTTTTGTCACTTGTTCAATGAAACTGACATTCTACAAGCTACTTTCAGGTCATCACAAAGCCGATGGACCTCAGTACTATGGGAGCAAAGCTGGAGGCGGGAAAGTACCAGGATCGATCTCAATTCAAGGATGATTTCCTTCTCATGATCTCGAACGCCAAGTTGTACAATCCAGTGAACAGCTTTGTTCATACAGAGGCGATCACATTCGAGATCTTTTTCGAGAAACGTGCGTTGGCCCATGGCATTCATATTCTCGACTAATGGTCACTTTCCAGTGTGGAATGTCATCAATAAAACAATTGAAGCATCCGAGAATTCGAAACGAGCTCCAAAAGTGCTACCTCCAGTACCCAATCCCACCTTTTCTCCTCCACCTTCTAGTACACCTCCTTCACGACCGATGATCAAGTTAAAGATGGGTTCGCAATCCCAAGGAAAGCCTGAAGCAGCGAATCCCAAGCTTCTTCCCAAAGCCAAAGGGCGTCCAAAAGCTGTCACTTCGGCTCCAATCGATGCTCCGCCACCTCCATACGTCGATGATGGATCGCACGATCTTCTGCAGGAAGTGCTGGCCATCGAGCGAGAAAAAGATGAGGAAAAGAGTCGACATCGCTCTGTCGTGGAGAAGGATCCACCTACTGCCAACGGTGCTCCCAAACGGAAAAAGCACAACTTGTCCGACGACGAAGACATTATTGCGATAGCGAAACCGCCGAAGAAGGAGCGACCTTCATCGCCTGTAGCTTCATCGTCGAAACCTCCTGCGACATTCATTCCGAAACTCACACTCTCTACCAAACCGAGGAAAGAGCGCCCTCTTCAGCCTGTCCCTGGCTCATTCAAGGGCAAGGAGCGGGAATCTGTTTCTTCTTCTGTCGCGCCTAAACCGATCAATAACCGAACAAACGTCTTCAGTGAGAAGAAGTGCAAAGAGATCTTGAAAAATTTGCAAAAAAATCCCGACGCCAATATATTTTTGCGCCCTGTAGATCCAATACGGGATTCATGTCCGACGTAAGTGCAAACTTGGTTGCAATTGTCTCTTTCTTACGCGATTCCAGATATTTCGATGAGATCGATAATCCCATGGACCTGGGGACAGTTGGAAAGAAGCTGGCCAAGAATCTTTATCCAACAATGGCGCATTTCAAGCATGATATAGACCTCATCTTCTCCAATTGCCGAAAGTTCAATCCTTTTGGTACATTTCCCTATGTGGCGGCCGACAAGGTCGATTTGGCCTTCCAGAAGGAATGGACTGCCAAGGTAGTTGATCCCAAGCTGTCCCCTGGTGAGAAGAGGAGTCTTGTGGCGGTGTTGAATGCCATCGCAAAGGAGCCAGCGTAAGTCCACCTGTACTCTTCCACTTGAGTCATATTCAACTGGTCTAGGTTCATGATTTTTGCGCAACCAGTCGACCCAGTCGCGCTTGGTATTCCCGATTATTTCCGGGTGATCAAACCTGAGAATGCCCGAGATCTCGGGACTATCCGGACCAAGCTGGAAGCCGACAAATACGAGACCGTCGATGACTTTGAGACCGACGTTGACTTGATGGCTGACAATGCCGTCAAATTCAATGGTGCTACTTCTGATGTTGGCATTGCCGCTATTGACATCAGGGACAAGATAAGGCAAATGGTCAATGCCAAGTTGAGAGCTCCATCGAAGAAGAGAAAGGAAGGGGTCTCTGCGGTCGCTCATCCTGCAAAGAAGATGAAACTTGGGTGATCTATTACATTGCTGGCAGACTGATTCGGTGGGTATTCTACTTGTATAATAATTGTAAGGACATAATATGATAGGGAGTCGAGCAGAGCAATGCCGCAGAATAAATTACCAGTCAGGCCACAATTCCACGAGGCCATGCGAATCCTCCGGTGCATCCTTTTGTTTCGTCCAACGGTCGGGAATCTAGAAAGGCTTTAGAATTGAGAGCACCACGCAGTGGATGCGACTGACCAAAGGGAAGTACCTCTCCATAGCGCTAATGAACCTTTGGCGGTACTGCTTCGGCGTGACGATAGTTGGTTCACCTCTTCCGCCCAAAAAGGCAGACTCCTTGACCCAGCTCTCTAGCTTCTTGTCCCATGTGTATGTTCGAACATAATCTAAGCAATTGTTAGCAGACAAGAGTCGAGAAAGCGCCAAACTCACCAACAATGCCTACGACAAGTTCGTTATTTTGGCTGTCGACCTAAAAGAATCATTAGCATTGTCCAGCTGAATCAAGACTGATAAACGAACTCCAACGATCAAAGAATAGTCCATCACATGGATGTCGGCCAAGAATTTGCTGTCGTTGAAAAGAGCTCCTCGCATGATGCGCTTCGAGTGCTCTCGAACGTAAAAGGGAGAGAGATGAGCAGCTGAGATTCATGATCAACATGTGAGCGTAATGCGGATCGGGAAAGCTCACTTTCTACCAGATTCTCATCCAGCAACACCTCGTTTTCTCTTCCTGTCGACTGGACGTGTCGGTTTCTTGTAGAACCCTTCAAGTCGTATATCTTGTGCAACTATGAGGATGTACAAGCAGGACCAAGTGGTAGTACATACCTTGGAGAACCGGCGGTCGTAGAACAGATTTTCCATGACCAGCAAATTCATCTGAGTGGACCTGTGTCTTTCAGAGGTTTTGTCGTTGCCTGTCTTCCTGAAAGTGAGTTTGAAACAGCCAAATACTTTGGCTAGAAGGGTGGGACGCTAATGGAAGGTCAGACATGATATTTAACACTGGACATCGTCACTGACATTGGCGGAGACAGCCGAAGACATGTAGTCAAAGTAAGCAGGGGCAAATGTTTCCATGGTCTGCAGCTCTGGTCGTGAAAGTTCCTTGGCTATAAACCGGTCGTCTGCAAAAGGGTCAGTACTTGGCTGAATGCAGACATTACCAGTTTTACCTCTTGTTTTCAAGAACGCAGATCCTGACTTTCCGCCATTGGCATTCCATCGAACACATCGCGCTAGAGATTCAATCATGATTTTCTCGCAATCGTAGGTGCGCCGCAGAGCATCAAATTGTTCTGGGTATAGCAGAGTGCAACTGATGGTAAGTCCCCCACTTTCGAAAGCTGAAGATCAAGTCGGTTTCTGAATAAACCCAAGCATTGCAAATTGACTTACATATCGCCCAAGGTAGTTTGGATGACGGGACCTTGAGATCTTCGGTTGGGTCAAAATCAGAAGAAGCGTCCACATTGACGACGCCCCAAGTCGAGGTTGTCTCTGCCGCAGAAGTATCATCTGGCATAAACTGTTCGCCGCCTTCTGTAAGCTTTGCCTCTCGAGCAGTTCGTTTATCAGCCCGTGATTTAGCCAACATGTCCCGATATTGTGGAGAACTGTCGAAAGTCAGTGTCCATCCTATTGTCAACCAAAAAATTCACTTACTTCAAGGCTAAAGCAATAATAGAAGTGGGCTCGTCGGTGCGAACGACCATCGAAGAATCTCGGAATATATGCTCAGGGTCGTGCATGGGATCTTCCGTCTCTGAAGAATTCCGTGAAACCGGTGGAGGTTGAAGCCAGAATCCTGACAGGGCTTTGAGAATCGAATTGCGCTCAGTTCCGCCTCCCATATCCAGGTCGGAGTGAGGCGGAGTGGCAGAAATGTCCGTTTTAACAGATGACAAAAAGGGAGATGGTGGAAGGGATGTTGTTCTGGTAGCTGGCACTGATAAATTATCATTCCCTGCGGGTTGCTCGCCAGCGGTCAACGTTTCCGAGGATTCTGGGAATCGCTCAACTGGCGGTGCTGTCTTGGCCGATGGCTCAATGATATGGTCGGATTCCGGCGACTCGATCTGAGGGACCACTCTCCCGTCGTTTCCATCACCTTCATCGTCAGCTTCGCTGGAAGAATCTGAGCTTTCAGACTCGTCCTTGATGGCATCCTTGACGCTATCAAGAATCTCCACTTTAGCTCGAGCAGAAGCTACTGGACGAGCGCGCCTGCCACGAATGACAGTATATCTGCCTTTAGCTCGTTCAGCATCCCGACCTAGACGTTCAAAATGCTTGGCAATGTTGGAAACTTTACTGCTTGCCGCATTACTTGGCCTACGGAAAGTAGATTTAGTTCCAGCGGTAGAAGAAGAGCGTGATGGTGTTCTCTCTCTCGCTCTTGTTCGTGTTCTCCCGGCCTTTGGAGCTGCTTGAGCCTTGGCATTCGGGGGAGAAGAAGGGCGCCCAAATCTAACCTCTTTCCCTTTCCCACTCATCGAGCGCTTCTCGGGAGAGGGTCTACGGGAAGAATCGCGGGATTCAAAGGCTGACCCAATAGGACCTGGAATTCGACTGCCTGGAGCATGCGCAAGAGATTTCCGAGACTGAGTGAGATATCGAGGAGCAATATTGGCCGCATAACCTTGCTCAAAATCGGATGTCGACGCTTTCCGTGCAGGCAGTCTATGTCGACTCTTACTTCGGGCTCTGGTACGGATAGGTGTCACATATTCTTGCTCACTTTCGGAGACGACGCTGGTCGCAGCGAATGCTGTTTTGGCCAAAGCATGGATGCCCTGGGGTGGGATGAAGTCTTGATACTTCCTGACAAGCTCTGCGACACTCGGATGATGAACAGCACGGCGAGGTAACCGAGATTGGCGGGTTTGTCGCTTTCCCGAGTCAGCCACGAGTTTATCATCCTGGTCAAAAAGTAAATAACATTCATACATCCTTTCCATTGAATATCTTACAGAAGCAGTCCGGGGAATATCCGGTGAGCCTTCATCATCCCGTCCAGCCCCAATCGTCGAATCCGACTCTGGGTCTGATTTAGGAGATTTGGGATCTTCAGAAAGCTCTCGAGGTGCTCGCTCTTTGTTATCTTCTTCTGGCAATGGGACAGTTGAAGGCTCGGCCGGTTCGACGTTGGTCTCTGCCTCTGCCTCTGATGCCTCTGATGCAGACGAGGTGAAGGAATCACCGGTGACTCGACGCATGTTAAGAGGTCCTTCTTCCGCTTCAGAGACACTGGAAGATGGCAAATGAGGATGATCGAAAGCTCCAGATAGCTCATATCGTCGAGGCCACATGGCTCTGACGGATCCGAATGCAGAGGTTCGTTTGCTGCTTCTCTCGATGTTACGAGGTTTAGGCAACCTATCGAAATCCTGCTGCCATGCGACTATCTTATCCTGGCGGAAGGATCGCACTTGATTGAGAGCCAATGTATCGGCGGGTGAAGATTCTCGATAGACGCGATTAAGCAAGGCGAAAACTTCAGAGCGCTCTGCGTCTGCCCTGACGATCAAGGAATTGATATTGACCAGTAATCGAGCATCACTTTCTTCGTCACCAGTCGCAGCTTCGATACTAATCAACTTGAGATCGTCAATCAACCCAGTGTACCACATCATATTCCTATCGTGGAGACGGCGGAAATCGCTGTTTTTCAACTCGAGCTGGGTTTCTGGTCGGACATGTATCCTGGAAGGTGGGTAAACGACTTCATGCAGCACAATTGGCTCGGTTTGGAAGCGGACCGTCATACCCTTTGAGGCGAAATATCGGATATGGTGCTGGTAAATGTTGTGCTGGCAGCCGGCTCCTTGAACGAGCTTGACGTCTGCAGGATAGAAATGAAGCTCGAGAAACTTGGCGAATGAATATCGCTGCATTTCTTCCGAGACTGGGATGAATGGTGTTGCAGATCCGCAAACTCGACAGACGCTCCATGTTGTGAGAAGGTCCGGTGTAGGAGGGTAATTCGAACGACCGATTATCTGACCATCCCATTGTTCAACTGCGACGAAAAGCTTCGATTCATTGTGAACGAAAACTTGAGAATGACGAGCAAGAGGCTGTTCGCATCCTTTGCCAGTGCAGAGAGCCTTGGGATCGAGGAATTGCGCCAGAGTGTCACCGATGGACTTTTCGATGAACTGACCCAAAGTGCAGTCATTCTCGCCGTAGAAAGTGATGTAGTTTAGGCGTGGCGCGAAGCAAGCGCGATGAGACCCAAAGTCGGCTGTCGGGACGATGTATTCCACGAGACTGATGCACTGGTACTTTTCAACAACAAAGTCGTCGTTGTTTTTCCGCAGGTGCCATTCCCAAATCCGACGCTGTTCCTCGTGCTTCCACTTCTGCCTGTTGTACTGACTCTCTAAAGCTGTGTCTGCAGCTGTTTTGAGAAGTTCTGGAGGATTTTCGGATATCGGGGTAGCCATAAGACCGAACTGGAGAGCTGAAGATGCTGTCGGGATGATAGGCGAGAAATAACTACCACCTTCATCATTTCTCAACGGCGTAGAATCCTCACTCGGAGCAAGTTGCCCCGGTGATGGTAAAGCTTCAATCTGTGCATTGATATCGTCTTGCTGACTCGAGTCAGAATCGAAATCTGTGACGACAATAGGCATGGGTGTCATTTCCTGCTCCTGGGATTGTCGCGCTCCTTCTTCCCGCCTCACTATTTCATCTTCCCATTCTCTCTTCGCTGTCATTAGTTCTAAATCCAGTTCCTTCATCCTTCGAATCGGATATGGAGCAGGAAACCGCAATGTAGCGGAAACAGAAATCAGAGTTTTGTTGTACGGTTCGAGTGACTCGTCAATCCGTCTGGATAATTTGAACTGTTCGGCATCTTCATCAGGCAGATCATCTTCGTAATTGTTGTTGGTAACAGTGGCCTGCGAACGAGAAGTGGCAAGTGGAGGAGGGGTCGGTGTGTTCAAACGTGGCGTCAAAAGAGAGGAAGGAAAAGGGGACAGTGATCCGGAAGATAGATTTAAGCTGTGACGGCTCCCGGGAGCCAGGAAGGAGTCTGTACTCAAAGCCGGCAATGTAATGACAGAGTCCTTCCAGAGGTGAGTTTCCAGCTTCAAATTTCTGACAATGAATATCAAGAAACGGGTTACTTTCTTAATGCGTCGTAATGTAGCAATGTCTGCTCCACGCAAGATAATGGTGCAACCCATGTCTCGACTGCATCCTTCGAATCGCATGTAAGTTTTACGACGACCAGGAATAAGAGGATGGTCGAAGGTCTGAATGCGGAAACGGGAACAATGACCTAGTCGAGGTTCCAGCGCTAGTTTGTCCATTGAAGAGAAGACATCGGCCTGGGTCATGCGAGTGACGAGCTGTATCGCCGACGGTTTGACGCCTCTTGCCACAGCTATATTATGACTAGCCAGGGCATCCAAAGCGAGTCTCGAAACAGATTGTTGAACCAGAACGATGTGAGGGCGCAACGCAGCGATGCGACTGGCCAAATTTCCAAGATACTCTTTCTCTTGTCGGACGATCTGACCAAAATGTAGATATTGCCCTTCAACACGGGAAAATTCAAGAGGAAACGTGACAAGCATGACACGAGGGTTGCGATGAAACCTCGCCATCTGCTTATGGGCGACATTTTTGGTTATGACAGCTCCGTCCACATATTCTGAATCTTGAGGAGTGCCCCCAGGGATCTTCTTGATTTTCACATATCGTCTGACATCCATGTCCTCGCCCTGACGATGAGGCAACGTCGTGAAAGTCAAGTCTCGAGCAATTCGGAGCGCGATCTTGAGCAAGGTCCCTTGCCATTGATCGGCATTTGGAACTTGTTCACTGTCAAGCATTTGACGCAGCATGAGCCTGAGATGATTCATGGATGTGATATTCAACTCTTGAGCATAACTGAAAGAAGAGTTAGTATGATGTTATAAGAGCAATAAGGAGACCTTACGCTGTGCTCTCTCTTCTAGTACGCCACCCTGGTTCAGCAGCATTCCCAGTATTGTCTAATATACTCTGGACGCGACTTCGAATAAACGGAGTAGCAGCTTCAAAATCGGCATACGAGTTGAATTGCGACCTCAAGCGACTGGGAGGTCTGGCGATATCCTGAGAAAGATCTGGTGATCCCATAGGAAACTGGATGAAATTGGTGGTACTAGCATTCAAGGCAGGAAAGCCAGGAAAGTCTATAGGTATCTGACCGCTGGGATCGTCGGGAGTGTTCGTCTCAGAGAATGGGTTAGATAGACTGTCGGGATCTTTATCTTCGTCAGATAAACCTCGGCGGAAGGGAGCAGGAATTCCACGAGGGGAATCCCAGGACTCGTGAAGTGATATGGGGCGAGACGGGAAATCACTATCGACAGACCCAGACCGCCGCTTTGTTTCCGCAATGGAATACAAGTTGAAAGGCTCGTCAGTTCGACTGAAAAGCTGGGAAGCAGCGAATGGTGATTGCGGGAGTATATCCAAGCCAAGCTGATGAGCTGGGAAGAAGCCAACGGAGGAAACCACCGAGCGTCTGTCGTCGTCGTCGTCATCCTCTACTTTGGCCAACTTTTCGACACAGAGATTGCATACCCTCAACATTCCATCCTGTCCAAATCGGGCGCCCTTGATGATATTTGACGCGCAACGAGAGCAGAATATCTGGCCTATGTAGAGTTGAGGAATTGAAATAGTTGCACTAAAAATAAACGCACCGCAGATTCGACAATGATGTTTCCGACGCCAAGTAGTGAACACGCTTTTGCAGTCGTAGCATTCTTTGCAATTCTCGTCGTCCATCCAATAATCCTTCGAAAGCCCTGGAAATAGATAAGTTACACGCTGAACATGAATAAAGAATAATCCACACCTTCACCGCGAATACGTCTAATGACTTTGGACACTGAGCCAGACCTATGCAAGCTTCCGGTGCTTGTCTTTATGCTCCTGGTATCATCTTGTATAGGAAACCCGGGAATTGCGGTTCCAAACATTCCACCATCCGAGGATTCATAAACAGGCGTGTAGACCATGCCGCTATTGCGAGAGGGAGATCTGTCGTATTCAAGATGGTATGTCGGTAATTCCGATTGAGCTGGAGTATAAGAGACGAGAGGCGGAGCTGGATTGGAATGGGAGCCTGAATTCAATGAGTTGGGTCGGTCAATCAAGTTAGAACCGCGCGAAGAAAGGCTTGATTGAGTCTGAACGGTATAGGACGGTCGACGAAGGTCGCTTGGACCGGATATACCATTTGAACTGGGAGTCGATGAAATAGTTGAAGCTGAAGCAAGTGGAGCTGAAAGTGTATTCTTCATTCTGGAAAAGATCGAAGTGACCAGCGTATATGAAGACTGATCATTCTCGTCCTCCTCTGAAAAGGGATTGAAAGAGGTAAGGCTGGGTGCATCATCGTTGAGACCCAGTTTCGTGCTGCTTCTAGACCTCGAGGTCAGCGAACCAGTCGAAGGAGAAGTTATTGACATGGGTCAGCAAGCTGAACAAGCCAAAGACAAGCTGAACAACACTGGCCGGGCGCTGGCAGCTGCTAGTGAGAGCACGTGCACCAAGTCACCCAACTCCACCTTTTCCAAGTCCCTCTACTCACTGCATTTACCATGGACGACGATGACGCTGATTACATGCAGGGAAGCGACGATGAGGTCCGTGGTCCTTGTTCAAAATCCATCGTTTATTTATCAACCTCAGGACTATGGCTTTGACTATTCAGACGGCGATGATGCAGAAGAGTCGGGCACTGCCGATGTCGAAAACTTGTATTATAAGGCTAAAGGTATTTCACAGCTCTATTGACGCGCTGTGACCGCTGACGGGTAGCTCAAAGGCAAAAAGGACGACAATCCAGAGGCCGCGCTCAAAGAATTTAAAGCAATCGTCGATCAAGAGACGGCCCAAGGAGATTGGTGTCTTCTTATTGATATATTCACGAGTTCCATCTCATATTGTGTCCTTAGGGGATTTAAAGCTCTCAAGCAATCCACAAAGCTCTTATTTCTAACTCTTCATCGACCCAATGACGCTCTTGCCACCTATACTCAACTCCTGACTTACACAAAATCGGCTGTGACAAGGAATTATTCTGAAAAGACCATCAACGGTATCCTGGATTATGTGGGTGGTGGCAAGGGTGGCGTCGTTGAAGTCGATGTTTTGGAAAACTTTTATCAAGTGACGAAAAAGGCGCTCGAGGAAGCGAAGAATGATGTATGTGTCGCTTTGCTTGAATATCGAAGATACTATACTGACCTCCTTCAGCGTCTATCAACAAAGACAAACCTTAAACTTGCCAAATTGTGGCTGGATCGTAAAGAGTTTAGCCGACTTTCTCGGGTAAGGCGCCTCGAACCGCTGTCCTTGGAGCTAGACCAACATCCCCACAGATAATACGCGACCTTCACATCGCTACGGCATCTGGGGACAGCGATGACCAGTCTCAGCGGGGAACCCAACTTTTGGAAATATACGCATTGGAAATTCAGATGTACAATGAAATGCGCAATTTCAAGAAGCTAAAGGTAAATTCTATGACTTGTAATCTTGCATGATTGACATTTTCCAGGAAATCTACAACGCCACCAATGATGTTCGCTCTGCTATTCCCCATCCTCGTATCATGGGTGTCATAAAAGAATGTGGTGGTAAGATGTGGATGGGCGAAAGGCAATGGAATCGCGCCAGCGAGGACTTTTTCGAATCTTTCCGCAATTACGATGAAGCTGGCTCCCCACAACGTATTCAAGTGCTGAAATACCTCGTGTTGGCCAACATGCTTACGGGGAGTGAAGTCAATCCTTTCGACAGTCAGGAAACGAAACCGTGAGTGTTATTATTGTCCAGTTTACTGTCCAACTGCAACTGTTGATCTTTAGGTACAAGAATGACCCCCAAATCAAAGCAATGACAGACCTGGTGGATGCCTACCAGAGACGAGAGGTCCACTCTGCTGAGAAGATTTTACGAGGTCCGTCTTGGTATTCGATTCATTTTATCCAGACTCGAGCCATAAGCTAGACAACCGTTCGACGATCATGGATGACAACTTTATCCGATCATACATCGGTGAACTGCTTCGCAGTCTACGAACACAATACCTCATAGACCTTATTAAACCATACACCCGCCTAGAGTTGGCCTTCCTTGCCACGGTACATTCACCTTTTTCCGGTTTGTCTCTTACTAATTGCCTATAGCAATTGAATGTCGATATCCAAGAAGTGGAAGAGCTTCTCATTGGTCTGATATTGGAGGGCAAGGTGGAAGGTAGAATTGACCAAGTTGGCATGAGACTCGAGTTGGAGACAAAGTGAGTGACGACAGCTTCCTGAAAACTAGTTATGTTGAAACTTTGTCTAGGCAAAGTTTGGAAAAGAAGCGGTACACGGCTTTGCGCAAATGGACTGAATCATTGGAGGCGGTTCACGGCGCTGTCGTTGGCAAGACTGCAAGCAATGGTCGCACTGGTGGAAGTGGTGACGGTCCAGGGTTCGGCCCAGAATCTTTCTTGATGCGAGACGAAAAGTGGTGAAGCGGCGTCCTCCCATTTCTTGATATCACGAATCATGCATTTCATGTACCAATTTCAAGATCTCAGAACAAAGAAATCAATGTCATACTGTATTCCAACGTCCGAAAAAACCAGTGGGCTATAATTACAAAAGAATTGGTGAATGTAAGTGTATAAGGCTGCGCAAATAAAGATGGAGAGAGAGACGGGGTCGTTGAATCGGATTAGCAGTTGCAACCATCATTCTGGGCTGTAGCAGAAGACTTATTCAAATCAACTCCTGCTCGACCAGCGGTAGTACGTCCAGCCGTCCTTGACGAAGGGGGCGCGGTCAATGGTAGCTTCTTGGCTTGATAGATGTGTTAATTAACTGCCAAATAACGAGGAAAAAGCTATGCACCAATGGCCGTGAATATCTCCGCCACACCTTCACCAGTCTTGGCACTGGTCTCGCCCCACATAAGACCTTCCTCGTCAGCATATTTCTTGGCTTCTTCCTCTGTTACTTGTCGGCGCGCAGCGAGGTCGGACTTGTTGCCGCAAAGTGCGATAATGATTGACGGGTCGGCTTGCCGTTGGAGCTCCCGGATCCACGAACGGGCTTTTTCCAATGATGCTGTTTGTGTGATATCATAGACGACGACTGCACAGTTGGCATTGCGATAGTACATTGGTGCCTAAGGAATGTCATTCGAAAGATCCTTCATGGCGATGGAGCACAAGCTTACCAGTGACTTGTACCGCTCTTGACCAGCAGTATCCCTGAGCGTAAATGAATTGAGATATAGCTTTGAGAGACCAAGATTTTGCTGTACCATATCTCAAACTTGACAGTTGTCTCGTCGTCTGGCAATGTAACCGTCTGGGTCAGGAATGCCGCTGGAACAGTTATCAGCGTATATTGACTGTGGTGGAGGAACAGGACTGACCACCGATAGTGCTTTCTCGATAGTCGTCAAACTGGTCCTTGACGAATCTTAAGACGAGACTGTACAAGAAGAATGAGCTTGCGTGTGCATGGTCATGAATTGTTCCACCTAGATTTTCCGACGGCGGATTCTCCTGGAATTTAGACACAATATCAGAGAATTGCAGCGAGCAGAGAGAGCCAAACAGACCCAACAATACCAGCTTGAACTGAAATTGCCTCGACATGGTTTTGTGAAGGTGTAATGTCACGCCTAGGTGACACCGCAGCAGTGCAAGTCGGAATTTGAATTCGCCGGTACTCCGCTTTTTCATTTCCATCATCAACGTCGAACGAACATCTTTTGCTCTGAGCCATTGAGCCAGTTTCTCAATTTTTAATCGCAGTCACCATATCTCTGAGTTTGAGAAATGAACCGTCATCATCCCTACGATAATTCAGGCCAAAATCGTCGTGGTGGCTCTGGTGGCCCTGGACCAGACCGATACAACCGCTATCAGGACAGAGGTGGTGGCGGTGGTCCCAGAGGAAGAGGAGGTGGAGCTCGAGGTCGCGGTGGCTACTCTGGTTACGACAGCAACAATAATGCTGGAAACTATGGCGGCTATAATCAAGGACCTCCAGACGGCGAAATGAGTGGTGGCTATAACAACTATGAAGGCCCACCCCAGGAAGTATATTATCAGCAGAACCAGCCTTACAATCCTCCTGGTCCACGTTATTCTCCAGGTCCTGCAGGTGGTTTCAATCAGGGTTATTCTAAATCATATGAAGGTGCGCTGTCTTGAGGTTAAATATCGTCAGAGAAGCAGGATTCCGTGAACTGAGGCATGCGGCAATTTGCCCGACTTGAATCTTAAGCTTCAGGTCAATGAGATGTTTCAAAGGCATCCAAGCCACTTTTGCATCCTGCACTCTGCTCAATTTTTTCCTTCAATTCGTCGCGCAAAATCTCACTTGACCGCATTGTTCTCTCAGATGGTCCAAGCTCAAGTTATGATGAAGGTCCCGGTCGTGGAGGCTCTCAGCGGCGACCAGTTCGCAAGGACCGAGACGATAAGGTTCACGATTCCATTATTGAAGAGCGGATACAAAGGGAACGTCCTTGTCGCATATTATTCATTCGTAATATCAAGGTATGAACCTCACTATGTGCCGATGTCCTTGGCTTTAATGGCCCTGCAGTATGAAACAAACAGCGCAGATGTGCGTCGACAGTTTGAGGAATTCGGTACTATAAAGACATTTTTTGACCTCATTTCCACGAGGGGCATGGTTTTTGTGACTTATGTGAGTTTTCTTTGAGACTACCACCTGGCGAAACTCAAGAGGTTTCTCCAGTATGATTTGCGCTCCGCTGAGAGAGCGAGAGAGCGAATGCAAGGCTCTGAAATCAGTGGACGACCGGTAAGGCTCACCTTGTATCAATGCTCCCAGTTTGACATCCAGATCCCAGATTGATGTACATTATTCCTTGCCTCGAGACAATCACTCCAAAGGCAATGAAGAAAAAAGCAATGTAATTGTCTTCCCTCCATTGTAATCCCGCCTCACAACCATAGCTACAGGGTACTTTACAAGTCACACTCATGAACTCAATGTCGGGTCAACCAATCGACGACGCCGAAGTAAGACGAAAATTCCAAACATTTGGTGATATCAAGTCGGTGCGACCCGTAAATGATCGTATGGAGTGAGACTTTGTTTCAAATCAATCTTTGCATTGCGCTGACCCAGAATTGAAGCTCTAGATACGTCGAGTTTTTTGACACAAGAGTATGTTTTTGTTTCTCCTTCTTATATTGGCTAATTTGTCCCCAAAGGCCTGCGATGAAGCTTTTGAGAGAATGAAAAATCAAGGATTACAGGATGGTACAATGGAGATTGTATTGGCCTGGGACAATCCGGAGACATCAGGTTCTGGTCAGCGGTATGTTGTAGCGATCCTTTTCCCGCTTTCTTTCCTTATAATTGTCTGCAGTGACTCACAATGGGAAGATCACTCGAAAGGCGGCTCGAACCGCGGTAACCGTGGCCGAGGGAATCGAGGGGGTCGAGGTCGAGGTGGTCCACCTATGCAAGATGATTTCGACCGCCGTGGTGGTGGCCCTGGCGGCCCTGGTGGTGACTTTGGTCGAGATCGTGGAGGTCGAGGTCGATTCGATGATGATTACGGTCGTGGTGGTGGCAGAGGCGGATTCTCTGGTGGCCCTGGTGGATTCCCAGACAGATTCGACCAACCGAACCGAGGCAACTATAACAATGGCGTCGGTGGTGGATACAATCCTGGACCTCCACCGCCAAACTATGGACCACCCCCACCCATGGCAGCAGCATTGGTAAATAAAATCTTGCTCTCCATTCAACTGACCCTGATTAAGCTCTTTAGCCAACTGACGATCGTCTTGAACAAGCCCGAAAAGTTCAGCAGGTCTGTTTCACTTGGGTATTCTAAATGTTTCGACTGACTAATCTTCTCTAGCTCCTTGCCGCTTTGAAACAACCATCTCAGAGTGAGCCTATCCCTGCGCCCCAATTACCGCCTCCTCCTGGTCCAGGAATGATGCCGATGCCGCCAGCGCCACCTGGATATTATCCTCCCATGGGCCAGCCACCATATCAGCCTGATTCCAGCAATGCATATGGAGGACCACCCTCAGCTCTACCTCCAAATATTATGGCGATGGTTCAAGCTGCTCAGCATAATCAAGGTTCAACCCCGCCTCCAATTCCGTCATTTGGTGCTCCTCCTCCTCAAAATGGAAATTATCAAAATTTCATGTCATATCTGGTAAATTATTCAGGTTCAGATCGAACTTGCTCTGATCCTTTGCTTCAGGCTAACAAACCGTCTTGATGCTTTGAAATCTTGTAAATAGCTTATAGTACATTGTTGATCGCAGAGTCGTGAGATGATGTTATAACTTACACCTAACGCGTCGTGATCTGTGCCCGTGACTGCATCGCCTTGGTCTTGATTACCTTGTCCCAGAGCCATCCATAGCGCTTCAGCCCTTATTTCTATATCCTATGTCTCGCCGATATTCACCATTTCGCGTCCCCCTCTTGTCTGACTCTGAACTCGTAAAGACGACCTTGGATCATGAATCAACCGAGTAGTCCTCATTTTCTGCTGTGGCTCAGGAATCTGATGCTCTACCCAAGCATGCTCATCGACAAATGGCTGGAACATCGTAACAATGGCCACGATTCGTACAATGAATGGTTCCAGAACGTCAGGGAGCGCAAGCATGCATATTCACAATCCAAGCAAGCGGTTGTCTGGAACAAAGGTAGATGGTCTTTATCGGACTGGAAGTTCTTTTTTTTTGACGCTTTTTTGAAGGGGAATTTGCTCCAGAATACCTATTCGTTCGAACCGTTGATACAGGTCGCCTCATCCCTCTCGATAGGACGTGGTCAACCCAGCTGTTCCATCATTCGAGTCTTAAAGACAGGAAATTAAGCATGCTTCCCGTGGTGTTCACAATGGTGAGTGAGCCGTTGGTCTTGTCCTCCTAATTCGACCCTTCCTACAGCTACCAGAACTCTTAATTTTGAGAGGGATGTACGATTCAGGCTGCGAGGAAATATTCATCATCGTGACCGATCTAAAGAAACAGGTAGTCCTTCGACGTCTGGCATATGGATCATAGTCTCAATTCTAGAACAGGAAATGGACGACATCACCGCATACTTCCAGCTCGTTTGTCGGTATGCCTATGGAAGAACCTGCAAACCTAGCATTGAACGGCAGATCCAATACGAACGTGTGTTTTGGTCGATTCTTTGTCTTACCATTTGCTCAATATCTGCTTTCCAGATATGCGAATCAGCCACGCCCTTGTCCGTCAGCGACGCACGCCATGTTTTCCACAGATCGACCTCACATTGCGTGCAGTAAGCGGCCCTTTGTCCATTCAGATTGTGTATTGAGGTCCTCCAGATATTGTACGAGAAACACCCACCATTTGTGGTTCTCTTCTCTCACCAGACGACATCATATTCTCAAATTCTCTTCACGCATGAATCATATGTCCCCGACGCTGATATATTTTTCGACTACCCAACAGGGTGCCCGAACCCGTGCTGTACCGACGACTGCGAGATGATTCGATTTCCTCGCAATGGTTTGGAGTCGGCTTCTGTTCTGCAAATCAAAAGAGGAGGCAAATATGGCAAGAAAGTCCGTCCAAAGCAAATGTGCAATTTTGTGGAATGTGATGTTGCCTTTGTGAGCGCAGGCGCGTCAGCTTTATCTCCTCTGAATTCACCAGGTGTCTCATTCTTCTTGCACAGATGTGGGAACCAGTGGAAGCGAGAAAGGCAGCAGTGAAGGCTCGGAGAGCAGCATGGACTGCAAATCGGAGAAACGTGTGGTTGGACAGGTTTGCAGCAAATGCAGGCTCGTCAAGTATTGCTCTCTGGAGCACCAGAAGAAGGACTGGGAAGAGCACAAGAGAGTTTGTGCGAAGACGAACTAGTCGATTATATCTGCTTCACTTTTTGAGAACATTTCTGACCTGTTGTTATTATACGAGCGGTAGTGGTCCTTGCTGTATGTACTATGAATGGTGTGCTTTTGAGACGTCTGACGGCCGACGACAGCCGCACTCTCGGCAGAGTCGAACTTTGTCTCGTCTTCCACCAACAATTCCCAATGAAGGCCCCATGGATTTCTCTATGTCTCTGTCTTCTGGCTGTTGCTGACTCGACGCGGTGGCGAATGCTTGGCCCGCAGGGAGTCAACTTGTGGAAACTCGAAGCTGCTCGGTCTCAGAGGCAGTCCACTGCGTTGACCATTCAAGATACCAGCAGCCCTTCATTACAAGACCAAGAGCAAGCTGGCTCCTTTGGTGATCTCCCCGGCTACTGGTACTGCGTTCATTTTCACTTTGAAGGCTGAACCAAATTCTATAGGCACAGACAACCTGTCGACCATTTCGATGAATCAAACACCAGAACTTTTCGGCAAAGGTCTGCTTCGTCAAGCTCTTGTTGTACAGTTCTTATGCAGCTATAGATACTGGGTTAATACGCGTCACTACAAGCCTGGAACCGGTGCCCCCGTCATCGTCTTGGATGGAGGCGAGACAAGCGGATTGGATCGAATCCCCTTCCTCGATACTGGAATAGTTGATATTTTGGCCAAAGCAACTGGTGGTATCGGTGTTGTGCTCGAACATCGCTACTATGGCAGATCACTTGTAAAAAACAACCTTACCACTGATTCATTGAGGTTAGTCGCGAATCCCTCAAATTCACCGTCTTACAATCCTCAGATGGCTCACCAATGAGCAAGCTGCTGCCGACAGCGCAAAATTCATGTGTACGTGCTGCTGAACTTTGTGAATCTTCCCGGGCTGATATTTGCAGCTACTGTCAAATTCAAAGGCATAAAGGAAGATATGACTGCACCCAATACACCCTGGATCTATTATGGAGGGTCTTATGCAGGCGCACGCGCGGCTCATATGAAAGTACTCTATCCAGACCTTGTTTGGGGCGCTATCGCGTCCAGCGGCGGCAAGTCAAAGTCTCCATTATACTTGGTGTATCGATTGACACTGCTCAGTCACCCACGCCTCGATAACCAACTGGGAATACATGGATATCATTCGGAAAGGTGCAGACCCAGTCTGTTCAAATCATCTTCAAAACGCTATAAAGACGATCGACTCTTTACTCGACCACGCTCCAACAGCCAAAGCTATCAAAGCTCTCTTTGATTTGGCTGACCTAGAATCTGACCAAGACTTTGTTTCTCTTTTAGAGGTGAGATAATGCTTCACCGACACGAAAAGCTCCTCATTGGAGCCTTAGGGACCTCTCAGTTCATGGCAATCCAAATGTTGGCACCCAGACTTTATATCGACAACTTTTGACGACTTTTGCACTGCACTTAACAAACCACCGTTCGCTAAGCAGTCGATTGCTGCGCTTCCCTTTGGCGACGCTTCCAGGCTGGTGAAAATTGAGGATGACCTTGCCGTGGATTTCACTATCTTGAACTACGCCACATACATCAAAGAGGTGATCATTTTGTGTTTTTCTTAAGGCCTGTTCTCTAACAACACTTCAGCATTATGTTTCGCAATGCCCTGAAGATTCTACGCATGAGGAATGTTTTGGCACTTTTGACGACACCATGTATCAAAACACCGGGATCGACCAGGGTTCGTCTTTCTTCTGTTCGATAGTGTTACCCGGTTTCTAACAAGCAGCAGAGTGGCGTCTATGGCTTTTCCAGGTCTGCACCGTCTGGGGATATTTCACGACGAGTCCCCCCGACCTATCGTACCCGAGAATCATCTCCAAGCGCCTTGACCTTGGATATGAATCCAAGATTTGCAAACAGGTATGGTTTCTACCGCCATATGACTCGACCTATTCATCGAGCTGTTAGGCCTTCCTTCCAGGGGAACATTTTACTGTACCTTCGCTTCCGAATGTTACAGCGGTGAACGTTCTGGGTGACTTTGACATTGCCGCTGACCGCCTGGCCATCATCGATGGAGAAGGTCGGTCTTTGTACAATCAGATGGAAACAGCTTTTCATGACAATCCAGTTGACCCATGGAGACCCGACACTCCTCACAGCCAGTACGCGAATGACCGTAATGATACAGTAACTCGACCGTTCAAGCTCATTCCTGGTCGGTGCTCTTCTTCAAGCTTGCTTCGATTACTTACTCTCACACTGCAGGAGCTGTCCATCACTGGGTTCGTCTGCTTTCGTTTCACTCTTTCAGCTTGTTCAAATCCTTTTTCAGGACGAGTGGGGACTGAAAAATATCGAAGATGAACCTGCCGAGATTCGCAAAATTCACAAAGAAATGATTGGGTGAGTGAATTGCGTCGGTTGCTTCTTTCTCCGCTAACAGACCTCTAGTTTTGTAACCGAATGGCTCAAGGACTGGAAACCACCGAAGGTGTAGGGTAGACACTGTATGAATATCTCTGGACAATTCAAGCTTTTGGACCTGTCTTGCATATGCATAGGCGAACATATCTCATAAATGGCGCAACATGATGATCTATTTCTTCTGCTGCGACTTGATCACCTTCTTCACGATTTTCGCCTCTTCGACCAAGAATGCACGCATTATACTAGAGTAACAATTTCGATCAGTCGTGAAACCAATTAGAGACAAACTTGGACGCACCGGGATCGTACACATTCACCACATCTCGAGCCACCATATGCCCTTCGGACAGTCTTTTGACGTTTTGAAATGGTCGCGTACTCTCGTGGCCTGAGAGCAGGGATCTGTGACGCTTGTTAAGAAGAAAAAAGCAAGCCAAAAGCTGAAAACGTACTCCAGGCAGACCAATACCACAGTCACCACATTTCGGTGAAGAGGCGATTTTTTTGAGATGGTGATAGACGAGCTTTCCACCAGGCGTTTTGACCACACGTCTGCGGTTGGAGGTGGTGTTGTATGGTTGACGCTTGCGGAGAGTTACACGTTGGGCCATTTCGACGGCTTTAAAAGCCCAAGTTTAACAAATTATTGCACGAAATTTCAACTGGACTCACATACTAGTGCTGAATCTAAATGAGCAAGTCTCAGACTGACAGCAGCTGAAGATAAAATTTGGACGTACTGTCTTGCGGAGTCTGGAGGAGGGCTTGAGCGTGAGAATCCTGTACAGTTGGTGTCGGATATCACCGGGACCATCACGTGAGCAAATTGGAGCTCATATCATTCAACTTTCAAGTCGTTGTACTTTTTCTATTCAGAGCCGGCTTGTAAACTTCAAGGCTATATTTCAATTTATTGATGGACATGATACCACCAAGATTGAAATACTCCGAGTCTCTCCAGGAGTCTCATTTGTGCATTTGCGCGTCGGCCCTGTTCTCGGCTACGATCCTACTCCATGCTTTCAATGTAAGTAGTTGATTGTCAGTCTGAGACTTTTGAATCGGGTTGGGACTCGGCCAGTGAGTCACACTCGTGACCAACACTCAAGAGATGTCACGGTAATTACTCAGCGCGACGCGTCCTGCTCTTGTTCCTCGATGTCAGAATTAATATCCAAGTTTACAGCTCTGCAGAACCGAAAGGATCCTGACAAGGTACGACTTTTTTCGATTAAAGAATTGTCGGCTGAATTGTAATTGCTGAAAGGCTCTGACGATGCTGCAGAAAATTGCCTCGTTAGTCAAACCCATCATGAGGTGCGCATTGTTGACTGATAGAGTTGTGGACGCTCAAACTCTCAGTAGGAAACATAGCTTCAAGGTACCTGTATTGTCGGAATTCTTTCCAGAAAACCCTGGTCTTCTAGGCATGTCTGCGTATAAGTATGCTGTCTCTGACTCGCACTGACTGGAACATCAGGCCTCAATGTCAACAAAGGCCAAAAGATACTGGTCCGACTCCGTCCTTCCTTCGATCCTGATACCTTCCTTGAACTCGAGGATGTGGTTCAAACGATGCTTCATGAAGTAATATACTCTCTGCCTATTGTTTACGCTGATTCCTCGATATAGTTGACACACAACGTACATGGGCCTCACGATGAGAAATTTTACAAGTTTCTTTCTGGCCTTCAGGAAGAGTACGACGCTTTAGAACGCTCCGGATATGCTGGAGAAGGATTCTTCTCAGCAGGGAAACGTGTCGGTGAAAATGTATCCCATAATGTCCCTCAACATCTTGCTCGATCCAAGGTTCTCGAGGCTGCTCAAAAGCGACAACAGACATCTCAGGTCCTTGGTGGTGGTGGCCGTCGCCTTGGGGGATCTATCACTTCCGAGCTGTCTCGGCGAGAATTGGCTGCAAAGGTGACGAATGATTTCCTGCTTCCTAGTCTGAACTCAATACAAACTTTAACAGGCCGCTGAGCGCAGGATCCGCGACGAGAAAAGCTGTGAGCAAGGTGACCTGGCCCAAGAAGAGGCAGACAAAGCCACCAAAGACAGTATCGAAAAGACTGTTGTCGATCTGACTGGAGATGATATCACTGTTCCGATTCCGAATACTGTCAAACCCAAGGAGCGGCAACCGCCACGTCCCAAGCCTCTAAAGTCGTCCTCATCGAGTCCTGGTTGGCAATGTCCCCAATGTACACTTTTGAATCATCAGAACACACTCCAGTGCGACGCATGTCTCGCTGTCCGTCCCGGAGAAACTTGGTTCTGTCTCCACTGTGGTGAAACTGGGATCTCGAACGAATTTTGGTCTTGTCGACTTTGTGGTCAGATAAAAGTTTCCAGTTGATACATTTCAGTTTTTTTTGGACTCTGTGCTTTGTAGACATAGTGTAGACCTAGTGTTGTAAGTATTAATTAATCAAGTAGATGCAACTCGTAGCATTCTAATGTCATTATCAGCGTCTATGCCTGCCTCAGCCGTGTCCAAAAAGGATGTTTCCAGCGTTGGAAGGATCTTGACAATGAGCTTTTTCCCTTGACATCAATTGAGCTTTCAACTGAAATACACATATAAGAGCCAGACTTTGGGCAGCGTCCAGAAACTTGTCAAAGGTCGATTCGTTGCGTATTGTTGTGGCCAACAAAGCAAATCTTGGAGACCTCACCAAGACAAAGTGCAGGATCGCGACGAGAGGATCAACTAGCTCAGGATCATAGACCTGGAGAGTTAAGGGGGCCAGTTTGAAGAGAATACCAGAGTCTCACTAGGTCAGCACCGAGAATTACTTCGGGCTTGATTTCGTCTAACAGGGCAGATAACCCAACATTCTCTCGGTCCAGTGCCGACGACCAATCGAGGGTACGAAAGTGCAGATCCGGGTGCGAAGATGAAAGATCTGGCAAGTGTTGGATATCGAAACAGATACGAACGATGTAAGCTTACTGCAAGGAAGTAATAGGTTCGAGCGACATCGAGCTAGGACGTCGTCGTTGAGGTCGGTGATCCAGATCGATGAACAACCATCGGCGAGCTTCTGCAAGCTAGCAACAATGATTCCGAGGAATCCAATCCCTGCTCCAAGTTCCATGATTGGCTTTCTTTGGATGACATCTACGATATTCAATGGAGAAACATGCAAGTAGAAACAGGTTTACCTGGATGCTGTCTCAGGAATTCTGCGAGGACAAAGCTGGAGCGCCATGTACGAAAGCCCGTGCTTCCATTCTCAGCGAGAGTAGTACGCGATTCCAGAAGAGTTGCTGTTCGATAGGTCGTTATATCGTCTGCAGGATACCAAAAATGTGTCACGAAAGAGTTGGAGGGACCATCTTGCTGCGAGGGTAGCTGACTTGTCGTTGTGGAACTGAGCAAGCAATAATCAGCCATGCGACATTGGCAGAGGCTGGGACACACGCCAGGATAGCAAGATAGTGCTCGAGAATGATGGGATTGATTTCTGAATCATCCTGAAGTCTATGAGAATCAGGATGCGCTCTTGGAATGTTACACCAGCCTCGGTACTCTCGAGATGAGCAATTGTCTTCTTCCAAAACTGTCTTTGGTAACTGGCGCTGGGAGGAAAAGCTTGGAGATGAGAATTGCAGATTATTGAGTCAATTAAAAACTGCTGGATAACTTCTGAAGGTAACTTTGGAAACAAGAGCGGAAAGATTTTGGCCGGTGGTACCAGGCTGCTGTAACTCTGCAATAAAGTGAATAGATTCGAGTCCATGGCGGCAACTAGACCTAGATCTAGACAGAGGATCTCCTTCCGTTGCAGGTCGAGTCGAGCGGTGCGAGTTGTCGTCACGTGTCACATAAATTTTTATGATCGACCTTTTCTCCTTCGTTGCTCGTCCGTGTCGCCAGCAGCTTGGTTCTCTTACATCAAACCGAGGCTACGCTGCACGAGCTGGAGCAAGCAGGAGACGTGTTCCAGTCATCAATGTCAACCGGGAGCTGGCACAAAGGTTCCCCGATTTCCAGCACGCCAGACCTCAGAATTGGATCAGGCCGGGTCGGGTTCGTTATGCTGTTGCTTTATCTTCATGATGTTTACTCTTCTCTAGCCATTCCAGGCCAATCCTACATTCCTCCCACCGAGACCAATCCCAGACCGTCAACGGTCCGAGATTTATGCCGCTTTTATGAAAGACCCCAAAACACATAGTGTTCGAGCTTTGTCTCAAGAACATAACATTTCGATGAAGCGTATTGACGCTATTTTGCGACTCAAGGGCATGGAAGCTGACTGGATCAAGGTAGGTCTCTCTGCCTCGCTGCTCTCATGATGTTATAAACGATTAGTCTTTAAGACAACCATATGGTTACATTTAACACATTTACTGATTCTCTCGTCCCTCTTTTCTGCTTTTTTCTTTCTAACACTGGTTTGCAGGTATTAGCCACGTCGTCTCGCCGAGCATCAACTGACGTTTCTGTTTGGTTTTCCTTCTCTCCAATTTAGAATGTGAGCTTTCAGTCATAAGTCCATATGCAGACCATTGATTTTCAGCAGGGCCACAAGCTACAGACCGGATTCCAACTTGGAATGGAATGGCTGTTAGCCCCTCCTGCTGAAGACGATCCCCGTAACAAAGACGAAGATTATCTGTTGGCTTTGCCAACACTCGACGCAACAGCTCAAGCCTCTGAGGGTGAGATGTTTGATCAGGATTCGAGCGCGAGAGCCCGGATGCGATATCAAAGATTGTATTGGGAATCTGTACCTGACGACGGAACAGTAAGTGCTGGAAATATTGTGGATTGACGCTTACTTATGGCTCTTGCAGGAACCACTAGTGCCAGCGTCCATTGGGCAAGCTCAGCACCTTGCTTTGCATGCCTCGAAACTACGGAAAGCCAAGCTGAAACGGTTGCCTCGTATTAAGGACACTGATACAATCAAGTCGCCTCACAAACGCGTTCAGGTTGTCACCAAGGAGGGTCGACCACCTGTTATGTTTGTTGATATGGGTGGAGAATTCATGGACCAACATCATTAACTAGCAATACCAGATCCCTTGTTAATGCACTCTCAGTACGCAAATCTAAAGTCCAGCCTTTGATTTCCCTCGTCCTTCGTGGTTTCCATATAATCTTCCTGTTGCTGTAAAATATATTAGTCCACTTCCTGCTCTGGTCTTAGCACGCCCACCTTTTTTGTCCATCCTGTCCAAATCTTGTCTCTTCGTTGATTGATAGTCTTGTAGAAAAAGTAGGTCCCAACATAGAGCACGAGATTCATAGAACAGATTCCTATTAGTGCTCTATTTCCACGTTTATCTATTGGAATATGGTCAAGACAAAAAAAAAGGACTACGAGTGACTCACAAAGCGGCTAAAGGGAAAAAGAGGCGTTTAGCCCAAGATCATCGACACAGAATCTCTGACCTTGTCATCGTTTCTGTATATATTCGCCTATGTTCAAGTTCAGTGCCTGCACCAGGACTAGAGAAAAGAATTTACGTAGACGATTGCGCCGGCTGCGAATCGGTCAGCCAGTTCAACTTGGTAGTGAGTATGTACGAACCTTGCACGAACATGTTGTAGAGACTGATACGATGAGGGATTAGATAGGTTGTTGAAACTTGTGAGGCATACCTTGCAGAAACAGTGCTAAACATGGTAAGACAGTGGTTCGAACGTTGCAGAAAACTTGATCTCACCGCGTCCGCACGGAGTGAGAGTTTCGTGATGCCCAAGCAACTTGAACTGAAACAAGATTACTTGGTAGAAGGATGTAATCAAACTCGAGACTGACTGGGATGGATATATGGGAAGCCAGTGATCAGGGATATCACGGCGAAATACACCCATTGCGAGGTCTGCTTATCGAAGGTATAGAGGGTAATCTGGGAGTTGATTTAATGTTTTTCTTGGCCGTTGACGTTCTTCCCTTACCAACAATGGAAGCGCCCAGACTGTAGGAATTAGCAAGGTCGCTTGAATCTTGCCAGACATACCTTGAAGTGTAATACAAGCTGAGTCTCGCCATCAGAGTCTTGAACCACACGACATAATCCACCAGTACTCACCTATGACTCGACTATCGATAATCTCTGAAAGGTATGCCGTAGCAAGCAGCAGGATCAGTCCCAAAACAGTTGAAGGGATTGTGAGAAGATTCGATTGGGTCGTCGAAAAGCCAAGCGCCTTTAAGCTCAATGTGAGGTATGTTTGAGGGGGTCCGGTGGGGACTAGGAATAAAGTTTGTTAATCATCATCAACGAATGGCAGTCGGGGACGAACTCATATGTACCAATCCCAAGCAGTAAAGCGGCCACATTCTCCAGTCCCTCATAGCTGTCCACAACATCCTTGGAGAAAGGCCTTGACGATTATGCATAGAGGACTTGCTGGGGTCGTCGCGTAGAATCCGATTTACCATGATAATCTCTTCGCGCTCCGTGAACCATCCGTTCGGTCGGTACCAGGTTTTTGACTGTGTCGGAGGTGGCATCATGAAGAAGGCCGCAATCCCGACGGCGAGGGTCATTAAGCCTTCGATTAAAAACAAATACCGCCAGCTACAGAAAGTGAGTAACAGGATCCGAAAACACACGACACTTACCCTTCCTTCCCATCGACCCCACGGAGTCGTAGTATCCCTGTGGACCAAGCTTGAGCTGAAACCAGGATAACATTTCGGTAAAAGACCGCTGACCTACAGCCAAAAAGGCTGAAACAATGTGGGAGACGTAGTTTGAAACCCAGAAGAAAGCAAGCCGGATTGGGAGCTCGTTTTTCGTGTAGTAATAGCTCAAAAAGAGAACAATGTCGGGAATAAATCCGCCTTGAAGAAAGCCGAGAAGAAATCTTGTGGCCAGGAAAGAGCGACGTCCGGTCAACCAGAATTGACTGAAAGCCACAGTGCTCCAAAGGACCATCTTCCCAAACAAATTAGAAAGGAACATGGCTTAGCTAGGACCATTACCTGAGTGGGAATCCAGCGATCCGGCCCGAGGCGTTTCGCGACCAACTGGGAAGGCAACTCTATGGGAAAGGCTTCAAAAGATGGACGGAAAAAAAACTAGCCATTTCGACTCGCCGGCAAGCAAGAAAGAGAGCCTAAATAGTGTGTTCCCAAGGTTGTAGGTATTTGTGTTGAGTCCTAAGTCGCCGAGAATGTTGTCGGTATTCGCCTGTTGAACGTTGGTGCGATCCAAATCGAGCGAAAAGAACATGACAGCAGCGAAAATCATGATCCTTGTGTCGATTTTCCGAATGATGGCCTGCGTCCGAATACATGAGAAGATGAGTGATATGACGAAAAGAACCCCGAACCCTTTCCTCGCGATAGGTCCACCGGGCATCAGGATCAAATCTATGAGCATTCTCATATCTTTGAAAGAATATTAGACATTGGCATAGCAGGTAGTGGAAGGAACTTACTGAGGAGGAGGACGATAAACCTCCAAGGTCACCGGGTCATCGAATACGGACGCTTGAGTAGCAATACTGTCCAAGTCGACGGTGGATCGCTTCCACCATTGAAAAAGACTTCCAGACCTGGGAACGGGAGCGCCGAGGGTGGGCTTTTCGTTGAAGGAAGGAGCAATCGGTGTTGTGTCGCCTTTATGCTTCTCCGAGTCTTCTTCGAAGCTCGAAGATTTACCATCCAAAAGAATAGTAGACATGGCAGAGCTAGAGTAAATAGGCTTACCGCGACCTATTCAAAACATAGCATAATAGACGCTGTGGTGACGCTCTCCCGAACTGATATTGCGCCATTGAGTGGGAATTTTCTTGTTCAATATTCGATAAGGACATTTCCGCGCTTGTTGTAGCGTGGAGATTCACGGCAGAGGGCGTCATGGTCACGTGCACTGTGACGTCAAACTTTGACCTTCCCGATTCGGAATCTCCAAAGACTTCCGCAGTGCGCATCGTTTCCCAATAATCCGTTCACGCTCAACGCTAGAAGCGCCTAAACAGACTAATTAACGTTCCTAGCTAAATCATGGAAGGCTCTACCACACTCTCCAGAGCACCGTCCAGAGCTACTTCCATTGCTCGCAGCAGAAGGAGCTCAACGATTTCCAAGAACCAAAGTCTTATCAACAAGGCCACTCAGCCTCACGACCTGAAACCCTCAGATATTCTGATAGAAAGATTTGTGGCATGGAAGCAGGTGCGCCTCTTGCGTGCATTCTCTGATTCCCTATTCAATGACGACGATGCAGATCGTAAAGCAACTGATTGCATACTTTGAAGTAAACAGTCTGCCTAGACGAAGCAGCTCTTTTGTGCTAACTCGCAGTCTAGGGCATTGCAGATATCGAAAACAACACCGCGAGAGAATTGACCAAGCTTGGGGCAGTGATTCAAGTTCCCTTTCGTACAGCAGGGAATCAGTTTCTTGGTGAAGGCGGTTTACAGGTAGTTTTGCAACTGTCGCTCGCCAAGTCTGCTAATCCGTCGTAGGATATCTTCTTCGACATCCGTGATAAAACTAGAGGCATCGCCGACCACCATGCAGTATGTATGGCCTTGCTGCGATAAAACTTATAATGACTTTACATCCTCTAGAACCTAGGGCGCACCATCGATAGTTCCATTGTCCAGCATCTCCACAAACTCAGAACCGAGATCAAGGCGCACATTAAGAATGTTCAAAACGACACGGGCAGACTAGCGACAAGTGTAGCCAAGGAGCGAGAATTATCCACGCGTCTCGTTTCTCAGCTATCGACAGATATATCTTCCTTCAAAAACACACCGATGAACGTCACGAGCAAGGTAGCCAGCTCCACCTCTCGTCAAAATAATGCTGACCTTTCTCTTCCCAGAATGATCCATATGTCTCCAACCAAGCTGTTGTGAGACAATTGCAGAAACAAGTACACGAAGAGAACTTGCTCCAAAAGTCAATCATCATTATTCAACAAAACTCTGCCAATTTCGAAGAAGGGATCGTGCGATCAATCCAGTCTGCGTGGCAAACATTCGATGAATGGCAATCGCGTATGTCTGTCGCGGTTCAAGAAACCTGGTCCCACCTAGCGACACATATGGCTTCCCTTGCGCCCGACAGAGAGTGGATCTCCTTCAGCGCGAGAAGTGACCATCTCATCGATCCAGATACACCACTTCGGAATCCAGATACCATCATGTACCCCAGCAAACACGATCCCAGCGTCATTGCAGTTCATACCGGCTTGATGGAGAGAAAGAAAAGATATACAAGAGTATATAAGGAGAACTATTTTGTTCTCACTCCGGCCGGCTTTCTACATGAATACGCTACATCGGATCCAGCAAACACCCAGACACCAATTTTCAGTCTTTTCCTTCCAGCATGTACTCTGGGACCACCTTCTTCGTCGTCGGCCAAATCTCACAAGTTCCACATTGAAGGGCGAACTGACGGAATGGGCACTTTGAAGACCGGATCCTTCCGTGCATTCGGACGAGGGCAGCACGCTTGGAGCTTTCGTGCAAGAAGTCGAGAAGACATGATGGAATGGTGGAATGACATCCGTATGCTATGTGCTCGATACTTGGTCGCCAGCGAGCAAATGGAGAGAAGTGGACCTATTGCTGCTGCAGTGCGATCAGCTGGATATGTCAGTGAAGAAGAAGATGATGAAGAAGATGAAGATGAAGGTAGCAGTGTTGAAGATCAGGATTATGAAGACGTTGCAGGAGCTGAGCATGAACATCCTCCCAGCTATTCACACCCAAGAGATTCGGGCATACAGCTGGGTGACAATGGATATTCGGCAAGTCCATTTTGTTTCATTTATCTCATGCTGATCAGACTCAGCTGGACAAGAAGGACGGGGCCAACGTGTCCCGTAGGCCGAGCAAGAGACAGATGGAGAAGGCTCCAGAAGGACGTGCGCCCCATGTTGAGGCAGAGGCAGAAGCTGGACCTACAGATAGCAAATTCAAGGAAGTTTTGTAGCACTTTATATTCTCAGTCTGTAGTAAATCTCATCATGGTACGATGCCCTCGGATACACGAGTCCCGTTTATAACCAATGCCGACCCATCTGTGATGGCTTAACTCGCTGCACCGACTTGGGAAAATAATGTCTGGCCCTTCGCTGCCTTCGGCCAAGGTGATCCATGTAGACACCCGGGGCGCAGTGATTCTATCTGAAGAATCTCCCGAGGTAACACCTGCCTGCTGGTTCACGCTCGACAAATTGACTTGCACATCTAGCAAAAGGACTCGAGGGGCATTTATCTTCCCAACCACATTGAACCTGTCTCCCATGTAGCGGTCGATGTCTGTCCCGTCTTTTTTTATTGTAGTCCACACTTATATCTTGGTCACGCAGATAGGCGGTTCATTGGCAAAAGTCGTCTATTTTACGAGGTCTCCCGAGCCACCTTCTTCGCCGTCGATTGCCTCTTCTCCTGGCTCCGTCTCTCCACCAGACCATGAATCGGCCGGTTCAAATATAAAGGTCAATGGTGCATTGACGCCTATGGTCCTCGATGCACAGAATCTCGACAGCCGCCTTTTAGGTCAAGACTTGTTTCGCGAAACGATACTTCGAAGAACATCCCAGCATTTTCCTGGAGGCTCTCTCAATTTCGAGAGATTTGAAACCGACAACATCGAGGAATGCGTAGAGTTCATCCAGGCCCTGATAGAGAGATCAGCAAAGGTCAACCTGGTCTCAATCGAGGATATGCGGAAGAGCGTCAAGATCATGGCCACAGGCGGTGGTGCTCATAAATTCCATGAGCTCTTTGGTGGAACTCTGCAGGTCGAGGTTCTACGAGAGGACGAGATGGAATGCTTGATTGAAGGCCTCAAGTTCATTACCCTCATCCCAGACGAAGTTTACTACTTCTCCGACGAACTCATCCAGTCCGTTTCACACCCTCTACCGCCAGCAGCGAACAACCTCTTGGAGCGACCGAGCCCGAATCCTCCAAAGTACAGCGTAACTTTCGAAAGCAATCCGACGACACAGCTTCCTTGTCTGCTGGTCAACATAGGCTCTGGTGTTTCAATCATCAAGGTTGACGAAGACGGAAAGTTTGAGCGAATTAGCGGGACGAGTCTCGGTGGAGGGACGCTATGGGGTTTACTGTCCTTATTGACACCAGCGACAACCTTTGACGGTGAGTAAATGAGGTACATTACGAATTTCAATCTGATTGTTCTCTAGAAATGCTCAGGTTCTCTGAACAAGGTGACAATGCGACTGTCGACATGCTCGTCGGGGATATCTACGGTCAAGATTATAGTCGTCTTGGTCTCAAATCAACTATGATTGCTAGTTCCTTTGGCAAAGTCTTCAAGAAGGGTGGAGAAAAGGGCAAGTTCTCCCCAGAGGACATCAGCAGAAGTCTGCTCTATGCTATATCCAACAACATTGGTCAGATTGCGTGAGTTTCGCATGTCAAGTGGGTGCATTCGGGACTGACTGATGACAGCTACATGAATGCTGAAAAGTATAACCTGGAAAGGATCTATTTCGGAGGCTGTTTCATCAGAGGTAAATTTGAATCCTTTTTGACGATCTCTGCTCACTGTCCTATACCAGGCCACGCTGCAACCATTTCTACACTATCATATGCAATTAGGTTCTGGAGTAAAGGGACAAAAAGGGCACTATTTCTCCGGCACGAGGGATTCCTGTAAGTGCTGTTAAACGGAGCGGTTCGCCAGTATTCTGAAGACACTGCAGGGGATCTATCGGAGCGTGGATCAAGAACATTGGTCCGGAAGAGGATATGACCGCTTAACCTTACTAGTAGCACCGGTACCTGGGAGAATAGGTCGGTTTATTTCTGTAGAGATGGCCACGATGAGACCGAGTGGCTGGAACTACTACAGTCGCCTTGACGCGTAGAGTAGATAATTTACAGCGGAATTGTTACAATTATTACTCTTCTAGCTTTATTTTCGGAAAAGGGAAAAGATCGATCGGCCTCACGATCGGCATAAAATATAGCACCTTACTAACGCGGCCCTTTCATTCGTTTTTCCCTTCTCCACCACATCAATGCCCCAAGATTCAATTGCTCAGCTCAAGCGACCAAGACATAGACATTCTCCGGCTCAGCTCAATGCCCTTAATGAGCTCTACATCCTAGACCAGACACCTTCTCTTCATCTGCGGACAAGTCTGGGAGACCGCATAGGGATGTAAGAAGTTATTTTTCAAAGGACACTCAAGTATTCGAGTCTGACATATACTCCTTTAGGGAAACAAAGACGGTCAATGCATGGTTTCAAAATAAACGAGCCAGCACAAAGAAGAGGCCAACTGTTCCCAGTGGTTTTCCATATGAAACCGCTTCTTGCTCGGATGAAGCCCGTGACGACTACGACAACGACGAACTCAACCTCAGATCTTGGTATGCGGGAATTTCCGAACCTGATCCCAGAGTTGCAGGTGAAAACGACTCGGAAATGCCTCGTAAAGTGCGCAACCGGCCTAGCTCACAACAACATAAAGAGCTTCAAAGGCTCTTTTCTTTGGAACCCCATCCTAGCGCTGAACAGCGACAAGCGCTGGCTGATCGTATTGGCATGTAAGTAGAGTGGCTGAGTTTTTCGTGTTTTTCTTGCTTATCATAATTCACCAGGCGGCAACAGGCGGTTAATAATTGGTTTCAACACCAACGGAGTCTTGCACGTCGCAGAGAGAGGGAAACCTCGGCAGATGCCAGGATATTTTCTTCTTTTCCGCCTCCAACAGGTCATCCATCGCTAGAGGTTCAACTGGGATCTCTTTCTCAAAGACATCGTTCACCAAGTGTTGCATCCTCTCTCGCCGAAGATTCATACTTGCGACCTCGACGCACTACAACGCCCTATGGTACAACGGCTCCGAAACGTGCAAAGCGTTCAAGACCTGAACCATATCAACTCGATGCTTTGAAAGCATTATATCGCAGAACCGGTGGCACCCCGACTATAGAACAGCGCCAAATACTTGCTGACCAGGTTGGCATGTAAGTTTCACACTCACGCCTGTTCATGTCTTTTGCTAAATAACCTGTTTCCAGGGACGTGTAAGTTTCATACTCAGGACCGACTGTCTTTTTCTAAATAATCAAACAGAAAAAAAGTTTGTAATTGGTGCAGAAACACCCGCCAGTCCGAGAGAAGAAGGCTCAAGAAGGCAGAGAGTGGCGACGAGCACGACGAAGATATTCACACTGGATATCCGAGTGCCCGAGTCAATTCATTGTCAGCTTCCCGCTCTGGAAGTCCGTCTCTTCGTTCTTCACCGTCTTCGAGCGAATATTACGACGAAGGCAATGTTCACGGTGGAGCTCACTCCAGTGACGAAGACCAAGAGGCTGTCACTCCAGAATCTTCGCCTCCGCCGCGGAACATGCAGGGCGTGAAAATGGAAGCAATGGATCCTTCATTCTATTCCAAGGCACTGATTGCCGATGCGCAATTATTACTGAATTTTCATCGTCACACCAGGACGGTTCATTGACGACCAATCGGTATGTCAAGTTCTTGGTGGCAACCGGCCTGAAATTGACCTCTTGTAGTACGATTTCGAACTGCTGATTCGTTACACTATCTTTCTGATATATAATGTCGGACTATATATAATAAAGCACCATGTAACTGTCGCTCGACTGCTACTTATCACATCTACGTCGTATCGTGGAACTTGCAATGTCTAATCTGTATTATTGAGTAATCATTGATCAAAGTTGGACGTGATGCGAACTGACGCCACACTGGATCATCGTTTCCTTCCAAGCAAAGATAATATTTAAAGATACAGAGTGAACGGGTAGAAAGAAAACATTACACTAGGCACCCATAATTGGAATTCACTGGGAATTCCTTCCGTTTAAAAGCCGAATAAGTACAGTAACCTGAAAATCAGGTATAGAAGGGATCCGACAAAGCGAATGGCTGATAGACCAGCACTGTAAATGCGCTCAGAAGAAGGAGAAATAAGTCTGAAAGAACAGCTTACAGTGCAAAGAACAAGAAACTGAGATAAGGATTGAAAGTTGAGTTGTTGCTGGACTCTACATGATTCTTAACCCAGTCGGTGAAGGCAGTGGAGGTGAAAACGACAATCATGAGCATATTAGTTCCAACCCAACTAAAGTCGTCGGCCAGCTCTATCGGGACCACTCTTATAATCAAGTCGAAACCAACACCTGGGTAGAGAAAGGCGCTTCATACGTTGGAAAGAGATCCGAACAGCCATTCGATTCCAAAGTTCTACAAATACAGCTACAATGGCGCGAGCGAGAGCAATAAAACACGAGCTAATTAATCATAGGTCATCCGATTTTCTCGTCGGTCGAGCCTTCTTGTCAGCCCTCTTTGGCAAGACATAACCGCCAGGGCCATCTCGTACAAATAGCCCGACGCCTCGTTGAATCAGGTATTCCAGCGGCAATTCGTCGGAAGCATTGACGCTCGCAAGCCAAGCCTCGAGCTCGACTTGGCAGCTTTCATAAGAGAGCTGGTCGCGGCTAGTGAAGCACGTGGGCGTCGGCATCGTGTCGAAACCGTATGCTTTCCAGTCGATATCGAGGTAGCTCTGGAGATCCTTGTCGGAAGAGCGCCATTGGATCATCAACCCGAGTAAGACGCTGGCGTTTTTGTTGAAGAATTTGTCGAGGAAGGTGATCAACCGTATTTCCATAGGCAGTGGATGTAGGCCTCGACTTCGACCTTGATTACTGCTCTGCTTTCGCCGCGACGCTGGAAATATAGAAAAGTGTCCATGCTGATCGCAGCATTGTCGACGCTTAGAAGCCAACCTCTAAGCTTGAAAGTCAAGGGATCATGGTCCAGATTGAGGCGCTTGGTAGAACTGGGGAATAGCTTTTTCGTGAGAGGATTCAAACCAGTTCGCTGTGATTCATGTTCAGTCAAGGCTTGAAAACGAGGATAAAACTGCTCACCGCTTTCTTCTCGGCCCTGGAGATCCAATCGCAAAACCTTCTGGTCTTGTCCTCGACCGTGACCTCAGTCCTACGCGAGACAACCGCGCGATGAATAGCATTCATGTTGTTGAAGTCTGCATACTCGACACCAATGAGTATCTCAACTCGTCCTTCTCGTGGTTCCATCGAGCGATTTGGGGATAGCTCTTTGCTCCACTCCGTATAAAGTTGACGAAGCACTGGAGCCAGGTGAAGATTTTCGCTGAGACCGTCAAGGTGGTCGATGAGATGTTGAGGAAAACCGGGGACGTCGGTATTGTGCTGCAAAGAGGGCAAATCATGCTAGTTCGGCCTGTGGAATGTCAGAGACAGTCTGGATAACAGCAGCAAAACTCACTTTTTACCGATAGCTCCCTTGAGCTTCCAGTCGCTCCTTGCGAATTCTTCGTGTGAAGATGCTCGAACTCGACTCGCTTAACGCGTTCGAACTGTCGTTCGTCGCATTCTCTCAACTTGGAGAGATGGAGAAAAGACAGACGACAACCCGAGAGCTTGGAGTCGAACTCTCGCAGGTATATCAACTTTTGAATGATGAGCGAGATAGTCCTTGCTGGGTCCTCCCGACCAGGAGCATCAGGTTTGGTGCTATTGAAGGTAAGCTTCCCAAAAGAGATAAGCATCTTGTCGTCAAAGCCACCTAGGACACCTCCGAGACTGGTGAAGCATCCTTGACAATAGAGGCCCGGTGGGAAGTGACCACTGTATTTCGAATGCAACTCGGTGGTGTCGTAGAAGATGTTGCGACCATAGGCAGTGTCACCGTCTGGGACATACGTGCAGCGGACGCAAGACTTGCCGATGGTTTCAAGGCTCGATATTCCCCCATATAAGAGAGGAGCAGTACCAGCAGGAGTAAGACCTGCCCCGGCGGCCCTGAGAAGGTGCTGAAAAACCATCAGCGTCTATTTGTATAAATAAATAAAAATCTACCGCGAGGGATCTCTTCGACTTCTTCTTGGGCTGCAGAAGCCTCTCATGCCTCCAGCAAATGTACCGACTTTTGCCATCCATGGTCCTTGATGCATTGTCGTTCGCGCGCCACACGGGAATATGGATGCAGCCTGCGACGCAGCATTGAATGTATTTTTTCCGCATCTGGGATGTAGTATATTTATCTTGTTTGCAGATATCGACATCGGGCTGAAGATATTGGTTAGTTGAATGAATTCGGAAGCTTAACGCATAAGCGTGCCATCCCCGACTCCGACGCACTTGGTACTCGTCTCATGCTGCTCTCGGCCCCGATTGTACTTGGCGATGGAACCTGCCTGTCTCATCTGAAAGAGTTGTGCTGACATGTTGGATCATGAATCGTTCTGGTCGCAACAAGAAATAGGGATCGGGCGAAGACGGGTCCCTCTCGTCTTCGTCGTCCGAATCCCAACAGCCAGGCTCGATCTTGACCTCCAGACGTCACCGACTCGCAAGTTCCGCATCTCCCAAAACGGATTACAAGGGCAATTTCTTTGACGCGATCGCTGTCGTCTTCCTGGGGAAGCTTTGGGGTATGAACACATGGTTCACGATAAATTCGAGGGTGTCCCTTGGAACCATGTTGGTTGACGCCTCAATAAAATACAAAGTTCCCACGTAGAGGTTGCCTTTCACGGTCACTTGAATCTGTACATGGACGACGATTATGTCGCCGAAACCCCCTTGATGCACCAACATTTTCAGCTTCTTCGTCGGACTGGCAGTCTCCTGCCTCAAACTGCCACCACGTAACGACCTCGCTGGTCCTAGAGGGATGGCTTCATCGTCGTCGAGCTCTTGCTTTTGGATTCGGGGCCTTTCGGGTTCGTAGAAAATGCCTGTCCTTTTCAAGAGTAAACGATAAAAGTACATGATGTTCCATTTCTTCCGACCTCTGAATACGAAGCGTCCTTCTCAATACACATACACGAAGAGAATGCGGATCTCATCAAATCCTCGAGTTGGACATTCGAGCGTCAAGGTCTCGATCCATCAAGCTACGAGGACGTATATCCTGGTGAAGAGACGTCGACCAATCAAGGGAGGGATGTCGTCGTTGTCGTTGTCGTTGTCGTCGTCGTTGTCGTCGTTCTGCTCTTGCGTTTCCGTTTCCAAGTCGATGCGCCAATGCACAAGAAAACTGACAACGAGGTCGCCGAGAAAGGTGAAGAAAACGAGGGAAAAAGGCTGGGGATGGATTCAGAAGTGGTGCAGCATCGCGAGCAAGAGCTCACCATATGGTCGCGTCGCGAATCGTGAATGATAGTCTCGTGACCGACCAGTCAAGATTTTGACATGAGGCGATTTAAGAAGCTCAGTCAGATATGCTGGAGAACTCGATGCGCTGAAAGACTGGATAGAATAAAAAAAGGCGCTGGGCCAGGTAAATATTACAATAAGTATTCCGTTTAAAATCCAAACAACCTAAAGATGAGGTATAGAAGAGATCCGACAAAGCGAATGGCCGATAGACCAGCACTGTAAATGCGCTCAGAAGAAGGAGAAACAAGTCTGAAAGAACAGCTTACAGTGCAAAGAACAAGAAACTGAGATAAGGATTGAAAGTTGAGTTGTTGCTGGACTCTACATGATTCTTGACCCAGTCGGTGAAGGCAGTGGAGGTGAAAACGACAATCATGAGCATATTAGTTCCAACCCAACTAAGGACTAAAACGAGGGCGAAAAGAAGCACAAAACGCGAAGGAAAAATAGTCAGCGACGATCCGGTCGATCCAGACGCTCAACACTCACCAACGTTTGTCCTGCTGTTCTTGTCGTGATCAGTTTGCTTCGTGGCGGCGTCACGGTGCTCTTTCTCTTCAGGAGCCTTCGTCCGCAATGAGCTACGGGCAGCGGTCCAGAGCTGGTCGACATCCTCGCGAGCCGTGGGAAGCTCGACCTCCATCATCTCTTTACCGCCTTCGCTTTGGACTTTCTTGGCTCCACCGAGGTCTTTAGCAGCACCGTTGTCACCTTTGGTTCCCCTGGGAAAGGTCAACAAGATCTCCCAAAGGTGGAAGGAAACATACCAGCTAACATCGTGAAGGTTGCACATAGCATACATCACTGATCAGTTTGGTCAGTAGCTGGCTAGCAAAGAAAAAAATCAGCGTACTCAAGATATTGACATCTGTGAAAGCGTCAGAATTATGTTGAACGAGAGGAATTGACTGCTCACAGGACGGCAAGAAGAACATGTATTGCAAGAAACTTGTAAACATGTGCCACGGTTCAAAGTGCATGAAGGATCCGACAAAGTAGAGACCGTATGTTGCAGCCAAGGATATGCAAATGTCTTGCAGAGCAGGCGTCTTTTCCACCAACCTGTTGCTTTACTAAGCATCGAAATCAAGGGGGAGGTTGAAAAACTCACTCAGGGAAGTCTTTCCAACCTTCAATGGTGTGAGGTACAGCAAGATAAACTGTCCAGCCAGCACACCAGAGAGTAATTACATTGCACAAGCCGAACAGGATAATTGAGACCACGTATGTCCATTTCGAGCCCTGGTGTCATATCGTTCAGATATAGGACGCTGTAGTTCAGCATTTGAACTCACCTGGGGCCGATTACCAAGAGAACAGACCAAGGTGGCGAACAGCAAAGCGATGTAGAGCTTGAGGAAGATTTCAAAGACAAATAGCCCAGCACCCTTGTTCAAAAAATTGAAGGCGTCTGTTTTGGGATCGGATGTCGCAGAGGAAACCAACTAGAGAACATTTCAAGCGTTGGCCTCGGGTAGTGAAAGGTGACTTACGAAGAAGAAGGCCAAATAAAAGTTTGCCAATGACGTCCATGTAAAGAGTAGTTGAACGGCATTGTAGATGAATTCAATCTGGAAACAATGAGGCTTTGGTTTTAAAAGAGGCTTTGGTTTTACCATCAAAATTATTTTCCGGAAGAAGTTTTGACCAGAAGTCCAGATACGGAACCAGAAGACTGTGGCATGAACAGAGGCAAAGAGGGATCCATTCAACCACCGTCTTCGCTGCGAGATGAATTCCGGAACCTGAAAAAGCGATTGTCAGTATTGTGATCTTGAGGAAACCGTGGACCTACAGTTGTAGGGACATCGGTCGATGCTTTGGCACTCTTGACATATTTCAAGCTGGCATATAGGTCAGCAACATAATGGTTTATCGTGCCAGTACTTACATCCATCCTTCCCGCTTTTTCGTCACGATCTCAAAGCAAAGAATTCGGTCCTCAGCAAGGTACATGTTTCGTTCAAACAGACCTGCATCGCTGGACGCGCCATGCATCGCTTCACCCTTGAAATAAGAGGCCAACGGACCTTTGCCGTCGGGACCATTCAACAGTGCCTTGTATCGGTAGGCTGAAAAGGCACCGGGAAGCACAGATATGTACCCAAAGACACTCTATCCACAAGAATGAGTATATGGTCGACCTGAATCCAGAATAAATACCTCCAGGGGCTTGTCTAAGATGTTGGACATTTTGTACTGCGAGATTTTAGAAGGTTGATGAATTGAGGGGAAAAGAAATACCTCAAAGTTCTGCGAAGCGGCCAAAGGACTTTTAAATAGGAGGCCACATCCACGTCCAACGTCGACACAAATCCTGTAAAGATATCAGCGAGAGAATCTATCAAGTGCAAGAGTTGACTTACTCTCCACATGCACCGCCGACATTGCTATGCTGTGGATTATACAAATTTTGTGAGCACGAACGAGTCTATAGTACCAACCCACCTTGTCGAAACATTTCCACAGCTCGTAAATGGATGTACCAGTTGGCTTGGTACCGACATCGAGCAAAATACAGACTGGGACGATTCATTAGCCCTCTCGGCGATTGAAGATAAGAGCCATACCGTTGGGTTTGATGAGCGGGGAGAATGCATTCCAGAACCATCGGTGACTGTTGAGCTTCTTCTTGTTCTGTTCCTTGAGACAAAACAAGATCTGAACTGGGCATGTGCCCTGAGAAACTTCACCCGAATCGGTGACAATGACACTGGTCGTGTATCTGGAAAAAGCATTAGATATTTCAAGTATTTGGGTGACCTGCACTGACTCGAAGATATGTGCGGTGACATCCTTTCCAGCGACCGAGTCTTTGGCTATTCCGTCTTGATAGCATCCCATCTAGAAATTGATCAGTGACGAAAGCTGCGGAGTGATGAAACCATACCAGACTGAGGACTTGAAGAGTACGCTTGTTGACCTTGCTGCGACCGTCAGAAACGACACATACAACGACTTTCTTCCAGCCTTCGGGTCCCCACATCTTGGAGCGAGAGCGACCGCAAAGGTGTGCAATATTCTTGATGACGCTGCGATCAGGGATGAGATCTACTTAGGGTTGCAGAATAGGCAAGATACATACGCATTCATTGTCTTGACGAAGAGAACTTCGTCTTCATTATACATGGTCATGACGATGAAGAGCTCGGTGTGACGACCGTAGAGATAAGGGCGTAAGGTGTACTTGTTTCTGGAGAATGGTTAGGTTTTCCTTCTCGTGATAGAGAGTAAAGACTTGCCTCATAAAGTCGTCTGGATCGCAGGTCGCAGCTGTATAGCGCATCGTAGTCATCTCCTCGAGATTTTTCTTGTCTCCCGGGACGATATGAGAAGGAACTGGCATATCGAGGACGAGATTGCCATTGACAAGCTCGACTTGTCTGACAGAGCGCCGCTTCATCATCTTCTCTCTTGCCATGGAATAGCCTGCTGTGCTGGCAGCAGAACTTCCAAAGCTGTACATTCCTGGACGAGCTGGAGGATAATTCTGGGCCATTTGTGGCATTGGAGGAGCAGGTTCATAAGTCAGATGAACCTGCGAGCCAGCATAGGAGGACTGATAGGATTTTGCATCCCAATTCGACTGTGGATCATTGTATCCATTGTGGACTGGTGGATAATCTGCAACATATCCGTGGTTCGCTGGTGGATAGTCGGGGACGCCAGCGCCATAATTGTTATTATCGTAGTGGGGCTGCTGCTGCTGAGCATAGTAAGGATCGTGGTTCTGTTGTTGTTGACGGTAGGCCATGATGATGGCGGTGGTGGTAAAAAGAAAGGTACGGAGTCGACAAGCCGCAATTAGGAAACGAAAGATATTGCAGCTGGTTGTTACGGGCAAGTTCACGTGGTAATTCACTGCCCCGGCCCCCAGGCTCAAGTGCTCACTGATACTCCAGAAATGTAGTCAATCCTATCATTATTGCTGCTACATACATGCTGCCATTCGGATCTCGAGGGAGCGGCGCAAGGGTGGCGCATACAACACGCATCCGAAAAGTTGAAAATTGAAGATCGCACCATAATATATAGAGACTTGAGCAATATTTGAAGACTGTAGAATATTCTGGTTGTCGTTGCGTTTGTCGTCGATCTCGTTGTTCTCGGGGCTCGTCGCCACCAGCAGAGACCTTTCAATTTGCGGTCACGGACCATTTTGACCATTTTTGGTCCGTGACCGGCGTGAGGACTTGCGGTGTGTCAGCACCTGCCAGCCTCTTGTCCTTGTTCATCCACATCAACGCCCTTCCTCATCTTGGACGACCCAGTTCCTCTCAATCTCGTCGTTGTAATATTTGGTGAGCCCTTCTATCTCATTATACTCTTTTTCTCCGATTCCGGGCTCTTGGGGCCATCATCGTCATTGGCGCTCTTCCCTCGCCAACAACCGCTATCCTGCAATCAGATCCAGGCTCATTATCTTGGCTCGGATTCCCCCATTCTTCATCCCAAATCATCAAGTGCGAGCCAACCTTGAAATCGTGCCATAATTGTACGACGTGGTCCTGGCAGTGCTGCGCCACCTTGAACAGCTTTCACAGGTTCAAATACAAAGGCTATCAAATTCCCCTTTTCTCCTTCTTTTCTCGTCCTTGTTCCCTATTCCTTACTTAAACCGTTTCTTTCTCAGCGTCTCCTCATAATTCCCCATGGCCGACAACACATCTCACAGGCTTGACCTCAGGGTCGGGGGCAAATACAGGCTTGGAAAGAAGATTGGTTCCGGTTCATTTGGTGTGCCCAGTTCTCCTGCGTCATTTTTTAGGCCATTCATCTTCCTTCAGGGGATATTTACCTTGGGATCAATATCATCTCCGGCGAAGAGGTTGCAATCAAGCTCGAGTCTGTCAAAGCGAAGCACCCGCAGCTCGAATACGAGTCAAAGGTCTACAAGACGCTCGCAGGCGGTGTTGGTGTACCCTTCGTGAGGTGGTTCGGGACCGAGTGCGACTACAATGCCATGGTCCTCGACCTATTGGGTCCTTCTCTTGAGGATCTGTTCAACTTTTGCAACCGCAAATTCAGCCTCAAGACTGTGTTATTGCTGGCTGATCAATTGGTGCGATAATTTTAAATTGTAATTGTCTTTATCTGACATGCTTCCAAGATTTCTCGCATTGAATACATCCACTCTCGCAACTTTATCCATCGCGATATCAAACCAGACAACTTCTTAATGGGAATCGGTAAACGTGGAAACCAAGTCAACGTTATCGATTTTGGTTTAGCCAAAAAGTTCAGAGATCCGAAGACTCACCTCCATATCCCTTACCGCGAGAACAAGAATTTGACTGGAACAGCTCGTTACACTTCGATAAACACTCACCTTGGAGTCGAGCAGGCTCGTCGCGATGACCTCGAGTCGCTTGCCTATGTGTTGATGTACTTCCTTCGTGGAGCGCTTCCATGGCAAGGTCTCAAAGCTGCGACCAAGAAGCAGAAATACGACCGAATCATGGAAAAGAAGATGACCACCCCGACCGACCTCCTTTGTCGTGGTTTCCCGAACGAATTCGGCATCTTCTTGAACTATACTCGTGCTCTCCGCTTCGATGACAAGCCAGATTACTCGTACCTTCGCAAGCTTTTCCGAGACTTATTTGTCCGGGAAGGATACCAGTATGACTATGTCTTTGACTGGAGCGTCCAGCGTAACGCCCAGGACGAAGCAGCTGGAAGCAGCTCCAAGACGGCCACTGGAAGAAGAAAGGTGGTGCAAGAAGACGACGAACATCGTCAGAGTGACCGCATGTAAGTCAATTATTCTCAGCCTTCAGAGACCAACTGATTTTATTTCCTCTTTCTAGGCTTCGATCCCATACTCGTCAAGCCCAGCAAGCTGTTCCAGGCGCTGTAGGCCAACAGCGTGCACGTGGGCGTGAAGCTGAACTCTGGTAAATGGTTCAAGTCCAGTCGTTGTGCTCACTCGCTTCAAGAGCGCTTCGGTGGGCTGTGGAAGGTTGAAGGGTTTTCAAGGTCATAGGTCATGGTTTTGCCTCGTTGTGCTGCTAGAATCTCGCGCTCTGCGACTAAGTTCAGCAAGAGCGCCTGGAAGAGATAAATCGGTTGGGGCACGCCAGGTTTCGCCGGTCCCATCATCATTGCGTCCAACGGCATCCGCTCTTTCTTCGCATCTACATATCTCTATTTGCGCATCTTTGCCCAGAATCGTCGAATAGACGGCTCCCGAAAGATCTGTTGCCACTTCACTCCCAGCAAATTTCCCACTTTTATCACGGACGCTAGTTTCTTTTCGCGCTGCCTAGGATCCCTAGGTCGACCGCTTCATATCCCTTTATCCACTTATCGTGACTTGTCATCATTATTTTTGCGCCCGTAGATTCTTGCCATTTCACTGGATTTTCACCGTCCATCATATCTCCACCGCTGTGCTTCTATATCACGTCTTCCTCTTTTAATTTCTCCCCATTTTGGGCCCCTACTCTCTTTTCCTTTTTACGCTATCTGGTCCTCGTCATCATGGTCTTCATCTCGACATTTGTTGCCCTCTCATTCCCCCCTTCTTCCTGGATTCGCTGTACTACATGGCGAATCCCGTCGAAGGTGAGCGGTGTGAGAGAGGGCTCCGCGTTTGTGGTTGATGGACCAGCAGAGAGATAGAAATTCTCCAAAGAGTACGGTCTTACTGTATCTTCACGTCCTTATGATCATGATTCCTCTGATTACATCCTTTTCGCCAGACATATGTTTCTGATTAAAATGGAATTATGGAGTAGACAGTTCTAAGCAGTCGTTTCTAATTTATCTGGCCGAAATTTCCGCGCCCGACGCGCTTGCTTCTTCGACTGCTTCATCTCTTCAGACAGCTTGTTGTAGCTGACCTTGTCCAGCTTTCCTCGGGCTCGAGGATGCGATTTTTGTCGCTTTCCGATATCAGAATCATTCTCCTCATCAGTGGACTTGGATTTCTTCTTTCGGGAAGAAGGTTGGTGCCGTTCTAGAGGCTCATTTTTCGGTTCATGAGGAAATATATCACCCCAGCTCGCCTTGCGGGCATCGTAGAAAGGCTGTTTTCCCTGGGATTTCGGCACTGTCATCCTCATTAGTTTGCCTGCAAGATATCATATGAGCACATGGAGACAAACGCAGACCAAAACATACCTTCATTCGTGCAGCCATCCAGGATAACGTGCCCGCTGCGCTTTAACGGCGGAAAGACCAGACGTGGCCAATTGTAGGCCTCTAACCGCAGAGCTTCCTCGACCTCACCTGGGCTGTGACTTTCGGTGTCTGCGGAAACATCTTCTTTCCTTTCAGTGAAATACTCGCCATCCTGTTCGTGAACTTGATGTTGTTTTTGATTAGTCAGATGTTGCTTGAGCATATCACGTTTTCCAACTTCGCCGATCCTTCCCAGCTTCAAATCTACAGCGTCCGGTCTTTTTCCACGTCGTAACACGACATAGGAATACTCAATGTCTTCATGGCCCTGGCTCGAATGCTTCGTAAGGCGGACAAAGGAAGGACGTTGGAGACGCTGCGAAAATTTGCAGACTAGTCGGATCTCGCCTGGATGGTGCAAGGGACAGGCCTTATCGTGTGGACACTTTACTGGTCGTTAATATGGCAAGACTAGGAAATCCGAGAACTTACGGGAGCGACAACATGGCAGCCCCGAACTGGCCATTCGTCTACTTCAGGATCCTCGAATTCCTTTGTCCCCATTTTCAATAGCTGCTGTCTGGCCTCGACGATAGCTTCAAACCCGGCCTTGGTGGCATGATCGAGGAGAACCTGATCAATAATTCAGTGATTACGGTGACCACGAAAGATGGTCACTGACTATGGTATGCGCGCCGCTTTCCCATATTTCTGTGATAAGCTGTTGCCTCGCATAATTCGAGGATAATGAGGAGAGAATGAATGCAGAAAGGGCCAGCGTCTCATGATCTATAGCACGAGAGACTTTATCTTCTTCGTGAAAAGCTCGCTGCCAGAAGATGTCGAGATTCCCCAGGTCTTTGTCTAGTTGGGACAAGCAATCATGGCGGTCTAACTGACAGAATACTCACCTCGAACGAGGCGCTTTCCGATAGCTGATAGTCCATCGCGCTTTTCGATAGCGAAATACGATTCCACAGTTGAATTCGAAAGTTTCACATCTTCCTCTTGACTGTTCGCGAATTCTGGGTTCTGGAATACTTGGAGCGCAGCCCTGGAATCCTAATAAGTAGGGTGGGAATAGCGAAGGTTGATTCTCACCATATTCCGCTACCAGTGCCCGCGCCCCAGTCTACGACACGTTTTATACACCAGTCTGACTCCAGTCTATGTTTTACATGGTCCAGAACAGCTATTATGGCGGAATAATGAGCTGGAAGCGCAACAGATGCAAAAGCATGGCCGTCACGCTCTCCGTGGCGGAATTCCTGGATACGAGAACCATAGGTTGTTTCGTATTTAGTGTCCCAAGACGTTGGTTTCCCCACAATCGAATCCTTCAAAAAAAGACGCTTGGCGTCACTGTGCAACTGTGTTTTATCCGTGTCTGAAGAGATTCAGTAAATGTATGGACATCAGAGAGACAAATTGACCTGAAATTAAGACATTGATTGCATTCTGGAGCTCCAAGGGTAGAACAACCGACCCAAATCCTCTGGAACCAAAATGAGCGGCAGGAGATTTACGGCGGTCATATTCCTCGGGAGACTCGGTCTCTTCTTCCTCTGTGATGACTTCAGAGACGTCTGGATCATCGGGGTGGATGATATCGAGCTCTCTCCGAGCCGTTGCCTGAACGACCTTGTTGTTTGTGAGAGCAATGTCGACATCCTTCAGAAGGGCCTGTAAACTTGAATCCAGATCCAGCGGACGATTTGGACGAGCTCTAGCCGTCAAGGACCACGAAAAGCTGGCTGTCTGGCGTCGCGCCAGGCGCGTACAGCGAAAATGAAACATGTCCTCAAAGAAAAACCTGGTTGGTCCGGCTGGTCCCGTGAGGCGTCACACTACTTGGTATGGACATCGACGACAAAGACTCGACAAGGCCCAAAAAACGAGCTAGACTGTCTGGGGACAGAGAGGAAGCTCCGGTCTCAGACAAAATAGGCCAGAATTCTGAGCTCGACGACGATGAAGACTTGGATATTCCAACTGAACCAGCCTCGCAGGCGTCAGACCTCTACCTGGACACGGTCAATACGCGTCCGCCGACCAGTGATATCGTTTTGACTGATAGTGAATTTCAGATTAACCGCGCAGTTCTTGACTTTGACTTTGAAAAAGTCTGCTCAGTCTCGCTGTCCAATATCAACATTTACGGTTGTCTCGTCTGCGGTAAATATTTCCAGGGCAGAGGCCGTAAATCTTACGCGTATTCTCACTCGATTCATGAGGACCACCATGTCTTTATCAATCTGGAAACTACCAAGGTCCGTGCCGTCTTTCCTGCTCTCCATCGACAGCTCAGTTGAGTTCATCAGGTGTATGTGTTGCCTGACGGCTACCCAGTATCGGACCCTTCATTGGAAGATATCTCATTCGTCCTTTCTCCATCTTTCACCCGGGAATCTATCACGTCTCTATCTTCCCCAGCCCATCTATCCAAAATCTCTTACGATCTGTCGTCAAATGCCTACCTCTCCGGCTATGTAGGGCTGAATAACATCAAACGAAACGATCATATGAATGTTGTCATTCATTCGCTGCTGCATATACCACCCCTTCGGGACTATTTGCTGCTATCGAACCTTGATGGAAAGGAATCGGAGCTTCTGAAGCGGTTCGCCGGTCTTGCAAAGAAGTTATGGAACCCGCGTCTTTTCAAGAGTCAAGTGAGCCCTCACGAGTTTCTTCAAGAAGTCAATCGTGCCAGTGGTGGCAAGTTTCGACTAGAGCAGCAGGGCGATCCCGTCGAATTCCTTGGGTGGCTCTTGAACCGTCTCCACAAAGATCTGGGTGGAACAAAAAAGAAAAACTCGAGTATTTCTTATCTTGACTGTCCTCATTCATTGGCTGATTGTTTCTAGGTATCATCTTCTCCACGTTCCAGGGAGAATTGCGCGTCGAAACGCAGCAAGTTCTAGTCCGACCCGATGCCGGAGAAAACGAGAAACCTCGTTTTGACATAGATCGCGGTTGGCACATCTATCTTCGGGTCTTTCCATATCTCACTATTTCACAGATATCAAGGCCACTGTATCCCCATTCCTGTTTCTCGCTCTCGATCTCCCACCGCCACCGCTCTTTCAGGATTCTTTGGAGAAAAACATCATTCCTCAAGTCACTATACATTCAGTTTTAGCCAAATATGACGGGAAGACGACACAGGTGCGACCTTGCTCTGGATGCCCCAGCATGCTAATTCTTTGGACTAGGAATCCGCTGGTCAATTAAGACGATTCAAATGCCAGCGTCTCCCACAGTACATCGTTCTGCACTTCAAAAGGTTCACCAAGAATTCTTTTGTGGAGGAGAAAAACCCCACGATCGTAAATTTTCCCTTACGTGGGCTAGATTTCAGGGACTGCAAGTCAATTCCGTTTTCTAATCCATACTTGCTCATCTCGTACATAGATGTTGATGCTCCAGAATCTCACTCATCGACTTTGTATGATCTGATTGCAAATGTGACGCATGAATCGGTCGCCGGCACTACCCGCGACAAAGAGAATACCGTATGGAAGGTTCACCTAAGGGCTGCTGGCGGTGGTGGTGATGGTGAAAAGTGGTTTCTCATACAGGATCTTATCGTGGAGGAAACGAGGAAAGAAATGATTTTCCTCGGTGAAACAGTCTTACAAGTGCGCAAATTTCCGTGTTCTTTTACCTTAAACTGACCTTATCTAGATATGGGAGAGAAGAGGTTGACAACCTTGTATTTCGCAGGACGGGATCTGGATGGTTGATGGTTGATGGTTGCAGCAATTCACCGCTAGTAAGGGTCATCATGATATCATAACAGGTCTTCCCTGCCCGTTTGTTACGGAGATGCGAGTTGTCCTTGGCCTACTTTAATGCCTGAGACTTGTCATGAGTGCTAGATTTTTCCTCAGTCGCCGGTAACTTGTCTGGGCTGCCAACATTTCGCTCATCAAAACGAAAATAGAAAGACTGCAGGCGTACACTTTTCCAGAATGCTTCTGCGCTTGCTGCTTCAACGGGCCTGCAAAAATGTAGATTCCAGAGGCGACGCCTATCACAATTCCAATGAGCTTCAGCGTAGCTTCAAGCGAAGAAAGGCCACAGCACCAGCTACCCCGGCCACTAAGAGCTGAATCAAGGATTGCGCGTTAACTGGTGGCATAAACCAAAGTGTTGACCGTCACGTGGCGTGGGACGTCGGACATTTTTTAATTACCGGTCCAATTTTAGATTTTAGGCGCTCATGACATACGACAACATTGCATGTTTCCTTTTTACAGAACGGTCCATTCTTGAACTTGATTCTTTGACAGGTTAAACCGATTGGCCCAAGGCCTAGTTTCGTGAGGAGCCAGATCAAGATCATTGTCATGAGTTAGAAGGAAGAAGCTTACCAACAAGGCCTCTTTGGCCGCTGCCTCTCTAGCAGCTGCCTTGGAGGGACCGACGCCCTGGCCTTTAACGACTCCTGAGACTGAATATCCTGGTTAACATTTTTCAACGACAAAAACGAATGCGACTGACTTTTACAGGTAACTTGCCAGCTGCAGGCATTGGCTGGCCCGGATGACTCCTCGATGTAGCTAACAGGCGATGTACCAGGATTCAAAGCCTGGAAGTCTAAAGACAAGGAATCAAGTTAACCATCGAGAACTTGAAAGATCATCATGTTGGTTGGTACGCACAATTGTTGAGCTGAGTAACATAGGCTGCAAAGAATCGACATGAGTAATGCAGAGAGCGCAAAGTGGCGACGCAGCTTACGGGGCATTGTATTGAATGAGGTTGAAGTGAGATAATGGTGCACACCAGAGATCTCGCCCTTTTGTACGCCAGCTTGATTTGGTCGAACAAATCATGTTTTAATGGAGAATCAAGGGCAAAGTCGCCATTCCAATATATCTGGGATGGTGCTGTAACGAGAACAGGACATCTCGGCAGGGTCTCCGTTTTCTGCGGCGTACATCGCACTCTCTTCGCAGACAACGATCTCGAAATACCCATCTTGGTCAATCCACAATCCTGGTGACACCAGCCGGGTGACGTAGGGAGAAATTTGGCGGGAGAATCTGGATTCACATCTAAGATGTACCAGTGACACGAATACCGGATCGAGAATGGGATTAAAAAATGGCTTTCACTTGTTTTCGACGCGTCACTGTGTGAGAGTTCGAGGCGCCTATCGATGACTGAAGCCGAGGTCCTGTTCGAACAGTGGTCATCCGGCCACAACGCCACTTTTAGTATCGGAGCATCGAGCAACGGATAAGAGAAACACCAAAAAGATCGACTTGAACCAGTTCTCGGTCCGCCTATCACGGGACAGGAAACCTCCAAAGGTTGAATCAGACATGAGTAGGACATTGATCGAGAACTCACTCTCCAGCAGTCGCATAGTTTGTTTCAAAAAAGGAGGTAAAAATCATGGAAAGGTTCTGGAAGGAGACAAAACATAGATAGATGTATGTCCAGTCAAATATGCCGTGTAAAAGGGTCCTGATTTCCACCAAGGTCCTGGTTTCCGCTTTTCGTATCATCACTCATTGCCGGTTAAGGCATTCAAGGCCTGGTTCGCCGCTGAAGAGGATCAGAAAATTGAACAACCTCAGGTCCAACCTTACCCTTGTCCTTCGCGACATACTTTTGCAACGCTGAACCCGTCCCTTTGGTCGGTTAAAAGGTGAATCGAATTAGGGTCAATGCAATGTACCTTTGACCACTCCATCGACTGCCAAAAAAATCGAATATTTAGAAGTAAATATTTGAGGGATGCAGAAGCCTCACTTTTACACTGGCACGTCCACACTGGGCTGTTTCTTGGGCCGCTGTTGAACTCGACCCAACTCAGGGAAGTGACTTTTCCAATCCGTTGGAGATCTAACACTGGTTGTGAGTCTCCTGAGGTATAGCAGTCAATTATACTTGCAATTATTCAACCTTTTAGTTCCTTGGGCGGTCGCTGTTGAGATTTTTAGTCGCAGTTCAGGAGGGAGTAGAAATTGAGCACTTACTGTCTGACATTGGAATTATTCTGCAGAAGACATGTCTGCAAGGTCAACTTTTAACCAGACTGCCCTCGCAGCTCGGTACCCATGAACTGGACCTCCTTCAAGGTCATCTCATTGGTCGTGTATCGTGCGCAAGCTCCTCAGAATCATAAAGCATGTTGAAACGCGTCAGAAGAACAACGACGAGGCCTAGAAAACATGCCTAAGGAAAGCCCGCGTCATCCCGGAAGTGCCGCAACTGGGGCACAGTTGTAAGATGAGTCCGAGCCTCATGAAGTTCTCCGTGTAATATCGAATGCAAAACAAAATAAGTGATTGCGACATGAGGCCGCTGTATCGAGTCCAGAGTCTAGAACAGAGGCCGCCGTTGACGAAGAAGGGACTTTAGTTCCATGACGGGGGTCTATCGGCCATGCGGAATGCACACTGTGATTTGTTGAATGAATTAAACATCGGCGTAGACCTGGCATGTCGCTGAGGGCGGTAACTAGTTTCCTGGAAATTATCCAAGTCGAGATGATCACGTGTATCATGGCACTAAATCTTCACGGAGTTCGAATTTTCAATCATCCTGCGAATATCATCACCAGCATCTGTTGACATCAATCTGGTGTTTCGAGTCGGGAATATACAAAAAGCTTCGGGAAGTTCAAGTCAGAACGCTCAATGCCTGCTGTGCTGCCAATTCCGAGGCTTCGCCTTTCGACTTTCCGCTGCCCTCTCCGTGCTGAATTCCGTCAACTATTGGTATGAGCTACGGTATTCTGCCAGTATGAATGACCTACTGTGCACCGCAGCCGTCCAGGTGAGGTCTGCAGTATTCATATCAGAACAGCGGAACATTGAAGAGCCGAAGTTACCATTCTGAGGGCCACTGTTGGAGAAAGTGTAGACGGCCTTTTGATTGCGAGGAGCAAGCAAGTTGTTCAATCGGGTGCGATAATCTTGAGAGATAATGAGCACATCGAGGGATCGAGCTGAGGAACAGACCCACGATTCTCCACCATAGTATCTGAGGGGTCCAGAGATGGATAAAGATACGCGCCATGTTCAGAGAATTTATCAAGGTCCAAAGGTCCAAATAATTGAAAGCCGAGCCAGCACAATGTCTGATGAATCGAGATTGAAATCAAGAGTCATAGAGCGACAGACATTCCATAGAACACCGAATGGGCATCTGAGAGGTCAGATTGAGAGTAATCTATCGCCAATAAGTGAAGTACCTATTCGCACTGAGGTAAAAACCGATACAAAAGAGCACCAAGGGTTCTCCCCGTGGTATGGAAGAGTCCTCGAGTCATGAAAATTTGTCTGGGAGACACAAAAAATCCCACACAAAGCCGCTGTTTACCTTGAAGCAGTGGAGTTTCGCCAATGACAAGCCACTATACCGCCGTATGTGTGACCGGTTGAGAACCCGATGATAAGTCTGTGGTAAGATCCTTGTCTAGTAAATAGATTTTAACAGTCGTTCAGCAAAGAAACATGTCTTGATGAGGCAGCCATTATTGAATCAAGTTACCGATGGACATCTAGTAGACGCCCAATGAAAGGATCGATGAGATCCGAGCGCCAAAGATATACCTGAGCCCTCGCATTGAAATACGTGAGTCGGAAGGAAAATACAAAAACAGAAGAATGACTGAACTGACCAAGGTGATTTTGCAGCCACTGTGGGATTCTAAAACGAGGCCATGGTCCTTTTTGTCTGGCAGAGAAAGAGGTACTTGACGGAAATTGTATTAAAATACGGCGATTCAAGGAAGCTGGAGGTGTCGGATCCAGTGGTTCTGAAGTTCTAGGTCCCCTTGTTGCCGCAGAAAGTGGACCCACATCCACGCAGTAATCGAGATGGTTGCGGGAAGCTCGCAGGTTGACTCTGTCTTCTTGAACTGCCACTGGAATCCAGGATGCAGGCAGTTATGTTAGCGCCATGAGCGCTTCGGTCGACGGCGATCAACGACACTATTTGACCAGACGACCAGTGACTCTTCATGAGCGTCTAAGGAATTATATCTCGTCATGGGCATTGAGAAAAATTGTTCCAAAGTGAGGACAACAAAAGTGTAATTGGAGGCGGTGCATCAGTTGTCACGGCTTACGCCGTGAGAATCAGTGACAGGAGTTGCGCCCCATTCTCATTCCAATCCATCCATCACTCCTCATCGTGCTCGTCGACGAGGCCTGTTGTCCATCGGTTCAACTGCAGCGTTGACATTATTTGTCTTACAGCTTGCTTCTTCTCTTGCTTTTTCAGTTCACTTCCTTCTCGTTGAACTCGCTTTTCCTCTTCGTAAGTAACCCTATCATCACTGCATTGATTCTGCTGACTGGGTTTCATATCATTCCTTGGTTCTCTATCCTACATATCCAGCAAGCTATCGTTATTTCTAGAGCTCAACCGCGGAGGCAATCATGTCGCAAAATCAGGGTGATATTCAGGAAAGGATCGCTGCTGCCCGCAGAGAAGCAGAGAGCTTGAAGGAGAAGATTCGTGCAAAGAAGGAGTCTTCAGCAGATACAAGCTGTGAGCTTGCCCCTTTTCGCTACAGCGCCCGGCTCCTGCTGACATACTTTCTCTCAAGTGCGTGCTATGGCAGCTGAGGTCGATGCTCTACCCAGAATCGTCATGCGTCCTCGTCGCGCCTTGAGGGGTCATCTCGCCAAAATTTATGCAATGCATTGGGCAGCCGACAGAAGACATTTGGTCTCGGCATCACAAGACGGAAAACTGATTGTCTGGGACGCTTACACTACAAACAAGGTCCATGCCATTCCTTTACGGTCTAGCTGGGTCATGACTTGCGCTTATTCACCATCTGGAAATTTTGTTGCCTGTGGTGGTCTCGACAACATTTGTTCTATCTACAATCTGAACAGCAAGGACACCACGGTCAAAGGGGCTCGCGAACTCAGCGCCCACTCTGGTTATCTGAGCTGCTGCCGATTTATCAACGACCGACAGATCGTAACCAGCTCTGGAGACATGACCTGCATGCTTTGGGACATTGAGGCTGGTGTCAGAGTCGTCGAGTTCAGCGACCACACTGGAGATGTTATGAGGTACTTGCTCTGATTTGCTCTATATGTATCCCGCTAATTTTTGGTAGCTTATCCCTTGGACCCCAACAGAACCCCAACGTTTTTGTTTCAGGCGCTTGTGACGCTACCGCCAAACTTTGGGACATTCGTAGCGGTCGTGCTACGCAGACATTTACTGGACACGAATCCGATATTAATGCTGTCCAGTTCGTAATTATTATGGCTGCATGAATTTTGTTCTAACCAATTTCAGATTCTTCCCCAATGGTGACGCTTTTGCCACTGGATCAGACGATGCCTCTTGTCGTTTGTTCGACATCCGGGCTGATCGCGAGCTCAACACCTTCACCCATGACAATATCCTTTGCGGAATCACTTCAGTCGCCTTTTCTATTTCTGGACGTATTCTCTTTGGCGGTTATGATGACTGGACATGCAACGTCTGGGACACTTTGAAAGGAGAGCGTGTCGGTGTTCTAACAGGTCACGAAAACCGAGTCAGCTGTCTGGGTGTCAGTGTCGATGGCATGGCTCTTTGCACTGGTAGCTGGGATAGCACACTCAGGGTCAGTGCCAGCACCTTGGCTAAATTCCGTTCATTAATTGTTCTTTTGTTAGGTCTGGGCATAATTTTGCCATGTCAGTCCAGATACCCTTTCTGTCAATTTGGCCAGCATTATTCCCACCGAAAAGTCTTGACTTCCTCTGCATCAATCTCTGTCGTATTATAAGGCCATCCTCTATTCTACTTACCTGCGAACCTCTTCGATTTCGTTGCACGGACGCCCTGAGTCTGTCTTTACTGTTGGCTACAGCATATCATGGTAGCGGCGCCGTCATGTTATATATTTCTCCTTGTGCTTCTTCTTTGTGTTCAGTTATTCCGTATATGTGGCAAATTCATATTATAGTCCTACCATCCGATTTTAGCTTGCAACCTGGAATAAATGTACGGCGTGATCTCACCGAGCTATATTCCCTTTTCCGAATTCTTACCGCCGCCACGACATGTCTGAAGATGACCGAGCGGCGAAAGCAGCGCGAGCAAAGGCGATGGTGGGCTCGCTTTCGCTGAAGAATACTCCAACTAATGACCTGAAACTGTGTAGCTCAAGAAGCGGCAACAGAAGAAAGCCAGCGACAATAATGTAGCGCCTTCAATATTAAGTCCACCGCCCTCAAGAACCTTCTCTCCAGTACCAAGCGAGCCCGTAGATGACAAGCGCGACTTGGGAGACCTGTAGGTGCATCTTCATTTCGGTGCAACGCTGGCACACTGCTTCTACATTTCCAGATTCGCGAAAGATGACACGAACGACACGTCCTGGTTGAATTCATTACCACAAGTGGAACCACCTAATCCGAACGATGCTCAGCTCAAGCCAGATACCGAGTCTCTCAGGCAACAACTGGAGGAAATGACATCTAGTGAGCCGTCCGACTTCTCTGTTACAATGTCATTTAATCATTCTGCCGCTAGCAATGCAGAAAACTGAAGCACTTCTTGAAGAAGAGACTCGGCACTCGAGATCATTGGATGAGCAGATTGCACAACTCCAGGCTGAACGGGAGAACCTACTTGAAAATCAGCAGCAAACCATCTCTCTGCTGGTCTCTGAGAAAACACAACTGAGCTCAGACCTGGAGCGTCTCGAAGGCATTGAAGCTAGTGCGTGATTATCCGGCTCTAATCGACAATTTCTGAATACCCTCACAGAAGCCCAAGCTACAGAAGATATTCTCAGCACCGAGCGCAGCAAGATAAATCGGCTTGAGCAACAGGTTCACCATCTGGAAGCGCAAGTTGCTGATTCGTCACAGCAGAACCAATCACTTTTAACCAAGCAAAAGGCGCAGACAGATAAAACGAGGGAACAGGTACGTGTCTAGGTTTCTTAGCAAAGTTTCCACTCGAATAAATGCTTGATTAGGAGCGGGAACTTCAATTGACGAAAGCGACAGTCAACACTCTGCGGAATGATGTCGAGAAACACCAATCCAGAGTTCAAGAACTTGAGGCTCACATTCAAAGTGACGACCGCGCCGAGCGTCTCGAAAAATCTCTCACCAACGCTCAGGACCGGGCCGACGAGTTGGAATTTCAGCTCTCGAAGCTAAAGCAGGTAGGCAATCAAGAATAACTTGGATTATCAGTCCATTGACAGTAATCCAGGTTCACAATAGCCTCAAAGCTGAGCGCGACGAGCTGGACTCGCAAGCTCGTATACACCGCGAGAGCACCGAGGAGTGGAAATCGAAGCATGCGGATCTTTTTCAAGCACATTCGTCTGTGCAAGAACAACTGGCAGCTAGTTTAGCAGGAAAGGACACGTTTCACAGCGAAAACGAGAGCTTACGTGCTGAAGTCGCGTCGACTCGTCAGACCTTTGAGGAGCTGCAGGAAAAGATGAACCAGACAGTTGTTGATCTAGCGACTCACAGTCGACAACTTCAGGTCGCGCAAACAGAACTAAAAGCTGCCAATCGACGCGCCGACGAGGCAGAGCGAATTCAGAAGGACCTACAAACAGAAGGAACTGATCTGATGCGCTCACTAGAGGAGATGCGGCCCAAAATCGTAGAGCTCACTGGTGTGAAGCTAGAATTGGGCGACTCGGTAGAGCGTTTGGAAGAAGCTGTCCGAAATCGGGATACAAGCATTGCACAGCTTGAATCCACTTTGGATGAAATTCGTGACCAGCATGAACAGGCTACCAAAGACTGGGAAGCCCAAATAGCTAAAAAAGACAAGGAATATGCTCTTTCCAATAGCAATTCGACAGAGCTCCAGACCGCATATGCCGATCTACAGGATCAGCTGAGCTCTGCTCTCTCCAGTGTTCGAACCTTGGAGACTGATCGTTCGAGCTACCACCAAGAGGCCGCCCGTCATATACAAGAAATAGAAAACATAACTGCAAAATCCGACGCCCTTGAACAGGAATTAAATGCATTACGCCAAGAATTGGACGAAAGACGGAATGATCAGGCATGTCTATATTTGTGCATCTAGTTCCAACGAATCCTGACTTGTCCGCTTGCAGGAGGAGGAGCAGGATTTCCTTGATCGTGCTCAGAATGAGATTGAGGCTCTTCGTCAGGAAATAATCAGCAAGGACGAAGAGCTGGAGCGTCTGCGAGAAGTTGTGTCTAGCCCTTCGAGCAGCTATCCTCCTCAGTCCCTCGATCAAGAAATGTTCACCTCTCTGAAACAACAGCATGCCTTTGAGCTGTCTGCGATGCAATCCCAGATACGGACCTTGGAAACATCAGTTTTCGAAGCAGAAGCTCGCGCTCATTCTCTTAACAAACATGTCCAGTCTTTGGAAGGGCACTTGGCTCAGTTTCGTGCCACATCTCGATCCTTCTCCCCAGTTGGTGGACATTCCAGGTCGTCGAGTCGCAGCGACCTCCATAAATCATCATTCGGGCCGAAACCCCCGCTTTCTCGCTCCGTCTTTGACAAGACATTATCTCCAGAAACAAGACACAAGCGAAAAGTCAGTCTGAGCATGTTAAAGGCTCGGATTGAGAGCGAAACTGCGGCTGCTGGAGCGCCATCGAGAGCTCTTTCACCTGTGATTGAACCAGAATCCTTGTCGCGTCCATCCACTCGGCTTCATCATCGACCACAGTTTCTGGACGAAGCTCATGTTTTCTGGTGTCATTCATGTCGTGGAGACCTTGTTATCCTTTGAACAAGTAGTGATAGTAGTGAATGAAATATTGCGCTTGAACATTGCTTGCACTAGTACTTTCAATTGACCCACAAATGAGTAGCCGGATAAATACGAATGGAGTAAATAAACATAGATGTGTCGTAAGATGAGTTTCAAAAGATTCCGTCGCGTTTCGTCTTTATGGACCGAAGTTTTCGTAAAAGTTCCTGAAGAAAGGTCAGCAGATGAACTGTATTGGTTGCCTAGGTGGGTACCTCAGCTTCATCGGGATTTATGGTCCCCCTTTGGCATTCATGGTCCAGACCATGCTCTATGCTGTCCAGAACATCGCGGATAATTGACCTATGCGGTCGGGTCAGCTCTGTATTATGCGATTGGAGTCACCAATTAACCTGTAGTCGACTCCAAAGAAGTTTGTTAGCTTGGCAGCCTTCTTGCGCCGAAGCTGGAAATCCGTAACCTCTGGTCTTGGAGTACTGACACTGTACTCGGAGACCAGTGACAGCATGGATGTTCTGGCAGGAAGAGAGCGACGGCGTTCTGACTTGATTGAGGAAGAGATGGACAATGGCCTCTCCTTCCTCGCAAAGTCTTTGAAGCCAGGCGACGGCGGAATGTCAGTTATGAATTGATGGAGCTCTGCGAGAGATTCTTTATCGTCCTATGGATAAATATGAGCTTGAGCAGGTAACAGAGTGTGAAAGAAAGATTACCCGGTCGAGGATGTCATCGAGTGAGTTCAAGGAGTGTTGGTAGTGACTGTAGACAAGAGATGTACGTTGAGCTTGGGCGGATCTATCCGAGAACTGATCTTCAGATGTACGGCCTTTAGGCAAGAGCTGGCGACTGGACTCTGAGGAACTTGGACGTTCGTTTTTCTTGCCCTTGTAAGAAGACTGGTTCACATTTCGAGACGGTGACGAAGGCGAGTAAACTTCAGGGCTGATAGGTTTCACTGTTCGAGAAGACCTCGTGGTTTCGGATGTTGATGATGGAGAAATAGCGGTCGGACGAGTATGATATAATGTCTGCGGTGGAGCGATACCGAAAACCTGAACTATGTTAAAACTCTCCAAGAAAGCCGAGAAGAACCGGGACGTACCTTTTCCATCTTGACCGCTCGCCGTACATTGAGAGCTTTCTCTTCATCATTGAGCTCTTCCCGAAGTCTGTCCAAATCGTCGCTCCAATGAGAAGGAAAGGCAGCAGCAGAACTGCTACGTCTGCGCCTGAGCCAAGCCTTGTTTGTTGTCTCGTCGGCGGCAGACATATCTAAATTGTCGAGACCGTCAAAGACAAGTTCAGTGGGAACACGAGATCCGAGAAATCGATGGAGCTTTGCAAGCTTCTCCCGCTTCCTCTTTCGTTCTTCCTCCGCCTGCTCGGCCGGGGTCATATTCTCAAACAGGGACCGGTTTGAGGGAGAAGACGGCCTACGATGTTGCTGCACTGGAGTGATGGCCGAAAGTGCATCAGCTTCTTCGTCTGATAGATCTATGAATGAAGTCGGTGACTCTGCTCCATTCGTAGAGTCCCTTGGGTCGCCACCGGACATCTGGCTCAGAAACGAAAAGTCGTCAGGAGTTAAAGGACTAGAATGACGCCTGCCATTGACAGTGAAATACTGAGTCTCTTCCGAAGGTGGCCATAATGGATGGAGATTCTGGCGAGAATTAACGCTCAAAGACCCTTTGGTATGTCGAGTCTTTGGAATGTCAAGAAAACTGGTTCTAACCGAGTCCGACAGAACTCTCGCCTCGGGAGTCTGACCGAAGACCTGGGCCAGCTTCTTCGATTTGCGAACCAGTCCAGCTCTCTCATTCGAATTGAGAAGATTGAACTCGTCCCGTTGATTCGGCGAGCTTCTGCTAGACTTCTGTCGATAGCTGAAGTTTGGCTTCGGACTGGATGGAATTGGCGGCTTGTCCGACTCCGAGGGCGACATGAGGTCAATGAATGAAGTTCGAGCTGGATTCAGGGATGGACTGCTGAGACTTGAACGCCGGTCAGGGGGCTCATAAGATCCAGTCCTGGATAGTCGGTTCGTCTCTGCTTCACTTGAATAAGGATGGTGGCCCATTATTGTGCCTATAATAAACGATTCTTTAATTGAAGAATGTTTCCAAGTCACGCTTTCCGCACCGGTTGGAGCGCTCTTAACAGTCCGCTTCACCAATTTCCTTCTTTTCTGGGACGTCGGGGTGGTCGGCGCTGGGGATGAGGGTATGGAACTGTTAGACCCAGTTGTTTCAGCGGGGTCGACTTTTTCTTCGGCTAAAGTTGTGGCATCATTTTCAATCTCCAGCTTATCAACTGCCCCAGCTGGCAGCGACGACGACCGGGCTCTTGCACTTCGGAGTAGACTCTCCCTCGACGGAAACGATGGCGACGGATTGACAAATGGATTTGGACTCGTTGGACTTGTCGCGGGAGATTCAGAGCGCCCCGAAGGTGAGATTGGCACCTTTTTGCGACCTCCCCTGGATCTAGGCGGGGCTGGAAGGCTCATTATAATCGGACTGCCTAGCGCACTAGCAGGAGCTGACGCCCAAGTCTGAGATCCGGTCCGCTGGCGCGTCCGTTCATCGTACTCGAGCAATGCTTCAAGATTCGGCGAAATAACCAGCGACTGAGACATAATCCTGCGGAAATAACATTGAATTTAGTGAATGTCAAGCATCGTAATGGACTAGGACATACCTGGCAGGGACGTCAGAAGGCTACGTGTAGCGGTCGTGGGTGCTGTAGTTCTTCTGCTATACAGGTGCCGTCTTAAAACATATATTCACACCACTGCAATGCTGTACTCCCCAGACTTTAACAGATTCTTCGATGATGCGCTCAATCACCAAAAACAGTGTCTGATTAAATGTCAAGCCACCTTCCCCTTTGTTGAGGTATCAGTTGCTATGGATGCCCGGGTTTCGAGAAACTTTCGAGGAAAAAGTAGGTTAGTTTGGGGGTTATATGGTACAGGAGGATGTGTATTAAGATGCAAATGCCCAATAAAATAATACATAAGATGGTCATGCAGTACTGGATCTCTGAATTTCTGTTACAAAAGTCTCTGTTGCATCGATCGAGGGTGAACGACCAGATCTGGTCTCGTTGTCTCTTGTCGCGATCGACATTAAAGCCTCAGTCGCTGATGAAGCTGGTGAAAGCTCAGCCGATCGTTCAGTCTCGAATGGTGGATGAGAAATAGAAATAGAAGTAGCCGTCCGTCTGGGAGGTAAAGGAGGTGGAACAGGCCGAGGAGGACTTGAGAGTCCACCATCAGATTCGTTCTCTTGAGTTTCCGTACCCGAAGAGACCGGATTCTTCCAGAGCCGATAGACTGGATTCTTGACTTTCTCAGCAGTTGATGGTGGCTGTGATTGTGGCGCAACATATCCCATGGACATGACTTCGCCCCGATGGCTAGCATGTATACCAGGGATTGACATTGTTTTCCCCTGTGGTTGCATCTGAATCGGTGCAACGGTCCGAGTTGGTTCTGGGGTGCTGAATTCGGAATTGAGATCGGTTTCTTCCACAGAATAACGGCCGCCTCCGCCCAAGGAGGACAATGATGCAGTGATGCTCGAAGGACCGCTGATCGCCCTTGCTTTTCCTTTCGAAGATTCCGGTATCCGAATCGGCGATGAACGTGAGTCTTCGGTGCCCGGAAACTCTTCTTTATCTCTGCCTCTTCTTTCAGCTACCGCTGCTCTGACTTCTGCATAACTCGTTCGAGCCTTTAGCATAGCGGACCCGACGCTGTCCGCCATATTGGTGCGTGAACCTCCCACTGATCCATGATCAGGCATGTCTTCGCTTGGACCTACATTGGAGTCTTTTCTTGTACCTCCCCAATTGACACCCCACTTTCGCATTGCTTCCTTGGCAGTATTGCTAAGTGCCTGCTTGTCAGCAGCGCGAGATTTCAGGGTTGACAGGAAGGAGGAGGGGCTCGCGCTTTGGCCAAGAATTCGAGGGGTATTATCGGCCGATTTGGAGATAGGTGTCGAGGGCTCAGATTTGTTATCATCCAGTGAATTCATTCGAGCATGGCCACTGATTGAGGAGTGCTGTGAAGAAGATCGTTTGGAATTTGAATGAGGAGTGATTTGCTCAAATGTAGGTTCTGGAGGAACAATATCTGGGGCCGAACTACCGGGTGTTGAATGAGCCCGAGGGGCGACAGAACTGTCAGGGCCCAGCGAACGCCCCCTAGTGGTCTCATCCGATTCGATATGTGAATCTTGACCGAAAAGCGTCTCCGAGTCATCACTTCGAACGCCGGAGAACCAACTTCGGCGACGGTTGCCCGGATCATCGCTGGATATCGGTGGCGCATCATTGGAATCAAAAGAGCTATGCTTTGACGCGTCTTTGACAACCCCCGAATCGGCCTCGGCCTGAGGTTCCACAAGAGCAGGTTCTGAAGCCGTCGACCGAATGCCTGCGACATCATCAGCGTCAGAAACAGCTGTTTCTCGGGTCTGTCGCGCTGCATCAGACCAGATGCCACCTCTATGTTGATGCATTGAGCTCTCGAAGAAGGCAATGTCATCCATGTTGGGCATAACAATTGATTCTTGAATCTGAAGGTCGCCGCAGTCAATACAACGAGACAGAACAGCAAAAGCTGTGTGATTCAACTCACAATTTCCTTCAGTCGAGACTCTATCGTCGTCAAGATCATTCCCCAAGTAATCTGACGATCACTGACAATGGGCTCTACCGAGAGCACCATCCTTGGGGTTTTGGTGAATGCATACCAGATCCGGTTACTCGGAGGTCGTTTTACTTTTACCAGAAGGTTTCCCTCCAACTCTTTCAGGACAGCGGCAAGTGCCAATTTGACAGTGTATGACTTGAATGCCCCGAGATTAATAGTAGCCGTAGCTTCTATGGTTATCCTGATTTCGCCCTTGTATTGTAGATGCACTTCCAATGAAGCATCTCCTTCCTTGGTAAGTTCCTTGAGCATAGGTTTGCTGAAGGTCGGGGTCGTGTTGCCAACGGAGACCTCAGTGACGACGACATCGGCGAGGAAAGCAGGCCGCTTGACTTTGGAAAGTTTCTTCATGAGTCTGCCGATGATAAAAGACTCGAGAACGTGAGTCCGATAGAAACTGTAAAAAATCCGACCAAAGAGAGCATTCAGCCAACGCATAGGAATGACGTCAGGCTGCTCATCCAAGGTCGAGACGAGACGGTTCATATCAGACGGTAGAAAGACGTCCTGAAGAGGAGCAAGGGTTGGAGTCTGAGACGGATGGTCCGAGGCATGTATGAGGGCGAAATACCAGTCCTCCATCTCGCTGGTTGACCGGACGAAAATGAACCATGGCGTCGACTGATCCAAGGCCTCGGCTCTGGCAGCCTCTTTTCTCTTCTCCAACTCTAGAAGCACTTCTTTTTCCTTCTCCTTCTTCTTTGGACTGGAATCACTCTCCTCTATCTTGGCATCGACGTCTATGGATTCCAAGTCCATCTCTTTCGTGACGCTCGGCATGACTTTTCCATTCCTTGTCTGCAGACGAATAGCGTTTCTTCTGGTGAACAGTTCTCCGTCGAGCAGACCGTCGGGATATATCGTTACGTCGTGGTGACTGAGCTCGATGACGGCCTCGCATTCAGTCATTCCTTCATCCTCGTACAAATAGAGCACTTTCCCCTTGAGAACCACATACCACATGTCTTTCGGCCTCGACCTCTTGGGATCCTTGGACCTAGCGTCCAAGAAAGACCTGACGAAAGTCACATATCCACCGTCCAAAGCAGACTCTTCAAATGTCCTTCGTACAGTAAGCCAGCCTTTCCGGGGCTTGGGCAAGTCGGTTGAAGAGGTGGCCGCGGAATTTTCAACGACCTGTTCCGTCTCCTGAGGCTCTTCTGTGGTTGCAAGAGCTGCCGGGGACTTTCTTGAACCGATTTCAGCCACTGGGACTGCTGTATAGATGGTGAAAAAGACGACAGCCGCCAGCAGCAGAGGAATGAAGGTCAAACCCCCAAGGATGTAGGCATACAACAAGGCCCTGAAAGACATTGTAATGGAAGCGGAAGAGCGCCCCTCGTCAAAAGCCCCACGTGCGCGACTCGGACGACGGAGACGTGGCTTGCCTTTTTCGGACAGGAAAATGGCGGATAGCGCTACACGCGAAAGTTATAGACCAAGGTACCTTTCTCATCGACAATCTAGCTCTGTTACCGTTGATAAGCCTTCGAGCCTTCAACTCGTCAAATTCTGAAACTCGAGCAAACTTGCGAGGACTTGTTGTATACACGAGAATTTAGTCTATTCTGGACTTTTACCAGTTTTGGGTTACAACGCGGTCTGCGAGTACCTCTAACGCGTCTTTGGCTTCACTGTCAGGCAATGGCTTCAATGCTTCCCGAGCCAGGTCTGCATATTTCAGGGCAAGACTTCGTGTCCGTTGGACACCCGAGGACATTCGAACATAGTCTTTTGTCTATTTGAAGTTGAGCTCACGATCTCTTATTCAGAATATGGATCACTGACCAGTTCAACGTCACCCGGAGCAGAAAATCCGCGTTCAAAGAGAACTCCAACGTCTGGATGTTGCTCCCATGCGTAAAGTAGAGGTCCATGTGCCACGCCTATTCGTTGGAGAGCACTAGGTTCACTTTCGTACTCTAGCGCGTCTTCTGTAAGCTGTGGAAAGCGTGAATGATAAACTAAGAAAGGCGGAATAAATACCTGTGAAGCGAGTCCTAAATTCCGACCGTATGAATAGGCCACTTCTTTCCAAACCTCATCCTCTCGACAACCACCCAGTACTACCGCTGCCCGAGCACCATTTGCCATCAAACTAGCAGTCTTCAAGTAGGCTTGACGCAAATACACGTCCCATGCGTCCTCGAAGGACAATGTCCTGGGGACATTGGTCTTCATTTGTAGAATTTCCCCTTCAACGAGATTGGAAATGATACTTGCTACGAGCTCTAGACGTATTTTGAATGACAAGACGCGCATCATCGGAATAGAAAACATACCAACAACCTCGCTTTCGTCTAATCGAGATAAAGCTGCACTGGCGCGTCCAAGAAGAAAGTCGCCGCCTAAAACAGCAAGTTTGTTTCCAAACGAAGGCAAAAATGCGGCCACTTGTCGAAGCGATTTCTTCTCGAGAATGTCGTCGTGAAGCAGTGACGCTACATAGATCATCTCTATGATTTGAGCGAGACGGGTTTGAGTTGGAAGAATAATCGTTTCAAGGATAGAGAGCGTTGGAGGCGAAGGAATGAATGAAGGGGGTGGTAAACTGGGAATTGGAGTCCTGAGCTGGAAAACAGACTCGAAGGATGCAAAATGGTCCTGCATGTTGAGATTCGACTCGTTCATGACGCCAGCATGGGCCAATGGACGGTCAAGCCTTTCAGCTACAGCAGGACCCTGGCTTTGGGCGACCCACTTCTTCTCTGACCAACTGTGACCGAGACCGTTTGTAGCGCGAGAGAATAGAAGTACAAGCAAAGGCCTGAGCTGCTGTGAAGGATGAAGGAAATAATTTTTAGCCAATTCATTCAGCCCTGGATGTGCTGAGCCGAGGAGATGAAGCAGGCGACCTCTGACATTGAGCAATTCAGAGTTGAGTAGGAGAAAAGGGTCAACAGAGCTTGAAGAAGCTCTACGAGCTCCATGAGCTGTCCAATGTTGAAGAGCAGCCCATCGTCGCATTGGTTGGGTGAGAAAATATTTATTCTTACAGTTAAAAATATTCGTACAAGTTCAAGATATTTCTACAGACGCGTCATCGAGCCGGCACAGCGCTCGGAACTGGCGAAGTCAGTGCCAGCGTTGGAGTAGCCTTTGGAGGCACCATTAAATGTTCCCGAAACTTGCTCAAAGGGACCGCGAGGTGTCCTGCAAGCATCTTTCCCTAAAAATGATATAAATCCCAAGTATTTTGTGCCATAGAGCTGAGATACCCTGGACTGAAGCTCTTCCCAGCTGACCGCATCGGTCGCATTCAGTGCGAGTAGCATTAAAGGCTGATAATCTTCAGGTGGAGGTTGGGGTCGTTTCTCTGGAGGCTCGTCAACGGGTAACACCAGTATTCGGCCAAGCTGGGTAGTTCAGTCAACGAGAACGACGACAATGAATGACTAGTCTCGTACAGCGCTGTCCACCATGCCCCCTTCTTCCGTCTGGGTCTCTTGCCAGACCTCGCCGCTCAGACCGACAACGACATGGATATCGTCTCTACAATGATAAGGGCCAGTTGCGACCGATACAAGTTGTCCAGCTGGAGTCAGAAGAATCGCAGTATGTAGATCTGGAAATTGCAGGATTTGAGAAAGTGCACTGTGAAGGGCGGAAAGGACCAGCATTTTCCAAAGTAACACGTGCATTGCCGACCTCTAATTATTAATACGAGGCGGTCTATCTAACCGCTCACTGCTGCAATGACAAGATTGCATGCATCTTGCTTTTCTGCTCGTACCCCCAGTTCCAATGTAACACCCTGAGCAGATGAATAAGTCATGCGGCACCTCACTAGAACCTTTCCTCCTCCACCGGTCACCAAGCCAGATAGTTGCATCGTATGTACTGAAGGTTGTTGAGGAATTTCAGAGCCTCCTAGAGGCTCCATGTTGAGAATTTCAATGATCGAATCGCAGGCAGCTGAGACGACCGCGTCAAAAAGAAAACATAATGACCTTGGTCATAAAAGCCTTACCTTTGATGCTCTCCATCGCAGACAAAGCAAAGGTCTCGGTAGCACTGGGTCCAGACCGCATTCGATCCCATTCTGAGCCAAATGTCGCATAGCTGGGAACAATGTAATCGCCTCCAGCACTGAGCTCGACATCTTCCAGCTGGTATTCATCTTCGTAACCTTCCTCTTCAGGTTCTCCAGTCGAAGGATCCACTTCTTTGCTCACAAACTTGAGAATGCAAGAGAATGAAGCCAGAGCATACTCTTCCGGTAGGTCGCGCGAGAATGAGGCATACACGATGCTTGGAGATGTCGCTGCCGAAACACTTGGTGCAGGAATAATGAACTCTTCTGTCAATCCAGAATCTTCCGTTTGAGGTTGCATGAGCACAGCGACTTGCTCCAATACGGTATCCGGCAATGTGTTTGAGATATTGAACTAAAGGGATCAACCTCAAGGCGCGAGGAAATAAGGCGACCAGACTTACTTGGAAAACGACATGCTCTTTGAAGACATGTTTGACGCAGGTAACCTGGTACTCGGTTTCTGCCTCAGTGAGCTGAGATGCTGTGGCGCTGCTGTTGAAGACAGGACCGTATTCACTAAACTCTGGAACTTCAGCAAGTTGTTGAGCATAGACAGATTGTTTCTCGGCAGCAGTGGGAGGCGGAGGTGCTTCCGAAGCCTTTTTCGAGACCGGAGCACCCAGAGTATCGAGTGTACTTGGACCTGAAACATTATATTCAATTCTTTGTTGAGCCCCAGAAACAGCTTGACTTACGGGCGGCATCCTGCGCAGCTTGCGAGCGGCTAATTTTGGGTACAGAGGAAGTGTCAAAGGGTTGCTCCGTCGCAGCGGGATCCTTGACATAGGCAACCAATTTTGACTCAAGGGCCGAGAGCGAGAAGACAGATTCTGTGACTGTATGAGATAATGCATAGCTGGAAAAACAAATCCTTACCATCTTTGACGTAGACATCTGCAAGCGGTTTCTCATTGCAGACCTTCAAATACATTGCGGCACGGTCTCGAACCTCGTCGTCAACGTCATCCAGACACCTAGAAACTTTGCGTCAGAAGGTCATGGACCAAATGAGATTTTCTTGTACCTATTCAACAGGACACCGATGCTCTTCTGCAGACTTGCATCAGTGGCATTTACACCGAATTTAGCCAAGCTGGCGACAGCTGCAGCACGAACAGTAGCATTTTCCAGGACCACTCGGTTGTAGATGAAGCGAATGTATTTGGCTGGTTTAGGTGATTTAGGACCTTCCATACCAAGTAGGTGGAGAATTCGGACAGAGAGCTTGGTGAACTCGCAGTCTTCGATGAATTCACAAAGGTAAGAAAGAGCCTGTTCTTTGCAGTCGCCGATGAACTTGATCATGTCGAACATGGCTTCCACGACGGCCCGTTTGAAATCGTAGCCTCCTTCGTCGCGTAGTACACTGGACAGGAAGGTGAGCATGGCTGCATGCTTGCTGGGGAATTTGAGGCAAAGAGAGCGAATGGCGTCGACAATGATGACTTTGAATTCGTCGCTGATTTCGGCCATGAAACCTGTAATTTGGGTGATTAAACGATCCACCGAGGCTTCGTTTCCGGTCTAAAGAAAAGAAAGGTCAGAACCGGACATACGAACGACGAGGACGAACCTTGAGCAAAGTCGTGATAGCATAGGTCGCGACGCTTCGGTTGGGATCCGCGATGAGACCTTCGAGATCGACATTGCAGGTCGAGACACTGCCAGGGTGAGTGAGCGCCAAAGCAGCCAATGTCCTCGTTGCGGCAAATTTTAGGACTGGTTTCGGAGAAGATAGGAAAAGCTGCAGGACTGTGGGATGATGAGTATTATTCTGTCAAGCCTTGTTACACATACCTGAGATGGACTTGGTCAATTGAGCAGCGTTCACATTTCTCATTTCGCAAATGGCGCGAGCAGCTTCAAAGTTGACCATGTCACTTTTATGTCGGAGCCAACCTTCGAGAAGCTCTACCATTTGACGTTGGACGCTAACAATCGTCTTCAGTTAGTACGAAAGCGAGAGAAGATATAAAACGCACTTGGGGTCTTCCTCCATGACTTTTGCAGCATACCTTATCAGCATGCAAAGGGCCATTGGATTCTTCAATGTTGTTCCAGCACCGCCTTTACCACCTCCAAGTTGTTGAATCATCTTCGTGACGGCCATACGATCCTGCTGCCTAATGAGGTATAAAAGACCAAGGGCATGATATTGGGTGATGTAGCTGGTCGAGGCGAGTGTCTGCTGTCCAGTATTTGCTGAACTAGAACCACCAAAGCCCAAATAACCGCCCGCTGTCGAGGCGCCGAAAAAAGCTGATGAGGCTTTAGCGTTAACAGCTTCTTGAGCCTCGTTTACCCAGCGCTTCACGACGTCCTTGGCCAGTGGAAAGAGATGATATGCTGAAACCAATGCGGCTGACGAGATGGCGGGAGTTCGATCGACTATGGCTGCCTTGAAGAACCGTTCAACACCTTGGGCCATAGACGGCTGTATGAATTGAGCCAGAAGTTAGAAATGTAGAAAAAAGGCGCACGTCGATAATCCTGCATAGAGCACGAATCGCATTCGGCCTATAAATGACCTCTGAATTAGGTTGAATGTCCTTCATTATGCTGGCCGTGACCATGATAACATCTTCAGCAGTAGTCGCAAGTTCCTTGATTGCGAGATAGACCGCTTGCCGCAGTGCGCTCTGAGACGAGATTCAGTATAAAAGCCAATATAGAAATAAGATACGAACGTCTTTATGCTGGAATAGCTTGGTGGTTCCAAAGAACAGGGTGGTAGCTTCCTGGGTCCCAAAGGTTTCTCCAACATACAACAAATATACAATCCGCGTCAAAAGTGCTCTGCACTTCCTGGGGCTGATGGGCGACTCGTTGAAGACGCGAGCCTCTTGGATTATGGTGGTCTTGTTATTATAGTAGGAGCTCAGACCGCTTTCGTCTTCCTTTTTCGAGAATGCCATCGCAAAAGAAGTCATGGTCGTTGGAAGAGACTTCGACGTGTCGCTAGACCTGTGTATGGCTTTGTTTGTGATCACAGTAAGATTCACCTAGTCATGTACGCCAAATTAATGTCTTGTATTTGGTACGATAAAGCTACAAAGTCTGCGTCTGAGCTATGGAAGTGAGAAGAGTGTAATAATAAGGAATCATGATCGTGAGCGCGCGAACATAAGCGTAGCCTGGCGGCGCAAATGATTCCTAGTTTGGCGGGAAAGAGTCGGTGAGGCCGTACTCTTTTGGAAAATTCTATCTCTCTCTGCTGGTCCATCAACCACAAACGCGGAGCCCTCTCTCACACCGCTCACCTTCGACGGGATTCGTCCGTGTAGTACAGCGAATCCAGGAAGAAGGGGGGAATGAGAGGACAACAAATGTCGAGATGAAGACCATGATGACGGGGACCAGATAGCGTAAAAAGGAAGAAAAGAGAGTAGGGACCCAGAATGGGATATATAAGAGAAAGTAGAAGAGGAAGGCGTGATATAGAAGCACAGCGGTGGAGATATAATGGACAGTAAAATGGAAAGAATCTACGGGCGCAAAAATAATGATGACAAGTCACGATAAGTGGATAAAGGGATATGAAGCAGTCGACCTAGAGATCCTAGGCAGCGCGAAAAGAAACTAGCGTCCGTGATAAAAGTGGGAAATTTGCTGGGAGTGAAGTGGCGACAGATCTTTCAGGAGCCGTCTATTCGATGATTCTGGGCAAAGATGCGCAAATAGAGAGATGTAGATGCGAAGAAAGAGCGGATGCCGTTGGACGCAATGATGATGGGACCGGCGAAACCTGGCGTGCCCCAACCGATTTATCTCTTCCAGGCGCTCTTGCTAAACTTGGTCGCAGAGCACAGAGATTCTAGCAGCACAACGAGGCAAAACCATGACCTATGACCTTGAAAAACCCTTCAACCTCCTACCGCCCACCGCCCACCGGAGCGCTCTTGAAGCGAGTGAGCACAACGACTGGACTTGGATCATTTACCAGAGTTCAGCTTCACGCCCACGTGCACGCTGTTGGCCTACAGCGCCTGGAACAGCTTGCTGGGCTTGACGAGTATGGGATCGAAGCCTAGAAAGAGAAAATAAAATCAGTTGGTTTCTAAATGCTGAAAATAATTGACTTACATGCGGTCACTCTGACGATGTTCGTCGTCTTCTTGCACCACCTTTCTTCTTCCAGTGGCCGTCTTGGAGCTGCTTCCAGCTGCTTCGTCCTGGGCGTTACGCTGGACGCTCCAGTCAAAGACATAGTCATACTGGTATCCTTCCCGGACAAATAAGTCTCGGAAAAGCTTGCGAAGGTACGAGTAATCTGGCTTGTCATCGAAGCGGAGAGCACGAGTATAGTTCAAGAAGATGCCGAATTCGTTCGGGAAACCACGACAAAGGAGGTCGGTCGGGGTGGTCATCTTCTTTTCCATGATTCGGTCGTATTTCTGCTTCTTGGTCGCAGCTTTGAGACCTTGCCATGGAAGCGCTCCACGAAGGAAGTACATCAACACATAGGCAAGCGACTCGAGGTCATCGCGACGAGCCTGCTCGACTCCAAGGTGAGTGTTTATCGACGTGTAACGAGCTGTTCCAGTCAAATTCTTGTTCTCGCGGTAAGGGATATGGAGGTGAGTCTTCGGATCTCTGAACTTTTTGGCTAAACCAAAATCGATAACGTTGACTTGGTTTCCACGTTTACCGATTCCCATCACAAAGTTGTCTGGCTTGATATCGCGGTGGATAAAGTTGCGAGAGTGGATGTATTCAATGCGAGAAATCTTGAAAACATGTCAGAAAGAAAGACAATTACAATTAAAATCGCCGCACCAATTGATCAGCCAGCAATAACACAGTCTTGAGGCTGAATTTGCGGTTGCAAAAGTTGAACAGATCCTCAAGAGAAGGACCCAATAGGTCCATGACCATGGCATTATAGTCGCACTCGGTCCCGAACCACCTCACGAAGGGTACACCAACACCGCCTGCGAGCGTCTTGTAGACCTTTGACTCGTATTCGAGCTGCGGGTGCTTCGCTTTGACAGACTCGAGCTTGATTGCAACCTCTTCGCCGGAGATGATATTAATCCCAAGGTAAATGTCGCCTGAAGGAATGTGAGTGGCCTAAGAAATGACGCAGGAGAACTGGGCGCACCAAATGAACCGGAACCAATCTTCTTTCCAAGCCTGTATTTGCCACCGACCCTGAGGTCAAGCCTGTGAGATGTGTTGTCGGCCATGAGGAATTATGAGAGGAGACGCTGAGGGAGAAACGGTTTAAGTAAGGAATAGAGAACAAGGACGAGAGAGAGAAAGGGAAAAGGGAATTTGATGGCCTCCTGGCGGTGTGCAACACTGCGACGTCAATCGTGTTCCCACGATGATGACCAATCATCCGTCACAGTGGGTTTATAGATAACTGAGGCTCTTCAACTCTTTCTCTCCCTGATAATTCACGTCTATCTTCACCTTTAGCGGCTGCAGGAATCCTGGTGAGTTCAATGTGTTATTCTACTGGCTATGCATTAACCAAAGAGCAGCGTTTTGACCCAATGTCAGAGAAGACACTTGAGCGGTCAAATCTCATTGACGTGTTGGTCTTGCATACCTTGAATGGATTTTGAACTTACTGGTTGATAGAACATTCGGGCAAATCCATTCTATCCTCTCCGGTCACCATGACGGTACAACCATTCAGCAGCTCGAGGAATACCTGTCGCAGCGCGTGGGCCAATTGAAGCAAATTTCTGAACCATTCGGACGACCTTCGGACGCGTCAAAGAAGAAAGTCAGCAGTGGATCTGTGACCTTGGCTGATGGTGTCTCTCTCACTGTCGACGATGCCGACAAAGAGTTCATTTTCGCCATCAGCGCTGCATTCCAGGTTGACGAGATACAGGCTCTCATCCTCTTTCGATCTTTCCTTTACAATCAAGGTCTGCAGTCGAATACTAGCTCTGATCCCAATACCTCCATCGTTCAGGAACTTGTGGAGGCCATAACACCCTTTTATTGCGTTGAGCGTCTCTCCACCCTTCGCGTCCTCATTCCACTTCTCAGAGCCCGAGAGTCCACATCAGATCCATTCAATTCATTAGCCGTCTCCTTCTTGCCAAAAATCATCCCAGACGGTAAAAAATTTGCTGAATCCCTCATCTCAGAATACACTCGCAAAACGCAGGAAGACATCTCCGACAAGTCTGAAAATCATAGGGCGGCTGTTCGGAGGGCCAAACAGAGTAGCAAGGAGCAGCTGGTCATACTGGAAGTTCTCTTTTGGATAATGTGGGGGTCTGTGGCTTGTGATGGAACTACAGTCGAGAGCATCTTTGTTGCCGCCTACGACACCAATCTAGGTTCAGAGCAGCGAAATTCCAATCTTTTGCTGGATGACGAGGCCCAGCAATTGCAGCAAGATATCGCTGTTCTCTGGGTCCTCATTGCGGTGGAAGTGCTCGAGTTGGAGACCATCGCAGAGCCAGGATTCCCTCAGATATCCGACACACCGACCCGGAAAAATCTTTATACAGCTTCTCCGAGCACCCTGAAGCGTATCCACGAGCTGGTGACTTCTCACCGAAGCAGCCAATTCAGCTGCATCTATCTCGCTTGGACTTATGTTGTCTCGAGATGCAGCATCGCCGCAGAGAGTCTTGGAGAGATACCACAGTCTTACATGCCATTCTTCGAATTGACACTTCACCGCCTCAATTCATATAGCAATGATCGAGAACCAGCTCACATTTCCATGCCGAAAACATGCCTGGATCCAGAGATGGGTCTTTTGAGGCAACTGTTGAACTTTTTAACGAGTTCGCCATGGTTCGTGACAGCGGCAGCCTGGAGAACAAGCTCCCATGTTACAGATCCAAATGCTATCGCTTTTCGCTCAGTTTTGAAAGGTAAATGATGCGTTTTGTTTACCAAAGATCGTCGCTCAATCATTTCTCTCAAGGTCTTGTCATGTCACTCGTGGAGCTGGTGCCAGTCGAACATATCGCCGACTTCGACGGTCTCGTCGATGTTTGGGTCGCGCTATTTGGAGAGAGCGAGAGTCAGTCTGTTACCGCGATCTGCAAACAGTTCTGGCTTTCCGATTGGCACCAAGGTATCGCTCGTCGCGCTATCTTGGAGGTTGCACGATCGCGCTTCCCAGTCCAAGTCAGGCCATTGATCCGTCTTCTTCGCTCAATGACTTCTGCGGGATCGCTCGAAAGCGATGCTCATTCAATCCCCGACCCAGACCTCTCCGAAGATCGAGATGTCTGTCTTCGACATGTCTTTTATTTCTTCGACCGCTTGCCTTCTTACACGCAAGTGGTACGACTTGGTGAATGCACTGGTGCTCATGCCCGATATGAGCGACAGCAGGAGCGCTATGGATCTTCCACAGTGTCTGGATTGAGCTATTCGACCCTACGAGAGATTGGACTGCCTGGTGGCGCAGTTTTACCCCCAGGTACCACAGGTCGTCTCTTGAGCGGTGATGCTGGTGATTCGATCGTCGTCGCCTGGTCGAAAGAGCATTCTGGATGGAAACTGATATTGGACATTTTGAGGCACTACACCGGAGGAAAACCAAGCTCATCGCGTTTCCAATCAAACACACTTTCTTTGGACGACATTGGGCTTGCGAGTGACGGCGGAGTAGACGAAAGCTTGGTCACAGATATCCTCGACCTTATACGAAGTCTCATCCATGACAGTCCAGTTCAAGCAGAACAGCTCATGCAGACGCTTGAAACTGTTCTCGACGCTGATCCTCAACGAATCCCAGACTTGGTTCAGTTAACGACAACCATTCTGGATGAGGCATTATCACGGTCAAGCCGAAAGCAACTTCCTCCCACTCAGCTTATCACCTCAGCAATCAGCGTCTTGACAGCCATACTTGCCATCCCTCGATATTCAAACCGGGTCTGGATCTACATTCGATCCACTGCGGCACTTTTTGGATCAGCATGGGCTCCAGGCTTCACTTCGATTGCCCTTGCAGCGGAAAGAGCAACAGGTCATTACACGATGACGCTTACTCTGCTGCAACTTGTTCATCACCTGTTTCAGGAAGCTTCATTGCTTGTTGTACCTGATGATGCCCAGTTGAGAAAGCTGAAGAATGAAGTTTTACTTCGTGCGATTCGCTTTGTTCACACAGAGATATGGTCAGAGCATTTGGGATGGAAATACGCCAACCTTGGTGACCGCTTCGAGATTGGTCGTCGAGTCACGAGCTTGTACATCGAGGTTCTCCACAATACCCCTCATGATATTGATGCAGGACCTTTCAAAGCTCTCAGTCAAACCGTACTGGAGCTACTCTTGTTCAATGCAACGACTTCTACTCTGAGCCCGCTTGTCTCTTCCATCACAACAGGGGGTCATTTACTCAGCATGCTTTATGCATCACGACGAGTCGGTGACGTTCGGAAGCTCATTTTCCTGCTGGAATCCAGTCTTCAGCTCTCCAGGCTATTGCTCACGTGGAAACGAGCATCGAGCATTGCTTCCAAGTCTTGCCTCTTGGAGCAGATGATGTGTGCTCGCACGAGCAATGACCAGGTTCGTGTCGGAGGGATCGACGCTTTGGCAGCATATACGAGTGGGCGAAACGCTGGTACCAACTTACCGCTGATTGCTGTCAATGTCCTCTATGAGCTTTGCTCTTCCCTTTCCTCCTCAGATCCTCCTTCGACCATCATTGGGCACTTTTCCGATCCTGAAGCGGTCGTAAGTGCTCTTGTCAGCATAACCGAAAATCCATACGGCGAGCTATCACTTCGCTATGCTGTCTGGAGCTTTATCTCGTTGGCGATGGACAAAGAGCCTGCGTTGGCGACTCTCTTTGTAGCCGGACAGTTTCACCATGATGTCAAGGGCAAAGGCAAAGCATCGGATAAATCCAAGTCCAGCACCGCCTTCAAGGTTGCACAGGATGGTCTCTCCAATTGGCAGATCCTATGGGAATTGAATCCACAGCTTTTAGCATCAATCTCCCGGTTTTTGCATACATGTTGGCGGCATGCTCTCGAGCATCGCACGATTCTGGAAGATATCAGAGGCGATACGGAATTTTGGGAGAATATCACAGCCCTGGCATGCTCGGAGCTAGGACCGCTTCCAGACTACGACAGTCAAGACTCCGTTTACGCCGAAGGAGCTCGACATTCCCTATTTCACGAAACAGTCGCTGGTCATGCATATCGTACCACAGCCAAATCGTGTGCATTGCGCATCATTGGCCTAGACCTCGGTATCCATGCTCGCTCCGCTACAAAGTCCTCCAGTAAATCCAAAAGCTTACTCTCCATCGAGAGCAAATTCAAGTCTGAGGAAGACCTGACAGAGCTTCTGATGGAAGCAGCTCCAAACTCATACCGACCCGAGACGTACGATGAACTTCAGAACTTCTTGACGCTCAAATTTCCGGGTATGTCTGTAGCGCATTTCAAACCGCACGAACCTCTTGATGAGCGAAATTTCGGAGACGATTTCGCTTTCTCCGGGTTATTCCTGCAACGTCGAATTCGAGCCCATCATAGCGTAGAAACTACAGCTGGCGACGGGGACACTGCTGAAAAGTTGATGTTCACGCTCAACTTGAATCTGTCTCTGATGCACAGTCAATTGGCACTTGCAGAATCGTGGCAGTTTATACTACAGCAACTTGTTCCCTATCTTCGAGGTGATGTGGTCGTTCGGGTCACTCTGATGAACATTGCGGCGGCATTATCCTTCGACATTTCAAGGGAGACACGGCAGGGAGACATGGCAGCAACAATTCATGATACCCGACTGTCTCTACTCCTTTCTATCCTTGAAGTCGTCTGGTTTTCGTCTTCAGACAAACCCCAAGAGCTCCAGGCCTTCCTCGAATTGACCGACAATGTTCGTGCTATAGTATTGAACAATTACCAGTCTCCGGCGGCGTCATTGCTCGGTTCTCTTCCTGTCCCTTTCCATCCGCCGCTCTTACAGATTCTCTACTTTTGCTCCAAATATGCAAAAAGTCTCATGTCACGGCCAAAGGTTTTGCAATCAGAACAACGACTGAAAATCTCGCTCTTGATTGATGGCTCAATTAACCTGGCGGTTGAAGGTCTGCAAAATTTCACTATTAGTTGATAGTCTCGATTAACCTTGGCTTGAAGGTCTGCGCATCGTCTTTGGCTCTGCTCGAACCAGAATGGACGAGAATCTGGATAGAGACATGGAGCTATTGGTTGCAGTCTTCGAACAATGTACGCGACCGGACGTCAATCCATCTTCGGCCCAGTGGTTGTCTCGGTGTCAGGAAGCCGATATCATCAAGTCAAGCCTGGACCTGTACGCTCATATCGACCTAGTCGGTTTGTCGGATCCAACAGTTTTCAGTTCACGAAAATCGCCGCTGTATGCTTCGCACCTCTTGCTCTTCCATATTTGCCTTGCCAGTATACCGGCGGCGGCAGAGAGACTGGCAAACGATGGGGTATTAGCTGCTTATAGCTCAAACTTCGTCAGCGAAGCAATCAGCTCGGGAAAAGTTGATGTCTCACTACCCGAGTTACCAGGGCTACGAAGTCCTGCCCATTATGCTTACTGCTCAATGCTTTCAGTTATTTCCGGGGTCGTCAGTTCTATGGGTCGCCACAATCACTATTTCGACTCGGAGGCTTGTGGCGTCGTTCAACTTTACGGCGAACAAATAACCAGAGCCTTGGCATGGAATGTCGGTGATGCTATGACTTTGCCCTTTCTGGAAGAGCTTGAACAAGTCGTGCATTTGTTCTATGTCATAGCAGAGAATGCCCCCTCACCGCCAGCTTCCAATGCTGCAGTAGCTCACTTGTTGAACGTTTTCAGTCCTCGAGCGCTCGAGTTTTTGCAGCATCTCAATTATGCGATCACTCATCCCAATCATCTGGCCGCCATGTTTGAGGCCGTGACTTCAGAGGAGCGAGCTTTGCTAGAGGAAGAGATGTCAATAAAAGATCCATTGAAAAGGCCGCTTGTGGTACATATCGTCCATCGATTGTACCGACTATCTTGCGACGTGATCTCTACTCTTATCAGTATCAGTAGAGCCGAGACTGTGCTGACTGGCGAGAGAGATTCGTGGCCTACAAACGAAGCGCATATTGTTCCAGTGAGTCTCATTTGATTCGTATCGTTCAACTTTCTTACTCATGCAAATTCAGCATTCAAAAGTCGTATTGGGTGAACCTGCATCCTTGGGGACACTCTTAGAGATGGGAAACTCGACCATTGACCTTCTTCGGGAGCTCGTGAACCTTCCTGCGGCGCAGAAGATTGCGTCGGGGTCACTGCTAGACAGCAAATACGGTCGTGTTCTGGATGTTCGCGAAGGGGTTTCGACAGGACGTCGCAATCTGGAAGCCATCTTGATTTATTCGATGACTCAGCTCGCAATGTGGCTCTCGAAACCAGAGTTCGAAGGCGAGATGGAAGCAGAGCCACCAGAACATAGCAGGATGGATGTTTCGACTGATCGTCGACCTAGAACATCGACCATGACTGAGCGTCTTCGCAGGGGTATGACAGGCGATCTGGCTTCCGATTTGCAGTCGCTGCTAAATAGGGCCAAGCCTGTTGTTTCCAAGACCAGCACATTCGTCGAGAAAGATGTGTTGGATCTGACTGACGCCCTGTCTTTCTTCCTCCAAGATAAAATCATCTCGCGCACCCATGGGCAGTAATAAACAAGTAATACATAAAGATATTGACGTTTTACAATGTGTATGGGGGTCTCGCAACACCGTAGGTAAGATGATAAGATAAATTGTTCAAAATCCAGCAGCTTCCAGACCTCTTCTTATGTCTGCATGAGCCAATTCCAGCTGTTGCACTTCCTGGCTTCTAGCCCAGAACCTGGCCTGATCTTTGCTCCCTGCGGCCATGGTACGTAGATGATTATTGATGAAAGTCGACGTTGAATCATTCTCCGCGATAGAATAAGGTCGAGATTGTGACTTTAGCATGATTGCTACGACGTCATACCAGCGTTGACATCGAACAAAGCTGATTCGACCATCTTCTTCCGAAAATTGATCTTGGATATGGACAATATCTGTCAAGTACATCCCAATAAAGGGTACACATGAGCCTTCCGCGTTCAGTTGAAGAGCACGGTAAGCTGAAAACCCTCCAGAAGGGTCATTGTACTTCAGCAGAGCATCCAGATTCGACTTGCGACCGACATGAGCCCATGTCAGATGGAGCCGGGTGAGCACAGTACTCGATAGAGCGTTGATCACTGCAACCATGGATGAAAAGTTGTTCAAATTCCGACATTTCTGAAGAAGAATCAGCAAAGCTGAAAGAATGAAAGAAACGAGCTTTACCTCTGCTACCCTGATCCAGAAATCAACGGTATCCGCGCGCCTGCCCAGCGCTTCATTACTCAGCACAGTGGACTGAACCCAGGCTGCCAGTTTATCATGTGTCGCGCAAAAAGCGACAAGATTGGCCACTGGTTTCCCAGACTGTATTTTGGCATATCTTAAACATTCTTGAGTCGTGATTTTGCTGTACAAGCTAAACTCAAGGAGAGCCAGTTGTTCCGCAATGTCAGCGGGGTCCAGGCGTAGAAGATCACCCTTGTGTGGTTTTGATTTTCGGCGTTTTTGGGGCGAGAGAGAGGATGCAATAGGCGCAGGTTGTGCAAATGTCTGATGTTCAATCGTCATTTGGCTCAAGAATAGAAATGATGCGCTAGAAGCTTACCAGTCGTTCAATAGTTTGAACTATTAGTTTGGCGTTCAACGCCAGTGGAGGTGGAGCAGTGATGAGAACAAGGAAGTCAGTAAGTCGTTGGGCAATATGTGGCTCTTCTTCTAGGAGCCGATGATCCTCCAACCAAATCGTAAATATCGTCAACACGAGTCGTTGTGTCGGTAAGTAGCACTTCTCCTTCCATTCCTCGAATTCTGAGTTAGTGACGTTACTGGGGTATTCCATCCGATAGATATCGACAAGCTTATCGAAAAGCGCGTCCGCAGAAATAAACGTGCGAAAAGTCGTCAAAAATACATTGCGATAGGCGGTTTCTTGTGCAGCCTCTGAAAAATCCAGATAAGAATCTTCAAAGATATAAAAGCTGATGTACTTGCTTATTGGATCTTTGGTCAATGTATCCGACGTCAATTTCTCCAACAGCGCATCAATTGTGCCTGACCTGACCAGTCCCTCGGCATCGAAAATGAGTTTATCCCAGTGCTTTGGTCGTAAAAACCAAGGTCCTTTGGTCTGAGCCTGGAGAGCGTCATGAAATATTCTTGCATCATCGCTACCTGTCATACGAGTGACTTTAGGTAGACGCTTCTTATCGGGAGATGAGGATAGCTCGACAGGTGAATCTCGACCATATTCGGAGAGCGTTGCAAGTCGTCCAGGTCGACGGATAGGTCTAGATGAAGACGGGGCCGATTCTGAGCGATACCGTTGAGGTACAATCTCATTATCTGTAGGTGTCGGAGGCGTAGGCCTGTTTAGAGGCGGCTGAGGCATTGGGGTAGCGGGAGAGGGCGGGTAAGGGCGACGTCGGGAATCCTGATATGAACCGTAAAGCGGCGAAGGGAAGGGATCAGGATCGTATAGAGGAATTGCTCGAGCAATCGGTGCTGAATTGTAAAGCTGCTCAGCTTCGTATTCATAGACCCGCAGCTCTTCTCGAACATTGCGAAGTCTGTCTGTCATTTCCTCTGATAGCGGCTGGAGAAATGCCTGAGGAACCCAGCCAATCATATCCCCTCCTTGCCTCATCGCAGCCCACCACCCCGTGTCCTCCTGCTTGACAATATCAAGTATTTCATTCTTCCGAAACGGTAGATGAACTGGATCGTTGGATTGAAAGTCGAACATGCATAGCGCAGATGTGATTATAGATTCCGAAGAACCACTCGTCGGTGAGGTCGAGTCACTGGCTCTGGAGGACGGTGAATCTGAATCTGGGGATAGCTGAAGCCTGTTTTGGTTGTAAGGGGACGATTCGATGGACACATGAAGGGCTTGCCGAGTAGGAGCCATGGTTGAGGATGGTAATAGAGGACGGCGCTTGGATCGATTTATCGGTAACCATCACATGCACAGCTGACAGTCCTCATTGACAAACTCGTAATTTTGGCTCCGAATTTCACGAACATGAAACGAATCATAGATCGGCAACAACTGTCAGAGCCTGAAGCTGGATCGCCCGAATTTCTCTGAAACAAGTCGGAATATCTGTGGCGTATCCAAGTTGCTGAGTAAACAGAATTGTGTCATCCATCTTCCAACCATCATGCCGCCCTGGAATGCGGCAAAAGCAAAGGTCTCTCGTCTGTCTCCAGCTTCGGAATCATTCTGAATTCTTATCTAGGTTCAATTGAGGTGCGAATCTGAGTTTCATTCTTCCGAGTAGGCCATCTCATAGGCACAGGATTTCAGTACAGGTATTTCATTTCATTCTGCGAGTTGCCTGTTTCATAGGCCTGCAACTTACATCTGAACAGCGCCTTCGTACATTGCAACAGAAGAAAGAGGCTCAAGGTGAGTGAACTGGTCGGCAGATACTGCCCTCTCGTATAATGACTCTATCCAGCCAAGGCCTCAAGGAGAGATATTGCTGCCCTGATAGAACGAGGAAAGATAGAAACCTCAAGAATCAAGGTCGAAAGCAGTACGTGATCTCCACAGCCATTACGGCCCATACTCATGTTCATCCAGTTATCCATGAAGATGTCTGTGAGTTGAATAACTGGGCTCTTGGTCTGGCTCAAATCCCATCCAGATGTCGAACTTCTAGAATTGTTGGAACTTTACTGTGAACTGCTCCTTGCGCGATTCGGAGTCCTTGACCAAAAGTGCTTTTTCCTTTCTGTTTATCTCAAATCTGGTTAACACCACCCCAGTAATCGTGAACCAGATCCAGCAATAAGCGAAGGCGTCTGCTCGTGAGGGTAACTTCACCCATATTTCTCAACTTAATCTTGAACCAGGATAATATATGCGGCGCCTCGGACGGAGCTCAAAGGTACCCATTATTATCAGCAATGATCCTATCCTAGAATATCATCACACCCACAGAACTTCACGTCCTGCGAGATATTCTCATGCACAAGTACGGTCGCGAGTTCTCTCTCGCTGTGATGGAGAAGCAAGAAGGTGTCAGCGACCGTGTATGTCGCAGCTGCCTTGCAATGTCTGCTCCTCGGTTGATCTTGTCCGAATTCCAAGGTAGCTCGGAAGTTGGATCTCTCCTCTTCCACCCCTTCACCTGAGCTTGTCGACGGTTACATGTCAGAGATAGCCAAAGGGTACGGTGTGGCCTGGTCCCCTCGGGCCAACGAGGAAGCGTCCAAGGAAGATGTGCCAGAAGTTGATGTCAAGGTCAGTCAGTCCAGCTTGTTAAACCTCTTGGCTTGTTCAGATGGCTTGTAGGAATCACCGGAGACTTTCTCTGCTACGTCTGAGCAACTACCTGTCACCAAAGCCAGTGAAGAGGAAGATGGTACAAAGGCCGGGGCGGCGATAACATCTCCGACGCAAGATAATGCTGATGTTGATGTCGATTCTTTCGAAGCGCTATCGAAACGGTTTGCTGCTCTCAAGAAGCGTTGAAGACTATATACGGCTCTCCTGTATTTAATGCTTTCACCATGCGCTCGTGAACTTAGTGGGCTGTGCTCACGAGCAAAACGCATTTGTGGCGGCGCCATACGAAAAAGAAAAAGCCTCGAGGTCAACCGACCATACAGTAACCATGGACCTCATTATGGGCAGGGTTTGGGCCTGGTTGCCTAGTTCAAAATCCCGAAAAATCAGGAAATGGTTATGTAAAAAGTTGTCGGCGGAGGAGTAGCGAATCTCAGATTTGGGCTTTTCCGAGCCACGTTTTCTGTGGGATGTCGCCTGAATTCGGTTGGTCTCGCACGGTTCCAGCGGTCTTAATTTTCTACCTGAGGGTTGATAAATGTAGACAAAGACCGCCGTCGCTCTTCAAAGGACATGCTGTCTACCACCCAAGACTTTTTCAAATTCTCCATGTATGACACAGACAGCAGCGACGACGAGTCTATTCTTTCGCTACCACCTTTCAGCTCTCCTCCAAGTATCATCTCCTCAAGGACTTCGCATGATTTCTCGATCCGTTCGGGGTCACCGGCTCCTTCAGTATGGTCAATGACCAGCTCACTTCGCGCTCAGGCCTTCAGACTCGAGTACGGTCGCGGTCTGAATAACTATTCAGAGGTCTATCGGTTACCGGCAGACGAAGAAGAGCTGGACCGTCTCAGTCAGTTTATATCTTTATCCTAGGTGTCCCTATGTATTAACTTTCGCGCAGACCACCAGCATCGTTTGTTCCAGGAAATTATGGGACGCTACCCGCCCCCACTTCCCCAGGTCATGGCTGATGATGTCCCTGGAGAAACCAAAGCTTGCTTGGATCTCGGATGTGGTAGTGGTAGCTGGTTCGTCACCCAGGTCGGATAAAGTGTTCTATCGCTCATATATTTTTCAGGATAATGGAGCTGGCTCGTGATTTTCCTCACTGCAATGCTGTCGCGGTAGACTTGGTTCCAATGCAATCGACGTACGCCTTTCTTCGTGTCTTTTCGTGTTTCCGTGCTGACATCAGTTTTTCAGGACAATGCCTCCGAATTGCAGGTGATTATTCTTATTTTCTTTCACATATCAACCTAAAGTTGGTCCCAGAAGCGAAGTCGACGACATCAATCTCGGTCTTGAACACTTTTATGGAGATTTTAATGTCGTACATGCCCAGTTGATATCCTCTGGGGTGAGTACAGTATTTTTTGACAGCGGGATCTTATCTTGACCCTTGTTGGTTGCTACGCTAGATAAAGGACTATCATCGGCTCATTGACCAGATCAGTCATGTCCTCCGGCCTAGAGGTCTGGTCAATATCATGGAGTTTGACTTTTATTCATACGATGAAAACTTTCAACGTATCGTGGTTGATACCTCGACGGTGGCGGCTCCCTGGTGGCCCCGATATCTTGCGCATCTAAGGCTAGCCGCCACAAATGCCGGCGGAGATCTCGACGCCGCTATTCATCTCCGGTCCAATATCGAGAACCATTCCGCTTTCGAGGATGTGGTCTACAAAGATTTCTGGACGCCAGCATCTGCCTGGAGAACTGATGACCCGCAAATGTTCCAGTGGGGAAAGGCCATGGGAGAGGATATTCTTGTAAGTTCTGTGCTAGGTTTAGTCGATTATGTTGATGTCATTCCTCAGGCCTTTCTCAAATCAGGTCGACCGCTTTTACTGGGTAGTGGGCTTCCTGAAAGCCTCGTAACCGAGCTCCAAACCAATGCTGAAAGAGAAATCATGTCGGGTGATGCTCGCAACTACATCAGACTGCAATATGTCTATGCCCGCAAGAGACATCCTCAGGCTTGACCTTTTCTTTTTTCCTTGCGCATCGCTTAACAGTACTTGACTCACTTAATTGTTTCTATCTGTAGCCAACTGCATAAAATTAATATGTACGCACTGTATTTTTTTCAATCGAACCAGATCGAACCTGCATTTTTTGCTTGACCCACTTGCGCCCGACACATGTCATTTGAGTCCGAGACACATCGGTGCCAGAGCTATCTCCGTTCCAGGAATCTCCGCCTGAGGAAAAGTTTCCCGCTGGTCCGCCGATGATTTCACTGCCTCGTTCCAAGTCAGAGTCGGTTTGCGACAATCTCAGGACAACGCCACAATCACTTCGAGAAGCGCGACTATCGCGGTAAGATCAGTCAGTTCGAACCGAAACTCCAGGTCAGATACTTACCTTGTAGAGCTATTTATATGGACCATTAAAGTGCGGCTGGAGGCCTGGCAGCGAGCCCAAGTAGAACAAAGAAACCAATGGCTCGAGGCTGCTCAAGGGCTCAATTGAGTCGAAACTGCAACCCGATATTATGATTCAGTTTACAAGGAGATTTCTGCAGCCGATGTATCGAATTACGATTATCCAGATTTCATCAGCCACCTCTCGCAGCGGCGGCGAAGGGCCAACGGAAAAGTGTTCAGGATCCGATCATTCCAGGCCGACGGTTAGGTTCATCTATGCAGACTTGAAGGAAGAAATGTACCACCCACCCTCAAATGGTCTCAAGTCGTACTGAGAAGAGTTGAAGATCTGCAGTCCTCAGTTGGTTGGGCCGCAGAGCGAAGGACCAACAGGAGAAAAGATGCAAGCAAAGGTGGGGCACCATGTTCTTGAATGAAAGAGTTCCAAGTTATTATTTTGGAGAGCCAGTCAGGCTGACTGCACGCGACAGAGGAAAAACAAACGAGCCTGCTAAGCGCCTCGGAGTCCAGAGCACGATGCTTCTGGCACGTGATTCCTCCACTGCACTCAAGCTCGACTTCGACTGCTTGTCCTGGTCCATTGACTATGGATCTCGACACACAAAGAGAGTTGATACACAATATTCTCAATCCAGATCGCTCGAGAGCTCAGCTGCTAGATCAACTTGCTCTCTCTGGGATCCCCAGCCGCGATGAAGTTCATCGAAAGATCGAGCAGGAGCTACTGACACCTCAAGGACGGTTGCCAGAGCATTGGATTAAGACTTATCAAGTGTATGATAGCTCGGCCTCCTCAAGAAATCAATAAATAATTCTATATCCAGACATTGGGAACCAGAAATCTCTGTTCCCGCCCTACTCCCTCTAAAACCGTCACCAGCTCCAACTCGACTTTCTTTCGTCCGCAGCGGATTGAGCGGGCATGTTACAGGCTATACTGAGGTGCCCATATATTTCCTCGACTCTTTTCTTCCTTACATTATTTGTACTAGATTCTGAATCCTCGAGTTTCAAACGGACGAATTTCGACTTCATTGGACAGAGCGCCAGGGCCACGCAGCAATTTTGTTCGTGGCAAGTCAGGGCATATTCCTTTTTGGCCCGGTGGACTTGAGGATGTCCTTGTCAACCCCGATGCTCTTCCCGACGATATTGCGCGTAAAAAGGGCTTACGCACCATCCCTCCAGGATTTCGACGAGGCCTTCGGCTTCCAGGAGATGATTTAGATGAAACAGATCCCTTCTCTTCTTTAGAAACTCTGCCAAAATCATCAGAGGACACGAACATTGATGAACTGGACAAGGTATGGACCATAATCATGGCTCTGTGTCCCGCTGAATTCCGACTTAGTTCGACGATGAAATCAGCGAGGATGATCAGCTGCTCCTACCAAAAGGCAGTGCAATGGATATAGACAATCTTCTCCCAACCTCAGTGAGCCGAAGGCAGAAAAATAGAAGAACTTTCGCTGATATCCGTGTAGCGATCAGATTTCAAACCAATCTCTTCAACCCGGCGGACGAATCGGATTAACAACCTCAAAAAACGAGATTGGGCTCATGAGATTGATGTGCACACTCCTTTGGCCAACTTTCATGAACTGGTGCCTGATATGGCCCACAAGGTGAGCAAAAGATATCCAGCTAGAAGTTGTCCTACATCGCTTCACCTCGCTTTAGTATCCTTTCGAATTGGACACTTTCCAGAAACATGCCGTTTATCATCTAGAATTGGGGGACTCGGTCTTTGTGGCGGCACATACATCAGCAGGCAAAACTGTAGTGGCAGAATATGCTATAGCGCTGGCTGAGAAGCATATGACACGGTAAATCTGCTTGTTCTGGCTCTGAAATTCCCCCGTTCATCGTATTCCATAGGGCAATTTACACATCACCAATTAAAGCCCTGTCAAACCAAAAATTCCGCGACTTTAAGCAGACATTCTCATCCTCGTCGGTCGGAATCCTGACCGGAGATGTTCAAATCAACCCCGAGGCGAGCTGTCTCATAATGACCACAGAAATCCTGCGAAGTATGTTGTATAAAGGCGCCGATCTCATCCGTGATGTCGAATTTGTTATATTCGACGAAGTTCACTATGTGAATGACAGCGAAAGAGGTGTTGTATGGGAGGAGGTCATCATTATGTTGCCTGACCATGTCAACATCATTCTTTTATCGGCGACTGTCCCAAATACCAAAGAATTTGCTGACTGGGTTGGGTAGGAGTTTTCTTGACATTTTGCTCCTATTTTCCTTCTGACGCAAGCTCAGTCGAACAAAGAAGAAGGACATCTATGTTATTTCCACCGCGCAAAGACCGGTGCCATTAGAACATTACCTTTACGCCGGTCGCGAGACATATCGAATTGTTGATGCAGCTAGAAACTTTTTAGCTCAAGGGTGATTGTCCAGTCTCTCCCTTTGCGATAGTGTCTGATCTTCTTCAGATACAAAGAAGCTGGAGAAGCTCTTCGACGAAAACAAGACAAAGAGCGAGAAGCTGCTGGGCTGGCACCCGTTCAACGAGTCGGCGCTCGAGGTTCAGCTGTCGCCCAGCGAGGACAGCGCGGTGGCCCTGGACGGGGCTCAGCACCGTCCCGAGGGGGAGCCCCTTCTCGCACCATACATGCTGACAAGCATCTTTATGTTCATTTGCTCGGTCATCTGAAAAAGAAGTCCTTGCTCCCCGTAGTGGTCTTCACATTCTCGAAACGGAGATGTGAAGAGAATGCATCGACCTTGACCAATGCAGATCTCTGTACTGCCGTGGAAAAGAGTGAAGTTCATGTAGCCATAGAGAAAGCACTGTCGCGACTGAAAGGTATGCAGTAAATTAACCAATAGATAACTGATCAACAGTTACAGGTTCTGACAAAAAGCTGCCTCAAATTGGTCGAATGCGAGATTTATTAGGCCGCGGGATTGGTATACATCATGGAGGTCTCTTGCCAATCGTCAAAGAGCTGGTCGAAATACTCTTCGCTCGAGGACTGGTAAAGATACTTTTCGCGACAGAGACGTTTGCTATGGTCAGTTTTCGAGCCGACCTCTCGATCTACTTTACTCAATTTCTCAGGGTGTCAACATGCCTGCAAAATGTGTGGTTTTCTCCGGTATCCGCAAGCATGACGGTCGAAGCTTCCGGGATATTTTGCCTGGAGAGTACACCCAGATGGCCGGTCGCGCCGGACGACGTGGACTCGATCCCACAGGCACAGTTATTATCGTCGCCAATGAATCTCTCCCGGAGGTCAGTCCTATTTCACATTGTTGCACCATGCTCATGTATGATCAGCAAGGGACCCTGCACACAACAATTCTTGGAAAGCCGGGGAAACTTTCCTCCCAGTTTCGATTGACTTACAACATGATTCTCAATTTGCTCCGTGTGGAGGCCTTGAAAGTGGAAGAAATGATCAAAAGAAGTTTCTCAGAGAATGCATCTCAGCGGCTACTGCCAGACCAACAAAAGAAAGTGTTAGAGGTAAAGATATGTTCCTTCCGCAAATCACTATCTCATCAGAAAGCCAGGGAGAGAAAGAATTGTCGAGTCTTCAGAAGCTCAGCTGCGAAATTTGTCGTCCTGACGTTGAAGACTTCTATGACGGCTCTCTCACTCTCGTGGAACTCAATCAGAAGCTTCTCGGACTAGCTGCAAGCCATCCACAAGGCGTCAAATTACTTTCGCCTGGGCGCATTGTAGTTTTACGTGACGAGGTAAGAGTCCTGGCTCTAGGTCCTTTGCTGGTCTAACATTGGGCCTAGCAATTCCCGACAAACAACATTGCGATTCTTCTGAAGCCAGCACCGGCCCAATTATTGTCGGAAAGTGTTCTGGACAAGACCAAGTTTTTTTATGTCTTGTCTTTAGTTGAAAGCAGCGAGAAAGATAGACAAAGAAGTATTCACTACACTTTTCTCCTGATTATTTCTGACATGACTCAGATTTAGAACGCACCGTTCCCCCGCTCTGGCCTCCTTCCCCTCAGAGCCTGCGCGTATCCTCTGGAACTTACAAGATGACCAAGGTTTCCCTCAAGTCCATATCTTTTGTGACTGAGCGTACAGTCAAGGCACGCAAATATTCATTGAACTGATCTCCTTGTTGACGCTGACCTTAGGTCCAAGTCGATGCCATAGTGGATCGGCATCTCATCTCGCGAATGAAGGAAGGAGTTTCATTGCTATCAGCCCTCATTGAAGAGTGGTCCACAGCGGTATCATTACCGGAAGCGGACTGGTCGCGACTTCGTACATTGGAATTTCAAGAATTAATACAAACGAGAACCACCCTGTCAGATCGACAGAAAAGCCGAGCTTGCATTCTCTGCGAGGACTTTAGCAGACACGTGAATTTAACCTTCTTGATTCCTTTCTTTCGCTCACGACGTGTGCAGTATTCGGTCATTCACGGAGAAAAAGTGCTTCGAGCGAATATTGCAAATCTCAAACTTGCAATATCAGATCAAAATCTTGACTTGATACCTGATTACGAGCAGCGGATAGAGGTCTTGAAAGAGCTAAAATTTGTTGATGAAAACTCGACAGTGTCGCTGAAAGGACGAGTGGCTTGTGAGGTGCGAACTCTGATTTTTCGCTGCAACGATGTTTGACAATCTGTGTAGATCAATTCAGCCAACGAACTCATCATGACTGAGCTCATTCTCGAAAATACCCTTGCTGCTTATGAACCGGACGAAGTGGTGGCGCTCTTGTCTTGCTTTGTTTTCCAAGAAAAGACCGACGTTGAGCCAGTATTCCCTCCAAAGCTGGGTGAAGGGCGAGATGCAATTATTGCCATCAGCGATCGGGTTGGAAGAATTCAGGATAGACATGGGGTAGCTGCAGACGCTTTCCGCTCCAAGCTCAACTTTGGGCTCATGGAGGTTGTTTATGAATGGGCGAAAGGAATGGTGAGAATATCAAACGGCCCTTGCAAGATTGATTGCTGATTTTTTCTAGCCATTCGAACAGATAACCGCACTCACAGATGTTGCAGAAGGGACCATTGTTCGAGTCATCAACCGGTTGGACGAGACATGTCGAGAGGTTAGAGATGCCGCTCGGGTCATTGGAGACGCAGAACTGTTCAAGAAAATGGAAGAATCGCAGGGTAAGATCAAACGTGACAGTGAGTCCTCTTCAATTCTTTTTATGAACCGCATTCAAGATGCTCGTTTCCAGTCGTTTTCGCAGCAAGCTTGTATTTCTAGTTGTACATGATGAAATAATCTTTGTATCTGGCTTTGAAAGTTGAAATTCAGACACCGGCAATCAGATTAATCACCGCTTCGTAACTCACTTCCTGATGGTCAAAGGCAAAAATGTCAATCCAGCAGATGCGTTCAGTAGGTGATCTCCTGAGACCTACATTGCGCAACTGACGTGTATGCAGGAAAAGCTCTCCGGAAAAAAGAATTAAAGAAGGCTAGTGCACCACTTTGAGAACATTGCAGGTCGAACTAAGGTGATGTCCATGCAGTAGAACAAAACCGAACGGTCCAAAGCTCGCGACTTTGCTCTAGTGAAGAAGGATACATGGGGTCAGTCATTGTTCCTGCTGGTCTGATTTTCTTCTGAGAAAGATACCACAGACCTGCACGATGAAATTGCGGAACTGGAAGGTCGGAATGAGAAGACGGCAGCGGAGATAGCACGTCTCGCTGAAGTCAGGGGCGAACTGGAGAGGATTAACAAGAAAAAGGAAGAATACCTCAAGGACCATCCAGAACAGCGTCGACTGGTCTACCGGCCAAGAAAGACAGACGACAAGCCTGAAGAGGAGATTATTCTGCCAACGAGAAAGCTCTTCAAAAAGAATGGTCTACCAAAGCACCCTGAACGCAGTGTCTACTATGATCCCGTCATGAATCCATTTGGTGTGGCTCCGCCTGGCATGCCTTACCTTGAAAGACGTGAGCCATTGTCTTTTTACCTGTCCCTCAATCTTACTAGGCTTCTAGCTCTACGTGCTGACGAAGTCGACAGTGAAGAAGAACTTGACGCCGGTAAGCATTATGTTCGACAGTGGAATTCCTGCTAATTTCCTCAAAGGTGACGATGATGACGATGTCGCCTTGCCTGAAGGTCCGCCTCCGGATTCAGGCGAGCCGGTAGACAGTGACGATGAAATTCCGATGCCAGCTGGACCACCGCCTGGTCGTGAGTCGAGGCATTCATTGTGAATATTCAATAATTGATCTTTGCTTTTAGATATGCCGCCGTTACCACCATTACCACCATTTCCTGGGCAAGCCTCTGGATTCAGTCTGCCACCGCCGCCGCCACCGCCGGGATTTCCACCATTTCCACCACCTATGGCTGGAAACTTTCCTGGATACATGCCAATGCCTGTTCCACCGCCCGGCTTCTTTAATCAGCATCACCCTGCTTCAATGATGCAGGAGCCAATGTTGTCGATACCTCAACAGTCTTTCCCAGCTCGAGTGCCACCACCGCCTTCAAATGGACCTCGTCCTCCAGTCGACATGTCAGCTGCCACAGTATTTGCGGCGCCGCAACTTCGTGATTTGAAGAAGGAAGCAACAGCATTTGTTCCTTCTGCCCTGAAGCGCAAAAAGCCTGGTAATACAACGTCAACATCATCAGCTCGAATCACCGGTGCACCTGAACTATCTGTAGCAGATGATGAAGCTGAAAGTTCGACTGCTGCTCGCCCTGATCTTTTGGGTAGATTGCGGGATCAGTTTGGTCCAACGCCGGTCGCGCCACCTGTGAAAAAGGCGAAAATAGAGACTGCGAAGAAAGAGGATGACTATGCCAACTTTCTCGAAGCCATGGGGGATATTTTGTAGCAGGTACCTTACCCGGAATGACACGGACAATCCGAGTCTCCCGGGTCGGGAAACAGGCGTGATTTGCATTTGCATTTGAATGCAATTACAACACCGTCTGTACACTGCAGAAGGTATTGCCTGAATACAGAGCTCAGACGCAGGGCGCAGCCATACCTCCTTTTTCAGATCCCTAGTGACAATGCAGAATGTACTACATAGTGGAATGCAATCTATTTGACTGGTAAATCTATGGTAAATTCCGATTAGGCGCCCGGGTCTCCCGGTTTGTTCCGAGACGCGCTCTTTAACTTCACGACCTTGCATTTTTTTTGATGATGAGCACAGAAACCATTCTGCTACAGCCAAGGCCCTACGCCAGAGCCGCTGGCAAATTATTGCTTCTTCCATTGCTTCCATTGCGGAAGCCATGTCAACTCCCTTCTGAGTTATGGTTCGAGATCTTCAAAAGAAGTTCTGGAGATCAAAGTCGAGCTTTATTGGCGCTCATGGGGACATGCAAACGTAGGCAATCAGCACAATAATGACATAAATAACAACTCTTTCTAGAATTCCAGGAGCTCGCCAGACCTTTGCTTTACGAGGCTCCAAAATTCATCAGGATATCGTCTTTTGCGCATTTTCATTCGAAGTTGAAACAAGGCGACGCGCAATGGGACTCAATAAGGAGGATCCCCTTTAGTACACCAGCTAGATGGGTTTATTCCTTGGATTTATCGGAAATGGCTGTCGCTGGCCAGGCAGAAGCACTTGTTCTCGACTCACTGCTAACTGGCCTGTTCCCCTTGGTGCCGTTTCTTACACGGCTCTCGATGCCTTCAGAGCCATTCACGGTCCTCAGTCGCCGTGCGATTTCTTCTCTTTGCAACAGGGAAGGCATCACCAACATTCGCTTCCTCGCACGGATAGCCTATGTCCCTTGGATGACCAATCCAAACGAGGACAGTTTGCTCACCCTTATACGATCCTGCCGCAACCTGGAAGAGCTCGAGGTAATCGCTCAAGGGCTCGATCCTTCCGAGCTGGATACTTCCAACCAAGACCAGCTTTTTTCTCCGTGTGAGGCTCTGGATTTGCCTCATCTTTCTGTCCTTACATTGATCTCTGATTATGCGTCGCCTCTTCTTTCAGCATTGCTTTGCTCGCCTCTTCCTTCGCTCCGAAAACTGACAATGTCGCCCTATCACGACGTCAGCTCGTCAGTTTCCCAAATGGTTACGACCCACGGAAATGGTCTAAAATCTCTTCTCCTGCTAACTCCAAAGTCCTGGCCAACAAAACTACATCCCTCACCGTCAAACCTATTGCAGGGTTGCCCTAATCTGCGACATCTCTCTTTGGAACTCCCAGTTCCGGCTTTGGTGCTGACAACCAGTCATTCGCTCGAGATTTTGTCGATTCCCCGGCCGACGGCTCACTCATGGGCTGTGTTGGAAAGACTTCTTCCACGGCTTCCAGTTCTTTGCGCTGTAAGAGCCAGAGACGTACGATGGCTCAGGAAAGGCCTGAATTCGAGGGCTCAGGAGTCTGGGGTCCAAGCCGAGATGCGAGAATGGCGAAGGAGATTGGCGCGAAGAGGAGTTCGTGTCCTTGATTCCGATTGGAAAGACATTGAGTAAGAAATATGTATGTAACTGATCTAACCCAACTCCCATTTCTAAACTGCTTCATCTTGGCTCTCGAATCGTCTATGAAGGCATCCATGCCGCGGTCATGTGACCTTGTACCGTGAGATAAAAAGGCGCGACGCCTTTCAGTGTCCTAAAGGAAAGAGTCCCATTCTACTTTTCATTAGTTTGTAGACCATTGTGCTTCCTTTCATTTCATTCACAGCCTTCGCTGCTTGAGGCATACATAGCGTTTATTCAACTTTGAGCTACCGGTGTGAACCTACCCATCGATGCCATGGTACTGGATACCCATTGTGAGTCCTGATTTGGGTATACTGTTGCGGTCATTGTATTCCCACGTGGTTCCGCCTTGACGAGACCGGTGGACCAAATGGCCATTGTTCATTTTCGTATTTAACCTGGGATGTTGCTCCCCTTATCCTTAGAATTTCTCCTCGATATCTACAATGCAACAACCTCAACCTCAACACAGCCTAATTATTCAGCTCGGTGGCCACTACGAGAAGTTGTGGTCCTGGCAGAAGATTCCTGGTGTTCCGGTTCACCAGAGAGCGCGTGTAACAGAACAATTTCAAAATCACGTTCATTTCGGAACCATCGTGTTTGACGATCATCCGGGTTCAGCATCTTCAGCTGTCGTGTTGAAGATTGCCCGTGGTCGAGACATTCAACGCCTCACGCACGAGGCAGAATTTTACCAAAACGAGCTTCGACACCTCCAAGGCTCGGTTCTTCCTCGGTTCTTTGGCATCTACTACAAGCTTGGAGACGTCGATGTCGCCTGTATGATGCTCGAGAGATGCGTTGGAGAACAAAACAAAGGCGATATGGCCGAACTTGGGTGAGTTTCAGCTTAATTCAAGCCAGCAAAGTCATTAACTTGCAATCAGCCGGCAGATAATGGTCGCGACCTCGAAGATACACCAAGCCGGGGTGAGTTTTTCTCTTGATATCCCTATTCGAGTTCTCAAAACTCTAAAGGTTTGCCATCGCGCCCTCCTCGATGCTCATCACATCATTCCGACCCGGGCGGGTGTCCGTATCGTCGACTTTGCTTTGGCCGCGCGACACCAATGTCAGAACGCCTTGCCCATGTTGTCAAACAGGGTCAACACTCCAGCTCACGGTTATTTTGGCTGCGAAGAGTTGCTCAGCATGGAACAAACTTATGGCGCGGCCTTGGATCATTTTCCGAGATCTCAATCACGTTATCAGAGATCGACTCGCTAAATTGACGCCACACTATTACACTATTATACTTGGCATTTATTTGATCATTAGACGCGATACCATCAGACACATTACTTATAAACTACACTTTGTTTCAAGGCTTCCTCCACTTCAATGTTCAGGTCATGATGCCATATGTCATCCCAGATACCTGATAAACGATTTTGCATCGTATCGATGTCATATTTCTCTGGACCGTACGACTCGTAGGTCTCGCCAGCCACCAGGCTCTTCGCTAGTACCATGTTCGCTCGAGGAACCCGAATCGAATTGTATATCTGCAGGACATCCTAGAAAGCACCTGTTAATGTTATCCGCAGATGAGGATCAGGCTTCGTACTTTCAGAGTTTCTTTGGTCGTTTTCTCGTTCGAAAGAAGCTTACACAACGCGAAAGCATCCTCAAGTCCTTGACCAACACCTGAACCGAGATGAGGCAACATTGCGTGAGCCTGGCAGAAATTCAGTGAGATTGAAAGGCAAGACCTGTTGCTGCTTACCGCGTCACCGATCAGCACAATCTTGTTGTGTACATAGGTTTCTAGAGGCGGGTGCAAGCCATGAATACACCATTTATTGGGATGTTGCATGAGATCCAGGATTCTCTTGACCTCGGGTCCCCAGGCTTCAAATTTATCGACCATTTCCTTTTGGGTCGCGGGTTGGACCCACTGAGCAAGAGGAATCTCGATCGAGCCTTTAGGAATGGAATGGTTCGCGTCAAACACGACTACATTGATCTGTAGTGGATCAGCCAGGTACAGATCCGGAAATAAACTTAACACACCATCGTGCCACTTTTAATGGGGAATACGATGAGATGCTAGATTTAGAAGTCTTAGGGCTTGAATATCATAAAGGAAGAATACGTACCCTGTCAATACCAGCAAAACAGATGGGCCGTTGCGTGAAATCGATTTGAGCGTCGACCAAATCTTGGGCAGGAATCAGAGCTCGATAAGCCACAGTGTTCATGAAGGCAGCCGGATGGCCAGGCGCAACAATGTCTCGAACCACACTTCTGACACCGTCGGCACCAACGACTACGTCTGCCTCATAGCAGGTTCCGTCGGAGAAATGGATAATATTTCTATCATCTGCAGCGATTTCCACGGATAAGCATCGTTTGTTCAGATTTATGATGCCGGGTTTCAGTAGTGATTCGATAGTTTCGATGAAAACTGGTCTATAGACTCCCATTCCTATATCTGTTTTCCCGACAGCTCTGGGATACTGCAAGACTGGTATTAGGCTCGAACGAAGGACCTGGTAATGCTCACATCATAGACCAGGTCATGATTTTCCATCCCAGACACAAATTTCAAGGCTCTGAAGGCCACAGGTTCTTCAGAACGTTTTCGTATCTCTTCGTAGAGGCCTAAGCCTTTCAGCGCCTCAAGGGCATTGGTGCCTGTAATATACGTTGTAAATATTGAAGAAACGAGTCAAGAAATAGCTACCCAAGCCAACTCCGGCACCAACCTCTCCCAATTTCACCTGTAGGCTTGTTGATGAAAACTTGAAGGATATGCAGCTAAAATAGAGACTTGCCGCTGCTTCAAAAACCTGAACTGAAATGCCTGCCTGTTGAAGAGCAAAGGCACAAGCCAATCCGCACATACCACCTCCAACAATTGCGACATTAAAGTCCTTGCGATAAGTCATGTTCAAGGCTTGCAGATGGTCTCGTGGATTGTCAGAGATCCTGATTTAGAAATCGGCTTTCCATAGGGTGAAGGTTGAACCCAGGCCAGGCCGAAAGGTTGCTTGGGCGGCGGGATAGGGTGGAATCCATCGAGTAGGCTGGTGCGCGGGCGATAAGTAAAGGCATATTTTCATAAGTAGGTAGAACTGGACAAGGCGCAGCGTCAGGTGACTCTTTCGCCTACCAGCATGAGCACCAAACTGTTCTTCTCCAGTATAGACGTGACACGGCAGGTCCTCGAGCTCATTCCGACCCCCAATTGACCAAGAAATGTAGCCAAGCCTTCTATCGCAGCGCTCACGCTCATGCATTTGCAATTGTAAATCTTAAACCACTTGTCCCAGGACGTACGTCTATCGAGGCCTCTGTTCACGAAATTTGTTTACCATCCCAAGCCAAGATGTACTGGTGATCCCAAATTGCTCGAGGCCTGTTCCGAGAATCTCAGATCTGGAGGATGGTACTCGCGTTTCAAATATCCTTTTGCCAAACTCAAGTAGCGTCTCATAGGCGAGCTATCTGCCCTCATGAAATCCGTCAAGATAGTCGGCAATGCCCTTGAACGCGCTTATGGCGCCGACGCGCTCACCATAGCATGCCAGGCAAGTCTCATGTTCTCAAATATCGCCATTATCTGATAGGCCCAGGACGGTATACATTCGCAAATCTCCCTAGTCCATTTCTCATAGAGTATGCGTAGGCATGGCCGCTGGACAAAGCATCAAACACGTCCATTTTCATATTATACCTCGTAAACTCCGGGGAGACCGATTTTCCGACGCCAACGACGCCATTTATCCAGAGCTGGAAAAGGCTGAAGGTCGTCTTGCTGGTGATATGGCTTCAAAGCCTTCACCGCTCAAAGTCGACGCTGATGAAGATCGCATGCCACGAACAATGGAGGAAATGGAGAAGGAAGCAATCTGGCTCAGTGGGTTTTTCGATAACAGCTCTATATAGATACGGAGACATCTAGTATTGGAAAAATCTAAGCAAACTGGATAGTGCACCCAAGGCTCTTCAACGATTCTCGAATCAAAGCAAAATTAGGATGATCAACCACCTCTTCCCAGCCACCATGGAATTTGATGACCTTGAGTTGCGGATAAATCTTTCCTTCTATAAATGTATTGAAATGTTGATGTAGCAGAGCCCACATGGAGCCCTGGCCGCCGAAAATATCGTTGGATGCAAAATCCATGCCAATCGAAGTGATGGACGGGTGTACGAGATCAACACTGGGTGGAACAGTAAAGAAAACATGATAGTTGAGCTCGGCGAGATTGGGGCAATGTTCCATACAGGGAGTCAAAAAGTCGTTGGTCAGGAATCGCAAGTGTTTCCCAAACTCGACATGTTGCAAAGATTCACCATGGGCCTCCCAAAAGAGGTTTAACATGTCCTCATTTACTTGCATGAGAGGATAATCGATGATAACTGTCCGAAGCTCTGGGAATGTCCACCTGGTGGAGATCTGCCGGAGCAATAAAGCTGAAATGGCATGGAGCCGCAATGTTCGTAGAGTGGGAAGGCAAAGTGGCTGGGGCTCGTAGGCAGCGGACGTGATGCCGGTGAATCCCCCAATCAGGAGGTATTCAAGGTTCGAAGCGCCTCTGAGGACAGTGGCCAATGAATTCACGCCTCCACTTCTTTCCGCTTCACCTGGAAAACTCGAGGATCAGCTTTCTGTGGCTGGAAAAGGGATAAAAAACTTACTGTTTTGCCACCACTCCAAACGTTTAAGCAGAGGTAAAGCAACTGACTCTGCATCAAATTCGAATTTGACCGTCTCCAGTGGACTCGGAATGAGTGGCGGTCTGACCAAAACTTCGACCTGATTGCATAGATGAAGAATTTGGATGGAGGTAAGAGGTTTTGGTGAAGGGGTGCTGGTAGCTTGATAAGGCAGCACAACGCGGCGAACATGACGCGCTAAATCGTGGGAGTGAAGGGCGGTTTTCAGAGCTTCCTGTCCAGCGTTGACTCTGAGGTCTCTGAAGAGGAATTCTGCAGTTAGAGCACGCCAAAGGCGACAAACTCTAACCAACGCCTTTTTGACTGGCAGAGCAGTGTCGGAGCCACGGTCTGTAAATTGTATCCCTTGAAATGGCGTATAGTGACAGCTATATGGACAAGCCAGATTTTTAGAAGCAGTGGCCCACGAAAACACTTCAATCCAGAGCTCATTGGGAAGTGTAAAAGAGTTGTGGGCCATGATCAGGAGCTGGAAATCTAGCGTGGAGTTTGGTTGTTTAAGTAGTGTCCGAAGATGAGCGCCGAAACGAAACAGCTAAAGGCTGATGGCCCATATCCATCGGTATTCTGTGATGGAAGCCTTTTTTTGGCCCGGAACTGGCAGCAATGCCGTCGGTGAGGGAAAATGCGACAGAATGGTAGACCTAAGAAAATGGGATCCTCAGAGCAGTAATCGGCCACGTGCAATTCCGACTCTGAGTCTTCCAGCCTCAGTGTCAGCTTTGATGCCACTTCTAGGAGCCTCAAGGCCAAGCAAGGCTGTGACACGCGTTTGAGTATTGATAAGGTTGTTAGAACTTTTCACAAAATGGTTACATTTCATCTCCAGCATAGAATCGCCCTTTAACCGCCCGATTGAACACTGCCAAAGCCCTGTTGACAGTTCTGTCTTGCAATGCTGGCCGAACCACTTCGGATATAACATATCTTCGCTGCAATACAATCTCCGGTGCAGGGCGGGGTGTGAATGGAAGACTTTCCCTGGAATGTGTTGAAAGTTGTGACCAGAGAGGAATCCGCTTCCATGGCCTCGGTAACCAAATGCCACCAAGTCGCTGACAGCAGGTCAGCCTCTAGTAGCGGTAAGATACGTTAATACCATTGAGGGGATCATTCCTGTCCCATGGGATCGTTTTTCCATAAGTCTCCCTGGTATTGTATTCGTAGGAATAAGTCGGCCCAAACTCGGTCTGTGAATCCAGCGATGGATATGTCGACACGTCGCTGTGCCAGCTGGATAGAACTCTGTTCAGAATCTGGCATCAAAAGACGACTTGAAAGCTCACGTGTGAGCGTCCAACACTTCGAAAGTTCCCGAGTCGACCTCATACAATCTGCGGATTGATCATCAGCAGCCATCACCGGGTGCAAAGGAACAAAGTACCTAAACCCGCTGTTTAAATTCGTCAGCGGAGTTACAGAAGGACCTATCCAAGCCAATGCTGCAGCATTTTCTGCGTCAATGACTGTGGCATTGTTGGCATAGAATATCTAAACTATCAGTTACTCAGGTCTGGAAAATGAGGACCGGGTGCATACAGAGATCTGATCCTCATGCGAATGTCCAAAGAAAATATCTGTGAGAATATCAGTTGTCGGGTTCTGATTTTGGATAGATTGAAGGACTCACTTGCGATGACATGGGGTGAAAACCGGTCAACACTACAGAAATGAAAGGTCAGCCAGTGATTCGGTGATTCGTCAAGGGTCAATTCCATTCCTACATTTGATACCATAGGTCCGTGGGGTTTAGCAAAGGATTTGTACCATCTGGAAACTGTTTCAAAAATAACAATCACTAAATGAAATACACATACCCCAACCACTGAGAACATGACCGATGATCCACACTGGAGAAAAGTGTTATCTTCAAAGAAATATTGGAGTCGCATGATAATTGCCTCTATCTCCAGCGTCTTCCGCATCCTGCAGCTCGTCAGTCAGAAATCGCAACATATTTGAAGGGTCTGGATGAGTCAAGTTGATGTAGTTGAAGTAGTTGGCTCGATACCCTAAGAAAAGAATCAATATCAGAGGAAAAATTTGTCGAAGATACTCACAAAAATCGGTATTGAGACTTATTATTCTGAGACCATCGCCTCTTTTGACCATATAGGCGCTATAGTGTGCTCGAACGAGTTCCACTGCAGCTTCAGGTAGCCAGCCTTCATGCTGCCACAACGAAGCAAGATGATCGTAGTTCCACGAAAATTGGCTAGCCAAAGATCCGCCCAACGTATGTGGCGCATCTTGAGCCTGGTTGTAACTGGGAATATTCAGAGTCATGAAAGGACCTCCATCTGAAGACAAACGTGTCATGATTTCCCAACGTCCCGAATATGGGGCCGGGACCGAGAGTGCGTTTGAACAAGTCGTAGGAGATTTGTTCGTTATATTCGACATAGTCACGTGACAGCTCATTATCACTGTCATGGGAAACGAGGTCACCAGTATAGATTGTCCAGTCGGGAGTACCACCAGCCAGAGAAGGAATGGCCTGAAGTGCAGATACTACTAGAGCCAGGGGAGAATCGCAATGGAATGTTCCAAAACGAGGTGCCGGAAGCAAAGTAACATTTGGACTCGCAACATTGAAGTTGTTGGTTCGGCAACAAAGATTGGTTGTACAGTTTCCTTCCGAGCCCGTAGCATATCGAGGATCAAGATGCAGATCAGAAATATGCAGCACTCTCAGACGTTTTCCCGTCGGTTTCTTGGGCGCAGGAAGTGGATTTGGCTTTGGTTTCTCGAACCAGTCAGTCAAATTGAGCGGCGAAGTTGGAGGAAGAGGACACATGTTGAAGAAATTCGAGCAAAACAACTGATAACCATCAGAGTCAATTCAGTCTCTAGTAGAAAAATAACTCGTACCTGTCCGTCATAACCGCCTGCATCCATGTTGGCCAAAACTTGCGTAACGACCGAACCGAGTCCATTCTGCGCATAAGTGACTGAGCAAGTGGTCGAAAGGCCAAGTAACTGACACAGGGCAATGTCGAATGCTGGACCCTCTTCTGGTGCCGACATAGACAAGAATTTTGCTACTTCCAGGATAGCTAGGCATTTTGCGCAAGAGTCTATACGTTCAAGTTAATCTGAGAGTTTGAGGAAGCTGTAAAAGACCGACTGTTTGCATAAACAGGACTGGCGGCGATGGAATGAATCTGGGTCACAGCATGACTGAGCAGCAATGAAGAAGACGCTTTGGGAGGCAATGGATGCGGGTCAGCGTTTTCCTGGGGAATGTCATGGGGATCTGTCAGTTTAAGTGGATATACATGTCCCGAGATATCCGTGATAACTGGCTGTACTTGGGCCGATGTCTGAGTAGGACTATTGTAATATTTCGAATAAAGAGATGTAGGAAATTTCCCCGGAGCTGTAAAAGTTGACGAGAGGGCAGCAAAAGTCGGGCCAGGCCAGAGCGACAACAAGAGCCAGCGCATCGCTGATACTTAGTACGGAAGAAGCAGCGACTCGGCATTTATGGTACAACTTGCGCACGTTTCGAGGAACTATCAATAGCACTGGCAGTTACGAAACGCTCGCACGTGCGGTCGTGACTGTGGGAGTTCGAAGACGCGAAAATGACGTCTCGAATGATGACAAGCAGGATTAAAGTGTACATGGACGAACGCGTCGATTTTTAAAGTAAGTTATGTTGGTTTCATTCAAACAAGGGCGTCATTGTTCGCTTGGTCGTGAAGCAGTTGAACGCTGAGCGCTGAACAATGACCGAATTTGAAAACGAAAAAAGAATAAAAATGACGTCGTATTTTGACGTCTTTTTTCGCGTGGTTGATAGGCTAGCCCTTTTCTTCTTTGATTGCTACCACAACATTTCCTGGTCTCTCCCTTCCGTCATAGGGAATGGCCGTCCTCGAAGCTGGAACCTCTTGGAAATGGCTCCCGTTCTCCCCAAAAAATAGCCAGCAGCCTGTCCAGCTCACTCAGGCAGACAGATATGTACCAGCAGCGACGAGAATTCAGCTAGATCAGAGTCCACCGAGCGAATTGCCAGAACTCGTTTATCCCTCACCGAACGACACCACGCCCTCTTGCTCATCTGAGGGACATCTGGAAGGCGCTTACACCAAACCAAGCACCAAAAAATGGCGAAAAAACAGTCCAGTAGCCCGTCGACCTTCGCTTTCTTTCGTGCCTTCTTTCGTTGCAGATGATCCTCCATCTTTCACAAATTTTCCCTTCGACTTCTCCAACTCACCAGTCATGGTTAGATCGTCGTCGAGTCCTTCCTTTTCCCAACGTTCGCCGTCTTCACATGAGACAGAGAGAATGACCGTCTATTCAAGGACTTCGCAGGTCCCTCTCATCTCTGGCCGCCGAGTGACAATCACTGGCAATTCCAGAAAACTCATAAAGTCACGGCCACCCTTGGTCCGCCCTCCTTCGTCTTATCAAATCATTGACCACAATCCCATATCCCCGGTCCAGCTCGCAATCGACCAGCCAAAACCAAAATCAACGTTTGCTTCCAGGATACTGCGATGGAAATCTCAATCGACTCCATCTTTGCCAGATATTACACCCCAGCCGCCAGTGCCAAAGAAATTGGTTAAAAAGCACGTTAGTCGACGCATGTCTCAGCCTCAGCCTAGACAACCCGACCACTTTGAGCTGCCACCGGTGCCTCTTTCTCCTCTGGCCCTGGGAATCTATGTGAGCCTCATTTCCGTCGTAAAGTCTGCTTCTTATCTTTTCTTCAGCAAAATCCGTACCATGTGCGAGCTTCTACTTGGCTAGAATCGACGTCACCACCGGCCTCTCTACACGGAACATATTCCAGTACTGCGGCCATCTCAGAATTAGCGCTCAATGGCATTATCTTGAATAGCCGAAGGGACCAGAGCGCTCATAACTCTCGCTCAAGCAGCATAGACGAGACATTTAGTAGTCCAAAGCCCGGCACTTTGCGACAAAAAATATTTTCCCTTGGCGACCCAAGCGAGGTTTTGCCACAAACCGCCGAGCTTGATGAAAAATGTCGCCCCCCTCTTATCAGAAGAAACGCGTTGGGGTCTTCTCCACCTCCCAGATCGAGTACCAGACCACCAAGCACCAAAGGCACCGAAAGAAGGCGATGGAGCTTGGCTATGGCAATGTCGGACCAAGGTCTGACTGACGAGGTTTTCGTGCAGGAGTTAGAGAGAATTCGGAATGAATGGGATGGAAGCTTGGACGACGCCGACGATTATGAGAGCGACAGCGACGACGATCCCAATGGACGCTATCAAATCGCAGACTCTGCTTTCCATTTCAGAAAATCATTCTCAGCAAACAACAGTTCTACAGCCCTGCATTCTGTTTCAGCCCACGGCGATCCAGACTGGCCAGGCGCATTAAGAGCAATGCTCATCACGCGGGATTTATTGAGAACAGAACAAAATTATCTCGACTCGTTGCATGCTCTTCTGAATTCATGTCCATGTCCTATTCCCGCCGACTTCACCTTGGCGAGACCGGTGACGCGTCTTGCTTTTCCATGGCCCAAAAATCCACCACCTGAAATTATGCTCAATCGTCTCCTTGAGTTAATTCGTACATCGACAGCCTTACTTCAACGAATGCAGGAGGATCCGAGCGTCTGGGGGATCGCCTCTGCTTTCGTTCTAGTAGAGGATGACCTCAACAAATCATTTGTGGCGTGGTGCACTGGAGTGGGCGCTTGGTATGAAGATAAAGAAGTCCATACTAGGAGGAGGTTGAGTAAGACGAGACTCGTCAGCCCGACCAGTTGGGAAGACAAAGATTATCCTAGACGGCAGGAGAGCGATCCAGGACACGAGTCAGTGGACACCACTTTCAGCTCGTTGAGTCGAGTCAGTCGCTCGGCATCTGGTATTGCCAAATCTGGGAGTGCGACATCCAGCCCAACATTCTCAACCTTCAAACAGCGAGTTGACTTTGGCAGCAAGAGTAGAAAGTCAAAGCAAACGGTCTTGAACGCCAGGGAGCTTGGAATCTTGCCGGTGCAGAGAATTACAAGATATACCTTGTTATATCGAGGTGAGTGACCAAGCATTGATTCGCATCTTGTGCTGATTTGAAACCTAGATCTTCTCGCACATACGCCTTCATCATCTCCAGCCAGGGCTCTACTTGAACAAGCTTTGGAAGTTGCACGAAAGATCGCCAACAATTGCGACAATGCGCAAAGAAACGTGGCTTTTGTGTGGAGTCCCAAGCCGTGAATCAACTTCTAGAATCCATCTAAATCCTTGCATATTTTTCTCGGGGATACCTGTTCATCTCATTCATCTATATCTGTACACAACCAATGACCTTGCATACAAGTCTCTTGTTATCACATCATTCCAGCTGTAAACTACCTAGCCTACTCTGTTTCTGTTCGATTCTTTCGTCGCCAAAAGACAACAGTATCTGCTCCAACTTTCTCCGTGTGCTCAAGTGTGAAATTGCGGATATTCTGCTAATGATTCATGTAAGAAAACCAGCGAAAGAGCCTTGCTCACCTCAAGATCTGTATCATGTCCTAGACCATCTTCCCCAACGGTCTTCGGAGCAGTGGTCACAATAATCGTCTCTACGGTCCCCAGCCTCAGGAAAGATCGGATGATATGGGCGCCGCCCTCTACCATAAGAGACTTGATCTTGAGGTCGGCCAAGCTTTCAAGGAGAGCCGGCAGAGGAAGTAAACCTAGAATAGTTTAGACATTCGACAAGTCGCATTTAGAATGGCTTACCATCGGAGCTAGTTGATATTGGAATTACTTTGGCACCAGCAGCTTCCAGTATTCTTCTACGATCCAGCAATGTAGGCTCAGAATCCGACTTGCAAAATACCCAGGGGCGTCGGCCTACTCCCGTCTGATAGTTGACCAGCAGTTTGCAGGTAGGTTTGAGGCGCAGAGTAGTGTCCAGAATGACTGGTCGCGGTAGATGGTAAGGAGAACTTCGTGGTGGCAGATGTCTGGCTGAATAGAGATGATCAGAGATGGAAACTGGCTGTCGAGCCTTGGCGTACTGTTAAGCTGAGGATCGTCGTTCAGAGCAGTGCCAACTCCAACAAGAATCGCGTCATGTAGAGTTCTCATCCAGTGGGTCATAATCATACTCTCTCTGCCGCTAAGAATCAGTTGCTGGCCATTTTTGCCAGCAATTTTCCCTGACGGAGCGCTGAGTCGTGTGATTGAGATAGGGAATCATGGCATTACCATCCAAGGACTGGGCAAATGTCAAGGTTATGTGAAATATCTCCGAGCTTTGGTTCAGGGCAGAAGTAAGAAACTCGGGGGGATTCATGCTGGTCTTCGTTAACGGTTATTAACGTCGGGATGATGGATCACATGTTCATTAACATGGGCTGTAATGCTAAACCCGGTCCGCTTCGTCCGACTCTCTAGCCTGTTCTTTTATCTGCTCGTCCTCCTATTGCTTCTTCAGCATGTTGAAGCGCTCCTCTTGTGACAGAGTGTCCACCTGGACATTTTCGAAAGGAGGACCGAGGATGATCTCCAAGACCACTTCATCGGCTCTGGGGTGCAACAACTACTCTCTCGACTCTGAGGGCGATTGCAGGATACATATGTCAGGTTAAAATTCCACAAATCGGTCAGTCGTACCTTGTCCTCTCCGAGTCCAGACGTGGAGGGAGGATGGAATATGGTTGAACGGTCGCAGTAGAAACTGAATCCCATGTGCTTCTCTGACAGTGGTTTTTAGCAGGTCGTGAGTTGAGACGTCAGAGCACTGTTTCTGGCAAATGGCAAGCAAATTACGCGTTAATTTCTTTTCTTCATCTGTTTGCGGCTCAGGCCGGCAGGTCCTGGTTGAACCTCGTCTTCCCTGATAAGGCTTGGCTCGGCAAGAAACAGTTAATCCAGATCCCGACGGTCGACGAGCTATACGCATCGTCCCCACAGCGAAACTCGGGATAAAGAGGACGATGGACGATGAGAATTTCACCCTTTCGGCTGCCTTTGTTTTGAATTGCTGCCCATTGCTGGTCCTCGATAAGAGAACAAGAAGGAAAGAAGAAACCAGGCTAGAACTTGGACAATGAGAGGATTTGGACGAGAATTGAACGAGCAACAGCTCCATCTTGTCGCGTGGCCGAAAACGCTCACGTCGAGGAGTGAATGAGTACCCCACACACCTCCCGCACATTTTCTCGTATGCGCTGACCGGAGGACAGTGTGTGACATTGGTCGAGGCTTTGAGTGGTTTCGAAAGGAATTGGGAATACGAAGGTGTCACCAGATCATGAAACTTCTACGGCTGTTTGCGAAGCCGGCCTACTTAGTTTTGCCGGCCTTAATTATAGTCCCTGGAAACGGGGAAACAGGTAAAATTGATCGACTACGGCTTACATGAGCCTCTCAAATCGAGCGGTGATCACGTGTCTTTAACGCTCTTTTTAACGGTTAGCACAGTGCACTGCAGCAATGGGGCCTGTCGACAAGCACGACGATTCAGATCCCGGAAAGGAGGACCCAGAAGTCGATAATGACGACAATGAAGAGGCGGAAGATGATATTGCACCCGCCTCCGGAAACGGTGCGTGCTGTCTGAATCAGTTGTGGCTTACTTGACTGACTGTACTGCTAGAGATCCTTAAGAAAAAGAAGAAAAAGAAAAAACCCAACAAGAAGAAGAAGCCGGAGCAGACTGATCCACCGAGAATAGGATTGTCCAAATTTTATCCCGATGGCATCTTCCCCGAGGGCGAGATACAGCAATACAAGGATGAGTTCGTCAAATGTAGGTTCATGATCCACCGACTGATTTCTGGTCTGCAGCAACTCATATCGAGTTACATCCGAGGAGAAACGCTATAACGAAAAGCTGGCAAATGAAGATCCAGAAGAGACTTACCAAAACATCCGACGAGCGGCAGAGGTTCACCGACTTGTCAGGAAGCATGCCCGAAAGTACATACAACCTGGAATGACCTTGACACAAATCGCAGAGGAGGTATTGCTTGGTAACTTTAGCTTTCCTCGTCTAACTTTTCCTGCAAGATCGAGGCAACAACTCGTGCACTAGTAGAAGAACATGGCTTCGACAGTGGTATTGCATTCCCGACCGGAGTCAACAGGAATGAGATAGCTGTGAGCCCGTCCACTTCTACTTTGACATTTCAAGACTCCAGCTCTCGTTAGGCGCATTTTTCGCCCAATGCGGGAGACACTACTGGTAAGTATCTTTCTTTATCTGATCACTGGCTTAACGACCATCTAGTTTTACAGAAAGGTGACACGCTCAAGGTGGACTTTGGTGTTCATGTCAAAGGCAGGATAGTGGATTCTGCCTTTACGATGACATGGGAGCATACCTACGATAATCTAGTCGAAGCAGTTAAAGCTGCGACGAATACTGGCATACGGGTGAACTGGCTGGTTGTCATGCAATTAATCAGGCGACTGATAAAAATCCGTAGGAAGCCGGAATAGATGTCCGACTAGGGGAATTGGCTGGCTACATCCAGGAGACCATGGAGTCTTATGAGGTCGAAGTTGGTGGCAAGGTCTATCCTGGTAGGTGACATTACAGAATTGGACGAGATTCTCAACGTGTTCACCAGTCAAGCCCATTGCGAATCTCAGTGGTCATTCAATAAACCTGTATCAAATACATGGTACAAAGTCGATCCAACTGGTGAAAAACGACGATCAGACAAAGATGGAAGAAGGCGAATACTTTGCGATCGAGACGTTTGGATCCACGGGACGAGGTCACGTCGTTGAAAGCGTCAGTTTTAGAGCTCTCTCATTGGGATCTTCATTGACTGATCTCCCAGGGTGAATGCTCACACTATGCAAGAATAGTCGATGCTCCGAAAGTACCCTTGCGGTGAGTTTCAAAAACAGAATCCAAGATCACTCACCTGAGAACTTTCAAGTCTCACTTCTGCAAAATCTCTTTTGAAGAGTATCAACCAAAACTTTGGCACATTGCCATTTTGTCGACGCTATCTTGACCGCATTGGCGAGAGCAAGTATCTCCTTGGAGTATGTCTTTGTTGTTTCGTTGTGGACGATCGCTCATTCAGCGGATCTACAGCTGAATCATCTTGTTCAGCAAGATATTGTTCAGGCCTATCCTCCGCTGGTCGACCAAAGGGGATCGATGACGGCGCAGTCAGCTGTTCCTTATTCTGAGCTTCTTCTATTGCTGATTTTATACTCAGGTTCGAACACACAATATTGCTTCGACCAACAGTGAAAGAAGTCGTCAGTCGGGGCGACGACTATTAAGAGTTTATCATTGTTTGATGCCGTAGACATGTGAATGAATTTCGTCGATCAGGCGACAGGTCGGACCGCGCGGTTCGTCGCGGTCCGTCGCGGCTGTGTGCTTCGACGGCGATTTGTAAGACCGCATTAACAGCTGAGCGATTCCCCACAAATCTGAAACCCTTTTGGAATGCTCCCCCGTTATTATCTCCCATGACGATTCTACCATGGCCCTTCAAGCCCGACAGCAAGAAAATAGATGAAAATTCTCTGGCTGTCGCTGTCAACAATGCCAAGCAGCAACCCGGCTCTGTATCTCTACTACATTATTCGACACCGGGCAAATCTCCCCCTTCAGCTAGAGTGGATTCAAGCCTCAAGTTGGCGGAAAGACGTCCAGTTCGTCTATGGCATTTATGGAAATATGGATTCGTGGCTGCATCTAAAGGTGTGTTCTTCTGATCCGGATCTTGCTGGCTGGGCCTTTCATTCAACAATTTTCAGCTACTGAGTTGGCCGGAGAAGTCGTATATCATCATATTTGGGGTCCTCGTAAACGCAGCTGGTATGTGGATATTCGCAGGCTACGAGCACAAGCTGACTCTAACAAAAAAGGGGTATCGAAATGACTTTAATCACTTCATTAATGCGAGGAGCTGGAAGACACAGTCACCTTGTCGATATTGTACGTGTCAATCCTTTCTACTTGGAGACTTGTCTTGATCTCAATTACCAGGCTACAATACGAACATTAATGAGTATCGGGGGTTTGGTGCCTCTACCTTCCGATGCACTCGTCACACCTGTTACATTTCGCGTCCGCAAACGTCGGCTCGGTGGCATCTTGGCTCCACTGGACGCTGCTGAAACTGGACACAGAGAGCTCTCTGGAGAATGGGTAGTTGGCAAAAAAACATGGCAACGACTCCAATCCGAATGGAAAGCAACACAAACCAGTCAGAGATCTTCAGATTCTTTCGAGCATTCATCGAAACATGGGAAGAAGACGGAAAGAGTTATTTTGTATATTCATGGAGGTATTGCAGCAAATTGTCGCTTTCATCTCAATGCTGATCTGTTGTCAGGTGCTTACTATTTGTCCAGTGCTGCAGCGCAGCGAGTGATATCGATTCCATTATCCAAGTACACTGATGCTCGCGTCTTCGCTCTCGACTATCGTTTGGCGCCTGAAACACGATTTCCTGGACCACTTCATGACGTCGTCAGCGCTTACTTCAGACTGCTCGACGAGCTACATATCCCACCGGAGAACATTATAGTATCCGGAGACAGCGCTGGAGGTGGGCTGACGCTCGCGCTCCTCATGTATCTTCGGGACAACAGCTACCCTCTTCCTTCTGGTGCTATTCTGATGTCGCCATGGGTCGGTAAGTGCAAATTTCACCTTGAATTGTGCCGCCATTGATCTTATTTCCCAGATTTGACAATGAGTTGCGAATCCTGGGACTCGAACGCACCATTCGATGTTGTGCCTATACCGGCTCTCGATGACCACATGAATCCTGTCGCACTGTATCTGGGAGAAAATCTAGAGAAATACCTGACACATCCCTATGTCAGTCCCTTGTTTGGAGATTTCGAAGGTCTGCCTCCTCTTCTCGTCCAGTCAGGCGATGCAGAAGTCCTTCGCGACGAGATAACATTGTTGGCCCACAAAGCTTCCTTGGCGGGCGTAGAAGTCCGACATGAGCTCTATGAAGATGCTGTTCATGTTTTCCAGCTCTACCCTTTCCTGAAAGCTGCTGGCCGGTCTTTCATGTCAATGCGAGACTTTGTTCACAATATCCTGCCGCAGCTTCAGAGCCGGGTGCCACAGATGCTCGACGTCGACGCCGAGAAGGTCTTGGAAAACGAAATAGACAACGAGAGCGCATGTGTCGTTCGGGGCGACGGCACAGAAGTCGTTTCAGGCAAAGAAGAGGTCAAAGGGGAATTACAAGGCTTGACCTCAATCGAGACCTCGGACAGCGACGAAGACGAGCCGAAACCAAGCTGGGGTCATTCTTCGTGGTCACTGAATCTGACAGTAGATGATGACGATTCCTTATCTTCTTCCTCGAGCGACGACGAACCGGAAGAGAAAGAAAATGTTCCCTCAGGAAGGCAGCGCTATCATCCTGAGGCGGCGGTCCCTGCCAGAGCTGGTGGATTTAGACGTATTCGGTCCGCCATAAGTCTAATCATGACTGATCCTCTTCCAACTCCTGGGGCTAGTCGACGTCACAGAAGAACCTTGTCATCTCAGCTTCAGTCCCCTGTCCATACACATACTTTTCCTTACGTCGAGACCCCAGTGGCGAGTCCAGTGCCTCCGACAATATCTCAGACCAAGCCGCTTCCTCGTCCATCGACAATCGACCTTCCACCGAACCAATTTCGGAACATACAATGCTCATTACCTCCTTCACCCTCTGTACGACGGTCTTCTAACGCTGCACATTCAAACCATCCGGATATCTCGAACCTAGTTTTCAATTGGACAAATTCCGGGCCTGCCAACCAGACACTAGTGTTTTCTCCTTCAGAATCATAGGATTTTCGCGCATGATCCATTTCTATAATTATGTAGCTGGTATAATTCATTCTACGTTGAATACTTGTAATGTAAATACTTCCATTGTACACCTAGTTCGATTGCTGATCCTTGAGATCAAACGCTCGAATGACTTGAGGCCTGGATCTGTAAACCCTTTTTGTAAATCTCCAGCTCTTCAATTACATTCATCAATGCATTGCACTCCTGCACATGGAGCGTCAGTCAAGAAAGCGATACAAAACTTGCCACAAACCCAATTTCCGTAGATAAATCCTTCATAAAGCATTGTAGTCCCTAACCATGCGATAAATATGGTGAAGAGAATGAAAATCGGGTTGATCCAGGAATGGGGAAGCCATGAAGATCCGACTGTGACACCCAGCAGTATCAGCAGACAAAGTACAAAGATGGAAAGCTCTCGACGAGATCGGTGACGTGAAAAGCGGTAACATGAGGCCAGGGCCTGTATCGTTGTAGCGATGGACGCGTTTGACAATTCTGTGGTAACCTGAGACGGTATTGCATTTTCAGAGTCATCGGCAATGATATCGAGGGTGGCCTCCAATGCAAAGTGGTCCGAATAAGAGAAATCGTAGCCAGGGACTTGCTCTGTCATGATAACTCGACATTGGGTGCACTTGAGACTGGAGGAACTTTCCGATTTGGCAAATCTTCTGGGTTGACGATAGAAGATGTAGTCCAGACGTTTGCCCCCATGTCTTCGCGCATGAGGGTCCAACGGTTTTCCGGCAGAATAGGAATTGAGGGGCGAATCGGCTGTTACACCGAATCGTGAGATTGCTTCATGAGGTGGAGGAACAAGGCTGGACGTTGAAGAATTGACTGGAGGATGTGTAACTGCCCAGGAATCAGACAGACCGGCATGATCACGAATGAGTGTCATTGGGAGTGTCGTAGGAATACTGTTAAAGTCGCCGGCCTGTGCAAGAATGAGTTGAAGAGAGATCCAATCGCTGAATTTGCCTACCGCGATGACATGCCGACCTAGTTCCGCCGCTTGTCTGGCTAGCTTTGCAAACTCCCATGCATTGACCAGCCTGTGGGCTCTATTGTATTCGGGCCCGTCTTCACCACCTTTGGCAAAAAGCTACGCTGCAAGTAAGCCAAGCTCATCATCGAAGGGTGAAACACGTACATGAGTATTGAAGACCTGAACTTCACCCAAGCGAGGATGCAAAATTACGACGCTGGCAGCGGCTTTCCCGACGAACCAGTCACCAGCAGCGACATCTATGGGCGAACCGTTGAGGGAATATGGATGAATTGAGGATGCAATTATAGGAAACCGAGAGAATATGGCTAGACCAGCCCCAAGAGCTCCGCTGCAGAGGATTTAGCGTATTTTTGGAAATTTGAGAACATCGCCGACCTGTAGAAAAACTTTGAATGTGGTAACTTAGAAGATATGCTGGCTCTAATGTGTTCATAATCAGCCAGAACCCATATCTCCTGTAGGGCAACAATGTCGTGGGTGAGACGTGCTAGTTCTGTAGCTATGCCTTGAATTCGAGGTGCACGGTTTTTGGAAACATATTTGAGTCCCCTGTGGTATAATGAGTAAAGGATTAGGTCGGCTGAATGATAAATACCAGCAATTTAAACTCAAAACATTGACCTGGTCCGTCATAAAGCTGTGACAATCACGCATAATAATTTCGATTCGTTCGTCGGTCACTCATGTTCAAGAAGGACAATAGCGATGAACTCAGCCAGCTCTCAACCGACCTTCAAGAGCAGATTCAATGGCATCCTGGTGTTCTTCAAGTCATGCAGTATGCTCTGGACGTCTCAGCCATGGCATTTGATCCGCTGGTATGGTCAAGAATTCGCGCGAAGCCTTCATCCTGATGATTCTCCCAGGCGGGCCTTTTAGCTTACGGTGCGCGCAACCATTTTTTGATATAGATCTCGCTCACTAGATTTCAAAGGAACCACAAAGGGCCATATTCTTGTTCTCGGTCATCCAGGCGTAGACACTCACCTCGAGCTGCCAGAGTCAGGTGTCGGTGTCAAATTCCTCCAGTTCTCTGTCAATACCTTCAAACTCGTCTGCCTTGGTACGGTGTCACTTCCCTTTGAAATAACGCTCATTGATGCCCCTTAGATGATCAGGACAAGCTACATTTATGGGATCTTTCCGCCTATGGCCAACCCAAGTATCTGACTTTTGCCAAGTTTGCTCCAACCAAGTGAGATTGTTCATCGGTCGCATCCATTCAGCTTATTATCAGTATAGCTTTATCACGCTTTCCCCTTCTCATTCCCATGTCAGTCAAGCGGTTTCTAGCACCAAAGCGAACCTGATGTCTTCAGGTTTTCCTTGCTCTTCAATCTGGCGAAGTCGAGACATATGATTTGGAATGCATGCGGAAATCATCCTATACAGTTCCCAATATGTGGAAGCTGTATCAGGAAAAGCTGGCTTTGTCTGGTTTAACAGAGGGTGGCTCTTCACTGTCGTGCGTGATATTCTCTTCTTCATATCTTCCACCGATCTAGGTTCTAGGGCCACTCTTGTCGAGACTGTGATTCACCCTCGGGACATCAATCTGCTCTTTGTTGCTTATGCAGGTCAGCTTGGCAAGAAACGTATCGCTCCTGTTAACATTATGCACCAGGCGGTGTTATCTTATCTGACCTTGTAAGTTCTGATATATCATCTAGCTTTGAGACTCAACAGTTGTAGACCCAACGAAACACACTTCGCGTGTTCGAACTGGACTTACCTCCAGGTGCTCCTGGAGGTGCTGGTTACGGCGTCCCAGTGAGCTCGACTCCAACTTTGCCATAGCTTTGCCTCAGTCGTTTCCTAGAATATTCTCACTCATCGCCGACCCGAAGTCACCAGCTTGGCGGTACATCCAGCTGGCCATTTTTTCGTTGTAGGATACGCCGACGGTGCGTTTGCTTTCTGGGCTGTTGAGGACGAAGATCAGCCATTGTTGGTCAGGACGCTGGATGCGATGAACGTGAATATAGTGGATGGAGCAGAATTAGAGGCATACATGGCGAAACCTCCAGGTCCTCCGACAGCAGGACGAGAACCGGTCTTCAAGATGTCATGGAGTGCATTCCCAAATTCGTCCGACCCAAGAGGCGGCGAAACTGCACTAACTATCCTTGGAGGACTCGATATGGATGAAGCACCTGGAGTGAGCTCGATGTGGCTTCCTGCTTTCAATCCCTTGGATCCACCTGAAGGCACAGACAGTACAAGAACCTCACTTCATCCATTTCTTCGCTCTGCCATGCGCGAATCCCTTACACCATCAAACAGCTATTTCTATTATACGAAAGGCATTGCCCAGGACTTCTTACTTCTTCCTCGAGAAAACCCTCATTTCGGTGGCTCATTCGACCCGACGGCCATTTTGATCCTCGAAGAATCGGTTGGACATGCTCGAGTCGTTGAAGCGCACGAATTTCCTCCGCCTTCGTTTCTCATTCCAGTCGGCGATGCACCGGATTCTGCTGGATTACTATCACCGGATGCTCTGACACTGAAAGAGTTATCTTCGACGTTGAAGGATCTCCGATCGACTGCAGATCCCAAACCGCTTCGACTTCATGCTTCATTGTGGGATGCGTGTACTGGGCTTCTCGGTGGCCAACTTATCAAAATGGAGCGTGAACCTTATGACAGGATGATAGCCCTTCATGTCGATGATCCCATTTTACCCCTCAAAGGTGGACTGGCATGGACAGAAGAGAAGAAAGCCAGCGAGTACAAGATGTCCAAGGTAGTTTCACTTGGCTTTGTTCCACGATATACTGACTCCGGAGCAGTACCAACCTTCTCGGGTTTGCATTACCCACCATAGAGACCAGACTATCCATTTTAAGGATGCTAGTGCCCATCTACTTCTCGGAATCAGGCCTACTCCAATCGACCAAGAGTTTCCCAATCCTCTCCCAGAGCTGACGATTGATCTGCAAAATGTTCTGCTAGATCCTGCGATGCTCAAAGCGCTACCCAGACCTGACCAAGTCGGTATAACCGCTGTATACTTTGCTTCGGAATCATTGGAGTGCGCTGTTGTCCTTAACGCAAGCGAAATAGTCATGTATCGTCTAAAGGATCTAGCTGCAGAAGAGTCTTTGCCTTTTCGAGAAGCTGCAGACCCCGAAATTTCGATACTGGAGCACATCTCGAGACCCAAAGATCGGCGATTCTCTCCATTTTATCTTTTGTCGCCTCAAAGAGGTTCACTTTCTGCTTTCGCCATGTCCGACGTTGGTGAGTGTTTTCTGTAGTCTCGATCTCTGCTTTCTGACAATTTCTTCATTAGGTTTCTCGGCCGCTGCATACAGTGATGGATCCCTGTTTGTGTTGGACATGCGAGGTCCCAAGGTCATTCTCAGACATAGCATAGACGAAAGCACCAAAAGCAGCAAGGGCAAGAGCAAGCATTTCGGTCGTGGTTCTCGTACCGAAGATATGATCTCTTGTTTGGTATGGACCATCGGTCCTCTCGCTAACGGTGAGTAAATTATGTTTGTGCTTTCACCGGACCTTATTCTTGTATCAGATCCACGTTCATCACTACGCCTGATTGCGATATACCAGTCTGGCCTGATCTTGATATTTACTCTTGTACGTGGTGGCAAGCCGTCCAAATGGTCAGTAGAGGGAGACCCCGTGAAATCGGAAGTCTACGCGAAACCGATTCCGAATGGAAGCTTTGTTCTATCGGCCAAGACTGGAACTCCTTGGAAAGCGGACAGAACAAGGTTCACCGCTGCTATGCAATCGACGTCCACCGGTGGTCATGTTCTATTTATCGCTACCAGTGCCAGAGGTGCTAGGTGCTGCCTCGACATCACTGGAGATCGAATTGGTAAAGTGGATTGGGAAAGCAATGCCGGTCCTATCGTAAAAACTCATGTGATAGAAAGAATGGGTATGTTCTCCTCGAGTCCGTTAGCCCTTCTCCGACTTGTTCATCCAGGATCCTATGCTTTGGTGGCTTTCACTGAGGCTCATCAAGCCCTGGTGTACTCGATACCGAATCTCGAATTAATGCACCGTTTCCCTCTACCAGGGCATCCCTCATTGTAAGTTCGGATTCTCAAGTTGAGATCTGGCTGACTGATATCAAGGCCACCTACTGTCGATGATACCGGTGATTTTATTGTCTGGGATAGAAGTCCAACGGCTGGTGCGATACAGGAAGCAGTATATGGCACATTGTTCGACATTCGTCGAATCAACACACATCCCGAAGTTGACTTTCTACCTGCCAAGCATGGTGTCCCAGCTCAACCTCAACCGGTGTCTGTGGGACCAACTTCAATATTAAGTTCATGGTTCAGGTTTGGGCAATCAATGTCTGGTCATGATCTTGATGTTCTGTGTAAGTAATATTGTACAATTGCTGTCGGTCTAAACTGACCCTTCACAGTGGGAGGGCCAGACAGACCGGTTCCCGAAAAACCAACAAGATCACTGGATGCCGCTTCACTTGCCGCAGTTGTGGGTACAACCCAGACCAACATGTACGAACAATTGACATCTGCACTGAACGAAAGAGGGTATGTTTCATTCGCTCATCGTGGATCATTTGTCCTTACGGTAAACCTCAGGCAACTGTTAGAAAATCTCGAGGAGAAATTCAACGCTCTAGAATCTGGGAGTCGCAGTATGGTTGCCCAGGTAAACCATCTACCATTATTGAGAGTCCTCCACTCAATTCCTTTTTTTTTAGGCAAAACGATTAGCGCAAGAGCAGACTGCCAAATCGTGGCTTGGATTCTAAGTAGATGTATTGATGTATTGCCTAAGTTATTTTGAAGTTGAAGCTGAATGGAATATTCGTATTTGGCCAGATTGAACCTCTGATAAAAATCTAGGATCGTGGGAGCGCGATAAGCATTCGCTTCCGACCTGCCCCTCTTGTTTTCCAATAGCAAGAATGGCACCACAGAGCCACGATTGGCGTCGGTCGCGTCGCCATATTACTTGTTCTAATGCAAACTTTCGACCAAGGAATCCATTCTGCTCAATCTGGTGCAACGCGTAGCATCTACCAGTTTTAGAAAAGTTCAGGAGCTCCGCCACCTGCCGAAAACCCTGGAGCTTCTCATGACACTCTTCGAATCCTTATCTCTGGAGAAAGGTGATATAAACAGATAAGCCAAATACTAAGTTGTCCCGCTACCTCCACTATGTCTTTGGATGTGTCTACTGTCCTTCCAGCTGGCGCTGGTTATGGAGTTGGTGAGCTGAATATGTTCGTCTTTTGTGATCAGATTTGACCGCGCGACTCTCAGTTGTCGGTGAATAGTATTTAACCACAAATTCAAGGAAGAGATTGATGTCTTGGTCGCTTAGGAATTGGCTTGTTTTTTAGTGCCTTCATGTTGTCAGTTGGATTCTTTCCAAATTCTTTCCCTCGTGAACATTGAGCGAGGGACCAGGGTTTTGACCGGAATCCAAGCGCGATACACCTCCTTTTCTCCCAAGAATTCAGAAGAGTTTAGTTCCGCAAGTAGGAGCGTGAAGCCTGGCCTGATAGCATCTGGCATAGTCTCAGCGGTAAGATTCATTTCCTGTTGAACTTTGTACATCTCTAAGCATACATTTTAGTGGACTTGGGCAGCGACTTTAGTATGTGATACATGCCCTCTTTTTTATCGGCTTTCCTCATCGCCTCGGCAGCTTCAAAGTAGTGCAGTGGCATACAAATTTGGTTGGTCTGGCCCAGAGTCTATCATGAAGCGCGATTTACCATTGAATAGGTATCTCCGGTCCATGGTGGTACGCTGGTGCGATGATGACTTCCTTCCCTCTACAAAGGGTCGCTTACTATCAGCAACTTTAGCTGGGGCAACGATTCAAGGCGCGCAGTGACTTTATTCAATTGGAAGCAGCTGACAATCTTGTTCAACTCTAGTCTTGCTTTTCGCAATGGTACATAATGATTTGAATCCTTCTCATTCTCACTTTCAATACTCATCGACCTTGTAATTCAGTTGGCGGCCAAGTTGAAGCTGAATGCACCTTAGTAAGTGTCATTCTTTACATGTAACTTGTCTGATTGTATTCAGCGCTCACACTTGGCTTGAAATCATCGGCGTTCGATGGGGACAGGTGGGTAATCCTGCTGCCTTCATTTCGCAGCTTACCATCAATTAGACGGCGCATCTTGTTTTTATGTTTTTCGGGTAAGAGAAAGCGAACAGTTCAAAGTAGAACCTTAATATTTGCGCAGCCTAGCCACCAACATAATCGTAAGCTCTATGTTAGTTCTAGGAGGGTCTGCAACGGTGACAGACCTGACTGGGATGAGCACCATCGCAGTAAGATGCCCGCTTGAACTTATGACCATTGGCTGATAGAGAGTCAGTCATGTTTCTTGCTGCCTCTATCGGTATCGATATATGTTTTCGTTGGTGGGATGAGGTATTTCAAACCGACTCAATAAAGGCCTCTTTTCTGACGAACCCTAGATCAACTCTGCTTTGCGATTAGTAGGCCGTAACTCAAATCGGCGGCTGATGCTAATACGGCGCTACTAGCACTCACACCACTGTTCTGTTTGTCATTATCCTTGTAAGACTCTGCTCCGATGATGTTCCTCGCTTGATCTCGCTAGGTTTTCGTGTTCACTGTCTACAGTTCCAGTGAAAAGATCGGGAGTCCAACGAGGATGCATGAACTTCTTACGGCCGCAGCAGCAGCTAATCCTGTACCCGGGAATGCCCAAGGTGACAGCCATTGTTGCATCCGCTTTTTGAGCTGACTTGTCATCAGGATCTTATGTTACTATGCGATCCAAGAATGGCTTGATTTTCGGGGTTGTCAGTTGATCTGTTTTATCCACTCTGTGCCTCCTATTCAGACCACCTTGCAGATCAACATAATAGGCAATTTTGCGACTGTATTTCAAGACCAAGGTAGTTTTTTTAGGCTCACAGGAGCCAATATTTCAATTCTGTTACTTTAGCATACTGGCAAAGAGCGATTGCCAGCCGTCCTGCGTCCACTGTGAAAGCGTATCTGTTAGGTGGCATAGCATGGTTTGTATATCTTTTTTCGCGTACCGTTCAACGTATCTTATCTCCGGATAGGTTCGCCATCCCCTTTACAGTGCGCCACACTTGGGTTTGCTTCCACTATTGTGCTGAATATATACTTAGATGGCCACGACTCTGGGGCTGGCTGCTGTCGCACTACGTGGTGACCCAGACATGAAGATCCTAACACCTGCCGACGTTTCTGCTGGACTCCCTGCTGCCGCTGCTGCTTCCGCTTTATTGGGGAAATCTGGGGCTGTCGCGCTTTTGATTCTGCTCTTTTTAGCAGTTACATCTGCTATGTCTGCTGAACTGATTGCTGTGTCATCTATTCTGACGTACGACATTTACAAGGTCAGTCAAGTGGCTGTTTTCAAGCACTTTACTCAGCGACCTACTTTAGCGATATATCAATCCCACTGCCAACGAGGCCCAGATACTCCGGATGGTACACTTGATGGTCGCTTTCTACGGCGTAGTCATTGCAATCTCGGGCATCATTTTTTTCTATATCGGAGTGTCAATGGGCTGGCTGTACCTTTTCATGGGCGTCCTGCTTGGTTCCGCAGTTGCACCCATAGCTCTGTGCATCACTTGGCGCAAAGCCAACAAATGGGGATGTATTGGAGGGGCGATTGCGGGCCTTGCAGCTGGGCTAATCGCCTGGCTTGTTACGACGAGCACTTTGAACGGTGGCGTCATAAATGTTACTGTGGGCGATTTTCTTTTCAAGAATTTACTAATCTCACAGCTCTGGAATGTTTCAGACAAGCGGAGGTGAGTGCCCTCAGCAGTAAATGCCAGCCATTAACGTGTCCTAGGTGACTTTGAAATGTTAGCAGGAAATTTAGCCTCTATTGGTGTTGGCGCAATCATCTCGACGGTCACTAGCATTATTTGGCCCGATGACTTTGACTTTGAGTCAACTCGAGCCATCAACAGGACTGCAACCGTCGGTACAGACAAGGAGAACCTGGATTCCAACGAAGAGCCTGAAAAATCAGACCAAAAGCAGGTCCTTCGGCAAGCTTCCGTCAAATCCGCCTCTCAAGTTTCTGATACGGAAGATGAGCTGGATCTCAACAAAGCTTTCCGTTTCGCCGCCTGGTCGTCACTTGCGCTTCTCCTGGTTCTCATTATCCTGATACCACTTCCTTTGTTTTTCGCTTCGACTGTGTATGGAACACAGGGATTGACAGCATGGGTTGTCATTGGGATTATCTGGTAAGCTTCAACTTGCCTATCGAAACTCGGCTGAGCTCTTCACTAGGACTTTCTTGTCTGCTTTCACGGTCGTGCTATACCCATTATGGGAGAGTCGCGAGTCACTCTCACAGATTTCAAAGGGAATTGTCAAGGTAAGCAAGCCTGAAATGAAGGGTGATGGTTCCTCAGAGCTTCATAGGATATATTTACACGCGGTAGCGGCAAGTACAAAGAGTCCAGCGAAACAGCCACTACCGCTTGAATGGGACAATGCACTAGATAAATGCTAGCAGATAATACATCCTTCAGCTGTTGGTTTTTCTAACCTGACCTCAAGCCGAGCCACCAAAGTATCAGATGAGATGTAAGAATTTTCCCTGTTAAATCATTTTGAGCCCAAGACTGTCAGTAACGAAAAAAGACGTACGACAATAAACTAGAAGCGACGAGAACCTCCTACAGACCATATGAGTATAGTCACAAAAAGGCATCGCTAAATAATCTCACATCTAGCACTGCTCCGATCTCATATGTTTGACCATTGCGATGTCTCGCCCCACGGGGGATCAACTCCTTCATATTTCGCAACGAAATATCGATTAGTAACGGCGGCCGAAGTTGCTGCTTGTGAAGGTTGAAAAATGAAGCCATAGCAGATGGCTCTGGACGGCCTGGTGAAGCGACAGATTTCTGAAGGGAGGCATCTTCTATTATCAGGTTGCACTGAACAAATGTCGGCGGGCTCTCCTCCAGTAAAGCCAGTGAAACTGACCAGCGTGGTGTGTGTAGCTTATTCTTATCAGGAAGAGTCGCAAAATTGAGAGACCAAAGACGACCTGAGAGCGACAGTCAGACAGACCTTAGAGCAACAAAAGCTATGGGCTCACTCACTTCGCGCGATGAATTCGACACTGACTTCTTTTGAGACTCGCATTCTTTTTTGGAAATGATGAATCTCAAGCTGAGTCATGAATGACACCTCGTCGTCTGGTGACGTTTTGACCGTAATCTGATCTGGCCGTACAGTTGTGCCCAGAAGCATGTCGTCTGTGCCGGATCGCGCAGTGAAATCGGGAGAGTGCCGCAGTCGCTGGAATAAAGGTTCGTCCGCTCGCTGCAGACATGCGAGACGAATATCGGAGATTGTGGAAGGTGTAAGGGGAGCTGAGAAATGTAAAAACTCGTTTATTATCTCGTCGTCTGCAGGTTGGCTCCCCGCGGGTCTATTGAGAATCGCCCAATACAAGGGAGTGTGCCCTTCATATTGCTTGGACTGCATAAGCTCTGAAAAGGTCATTCCGTACGAGCTAGATGCTTCTCTACACCCATCGAGGACGCTACGAGGCGTCGGTGGACTTGAATAGTCGACGCGACACAAGTCTTTAACAAGACCAAAGATGACGGCCTTTATCTCTTCTTGAGTATCATTGGCGCTGTCCTTGGATTTGAACCAAGAAGAAGTACTTTTGCCTTTACCCGCTGGTGTCGAAGATCTGGAAACTTCCCGGAGGTTACGGGAAGAAGTTGAACGGTATGGGCTCGGTGAAACTGGATTCGGTGAAAGTAAGTCCTGAGGTGATACTGGAGCACTTCCAGCAATTTGTCGTTTGGAATCGGAATGAACTATTGAAGAGGACGGAGATAAGGGTGAACTCGGTGAAAAGAGGACATCGTCGTTGTAGGCAGGCGGGGCATCGACCTCGTCTGCCTTTTCGTATGATAACACAACCTTGCTCTTTTCAATGATCATGGTCGTCGCCGAGCAATGAGCACTGCTTCCCGAAACGACGAGTTGGAATTATTATTAATTATTTTACGAACCCCGCTCATGTCCACCTACGAGAATCTTCATCGTCAATGTCGAACCCTGGAAAACCTGTTTGACTCGAAACTCACCTCTTATGCTCAGCTAGTCGCCGCAATTTCTGCCCCAAGCCAAGATGTCGAGGCCTCAGGCTCTGGTGAACGCTGGCGAGACATGGAACAAGAACTGGATGACCTCTTGGAAAAGGTACGAATCCTTCGTTTCTTGCCAGAGACATTCATTTTCCATCAGTTAGAAGAAACCAATGAGCAGCTCGGAGTCCTGACCAGCGACCCGGCTGCGCTTTCTCAGTCAATGCTACGCGCTGTCCAGCGACATCGTGAGGTCTTTCAAGATAATGCTCGGGAACTGCGCAGGACAAAGGTTCTTTTCAGCTCTATACCTCGGATTCACGACCAACATACTTTAGGCTAGTGTAAAGAATGCTCTGGACCAGGCAAACTTGCTCAGTGGGGTGCGAAACGACATTGAGTACGTTTCATACTGAACTCTGTCCTTGTATTCAACAATCTTTCCTAGTGCATACAAATCCTCGGCTTCAGAGTCACTACTGGCTGAACGAGGAAGAATCGACAGTTCTCATCGAATGACAGACGACATTTTAGAGTGCGCCTTCGACTTTTTGTGACACAAACAAATTAAATGACTCTGGTTTCAGACAAGCGTACGAGACGCGTTCAGAGTTTGCTCGTCAACGCTCGTCTATTGCTGGAATGAACACTCGTATGATGGGTGTCATCAGTAGGCGAAATTCTTGGTTCCAAAATGCATCAAGTTGACGTGCCACAGACACCATGCCTGGGATAAACAACCTTGTGTCCATGATAAAGTCGCGGCGGCGGCGCGACTCCATAATAATGGGTGTGATCATTGGGATATGCATCATATCAATCCTCTCCTACATGTGGTAGCGATCTAGTCGCTGTCCCATTCCACCTGTTCTTGTTTTTGTTTCCTTTTTGTCCTTAATTCGGCATGCTGCCCTCTTTTGAAGATTTTCCAGTTCTCTTCCAGCCGTCGTACAGCCCCCCATTCTTCCTCTGGTAGGTCGTCGACCCACTCTGTCTCAATCTTCCAACCTTTGACTTGCGCCACCGTCTGAAGCATCGTCAACGTCATCTCAGTACACTTCTCGACCCGGTTGTAATCTGATTCGACAAGAATCCGATTGGCTGAGCAGCATTTTATAAGGGCGACATGATTTGCTGAGCGGCTGTTGATCACAGTCGACAATGAGAGGAAGACGTTGGGGTGCTTTTTCTGAAAACCACGGTGAAGCTTTTGAACAAGTTTGGAAGCCCAGCGAATACCTGAATATCCTGCCACATCTGCGGGCTCAATCCACAACTGTGCATGTCGATGCTGATATTTCTCCAGCGCCCCCCATGCTTGGTCGACATCTCGTTCAACAGATTCAGGGTGTTTGATCCTGCCTTGACGCTATGGAAGCTAACATTTCGGCCCAACTCAACTGCGAGCTCCAGCTGAGCTTCTAGAATCGCGACTTGGTGGGTAATTGGGACAGTGAAAGAAGATAGTTCTCGAGGTTCGGCGTAGTAATCGAAAGGGATGCGAAAGGCGCGATCCAGACCCACCTCGCCTAGCATAGCGTTAGGAAAGGCAGTTAAATTTTGCCTTAGATCTCGGAGGACGTCTTGCAGGAGGATAGGCTCGGGTAGCAGGGGAAACAGTCGTCCAAATTCACTCGTGTCCTCGGGGCTTAACATGGCCCTGTAATGTTCTTCCTTTGAAGAGGCTGAATCAAGGGCGACAGCTGCGACAAACCAGGGATGATAACCTGACATGTTCAATAAATGTCTGGGAAAATCTGCCGAGTCTCACCAAAGCAAGGAGTGACCTTTTCAGGGTATTTTTCAGCCAGTTCTCGAACAAGCTTCTGGTCTGTCGATCTGCTGGCCATGGCACAGATTTTTATCTTGAGCGCGTCCATTGAGCTCGTAGTTACTTCTGAATCTGTAGGGTGGCAATGGACGTCGATTATATGTTCGATCACTGAATCTGAAGGCAGAAAAGTGGCCATCGCAAAAGAGTGCAGTGATTCACGTGCCACTTGCAGAGCTCCTCGAGTCATTTTATGCTGGTTCTCCGGCAATTGGCTCGTCGCACCCACATCCTGGTCAGACAAATGTCTCTGGATACATCTCCTCCTCCATACACCGGCTCCCTGAATCCATTGGATAAAAGTGCTTTCCAGAAAACTATTCCCATTCTCGCTGTTCGGGTTCCTGCAGCTCAAACTACTCTCGCCATCAAGTCGCCAATATTAAGAAAGTGGGCATGAATCACCATACTTCCTATATTCTGTTGATCATTGCGAAAGATTCACTGTCGATATCCCCAAGATTAGCGCAGTTGTGAAGGTGGAAAATGCCAATGAAAGACTAGTCCTTCTGAAAGTCTCCGACAAGGGTATTCTTTCACAACCTCGCAGAATTAACGTGGAATGATAAGTTGAAGATCAGCTCAACTGTCTTCGGAATGTCTCGATTTCATAACTACGCATTGCAACGGTTTTGTGAACTATGGCTTGGCCCTCAACTACGACTTTTGGTCCACCTGTACGTGAGTGCCCGAGTTCATTGTGGCAAGAGTGTCAATCTCCTTCCTAGCCGATATTCTACATGCGATTCTGCCTGAACATCTTCGCGAGGAAGCTCCTGTAGGCTTTGCTGCGATCGGTCACATAGGTATACTGTTGCTGCTCCTCCCTCTCAACGTCTGATTGTCTCGAATAGCCCACATGAATCTCAACGAAGACTACCTGCCATACAAACATGTCATTGGCCAGGTGTTTCTCGATGTCCGTGATGCCTTCTATAGTTTTCGTTGCCTAGGCTAACACACAGGAGCAGAAAAATGTGTCCATCAAGACAGTGGTCAACAAGCTGGATAACATTGATAATCAGTTTCGAGTGTTCAAAATGGAGCTTCTGGCAGGAGAGCCCAACTACATTGTCGAACATGTCAGTCATTCTCTCGTCCATTATATGTCAAACAATGATTGTATCTCTAGCGAGAATCTGATTGTCGATTCACCTTTGATTTCTCAGAGGTCTACTGGAACTCGCGACTTCAAACGGAACACGGCCGTTTTGTGAGCTCTCTGTCGTCAGAGGACGTCTTAGCCGATGTATTTGCGGGCGTCGGCCCCTTTGCCTTGCCCGCTGCCAAGAAAACTTGCGCAGTGCTTGCCAATGACCTGAACCCCCAGAGTTTCAAATATCTGTTGAAAAATATAAAGGACAACGACGTTTGTATCTCTAATCTATCGATACGCGCTTTCTAACGATTGCGATAGTTGACTGGCCTTGTTCGACCTTTCTGTGAAGACGGAAGAGTTTTCATCAAGTCGGCGTTTGCCCGTGTCCTGGAAGAGCCTTTCCCACCATATACTGGACCAAGACGGAGCAAGACGAGTGAAAGAAGAATGCAAAAACTTGTTGCCAAAGGAGTTGCCTCTGCGCTAGAATCCGAGCCTTCAAATCTACCACCACGGAAGAGAATTACCCAGTTCGTGATGAACCTGCCTGATACGGCGATTCAATTTCTGGACGCGTTTCGTGGTGTTATTTCAGCCCAGGATGCCAGCGTATACGAGCAAATGCCTCTGATACACTGCTATTGCTTCACCAGGGAGCTGGAACAGGAACCTGCTGAAATTGACATCCGGAAGGTGCGGAAATCCGATCCCGTCAGCCCTTTTTGCTCAAAACTGTTTCAGCGGGTCCAAGAAAGTCTAGGAGAGTCCGTGACTGAAGATGTAGTTGTCCGCCGAGTTCGCTCTGTAGCTCCAGGGAAGGAGATGTACTGCATTACTTTTAGATTGCCAGCTGGGGTGGCGGTTTCAGTTTCTTGATTCGGCGTCGTGAGAATCGAGAAAAGTTTGATTGACTATTGTCCCGGTTTATCCCACTTCGTTCATTCCGCCCGTCTGGTTCCTCTCTTTGTTATACCCATCCTAGACTCTCATAGACCTCTCCAATAATGTTTCCCTGGCCCTCATTTCTGCCTGTGGTCCACTGCGATTCAACCCAGCCGTCAGTCAGTCGTGCTGTGTCGGCCTTGCAGTCGGCGGTTTCCGTACCAGAAACTGAGATAAAACGATGGCGGAGGACATTCGACGCCAATGCAAAGGTTGTCAATGGCGACAAGTGAGTCTGCTTCTAGCTTCCACGCTCATAGACTCAATTCGTCACAGATATCTCGACCAGGACAGTTTCGTCAACGCCATCGCCCCCAAGGAAGACTTGTCCAGAATAGGTCGCGCGCAATTCGGTATTCTTTTCAGAGTCGCCGACACCTCAAAACGTGGTCTGCTCTCCTGGGACGACTTTACGGTCTTTGAGACCCTTTTGAAGCGGCCCGATGCGGATTATTGGATGGCATTTCAGTATTTCGACGTGTGAGCGAGGTATATTCTGTATTCTTTCATCAACTCATCCCTCTACAGAGACAACTCCGGCTATATATCATACGAGGAGTTCAAAAATGTATTTAGTGCCAATATTGGACCAGGCGCCATTCCTTTCGACTTTGATTGGTGAGTTTTCGCCTCTGTCCTTTGGCGGAACGCTCAAACGCGTGAACAGCGACTGGGTGAAACTATATCTCGGGAAGAACAACGGCTCCCATGTGTTAGGATGTAAGGAGCTCGTTCTGACCAACATCATGATTTAATGTCCTATGAAGATAACGAGTTCACTCAGCTGATGAAGGGGCTGCAGGGAGAGCGACTTCGTCAAGCCTTCAAATACCTAGACAAGGACGAAGACGGGTTCATTCGTCCCGATCAGTTTAAACAGATCATCCTAGTATGTTTAAGCATCTTCCTGCTTCCTTCAGGTTTCTGACGTGACCTCAGGAAATTGCTGGCCATAAACTTTCCGATGCCGTCATAGAAAGACTGCCGACTCTATGCACCCTTACACCTGGACAAAGGATAACCTACTCGGAAGTCATTGCATTCCACAATGTTATACGAGGTATGTAGCTTTGCTACTGAAAATCGAATGCTACTCATCTGGGCCCGTAGAAATGGACATGGTGGAGAGGTTTGTATCTAAACGTTTTTCAAAAGCCAATTGACAGTCGCCTTTAGGATCATTCGTGAAGCGACAGCCAAGAGCAAAGACGGTCGTATAGATCAATCGGATTTCCTAAATTACGCCTCATCTAGTTCGCGCTACAGCCTGTTCACTCCGATGGAAGCCTCTATCATCTTTCATTTTGCGGGCAGAGGCATTGGTGCTTCGCGTCTCGCCCTCATCGACTTTGCCCAGCTCTTGGATCCAAGATGGCAGGCACCATTCGAACATACAGAAATAATTGGGGCGCCAAAAGTATCATTTTTGAACACCGTGGCGCATTCGACCTACAGTTTCGTCCAAGGAGGTAAGGAATGCCTTTCCTTTGTGTTACGTTCGAACTCACTTGTTTCCAGGGGTCGCTGGGGCCTTTGGTGCTACTATTGTTTATCCAATAGACATGGGTGAGTGTTGCTTTCGTAGAATTCATTCATCTGCTCATATGTTCCAGTCAAGGTATGAAATCACCTTTTTTCGCTGAACTTGTGTTCAATATAGGATAGACCAGGTATGTTCCCCATTCTAGGTTGTCTGTTGCGAGATCTGAAATACTGTATTCTCTAGAATGCAGAATCAACGTAGCACTGTCGTTGGACAGATGTTATACAAGAATAGCTTGGATTGTGCCAAGAAGATTCTGCGGAACGAAGGGCTCCGGGGCTTTTATCGCGGGCTTGGTCCGCAGCTCGTGGTATGTCAATTGAATTTCTCATGCGATGCACGTTGAATCGAGTTCGTACACAGGGTGTTGCCCCAGAGAAAGCAATCAAGTTGACTGTCAATGATCTCATACGATCTCGCACAACCGATCCTGAAACGGGAAGGATCAAACTAGGTTGGGAGCTGGTCGCTGGTGGTGCTGCTGGTGGCTGTCAAGTGGTAATTATAGTCCAGCGCCAGGTCAAGGTGTTTTCTGACGCTTCCTTCCTTCAGGTGTTCACCAACCCACTGGAGATTGTGTATGTCCGACCGACGCTTTAACGACCACGAGGTCTAATCTTTTTTGATAGGAAAATCCGTCTCCAGGTCCAGGGTGAAGCCGCGAAGATGGAGGGCGCTGTTCCCAGAGGTGCAGTCCACATCATACGGCAACTTGGTGTCCTCGGCCTTTACAAAGGCGCCAGCGCTTGCTTACTTCGAGATATCCCATTCTCGGCCATCTATTTTCCTGCCTACGGTCACTTGAAAAAGGACATCTTCCATGAAGGGTACAATGGCAAGCAGTTGTCGTTTCTGGAGACACTGGGTGCTGCTGGAATAGCGTGTGTTTTATATCGTCTCGATGTAACTGACAGGACTGAATGATTGTTGCCAGTGGTATGCCTGCTGCATACCTCACGACGCCGGCAGGTCCATATTTCTTCCCGTCGATTGTTGGAATCTATCTGACACAATTGGTTTTAGATGTCGTGAAAACCCGGCTACAGGTCGAAGCGCGTAAAGGTCAGACTCATTACAAAGGGCTCACTGATGCTTTTGTGAAAATCTGTAGGTTTCTCGTGCCAAACGGTGGCTAAATACTGATTAATCCACAGATCGCGAAGAAGGATTCCGAGCCTTGTACAAGGGAGGTCCTGCACGAGTGCTGAGGAGCAGTCCCCAATTCGGTTTTACTCTGCTCGCCTATGAGCAGCTAAAATTACTCGTGCGTCATTTTTATTTGTCAGCTGAAGGATGTCTCTGATTGGTTGTCCAGTTACCCGTGAGCTTCCTATTGGCCGTTGACTGCCGTTGTGGACTTGACACTAACCCGTGCTTATGTAGTTCCCCTGGGATGAGAAACCGCGACAGATTGAGACCGCCTTGACATCTCGACCAGACGAGCTGTCAAAAGTCCGGGCTCGGAATGCATTGAAGATTTTGCTGGATGTGCATGGAGACTTTGGACGAAGAGCAGCGAGTTCAGCTGCTTCGGTTGGGATCTCTGTTACACGGCCCTGATCTGTCACTATACAATTTATAGTCAACCCAGCAGCTTGGGACGAATCAGAAAGCAGCAGCCAGCGGTGCAACTGCATGACAACCCGAGATGACCACCGTGAGAATCGATCTGATAGCTTGTTGCACTGCCAAGCAAGAAATGGCTCAAATAAGATCGACTCGAAAAAAGACCGCAATTCTCCCACCTCCCCTTTTTCGTTCCCTTTTTCGTTCCACTTTCTTTTTTTTTGTTCGACGGTCAGTCCTCGGCAACTGTAAGAGACATGAAGCTCATTTTCTTCCTCAGAAGCGCTTTGTCGCTTTCCCTGCTCTAGATACTCCATCTACTGCCAGCCAGTTGAACTTGTCAGCGTAGACCGCTCTTTTTCGTTCTACTCTCCGACTTTTAGGCACCTTTACCTTTAAGCAGCCCACTTTCATTTATCATGAAGTCATTCTTTGTCGGCATTTCCTTGGTTAGCGCTATCGCTGCGCAGTCGGTCAATGGCCCAATCAGCTATGTCACAGCAGCAGCTACTGCTACAGCTGTTTCTGCTGCTCCTACTGTCGATAATGGCTCCTCTGGTACCACTTCCTCGGCGCCTTCGCAAATCACAGCTTCCCCGTCCTATTCGGGCTCTTCAGCATCATCCGCCGACTTTTACTCTGTGATGCCTTACAGCTCATATGAAAGTGGAGGTTACAAGAGTCTCCAGTGTGGTTATGGCTACTCAAGATCTTCTTCCGACGGTTACTGCTATCCTGAGTCTTGGTACAACACTCAGTTCCAAGGATGTTACGCCACAATCATCATCAAGTGGGTTTCTTGCTTTTTTGATCATCTGATTTACTGATCGTTTCTTCAGCGAGGGCAGCAATGGAGGCTATGGCGGTTATGGCGGTGGTTACGGCTGCGACAACTCGTACAACACACAAACTGAAACTGAAACTGTCACCATGACCGAGCAGCACACTGTGACAATGACCGATGTGAATTCTACTTGTTCTCCATTCACTACCTTACTCATTCTTTACTTCAGGTCCAGACATACACTGTTACCATGACCGAGACCATGACGGTCAAGGAGACCCAGACAGAAGTGCAGCAAGTCACCGACTTCAGTTTGTGATTTCTTCTTGTGAATTGATTTTGGGCTGAAATTTAATGCAGTGACCATCACTTCGATTCGCGTTGAGCCAACCACTCGCGTTTGGGTCTCGACTGAGATCATTGACAACACCAAGACCGTCGACCACACATTGACGGCTACTGAACAGCACACCATTACTGATCTTCTCACCCAGTATGTTTCAATCAACCTTATCTTATTCACCTGATAACATCATTTTCCAGGACAATGACTGACACCGAAACGCAGACCATGACTGATTTCGAGACCAAGACTATCGTGAAGGTATGAATGGCAACAATGTACCCAGTTCTGGTTCTCTAACAAGCTTCTGTAGCCCACTACGTTCACCAGTGTTTGGGTCAGCACCAAGGTCATCGACAACACCAAGACCATGTTCGAGACGTGAGTGACAATTTCAGCTCCGGACACCTTGATTGACATCTCCCTAGCCAAACTGCTACCATCACCGACCAGGTCACCAGCATCGAGACTGCTACCAAGACGGAAACCATGACTGACGAGGCAAGTTTCATTTTCATGATGATAGCATTAATTGACCTTGTCTCTTCAGGTCACCGTTAGTAAGGATATTCCCTTGCCAGAGATTAGATCAATATTCACCTCGATCCACCTTAGCTGACACCAAGGTCTATGTTAAGCCTACGACCATCGTTTCAATCTACAAAACGACAGATGTCATTGACAATGTAGGTTTCTTTCCTTGAGATTCGGGATTACACTGACTGACACAATGGCAGACCAAGACAGTTGAAAACACGGTCACCCAGACCATGGTTGAAGATCACACCTTCACTGCGACGACGACGTACGTCTCGACCGCCACCCAGACACAAGTGGTCCAGGTTTGTACTTCTAATTTGGGTTATGTGGCTTCAGTCTTATCTTCGGCTAGGAAACTGGTCTCTCGGACTGTCTCGGAAAGTGCAAGTCCCAGTACTCTTTGATGCCCGGAAACAGCAACAGTCAAAATACATACGCTGCAGCATCGTCGTCGTCGACCGCTGATTCGAGCTATGCGACAGCAGACTCGTCGAGCAGCTATGGTTCCAACAGCTATGGCTCTTCTGGTTATGATTCCAGCTCTTCTGGTTCCTCTTACGGATCGTCTGGCTCTTCAGGCTATGGATCCTCAGGATCTTATGGAAAGTAGGGGATTTCTAATCCAGTGCTCGTGTTCACGCTCTCTTCATGTCGAATTAGATTTGTATTGCTTTCCACCACAGACGGACGGTTCGTTGCATACACAAGGACTTGACTTTATACCAAATGTCGCTGCTTTTTATATATCGGTACTAGATAATTCTCGAGCATAGTCTCCACTCTTTACGGGCGACCAAGGTCGACCCCTCATTCTTTACTTCAGTTGCTCTCTGTCCCTTGACATCGCAGCATCTATAGTTTTGCAATAGCACTTGGTTGCTTGCACGAGAAAAGGGATTAAGTGGTGTGACATGACGTGATTTCGCCTTACCTTGACCATGCCACTTGAGGTTGCGAACCCTTTGTCGCTCGAAGCAGATGAAAAAGCCGAGTATCTGATCTTTTTTTCGTCTGTGGTAGACGGTAAGCTCTGGTGTCCTGTGCGTCTTTCTTCGGTTGGCAGCGTTGCATGAGTCTGATTTATGGTCCTCAGGATTGCAGGTACTGCTCCCAGCTAGATACATTATGATCCACAAACTGATGATCGCAGGGCAGTTGATGAACTTGTGCAAAATACCTTTCGTGGGACCGACAGCCCATCAGCGTTGATGTATTTCGTAGGCAAGTCAATTGACCCATTTTTTAACCCCATTTTAATCGCTTGCAGGAGACAAACCGACGTGGGTTCAAGGATCTCTGATGCCTCTGATCATGAACAGCTCAATAATATCTAGATGGAAATCTCCAACAAATATTTTCCGCGGGGAACCTTGGAAGGTTGAATCAGTACCGACGATCATCAAAATGAGAGATGTAAGTGTCTGTTCGAGTTGTTTCAAGACATGACGGACTGCATCGATTTAGGGAAAAGAACTGGCTAGACTCGATGATGAAGTGACGTTTGGGAAAGACTTGCCTGCTTTCGTTCGCGGAGACTAATGTCTACCGACGATCCTTGGTCTTTGATATGTAGTTTGGAGTCTTGGAAGAGTCCAATTTCAATTTCGGCCATCTCCGAATCGTCTACATTCCAAGGTCATTGTATTGACTCTATTGAAGGCAAATTTTCGACAGGTAAGCAATGATCGTTGATTTGCGAACGTTCAGTGGTCGGGACGATGGCTATCGCTTCCAAATTAATCTGTGTAGCGGGAAGCGCAACTTTGTCTCATGATCTCTCTAGCTTCAAATCCGGTGCTTACGATAATATTGGGGCGGCAATTCATGGAATCGCATGGTAAGGGCGACTCGAGCAAGAAGAGATCGGAACAATCCATAATTTCTGAAACAGTGAGTTGACTGTTTTAAAATATAGTGGCCAGGTAAATCGAGGGAATATAAATACCAGACTGGGGGGGCGGAGTGAGTTACCACCGCCTCTGTCCTTCGACCAACATGGCGAGAGAGTCTCCGATTTTCTCTATTTCTCGCCACAATTCTGCCCAGCATTTTTTATCTGTCGCTTATCCCACTCTGACCCGAACTCTACGACACGAGAAATCTGCCAACATTGTGCTAGCACATGCCCTCGACAGGACGACCCCCGACTACATCCTGACCCGATGCAGATTTTTGACTGAAGACGAGGTGAATATGTCGACCGAGACCGACCCTCTGAACGAAGTCTTCTGGCTTACATTGTGGACAACATCGGGACCCTCTGAGCTACCCAGGCTCGACATCGTTCTGGCTTGCACAAAAGGCGCTTTAGGCAACCATCCAATTTTTCTATGGAGCCCACCCGATTATATTTTGACGGACCGCTGGCTGTCGGAAAGAATTAAAAAGCTGGTCCAGTATCTGGAGAATTGCGTTGAAAACAGACGTGTTTTCTCTGTATTTGGAAAGGCGCCTTTGATAGAGGAGTTTGGAAGGTGCTGGGCGCATCTGACAGGTTTCCAGCTTCATCAACAAGCGTTCTATGAGGCATGGTTGATAGAATGCACTCCAGCTTCTTTCAAAATGTCACTTTATCATCTACCACATGGACATGCCATACGACGAGCCACCGCTGTTGATCAGAGCGCAGTAGCTGATCTTTGCAAGGGCTTTTCCGATACCACGGTAGTTGAGCGTCTATAATCAGCGCCCAGGGACTGATTTTTTTTTTTCTAGATCCACTTTCAGCTGTCCTTGGACGGCGCCAAAATTCAAGCCCAAGAGCTCATTGAAAAGGGCCAAGCCTGGCTGTATCAGGTCGAGTCCAAAGCTGTGGCTATTTGCACAGTGACTCGAAGCTCTTTATGCGTCTCAGCAATCACCAAGGTTTATACAGCGCCTATATGGCGCATGAAGGGATTCGCCGAGCACCTCGTACGCTATGTCACTAAAACGTACGTCAAGACCCTTGTAAGGTGAAAAATACTCACCTTGGAATTTAATTCCAGGCTCTTCCATTGCGGAAAACACTCGGTCGTGCTCTATGTCGAGAAAGGAAACAGAGCGGCAAGAGTTTACGAGCGTGTTGGATTTATTCTACACGGAAATCCAGACGCAGAACTCTTGGAGGATGCCCTGGAGCTAGGTTTCGAGGGTGGAGAGATTGGCCATTGGTAAAGGAGGTGGCCCAAAAAAGGGTTGAAATTGTGGCAGAACAACATAGTCATCCGCTACACCCACTTTATGCTCGTATAAAATCACCACTCTTACCGCCCGTTTTCTTCGACACATAGATTTCACCAATTTCCATCTCTTTCCCAGCCACAGCCTTCAGCATGTCCCATACTGTTAGCAAACCGATGGATACAGCAGTAAGAGCTTCCATTTCTACACCAGTCTTGCCTTCAGAGGACACAGTTGCGCGGCAGATTATGCTGTATTCGATGATCGATGAATCTGTAGCATCCGGCGCTTGTATCGTTTTGGTCTCGGGGGTCAAAGTTACAGAGACATTAGAGAGAGCAAGAGGATGGCATAAAGGGATTAAATCAGAAGTTTTTTTGGATCCCATAATAGCGGCTAGCTGAGCAACAGTCAAGGCGTCGCCTTTTCTCCTTGCTTTTTCTCGTTGAGTATCAGATTCATCATCGCCAGTAGAATATGGAGAGACAATGAGGTCATAAGCAGCTTCGGGAATGGATATTCTACCGGTAGCGGTAGCTGTTCGTTTGGTAATCTGCTTGAGCGAAACGTCGACCATTGTGGGGCGACCCTTGTGGTCGAGATGTGTCAGCTCACGGTCTGAACGGACGCTTGATGTGCTCAGTCCTCGTATATGACTGGTTATTCTTCCGTTGAACCTCTTGAGAGGCGAAAATCGGCGGGTGACAAGTGTGGCGCTACCTGCTCGGACCAAGGACCAAGCATTAAGTGACAATGCCTGGGCCGAAAATGAGACTCAACCTCCGATGAGTATCATGGGTCGATTATGGACGACGTCGATGTCTTCCATATGAGCGTGCTTCTCAAGCTTTCCGGAGACTGCTCGACCGATGATTTGGAGCAAGTCAGCATCATTTGCACCGGAGCGCATTCGGTCTCGTAAGGAAACTTCCGTAGCGTCAAAAAGACAGACCTGATGATGTATCAACTTGAATCCACTCAGTGTAGAGAATGAAATGGAACCTTGATTTGCCCGTCTGCCGTCACACGAAGTCGATTACAAGATGAGCAAAAGTGGTCCGACATGCTACTGATAAAGCCAAAGCTTCCAGTGTAATCGGGAATTTTCCAAGATCGAGCTGTGTCATTCGTCTCGTCAGAAATTCTTTGCACGTTTGGGTGACGGGCAGATATGCGCTCCAAAAGCAGGTCCGAGGGAATCATCTTCTCCTTGTCCCATTGATTGCCTAGAATGATAGTTAGAGATCAGGTCGCAATTCGAATGGAAAACGAACCCGTGAATGGCATGAATTCTATGAAGCGCACAGAAAGAGCCTTGTCCTTTGTCATTTCCACAAAGTCCAAAACTTCCGAGTCGTTCAGGCCTTTCACGACGACGACGTTGAGTTTAACAGATTCCAGAGACGAAGATGATAAAGCGGCATGCAGAGTTTGTAAAACAGCTTCATGACCTCTCCGTCTAGTCATTATCTCGAACTTGAAAGGGTCCAAAGTATCAAGACTGCACGAAGTTAAACTGAGATCTGGGATCGAGCCTGTCGCTACTTGACATACCTGATATTCAAGTGAGATAGCCCATTTGCTACGAATTCTGGCAGACGCCGATGTAATGCAAGACCATTCGTAGTCATACCGATAGCGCGTAAACCGTACTGTCGGAGGTCATTGAGTGACGCTGGAGATATTCGAGATCTAAGCATTATTCACAAAGGACGAGTAACATACCTATGAGATCACCGAGGCCCTTGCGCACTGTAGGTTCGCCGCCAGTCAACCTTATCTTAGTAACACCGCTCTTCACGAATAAGGAAGCTAGACGGATGACTTCAGCATCCGAAAGTATGTTCGCAGATGGAGAAAGCTCTATTCCTTCGCTAGGCATGCAGTAAAAGCCTGAAATGGTCTTGGAGTCATATCATTAAGAGAGCAGATGGCGCACATCTCAAGTTGCAGCCTATGTCGGCATAAGCATTGAAAGACCTTTCTCGGAATGACACGCACGTTCAGTAAGGCTTATCCGCAGATAATCGTGACGACGGTGAAAGGAATCTATCAAAACGGGCGATATAGCATCCACGGCCGCTATTTTGGCCTGCAACAAGGGATGAGAACAGGGACGTGAATTTTGGTTGGAATTGACCTGGATTCGACTCTTCAGGTCGCTTCTGAGCAAAGGGGATGTGCTGAGATATCGTCTGCACAAAGAAGGGAGAAGTCTCATGGCTGAGCAATGGCTGAAGCGCTCAATCACCTGACAATCTGAGTGACGGCATGTGAACGGAAACGACCGAGAAATCGGGGTTTCAATTTGAATCCCAGCAACCTTATACCGCGCACCCACCACCAGGACAAAAAAAAAGTCACTCAACGACAAAATGGTGAGCATCCTCGCTGGCTGCTGGGATCTGCTCGGTTACTGACTGATGTTGCAGGATTCCTCCAAAGTCCCGGTCAAACTCGCTAAAGTCACCAAGGTCTCTCTGATATACCCGACCAACTCTCGCATTTTTGCTCAATTTTCCTACAGGTTCTTGGGCGAACTGGATCTCGTGGTGGTGTAACACAAGTCCGCGTTGAGTTCATGGACGACACCTCACGGACAATCATCCGAAATGTAAAAGGCCCTGTCCGCGAGCAGGACATCTTGGCCCTCCTCGAGAGCGAACGTGAAGCTCGGTTTGTCGTCCTCTTTTTCCCTTCTAGATTATCCCGGTAGCTAAAGCACATTCTTAGCCGTCTCCGTTGAATCAATGCGACCTTACATGCGACCTTACAGCTGCATTTTCCCCCCGGCGTTTTGTGTATCTTTGGCTTGCATTTTAATAAATCCATGCACTACATATACAGCATCCATGATTTGAGTTGTCTTGCGTGAAAGAAATCTCTGCAGGCTGCAGCCAAAATCTAGGACCCTAAATAAGACCGTCACGCCGACCAAGTCACCCGCTGACGTCAACTGAGCCCAACACTGAACAGCTCTCTCTCTCGTCACGATGCTGGCTCGAATATCACGCTGGCCAACCAATCCTGTGTTTCGCAGTATTCACAGAAGGCCAATTTCGGTTCAGGTAATAGTGAAACAGCTGGCTCTTCATTAACAGTCTCAAACGATAGTTTCCAGTCGCTATTACACGGTTCCCCAGAGGCCAAGTCAGCTGGAGACTTGGATATTCTTCAGCATTCGCGGCTCGTTGGCCGTGGAAAATACAGTAGGTGTTAATCGCGCCCCGACGTCGTGTCGCTCACTTTCGCTCTTAGTCCACGGATTTGAAGTACATCATGTTCAGCCATCCAAGTTGGAAGAGTATAAGAAAGCAGCGTGAGTTGTCCTCCTGAAATCCTCGATTCTTCTTTAACAGGTTGCCAGCGAACGCTATTACACTGGCATTAGGGACGACCCAGCTCTTCACGTCAAACTATCGGGCAGCTGGGAGACGACTATCGGAACCCAAGACACCTTTTACCATATCCTTGAGTACGAAAACTATGGCGGCTTTGACAAGACAACTCGCCTCATCCAATCTTCCGAGGTAGACCATTCAGATTCGAGTTTGCTCCGCTGATAAGCTTGCCAGCACTCCAAAACATACCAAGCGATGCTGCCATACCTGACATCTCGAACTTCTCAACTGAACCAAGAGTTTGCTTTCTTCCCAACTGCTCCACCTCACGAAGAAGGCGGGATATTTGAGCTGAGGACATACGAACTTCAACCGGGAGCGCTGCTAGAATGGGAGCATGCATGGCAAGCCGGTTTCCATTCCTTGCGTACCCAAGTTTTTCTAATGTCCCTATGCAGGCGAAGAGGTATCGAAGCCCGGAGGAAATTCGTAGCTCCAGTCGGCGCTTGGTTCTCACAGATTGGGCGACTACACCAGGTTCATCATATGTGGCAGTATCCGTATGTCGTCAGTTCCAAGAAGACACCTGTACTGATTTTGTGACTGAAAGGAATCTCGAGTCCCGAAAGGAAACCAGGGAGAAGGCTTGGCAACTCGACGGTTGGGCGGAGACAGTTACAAAGGTAAGAGGCGAGATCAAGCTGACCATAGAGACATTGGTTGATTCGGTCCACAGACATCGCAGCTCGCGAAATCAATGGATTCGTTTATATTGACCCCATTACCGTTCAGTCCGTTGAAATAAACGGACGTTCTGCACATCTGAAGCCGCGCAAAGTCTGAATAATAATAACTTGACAAGATTATCTCTAATTTTCACTCAACTGTGGGTTCGACACGACAAATTGTTCTCGAGGTTGGCATCAAGACATCATGGCTGATAAAAAACGTTTCCAAGCGCGCTGGATGTCGATAACAAGATACTACTGTATCGTGAATGAAAAATTTATCTGCTCTTTTGGCTGAAACCTGCTCCTGAATTTGAAACAAATTTTGAGCCAACGATCGGCCGAGGAGACATTGTCGGCCCGGAATCTACCGACCCCTTTTCCTTTAGCCTTTTGCAACTGCAACCATTACCTCTTACCGAACCCTGTCCACCCCAAGCACTGGGCTTCTTCATGGAGTGGCACGAATCAGACCAGTCTGAGGATGAGAACAATAATGAATCACAGGCAGCTCGGAAGAGGAGCAGTAGAGGTGCGTCTGTTCATTTTTGCCGCTTTTTTTGCAGCTCACTCTTTCTCCTTCAGCCTGTGACCAGTGTCGGAAAACCAAATCGAAATGTTCAAGAGGAAGCTCAGAACAGGATCAATGTAAAAGCTGCCAGACTGCTGGAACTGGTGAAGTGGATCTCTTCCGTCAGGGAAGCCGTTGTATCTGACTCAACTTTTGTAGCCTGCACTTTCCTTGGTATCGTGCCTCACCAATAATTCTTTCTCAATCTCATTTTTGTGTCAGGACCCAGCTACAAGCGTGGACCTCCAAAAGGTTATATTCATGCTATAGAGCAGCGATGGCACCAAGTCGAATCGCTGCTGGGAGCTATCATGCTGTGCCAAGAGCCCCGTGTACAAAGCATCGTTTCCGACCTGCGTCAGGATGATTTGGCCAGAGAGATTTTAGCCCGGGTAGATATGGGTCCATATGTGAGTTGACTGTTTCACTTCCCGTCTTTCCTTACCGTGTTTTACCATAGGGTCCTTCTGGTCGACGACATCATCCCGCAGTTGGTGCTACAAAAGAAGATTTCTTCGCGTCGGTGCTCAGGAGTAATGAATCATCAGTGTCAGCACCTGGACCACCCCGAGATCCTACTCGTTCAAGAAGACAGTCTCGAGTGTCACGCGAAAAGGTCTCAACGCAAGGTGAGTACTTGTGTTAGCTTGCCATTTCTCTCAATAATTTTCAAGATCGAGGACTTTCTGTGGTCCCTTCAGCAGAATGGCAAGATAGCCTCTCCCAACGCTTAGCATCATCCTCTGGCGCTTCTTCTAGCTCGGCTACCTTCGATACAATGGGTGCCCCCGTATCCCAGAGACGTCGATTAATGCATGACACTTCGACTCCAGACTGGAATCGCATGTACACCATGGAATCAGGTTAGTGACATCACTTGTCGACATTTTGCACTTGCTCAGTCTTGGCTCAGAAGAAGACCATGACCTCCCCGAAGCTCTAGGGTCTCTGTCTCTCGACGAAAATCAAGAGGTTTGAGTTCTTGTAAATTTCACCATTCGATGCTCACCCACTTAGATCCGATTCCATGGCCAAGCAAGCGGTCTACATCTGATCAGCAACAATGATCGTACTGATAATCGACATGAAGGAGGAATATGGTCAGTTTTCTCCATTATGTTCGACGACAGCACCCTTAACTTGTACCAATAGGAGTCTACCTATGGCCCGGGTCTGGCCGCCCTCGAAAGAGCACCACGCCATCCATTCCTTTCACGAAGAAGATTTCGAAGTGCAGCTGCCTCCAATCCATGTTCAGGACAAGTTGATAGACCTTTACTTCACGTACATTCATCCAGCCTTTCCCGTCATACACAAATGTCGCTTCTTGGCTGATTACCAAGCCAGGAAAACCCGGTAATGCGCCACTCTTTGGGTTGAACATGGAGCTTACATCTTTGGTCTTAGCTCAGCATCTCCTACCGCTGCTAGTCAAACTTCCTCCTCCCCGCGACCCGAGCCATCGCAGAAGATTTCTGCGATGCTGCTTTTCTCCATATTTGCGCTCGCTGCTAGATTCTCTAACGACGAATTACCGTTTCCTTCTCCAGGAAGGATGTGGGAGGCTGGGTGGGATTACGCAGCTCGAGCTCGCAATATTTTAAGTCAGTCCATGTTCTGGTCCAGATGCCCGAGACTTACCACCAAGGATAGCTCAAATATTTCAACATTCTCGTCCATCGACTGTACAATCGCTGCTGTTAATGGGCTACCGAGACTTTGGGATAGGTAGTATGGAGCAAGCTTGGATCTATATCGGTGAGGATCGATGCTCTGCCAATCCTTATGACTCATTACGACCCAGGTTCTGCTATGCGAATGGTCAGTCTGAAATTACTTGCTGTACAGCTTTCTCATTGTTGCTCAGGCGATAGACTTGGGTTTGAATTGCAACTCTGACAATTGGAAAGTCCACGGCCATGCCTTGTTTTCTGCTCAAGAAACACAAATACGACGCCAGATCTGGTGGGCTTGTATGATTGCTGATCGGTATTAGTACTCTCCCGTGAAGGTTTGACGTGGCTGATTATCGTTTTAACAGCTATGGCTCAATATACATGGGTAATTTTAGCTCGTAAACTTTCTTACTTTGTGACTTGACGTTTATCCAGGACGGCCCATTACTATCAGGGACGATGATTTCGACACACCACTTCCAGAACCTGACGAGGTATCAGTCGAATTTGTTCAGATTTCTGCTGAATCTCACCCGGGCTTCAGACCGATGATCTGCCCTGGCAACCTTTGCACAGCGACAGCATCAATGTAATTTACCCACCGACGCCTGCGAAAATCATAGCGACTTTGACTGAAGTAGGGAAATTGGGCAAGTGATAGATTGATTTTGACATTTTGTTTTCGAAACTGACCGGCTGCTTTACAGCTGTCATTGTAGGAGCCGTGATCTCACAGGTATATCCTGTTCGTCCAATCCCAGGACAGTCACGACGGGAGGTTCTGGTGACTTTGGAGGCACAATTGGACCAGTGGTATCTGAACCTACCTCGAACATTGCAGTATGATGTTGCAAGTCAACGAAATTTACCTCCTCCTCACATCTTGTTCCTTCATATCCGGTATTGGGGAAGTGTACTTCTTCTTGTGAGTGATTCAACGGAAGCTCAATGAAACGACTCTCACCCATTCATTCGTTTCAGCATCGTGCATTGTGAGTATTTTTCGGACTAAAGTCACAGTGTCTGATTATTCGGCGTCGGTGTAGCATCCCGAACTGGAAAGGGTAGGTTTCCACCGCTAACCGCTAAACTCCGAACAAAGTCTTACCCTTCTTCAGGACCGACGCTACCCCACGTAGTTCAACAATCGAGCTCAAGTCATTTGACCTAGCCCAAAGTGCTGCTAGCCATGTCAGCGCGATAGGTACAAGGGAAAATCCTTGCTATTGTTCTGGGGCTCATTGTATTTTCACAGCTACTGCGCTCCGGGAAAATTTCACTCTCAAACGATGTTCTCCATTCTTGACCTCGTACATGTTAAGCGCAGGGTATGGTTCTTTTTTTCATTATCAAGTCTGATGTTGACATTCGCGGGATCAGGATAATGCACATCGTGACTTGTGAGGTCTCCGTTTAGTTTGTGTACCAAAGACTAAGTCCATCTTTTCAGTGACGTTACGGCCATCGAACGTGCAAGCTTCCCTTGGTTTGAGGCAGTGTATGGTCGCCCTTAAGGATATGGCGGTAAGGGCCCCTGACACCTCTACGTATTTTGAGATAGAATCTCACGTCAAAACAGGTTGTTTGGCCCAGCGCCTCTCGGGCATGGGATTTACTCAGTGGCGTGAAAATTGGTGTCGACGACGGACATACATATCCCCCGAACACCGCTGAACGTCACAAACGAGATGCAGACCATGCTTTTGGTCAAGATGAGTATCTCCGACGAGATTCTTATGGCGTTCCCCGAGCGGCCAGACAGCTTCCCGGACATGGAGATTCTGGTGTTCAAGACCTTAGTTCAAGGATCATGGCAAACATGCTTGGATTAGAAGTAGGTGGTCTGGAACCGCTCCAATTTCTTCCGGGCTGGCCTCAGAGATCTGTTCCAACTTCTTCGCACCACCACCATCAGCAGCAGTCACAACATTCCCACTACAACAGCAATCAGATGCCTCTTTGGAATTCCTGGAACAATGAAGACAGACGAGAAAACGTTGAAATGTCCAATGGACATGGGATTGGGCAACCAAACTTTAGCCAGTGGGAATACACTGGCATCTAGAAATACATAGCCTGCTAGAAAAGGCCTAATTGTAACCCCAGGTTTCCAACTGTCCATCAGCAAGTGGGCGTCAGTCGGACCAAATTGAAAAAAAATTATCAACACCGTCAATAAGCCACAACTTCGATCACCTGGGCACACAACCGCCCACAGCAGTGGTACGGACCAAATTACATGTTTTTCCGTCGTTCAGAGGCTTGTAGTCGAGAATTCAAGTCTCAAACCTAATTAGAGGGTATACTGGATGTTCTTTAAAGATGGAAATGAACAAGGGAGGCCACAAATGGGGCGCTATTGTATTTTCGAGTCATTTGATCAGCCAACTTTGAGCCACAAACATGTAATAATGGCCACAATTTCGCACAAGATCTCGGCCAAACGGGGCGCAAGTGGACCTACATACCGAGCTTGATTCATTGTCAAACTTTTTCCTCAGGGCTCCTTCTGCCATCGATGTCTAACCTCCGCAACATCCTCAATCCAGCGGCAGACGATGGCGAAAGCAGCTCAATGTACCATAGGTGTGCTCAAGCGTCCGATATTCAAGAAAAATGCTAATTCTTAAAAGGTTTCACATGGATGTGGACTCACCGCCAAGACTACCAGAACCGCCTTCATCGCCAGGTTCGGTGACCAGCGCGACAGTGGATGCTGTGGAAGAGGTTGAACATCCTGCTGCAATCCTTTACGACCCCAAGGACCATGCACCTCACCCAAACTGTCCAGATACCCTTGACTGTCTTCCTGATACCGAAGGGCGCCCACAACATACTCTTCCCGTGATTTTACGATGCGCCATCCTTGGAAGCCCTCGGAAGCGACTCACAATACGTGAAATATATGCAGCAATGGAGAATAAATATGCTTATTACAAGACCGCCGGCTCTACTTGGAAGGTGAGTCTATAGTCAAGCAGCAATTTTCACGACCTTTTGAATTTCTTTTCCTTCAGCAATCTGTTCGGCACCATCTCTCACTGAATCGACTTTTTGAACGTCAAGCTCGACCCGTCACTGACCCTGGCTTTGGTTCGTACTGGACTGTTAACCTGGCAGCTCCTCCTGGTACGAAACGGCCACGAAAACGGGGTCGAGGCAAAAACAACAATGCAGACGGTGAAGGAAAAAGACGTGGTCGTCCTCGAAAGGAAGACTTACCACCGACACCTCAGACGCCTTCTTCTGCCACGACACTTCCTTCTGCGGGACCCAGCAAAACAGTTCAAGATACAGAAATGACACATTTCGATATCGACGGTGGAGGGGGACATGGGTCTCTTGATGAAGATTATGAGAGTGATGAAGAAACGATGCAACATCCGTTTGAGCGTCGCACCTCTCTAGTTCGCATGCAGCTTAGTGCTTATACTCCATCATCGTCTTCCAGCTCAGCATTGCCCTCTTTTCCGGGTGAAGATGATTCAGCCAACGTCATCGAAAGACTCGACATCGAAGTTTCAACTCTTCGACGTCAAGCAGCCGACGCAGTACAAGTTTCGATGCGACTCACAGATCAGCTTTCGCAAGCCCAAGCAGAGGCTTCAAGAGCGAAATCCAACTCGAAAAGGCTTGAAACTCTCTTGGCAGAGGAGACTATGAAGCTAAAGATGGCCAATCTGAATGCCAGAGAAGAGACGGAGAGAAGACGGTTGGCAGAGAATGAGATAAGGGCTTTACAGCAGCAGTTGGTCGCAGGGACTCTTTCAACGGGATAGGACTTTTTTTCTTGACAGACTCCGTAATTATAGTTATTTCGCAGTACTTAGACCGCTCTGTAGTTTTTTTTTGTAGCTTTTTTGTAGTACTGGACTTCGGAAAAAAAAAAAGTCGCTGCTGCTGCAGCGGTGCACAGCCACCTCGATTTTTTCCATGGCTGTTCCAACACCAGGTCGTCGGAAAACCGCGTAGGTCGTTCGTCAAGGAGCTCTTTGACAACTCTGAATTGTTATCAAGGTTCAAGAAAGCTCGTTCTATCGCTCCTTTGTACACCGGTGGTCCCGTCGCCGTCACTCCCGATGGTCTCAAAATCGTCACTTGTGTCGGTGACGATGTTTTATACACAGACGTTTCCACTGGGCTAGAGATTGGTCGTTTCGCCACTGTATGTTTCCGATCACTAGGTGGAGATGAACTCACTTTTTTCAGGATTCTCAAACAGTCACTGCGCTATGCATTTCCCCATCTTCAACTCATCTTGTCGTGTTTCTGGCGTCTCTTGTGCTCAGGATATACGAACTTCCAACGGTTCCGACTCCATTGACTCAGCCAATCCGGATCGTTTCCCGTGCTCACGAAGCTCCTGTTCATGTCTGTAAAATCGACCCGACTTCAACATATCTCGCGTCAGGCTCTGCTGATGGGGTCGTCAAAGTCTGGGATATCCTTCGAGGATACGTCACTCACGTCTTTAAAGGCCACGGAGGAGTCGTCAGTGCTCTCACCTACAGCTATCGTCTCGATCCGTCTTCGGTCACCCAGAAAAAGACGATGCAGCTCATCACTGCTTCTGTGGACACTCGTATTCGCATATTCGAGCTGTCTGCCACTAGTCGGGACAAGGCGAGCCTGAAGCCCGTAGCTGTTTTGGAAGGTCACGTCTCAGTACCTCGAGGGATAGACGTTTCTGAAGATGGAAAATGGATGATAACTGGAGGAAGAGATTCTGTGGTTCTCGTTTGGGATATATCGAAAATGCCGTCTACCCACTCCAAAAAGGGAAAAGAGTCTGCCCCGAAACTTATCAAGACGATTCCCGTGCTGGAGCGTGTCGAAGCTGTAGGGTTTCTACGACAAGATGAAAACCTACCAGGTGCATCGTCGGTGGATCGTTTGCCCTTTTACACTGGTGGAGAGAAAGGGATCTTGACTGTCTGGGATATCAACGAGTCTCGAGCATTATTCTCTCTCGGGAAAGAGGACACCAAAATCTCTGATGACCAGGAGGAACAACGCCAAATTGTGGACATCATGTAAGTTTGTTCCTTGTTTTGCACTTCCGATGCTCATTTTCTTTCAGATATACACCTTCGACTTCTACGCTTGTCTCCGTGCACGCCGACCAGAATATCCTCTTTCACTCCATCTCCACTCAATCGCTCGTTCGTCAACTGGTCGGATTCAACGACGAAATCGTTGACGCGACCTTTTTGTCCGACAAATCCACTTCTCCCGACTCTCATCTCGCTCTCGCAACCAACTCTTCCCTGATACGAGTCTATTCCACTTCATCTCTCGATTCCCGTCTTCTAGAGGGTCACGCCGATATCGTGCTATCTCTAGATCACAGTTCGGATGGGAATTTGCTCGCGAGTAGCAGCAAAGATCGTACAGCACGTATATGGGCACCGTCACCGAACAGTCAGGAATATCGATGCGTCGCTGTCTGTGAAGGTCACGCTGAAAGTGTCGGTGCCATCGCCCTGTCTCGTCAAGGGACACCTCCACGTTTCATCTTTACTGGTAGTCAGGACCGGACTATCAAGATGTGGGACCTTTCAGAGCTTCCTTCGTCAGAAGTTACCGAACCTTTACGATGTAAAAGTTTGAACACCCACAAGGCTCACGAAAAGGACATCAACTCGCTTGATGTTTCACCCAACGACAAGCTTCTTGCGTCAGGTTCTCAGGATCGGACAGCGAAAATCTACGAGATTGATTATTCTTCAGGGAAAAGCATTCGTGGAGAAATCAGATTGCTCGGGGTCTGCAAAGGTCATAAACGGGGGGTCTGGAATGTTCGTTTTGGTCGTACAGAGCGCGTCCTTGCTACGGCTAGCGGCGACAAAACTGTGAAACTTTGGAGTCTGGATGATTTCTCGTGCGTCAAGACGTTCGAAGGTCATACCAATTCTGTTTTACGCGTCGACTTTCTCAATCAAGGCATGCAACTGGTCAGTGCGGCATCGGATGGATTGGTCAAGCTGTGGAACATCAGGGAAGAGGAATGTGCTGCGACTTTGGACAACCATGAGGAAAAGGTTAGCAATATACTTTTTTCCCTAGTCTATTATGCTGATTTCGATAGGTCTGGGCTTTAGCAGTTAGCACTGATGAAAGAACCATCGTTTCGGGCTCTGCTGATTCTGTTGTTACATTCTGGGAAGATTGTACTGAGGAAGAGCAGCAAGAGAAGGAGGCCCAACGGGAAGACATGGCTGCCAAGTCGGTGATCCTATTTAAATGTTTGACGTTGCTAACTTGTTATTAAAGGGACCAAGATTTCCTCAATTATCTTTCCCTGAACGATTATCGAAAGGCGATACAGCTTGCCTTGGCCATGGAGCAGCCCGGACGATTGTTCACGCTGTTCAAGACCCTCCGGACATCCGCCTCTACTGCGACTACCTTTACAGGAGATCCTGCTGTTGACCAGGTCATTCGCACACTGGGCGGGTCAGACCTAGCGAAGCTTCTTCGTTTCGTTCGAGACTGGAATGCCAACGCGAAAAGCAGCATTGTTGCACAGGCTGTTCTATTTGCTATCTCAAAACTACGAACAGCCGAGGACATCATGAAAGCTTTCGAAGATGAGGCCTCAGAGGGAAAGCTCATGTCTGGCAAGCTAGGCAAAGCGACGAGCTCTGGTAGCACAGCGCTCAAGGAGATGGTCGATGCGCTTCTTCCCTATTCCGAGCGACATTTAGGGCGAATCGATGCTCTGTTGCAGGACAGCTATATGGTTGATTATATCTTGTCGGAAATGGATGACGGGATGCTGGGTACCGACTTCGGTACGGAGATGGATGTAGACTAGATGGTTTCACAAAAGTACACGTACATATATCTCTATTATTCTTTCTGTAGCTTGTAGCTCGTCTTCAACTGTGCCAGCTGACATCCACGAACGGCGTTGAACAATAAGACGTACTCTCCGTCTTTGACACTGGAAACAATCAATTCATTCTCTTCTGCGACATGTATGCGACCTTGTTCGAGGAGCCACCGACGGAAGACACCCGGCAAGCACCCTGACGATGCGGGAGGCGTAATCCAACGACCCTTTCTGTAAAAGGCGACGTTGGAAATGGATGCCTCCGTGATCTGGCTCTGAGGGTTGAATAATAAAACATCTGCAGAGCTCTGTAAAGTCAGCTTGACGCGAGCTCGGGCCTGATTATAATGGTCGCGTTTGGTGGTCTTTGTGAACGTTCAACTTTAAATTTGCAGAAAGTACACTGACGGCTGAACTCGCCTTTGTCGAGGTGAACAACGAAGGTACAGTGAAATCGGAGTCGAGATGGAGGGTAATGGTATTTTCTGAAGCCTGATCTGTGTCTGGGTTGAATAGGGAAGCATCCTTGGTCAAGGGCTGGACGACAGACGCCTCGACGTTTAGGTTCCCCGATTGAGACATGGTTACGCGCAACTGTTAAGGCTCGAGTGTTGAACTTGAGGAGATATGAAGCAAGTACCTTGAGAGGCTTTTTTCTATCTTCATCGCGGAGATTGGCGATGGCAGTCTCGCAGCATTCTCTGATTGATGACACGGAGACTTGACTCCAACCATGATATTGAGCAGCATCGTTCAGGCGATCTGTGTGATAAGACAATAGAACGAAATCGCCATTTTCATATCGAAGGGAGGTGAGGAGCTGAAAGTCCATCAAAAGCCCATTAGGAAGGAGATGTTCCTTTTTCGGACAGCGGCTCGCCCTCAACGAATGCTGTCGCAGCGTGGAACACAGGCTGTATTTCACTGCATTTACTAGTTTTCCCAAAAGGCCATTTTCTTAGCCAATCAAAAACAACAAAAAACCGGTGCCGCAGGGTCGTGAAAAACGTGATCGAAGCACTAAATTAGCGCAGTCATTCGTCACCCTCACCCTCTTGCTCTCATTCCACTATCACTGGTATTCATCGAACAACATTCTGAGACTGAATCTACTGCTCTCTTACCATGTTCACGGTCAAAGCCTCGTATCGTCAGTGTATTCAACGAATTTCTTGTTCCACTCCAACTGACTCGGTGGCTTACAGGCGGTGAGACCAGGCGCTTCACCTTTGACGAATCTTCCAAAGGATTCCCTTCATTTCTTCAATTGTATAATCAAGTAAGCTGCTTTCCGTTGCTCGACGCAAGCTCTTATCTCGTTCAACAGCTATATCGTGTCTTTCCGATTAGCCACAGTTACTTTCTCTCTCAGCTTCTATTTTCTCCAGATGCAACCCAAGGTGGTCGTATTCTAATTGGCAGAGAGGTTCACAATGCGAGTGAATACATGGATTGCATCGCTCCTTTTGCCGGACATGCTTATCCGAATGCCTTGCTACGCTTCTCTGTCCTAGATGAGACTCCTCGAAAGCTCCCCAAGAATCTGCTCTTCACCAACTATCAGCAAGGAGAACAACTGTCACTCCACAGCTCTTTCAGCAACCGGGATTCCGGCACTGCACAGCAGTTCCCTCCTATCTCGATATCTCACATTCCTCCCCCTCCCATCATCTATTCTTCCAATTCACCTTCCACTTTACCAGGACCAATGGATGTTGACTCTACTCCCTTGTCAATAATGCCTGGAATGTTTCATCAGCCGCAGCTCCAGGGCGCAGCTTCGACACCTGCAGTCGTCTCGCCTGCACAAGGCAAATCAGATGTAGAATCTCTTATTTCAAAGTTCAAAGATGACCTGGACAACATTCTGAAGAGCGCTTTCCCGCCTTCTTCCTTCCCTTCATTACCAACGGTCCCACAACTAACCATGACGACACCGTCTATCTTTCCGGCCAGTTGCATCCGCAAGCAATGTTCCTCTTGCTTTCTCATGTTCCAAGGGCCTTGGTACAATTGCGAGAAGTGCAAAATTGACATAGTATGTCCACTAACAATCTCTCGAGATGATTTTGCTAACTGTTTGACGCCAGTGTCCTCAATGCATGGATGCCCCCATTTCAAGTCATTGTTCGGTCCATTCAGGACCTCATCAATTGAAGAAGGAAACTTGTGCTGGATGTCCTAAAGATCCCAAGCTTCCCGGTGCCTGGGTTTCCTCAGAGGCTCCATTCCGATCCATGGCTGTGCCACCACCACCACCACCGCTTTTCCCAGCTCCTTGGCCTCAGGCTCCGCCCAGACCTCAAGCCATGCCTGAGACTCCAGCTCCAGTTGTCCATCGTGGCGTTTTATGTGATGTTTGTGACAAGACCATTGAAGGTTCCCGACACAAGTGCCTTGATTGTCCAGGTCAGCATGATCCTCTTTTCATTTGTTGTCGTCTTCTGACCCTTACTCAGATTACGATCTTTGCACCAAATGTATCACATCTGGTTCTGCGGAGCGTCACAACCCATTCCACGAGTTTCTTGAACTCAAGGAGCCTGGCCGTGTCATTGTACATACTGTTCACAATGGGTTAGAACAACAAGCTGCTGCTCCAGCGGTCGCTTCACCGCCTGCAGCGCCGGTTGAAGAGACCCAGCATTCCGCCACGTGCGACTTGTGTTCTTCTTATATCTTTGGTGTTCGATATGTACGTCTCGATGAGCTATCATCCTTCGACTTACTCACGGTTTTCTTAAGAAATGCGTCAAGTGTCCCGACTTTGACACTTGCAGCTCCTGTTTCAGGTATGTTTTCTCTTTTCTCGATGACTTGCTCTGATATTTTATTAGCATAACTGCGGAACAGCATCCCAACCACGCATTCGTCAAGATCAAGGATGTCGATGACTATGTCGTAAGTATTTCTACCAGGCAATATTTACAATATTAATGGTAAAGCAGCGTCCTTCTGATGTTGGTGACATCCCGATGCATTTTGCTGTTTGCAACGGTATGTGTCCCATTTTCTCTCGTCTTTACTCTGATTCCCATTTTGCTACGACAGCCTGTTCCAAGGGCATTTACGGGATTCGCTACAAGGTTCGTTCAATATTGTTGGCATTATTTGGGCTAATAGACCTTCACAGTGCATGCATCCAAATTGCGCCGACTTTGACCTGTGTGAAGGTTGCGAAGCTCTCCCGATTCCTGTCCACCCTACGAACCACCCATTGTTGAAGATGCGCTCGTCTGATACTTTGATTCCGACCGTCTACAGGGCTGGCCAGACCATAGAAGCTCCTTCGGTCAGGCCCCTCAGCGGCTGCTCATTTGGGCAAGGATGCATCAAGACCCCACCATTGCCCGAGGATAGGCCTATTTCTCCGACTGTTGCACCTCCTTCGCCATTCTGTTATTCCTTCCACAGTCCTTCCGCTCAACCGGTTTCCTCGGTGCCGCCAGTCCAGTTCGCTTCGTCCTGGCCGGATGATTTGATTCCTTCCAACCCTTTCTCGGACTTCAACGCTGGAAAGCATGCTCAGCAGAACCCATTTGCTGACCCGGCTTCCGTGGTAACCCGCAGCATGATTCCAGAATTGGAACCTCTTATGCCAGATACATCCAGTGAGCTTCGCGCCGCTGTTGAACGTCTGGAGAACAGGAGGAAATGGGAACAAAGGCAAAAGCAGCTTCGTGAATCTATTGCACGAGCGCTTCCTCATCTTGAGCGCAAACCAAGTTGCCTTGACCCTCCTCTTGAACCGGTTCAGGTTCCCTTTGAGGAATCACCTTTGACCGGTCAAGAAGCCTTATTGACGCGCCCTGAAGACCTTGAAATCCCGGAAATGTCCCAGTCGAACGATATTCCAGTCAGTTCTGCTCCTCGCTCCTTGGCTGCATTGCTCGATGGATATCAGACGGAAACCCCCTTGGACTCATCGGTTTCTGCGCCATCGGTGTCGGAGGTTACAGCTCCAGTCAAAGCCGAGGAAATCAAACCGGTATTGGGGTCGGCCTTTTTAATGGATGTAACTGTCCCAGACGGACAAGTTCTTCCTCCAGGTGCCGAATTCATGAAATGCTGGCGAATGATGAACAATGGTACTATCGACTGGCCTGCTTCAACTCAGCTCACTTTCCTGGCTGGCATGCCTCTGACTCGGGATCAAAGCGCCAACCCGACCGTAGATATTGGTTCAGTTAAAGCGGGCGATGAGATAGATGTATGGACTGGAGAATTGAAGGTATGTCTGAGTTAGCTGAACGACCTTGTTCCTAATGATTCTTTGAGGCTCCTGATGCACCTGGCCGATATGTCAGCTATTGGCGTTTGAAAAATGAGAATGGTCTGTTCGGTGCTAACATCTGGCTCGAGTATATTTTGTTTCTTTATCTCTTGATCCAAAACTAATTTTTTGAACCAGCATCACTGTCGCTGAGGCTAGTGGCGATTCTTCGCATTCCTCGATGACTTCGTCATCGGTCATCATGCCTCAGCTCGGCGCAGCTCCTCTTGCGGGCGAGGCTCGCTCGATTTCCAGTGCTGCTGTTACAGCTCGATCAACCCCAGCTTCAGAATATGCCGCCTCTGACGCTGGATCGGATGCATCCTCTGTTTCCTTAATCAGCGTACCAACATCCTCTGAAGATGATTGGCAGGATAGTCGGGCTCAAGTTCCAGCGCCAACTGGCGCTTCTGGTGAAGAAGCTGAAGAATATGTTGTCCTCTACGAAGAAAGTTCGTCCGAGGAAGATTGATCCGCATTTGCTTGCATGTAAGAGTATAAAGCATGGTTTTTGTGTAACAAGTCGTTGGGTATATCCCTTTAAATATACACGCTAGTATCTAGGTTAAAAGCGTATCGACGTGGTGATCGGGGTCAAGTCATCTGAAGAAAAAGCTCAGCGCAAGAATCAAAGAACATCCACATCGACAGACCACCTGAAAACCACCAAAGAGTTTCGCTTCGACGACACTCGTCGGGCTTTTTTTGCCAGTCTTTCAGATTCGACGGCTCGAGCTCGCTCTTCTGCTTCTCTTCTGGACTCTGTCCAGATCCGGAGTGTATATTTGGATAAAGATTGAGAATATAGGCGCAGCGGATCCACAGCAGCTCTAGTGGGGCTGGCGTCCGGTATAGGCATGCTGCCAGTAAAAGGAAGGAAAGAAAAGAGGCGAAAGAAATAAATCAGGGAAACCAGAACCAGTTGTATTTAACCCTCTTCCGGATCAGACACCCTCGGCAGTAACAAGAGCTGTGAGTGAGCTGTGGAGCAAATCCATCCTGCAAACTCCGACGCCCCACTGTATACGGTAATAATATGTCAATTTTTCTGCGTGCGGTTAGTGAGGCCCAGCTGAAGGAAACTAGGAAATTTGGCGAGCTCCTCGTGAAGCTACGTCAAAAGATGCCCTTCGGGAACAAAAGTGGGAATAATGAACGGAACAGCTTCAATGACATCATTAGGCTTTACAACAGACCGCAGTAGAAATATGTGATAGATATAAAAAGTCTCTAGAAATGTCCAATATGTAGCTAAAAAAAGAGTTCATGAACGTCGTTTTGATTCCATCGGTTTCAGATGAAAATCATCTTTTGGGCCGCGATAGCTGATGGTTGCAGATAAATCATGGTATTTGGATAGATCAACTGCCTCTGAACGAGCGACACCTGCAGAGTCGTTTGGAAGCCAGATTACCGGCGGAGGAGCGATAAGTTCGGGAGCATATAATATACCGGGCATGAACGGGACTGAAGCGCGATCCGTGAATGACAGCGGTGGAAGATGTGGAGGCACCACATCAGGGTGGGTCCTGGCCGCTCGTTCAGTGGCCGTCAAGTCGTCAAGGGTTTCAGTTTCTATGTGGAAAACGTCAGTATTCTCCACTGTGGCGAAACAATTTGTTACGTACCAAGTGGAACTGCTCCTCGAGTTGCAGATTGAGATGGCATAACCGCCAAGGTGACGCTCATCATTTCCAAAACTGAAGCGAATGACCCTCTTGTTCTTGCCGGTCCGCTACTGACAAGACTCGGACTCTGTGTTTCAGTCCTGTGGCGACCATTAGGTCTCGCTGTCTGGTTGAATGTGTCCAGCGAGTCTTTTGTAATCGCACTGAGAGACTTTCTCGTCGGAAGCCTCGTCTTGAGATGGGTATAAGTTTCGACAAAGAGGATGATGATTCCCCCGCAGCCCAAAAGAATGCCGCCCTCGATCCAGAATTTCTGGCTGAGGAATATGAGGCCGAGTAGAATAGGTTGAAGTGATAGCAATGTTCCAAAGCGGCGTAGGATCCAGATCTGTAGCAATCCTCCGGTGCTCGAGTGAGTTCGAGCGAATACATATCCAACAAGAAAACGATGAGCTGAAGACGACAAGTCAACAGAAATTCAAGAAACAAGTAGACGGACGTACCAATTAGTGTTAAAAACAGCAAAACAACCACCGCAGGGCCAATGAGCGGGAAAATGAGGGCAAATGTCGAAGCAAAGACAATCCCTAAAACACAGACACCCAGGGAATAAGAAGGATCATATGTACGGGGGTATAGTGCTCGGAAGCGCTGTCGTGGTGTTATAGCAGCACGCTCTGCACGAAGTACTCGCCAGACTCGGTGCGGTTGCAGCAAAAGCAATCCAGGGAAGATTATTGCAACTTGAATAACAATTGTAAGGGCCATTACGGTCATGTAAATCGAACCTTCAGCAACAGACTGTGACGTCGCTGTTGAAGATGCGCCGGTGCTGAAAGAATGAAGGGCGAATAGCAATGAGCCGACGGCGAGAAGCACCGCAATGACTAGGGCCAGCATGAAAAATGTGACTTTGAAAATGAACAGTTGGCCGCCGGATATCGAGATCGATCCTCTGACGTTTGCAGTCCCTGAAAGATGAATGAGTTCAAGCCTCAAGACACATCAATGGCAACCTACAATGAACAGCATATAGGGCAAGGGCGAGAAATAATAATGCTGCCACAGCTGGCACCAGAATAGTAGCAATGCCAGCTCCAAGACTGTTGTTATCCGAGAGAGTATGTAGGAAGGGCAAATAATGAGCTTCGTCAGGTGCAGCAGCCAGGGCAAGTCCAATGGCAGCGGATACTGATGGAATAAATGAGCAATAGCAATGTTTATCGAGAAACAGACTCACATCCAGCAGCCAACAACACTGCGGTCAGAAACATGATGGTCCAGAATGCAAAATCGGCAGTAATGTTTCTCTCATTCTGCAGAACATCCCATCTGATATCTTCTTTCGCTCTGCCTTCTATCAACTGAACCCCAGGTATGAAGTGTAGTCCCCGACCGACCATTAACCAGCCTTTGATTCTCGTCCCTTCAGCGATGTCGGTGTAAGCATCATGTTGGGCATCGGTAATAGCTGCATTGATTGCCTTCAGGTTGGTCCTCCATCGTGTTATGTCGTTGTAAACGAGACCTAGATCATCGTAGTTCATTCCTTCAAGCGGACGAACAAAAGGCTGAGAGGGCTGTACCCGAAGATGAGGGGGAGGTGGCACTACATCATCGGGATCGACAATCGCCTTTTTTCTGAAAGGAAAAGTCTCTCGCTTCGTTGAAGACGATGGATCTTGCCTCATTGCACGTCGGGAGGAAGAATGAGGAGGTGGTCCATTGGGCTCGCTTTCTGGGGTCTTGTCGACATCCACCCATTCTTCCTCTTCCAAGGGCTCGAGACCACTCTTGTCATCCTCGGTAGGAAAGGGTCCATGATTTGGACCGTACAATTTGGGATCAGGGACGAAAGACGAGCTTTCGCTCGGAGTTGAAATCAATCGTCCTGATTCGTCGACGGTGAACCTGCTTCCCAGAGGAAGCGAGCTGGGCTGAGTCAGCTCTTGGAATCGACTTCCAGACTGGGAGTTGACAGTGTCGGGATACTCTGGTACCTCGTAGGTAGATTCGGAAAATCGGCCTCCCGAAACACCATGGACGCCGCGAAGCTTGTAGTACTGTGATGGCGCTACAAAGCCTATGGGAGCGAGAGAAGATGACGCAAAGGCGGGATTGAAGGACCGTTTCCGGCGGGGAGACTGTTACGTAGTTAAGCTGGAAATCCAAGCAGAAAACAGGTATTCCTTACCTTTCCTGCAAGAGCCTTGGGTCGACTGATATGGAGACGTGTTGAATCTTGAGGTGATGGTTGGAAATCGGCAATGGATGGGTCCGGTGTGCTCAGTTTGAACGAATTGATGTAACGCGTCTCCGCGATCTCCAAGTTTTCAAGTATTGCGTCACGCTCATCGATGAGGAGTGCAATGTGCTCTGTATCACTTGGATATTGTCAACTCGACTTTCTTTGCAGAGAAAGGGGGGAAACTTACACAATGGAGAACAAGGTCTGGACATCGACCTCGAGATTCGCAGTTTCCGTCGGATTGAGAGGTTGATCTTCGCTTGTCCTACGTCTCGCTTCATTGCTTCCATTGCGGTCTCCATGTCCGCGGCCATTCCTCGATGTCGAATTCTTGTCCAACGAAGCACTCAATCCTGTCTTGAGAATAAAGTCCTTCAACTCTTTTTCACCCCAACCAACGAACCCGGGAGCATGTTGGGCACTAAGCCATCCCATCTCTAAATTATCACATTTCACTTCCAACCATCGTTTTCTGTACGCGACGGATCGGTTGAATTCCTTGAGTATCTTCCACAGGGCTGGCAGTAGTGCGAAAACGATAGCCAGAACAGTCAGAATGATGATTCGAATGCGGAGATGTTGTGGATCTGATCCCGCAGTGTCGTCGCGTCGTTGGATAGCAATGAGATTAACGGTGGACACGTTTCCGCTGTCAAATGCTCTGAGAAGCCGAACGAGGCTTAGGTCAGAGAGCACCGAGAATGCTGCCATTCAAGCTTAGTCGAGAAATGAAAGCTTTGAGGCAAATGGACTCACATCCTCCAAATGTGCTCGAGGGAAGCTCCGCAGAACACGGTAAGGAGACCAGGTACAGTGGTAATGCACCCGCAAGGCCGAGGATTGACCAACCCAAAACCATCAAAAGCGCTATCCACAGTGCTCGTTGATTTAGCTGCTCGTCCGAGGGGAACTGTTGGAGAATAAGTCATAAAATCATAGAAAATGGTATGCACTTGCCAGTTTGGAATCTTCTGCAGGTGATTGGCCTGCATCGGAGACGTCTGACGGCATCGAAGGGACCAAGGGCACATGAGGGAATAGAAAGGCGAAAAAGCTCGAGCTTAATGGTTTGGGCCGAAGACTTTTTAGAAACAGTTGGTAAGAGAATAAAAGGACACGAGAAAAACGCGTACTCTTGCTGGACAAACCACTCTCTCAAGGCATATACCTGGCGAATTCTAGGTCGTAGAACAGCAAACAGCAGCTAAAAAAAGATGAGATTAATGGTAGGAGGCAAAATGGAATATTCAGACCCATATAAGCAAGCCAATCGCGCTGGGGAGTATGATCGAGGCCAGTAAACCCTCGGAAGCAGAATCAAGCCCTTGCCCAATACAAACGGGGCCTGAGTCGAGCTTTCCGATAGGTGTGACTGTGCTAAAGGATGAACCGGCTGTTCCTGAAGATGTAAATGAAGGGATTGTGCTGGAGGGCGATAGAGACGAAACAATGACGGATTGTGAGAAGGATGTTATTGTGGTTGAAGCCTCTGTTATTGTCGTTACTGGAATCGCAGTCGTGAACGTGGTAAGCCCAGAATTGGGGGTTGTAGCAGAATCTGAGCGACTTATCGCGGTGGATGCTGGATGCGTCTCTGAGCCCGAAGGAAGAAATACAGAACCACCACTTGTAGTCCACCATAATGATTGTGTCATCGTCGTCGTCGTCGTCGAGGTATAAGTCGTGTCGTTGTCGTACGGGTATAGGTCGTGGAGTCTTAACGAAAAGAACAACAATTTTTCTGTCACAATCGAGGAGACCCACGTGGATTATCTTACGTCACTGATGTCAGTATGGCTGAATCGGGAGGCTGACGTCGGACGAGCAGCACAAGCAAAGTATTGGTCTGAACGAGGGTGATATAAAAGACAGTGAAGAGAACAAGGTACTAAATAGACAGCCATTGTATTCGAATCTCACTGTTGACACCTTGTTGTCAAGACACCACTGACTTGAGAATTGACTCACCTCTGTCTGACGGACATTATACTTCAAACCTCCATTTTTCTCGACCGTCAATGAGGTTTGGCGTGGCCGATTCCACGGGGCTTGAATGGCTGATTCAACGACAGGCGATGGAACATCGTTGTTTCTATCCAGGAAGCGGCCGAATCCGCCTGATTTCGGCTTCTTCTCAGCAGCAGCATCTGATTCTGAGACCTGTTGTTTGCTGGGAATGCAACCCATGGATTCTGCGTTGGTTTAGTGGAGAAAAGAGCAGCAGTGCTGGCTTACACGTGGTTGTCAAGAGAGAAAGAGGTAGAAAGAAAGATATGCACCGGGTTACTTATGAGGTTGTGAGGTTGCTTGATGGACTATATCCTCATCGGCGCATGATTCCGATAAGTAGATTAGACCAAAATCGCGTCCATTATCGGGAGAGAAGAATACTCAGGAACCCGTAACTTCTTCTTTCCTTCCAAGTACGGAAATAAATTTGAGTTCGGAGCTGATCCCGTTTCTCCCCTCCTCCATCATGGCTGCAGCCTTGAAGCAGGTTCGTCCATCATTGCTCATTGAAATTCAGCTCTCAAATCGCCATAAAGGCTTCCAAAACACTTCAGCAAGCTCAGACAACCGCGTTATTGTCGCTACTGAACCTTAACAATCCGGTAGAACCTCAGGCTGACGGTCCAGTCTCAAAATCAGGATTCAAGACACCGCCCCCAGCTGGACCGCCCATATGGAAGATTCTTGTCTTGGATCAGCATACGAAAGACGTTCTGGCCACTGTTCTTCGCGTCCAGGACCTTCGCGATGTCGGCGTCACCTTACACGTGTGCGTTTTACTGCCCATTGCTAGGTCAATCTTGTTAATCATGTTCCAGGCAATTACATTCACCTAGGCCACCTCTTCCAGATGTACCTGCAGTGTATTTCGTGTCTCCAACCCTGGCCAATATTCGCAGAATAACAGAGGACCTTCAAAAGTCTCTCTATGAATCCTTCCACCTCAACTTTGTCGAACCTCTGTCACGGTCGCTATTAGAAGAGCTTGCAGCTTCTGTAGCTCAGGACGGAACAGGAGACCTGGTCGAACAGGTTCTCGACCAATATCTTGCATTCATAGCTCCGTCACCTTCATTGTTCTCATTACTTCCACCTCCAATACCTCCGGTGTCAGCCAGCCAATCTGCCGCATCTCCAATCGAATCAACCATTCCTTCATCTACTTATGCCATTCTCAACTCACCTTCGTCAACTGACCAACAAATTGAAGATGAAATTGAACGCATTGCCAGCGGTCTCTTCAGTGCTGTCGCCACTATGGGTATGTAACCAGTTGGACCATAAGTACCATCTAAAGGCTTCGGTTCAGGTCATGTCCCTATCATCCGCTCGCCGAGGGGCAATGCCGCTGAAATGGTAGCAAAGAAGCTGGAGACGAAGATCCGGGATTCCATCCTTTCTGCTTCGCGAACACACGGCCCAACTACAGTCTCTCTCTTCTCCCAGGACTCCACGGGGCTTTCCAACCTTCAACGTCCTCGTATGTGCTTTTCAAAGTATTGTACGTTTCAGAAACTGACGCAGCCCAGTTCTCCTGATTCTCGACCGCAATGTTGACCTGGTTTCGATGGTCTCCCATGGATGGACCTATCAGGCTCTAGTCTCCGATTGTCTTGAAATCAAGTTGAACCGTGTTGTCATAACACAACCCCAGAAGCGTTCGTATGACCTGGACTCGAAAGATTTTTTCTGGGCTCGTCATGCCTCGAGCCCTTTCCCGAACGTGGCAGAAGAGATTGATTCGGAGCTGAACAAATACAAGCAGGATGCTGCTGAGATCACGCGGAGCACTGGTGTTAGCGATGTCAATGACATTTCCCAACTGTAAGGCATATTTGATATGTTGTACTATCCTCACAGTCATTTAGAGACCTCTCAACGAATGCAGCTCATCTCAAGACTGCCATCACCCAGCTACCAGAGTTAACGGCCAGGAAAGCAACTTTGGATACTCATATGAACATTGCCACTGCGCTGTTGGAGCAGATTGGGAAGCGAGGCTTGAACGACTTGTTTACTTTGGAGGACAAAATCAATGACCAGGTGAGTATTCATTGCGATGATCCGATTCTCTCGATTTACGCTCTGCAGACTATTGTTACCATTCTCCAAAAACTTCGAGCTCCACTTCCCGACGGTGGATCTTTCACACCCGAGGACAAGCTGCGACTAGTCATTGTTTTCTATCTGTCAGCACCCGACAATGCACTGTCAAAAGACGACATCAACGAGCTAGAAAAGGAGCTCAAGGCATCGGGAGCTGATGTTGCTGCATTTGACTATGTGCGTCGAACGAGAGAGATTTCCAAGATGTCGACCAGCGTCAGCGGAACTGCTACACCAAATGCAGGTGCCGGACAGACTGATCTATTCGGCTTCAAGAATGTCTTTGGAAGCAGAGTGCGTGAAATTCATTATGTCTGCTTTGATGATATATATCTGAACTATCTATAGATTACGTCTGGTATTCGAGATGGCTTGCGGGACAATGGCTTGCTTGCTGGCTTTTTATCATCCAACAATCTTCTCCCAGTTACTCGTCTTACCGAGGCATTGATGGATTCTTCTGCAGCCTCCAACCAATCTTTACAAGAGACCGACGAATATCTTTTCTTGGATCCCCGGGCACCAAAAAATGTACATGCTGGTGTCCCAGGAGGAGCCGGAGGCAGCGGCCTTACTAAAGGACGTCGTATGGCATTTGCTGAATGTGTCGTCTTCGTCGTTGGCGGCGCCAGTTACGTCGAATATGGCAATCTTCAGGAATGGTGCGCGAAAACAATAGGAAAGAAGGTTACATATGGCGGGACGGAGATTTTGGATCCTGGAGGATTTGTTCAGATTTTACAGGCCTTGGGCAAGTCGGGAAGCGCATGAAGATAGTAGAACTTGAATAGTGTTATAGCTCAGAACTAATAGGACGGTTTTACTTCAATTCAGCCACTCTTTCGGAGACCTCAATACCGCCAAGAGCTTTCCTTCCTCTGAATTCTCATCATCTCCCATGTCACACTGATATTCCCACCTAGCGACTTCAGGTAAGCTCATCAGAATGCTCTCGACCCTCGCGTGTGGCGCATTCAAGCCAAACTTGGTTCCTCGGTCGTAGATCAAATTGAACTCGACGTATCTGCCACGTCGAACGAGCTGCCATCGACGTTGGTGAGGTGTAAAAGGCATAGAATGTCTTTTGGACAAGATTGGGAGGTATGCTGGAATGAAGGCGTCCCCAAGCTTTTTGACCATCGACATGATCGAATCCTGAGTCCTCGTACCTCCAGAGAGCCTTTTGTGATCCTCGTCATTCAAATCATCGAAGAAGATGCCACCGACGCCTCGGCTCTCCTTGCGATGAGGAATGTAAAAATATTCGTCGCACCATTTCTTCATCTCTGGATAATATTCCCCAGACGCGTCCTTCAACGTCTGATGGAAATGTACTGCATCCTCTTGGTACAGATACGATGGAGTGAGATCTGCTCCGCCTCCGAACCACCAAGCAATGAGCTTGTCAGTGTCCGGTTCGCTGACTTCAAAATACCGATAGTTCGCATGAACAGTCGGAGCATGAGGATTTCGCGGGTGAATGACAAGACTGATACCCGCTGCAAAGAAAGGGAGACCACCAGGGGGAGCATCGGGCAAAGAGCTATGATCTGCTCGCATTTGCTTGATCGCAGCTGGAGGCAAGGTCCCATGGACGACGGAGATGTTGACACCACCTTTTTCTAGAATGGTGGTAGGTTCGTTGACAGCAGATTCAGGCGTAGCTGGTACTGCAAAGACACAGGACTTGCCAAATCCACCGGATTCAGCACGAGTCCAGTCATCGCGTTTGAAAGAGGGAGCATTGGGATCAAGCGATTCCAAAGAATTAATTATTTGATCCTGTAGAGATTGGATGTATCCCTCGACCTGCAGTCGCATTGGTTTGGCTGTCATGGTGGTTCAATTCAAGATGCAGTCTAGAGCCGCGCTGCGGCGCCTGGGCGAAGCCAACGGCACAGCCACCCGCGTGTGAATCCCAAGAAAACCCGATTGTTCCGATTGGCAGGGCCTAGACCACGGGAGTCCGGTCACAAAGCGTGACAGGTGTCACTTATTTTCGCAGAAAAAATTGGTGGTCATTTTTTCACTCCCTGTTCCTGCGACCATGTTCCGTCAGGTCACCAAACCTCTTGTTTCTTCCTCGCGTCTCTTTTCTTCCTCTGCTCCAGCTCAGACTAAAGTCGCTGTTCTTGGAGCTGGTGGTGGAATCGGACAGCCCTTGTCGCTGCTTCTTCGCTCTAACCCGCTCGTCTCGTCATTGAGCCTGTATGATATCCGTGGCGCACCTGGTGTCGCTGCTGATGTAGGTCACATTGATGTGAAGGGCGAGGTCAATGGCTACGCAGCTGACCAGCTTGCTGAAGCTCTCGACGGTGTCCAGGTCGTCGTCATTCCAGCCGGTGTCCCTCGTAAACCTGGGATGACCCGTGATGATTTGTTCAATGTATGTCTCAGTATTCTTCTCCCTTACTTGAATAACCAATTTTTCTAGACCAACGCGTCCATTGTCCGTGACCTTGCCTCAGCAGTCGCAGCTCACGCGCCTCAAGCTCACCTTCTCATCATCTCAAACCCGGTCAACTCGACCGTCCCTATTGTCGCAGAAACTCTGAAAGCGGCAGGCGTCTTTGACCCCCGTCGTCTTTTCGGTGTCACCACCCTCGATGTCGTCCGGGCCGCCAAATTCCTTTCTCAAGTCACCGGAAAATCACCAGCAGAATGCGCTGTCACCGTCGTTGGTGGTCATTCTGGTCCTACGATTGTCCCCTTGCTCTCTCAGACCGGTGCTGGAAAAGGTGTCACTGGCGAGGTCTACAAAGAGCTCGTGAGACGTATTCAGTATGGCGGTGACGAGGTCGTCAAGGCCAAGGATGGAGCTGGTAGTGCTACTCTTTCTATGGCTTACGCTGGAGCCAAGTTTGCTGGAGACCTTCTCAGAGCTTTGAACGGTGAAAAGGGCGTCATCACACCCACCTTTGTGAAATCGCCTCTTTTCGAAAGCCAAGGCCTCGAGTACTTTTCGAGCAGCGTCGAGTTGGGCACTGAGGGTGTAGAAAAGATCCATCCTATTGGAGAGCTTTCGGCTGAAGAGCAGGAACTTTTGGACGCATGTTTGCCTGAGTTGAAGAAGAATATCGAGAAGGGCAAATCGTTTGCTTAGACATGCAATACACTATTATTCGGATTTCTCCTTGATTCTGCTGCAGCATATTATTTTGCACAACTTTTAACTGAAAGAGTGGTGGATACAGTTATCAAATAATACAGCACTGGCGAGGTCGGCTACTTCCTACTGTTCTGCATGGACAGAATTTGTACGAGACGGATGCTGAGAAGGACAATTAAGCAAAGCAGAGAGATGAATTCTTTACTCACAAAATGTTAATCATATCCAGTTCAAGACTGATCGACTCTTTGATGGCGTCGGGTTTGATGAGGCCTTGCTCAGCAAGTCTGCCATTCCGCAGGATCTTTTGTGTGCTGTCGGAGAGTCATTAGTGCATAGAAATACGTTGAAGTGGTTTGATTACTCGAAGAGAACGAATCCACTGAAAAGAGCCAAGCCCCCGTACAGGGACAGACTCTCGGCTACCGCCAAGGAGCGGAGGCCAAGGGGAAGAACCATGGGAGCAAGCGAGGATAGCGCCACAACAGTGACACCTGCGAGAAGAGGTCCTCCGAGATTTAGATATTTATCGTTGCTAGCAGACTGGGTTAGTCGTCGAATTCAGAGCAAATTTGGATACTTAAGCGTACGTAGCAGTAGCTCCGACATAAGACAAGGATCCAACGACCCCACAAGTGTACTAGGTCGCGTCAATGTTCAGTTCTCGAGCATTATATGGACGACGACTTACAAGTCCAGCACGGGCCAAAAGCGCTGGGTTTAGGAAGAATAATGGTGAGAGAGTGACAGCTTGACATGCGTTGAATCCAAGCCAAAACAGATGCTTAAATTGTCATGTCAGCGTGCAATCCAAGCTGGTATGGCGACTCACCTTCTGAACGCGGTTCTCTGGTGGGGTAAAAAAGACACCCATCATGGTGCCAATGCTGCCGACTAGACTGAAGCCCATCACCATCCAAGGATTCGCACCCATAATCCTAAACGCGACCCCAGATCTATGAAGGGATCGAGCTATCAATGCTGTCAGGGCTAAACCTCCACCAGTGTATTTAAAAGTCTCGTGGAGATAGCTTTGCTCTGCGACAGACAGGCCTTCTCGTGTTTCTCGATTCAGGAGAGCCTCGATGACCACGACAGTCCCAGCAACTCCAGCCTGATTTGAAAAATAGTATCAATGTCTGTTGCCTCGTACGTATAGAGGTTGGACTCACAGCAGTCATGGCCATTCGTGTCCATGAGATACTGTTTCCGGTGGTGATTATTGGCGTTTCAGTCGAAACAGAGCGACGAGCAGAAGCCCAGAAATTGGACTTGATTCCAGATCTCTGGATGCTGGTCGGGGCTGACTGACGAGCCGTTGAAAAATTGGACTTGGAGGTTCCATTTTGGAGCATTTTCAGAATGCTAAAGCGTTGCTGAAGAGCAGAGCGTGAAAAGAATGAGGAAACCATAGGCCTCAACATGACGGACAGCGGCAAGAAATATTTCACCATGCGTCATCCATGCTGACAGGATGACGCAGTCGATTCGCTTGCCGGCAGGCGTCTGAATATCGATGCCCGATCGGGACATGCATTTGGCGATTTTCCGTCCTTTTCAGCAGTCATAAAACCCGAATGACCTTGGGACAGCATAATCGATTGAAATGAAGGAGCCACGACTCATTATATTGGGAGTTTTATTCAGAAAAACCAATTGCCGCCGGATATCATTTACTAACGGTACTTTTCTACATCTTCTGAACCATGTTAAGCCAGTTCCTCACCTTATATTTGATTCGAGTAAAGATTCAACTTTATCTATCCAGGCTGAGTCCAGAATCCAGGAGAAGGATGAATGGAGCAAGTTACTCGGTGAGCCAAAAGAAACATGGAGGAGATGAAAGGAAAAGGCAGCGTGGAATTTCTTTGAGAAGGACAGAGCACATGCAGAACACCCGCAGCGCATTCCGGCCAACCGCAACATTTGACAAGCGCTCAAGTGCAATCTGTCGTGTGCAGTAGGCTTTTCTCTCGTCGACTTCCCCAGTTGCTGCCTAAAGGAAACCGCATATTTCTGAGAACAATCAGAGGAGAGAAGAAAGGAAGAAAGCGAAAGTCCAAGGTGGAGATATACAACCAGAGTTGTGCTCTCATCTTCACGACGCCCGAGATCCTTGATCGTACAGTTTCATTACAGCAGGCCCATATACCCATATACGATATTAAGATGTCTCAGCAATCTCGAGAATCTTTGGCAGGTCCATGATGGCCACTTGGCGACTCTCCAAGGCCAATGCGAAGCGATTAGTATCGCCATTGACTGGACTTTGCCACGACACTTCAAAGATACCAGGTTTCTCAACTCCGGCATACCAAGACCATTTCTTCTTTTTGTCCTAGTGAGAGGTAAGAATATGTTCAAGTTGAAGGGGATATCATCACCTCGAGTGCATAAATATGCAACCAACCATCGCCGCTACCTGAAGCCAGCCATGTACCGTCAGGGCTAACAGACAAGGCATAAACTGGTCTCCGATGGTCGACGAAAACTTTCAGACATTCAGCAGTCGACGGGTTCCAAAGCCGTGCTGTACCATCGAAAGAGGCTCTGTGGAAAAGTTAATCGGAATTCGCAAAAGATTACTTGAGTAACTTGCGTAGCGAGCAATTCTGGCCCGTCTTGAGTAGTAGGTGGACACCAAGCCACAGTGCTGACGGAATGTAAATGCCCTTTGAGGATGACCACTTGATCCGTCCCGGCTAATCCCGGAATTGCATCGTCTGCAGAGGGTATATGTTCAACATTCCAAACTCGCGTCGTCATATCGTCAGAGCAAGAAGCCAAACGGGTTCCATTACGGTTGCTCTTGATCTGATTGATTTCATTGGCATGACCGCTGGAACCAAGAGTCAGAATGTTAAAGGTAAAAGAATGTCAAACGAACCGAAGAATCTTGACCGGTTCTGCTTCATCCACGCGGCATATATGGATTTTCTGGTCAGCCCCGCAACTCGCAAAGACGTCGTCACTGAGCCAATCAACATCCAAACAACAATCTAGGATAAAGTGGTAAGAAATCATAAGTTGGAGAAACATTCGCTTACCCGTATGAGCGGTGTACTGCCGGTGAAGTTTCTTTTCTTTCACGTCCCACAAGCATGCTGAATGATCGAGACTGGCCGACACTAACCAGCGGCCCGTTTTCGAAAACCGGATGGTAAATATTGGACCCTTGGAACAACTTTTAAAACGGTTCTGTTCATGTAAGAAAGAGTCACTCACTTGATGATGAGCATTCTCAAAGTACATTTCTCCACCCGTGGTACAAATTCGGACGACGGAGTCGTATGAACCAACAGCCAGTAGAGTACCGTCAGGACTCCAATGTAGAGAAGTGAGATCGGCCTGTTCCTGTCGCGAGAAATCTGAAACTGTGGTACGGTGGGGGGCAGTGAGGGCATATATATCATCTCCAGTGGCGTCAGAGAACTCCCATATGTTGACTGTAGCGTCCTTTGAGCTGTCCAGACCAAAATGAGAAATGGTTCACAAAAGGGCTGATAAGGATTACCCAGAAGCAAGGATATTGGGGTTCATGGGATTGAAGGCGCACACGAAGACCTGAAGAATTCATTGTGAGAGTGGCGTGGAAAGAGCAGTGGCCATTGTACTTCAGTCTTGTGTCCCGAGAAAAGTCGAACACGGTCCAGTTCTGGATCAGTCGGTTTCTTTTTGCTAACAGGTTTGGCGGTTTCACCAGCACGAGGCTTTGACGCTGCGAAAACTTTAGGACGCGAGACACTCGGATTGAGATATTGTTGTTACATTCCGAGGAAGAATCAGCCTCCGCCTCCTCTTGATCCCGCTTGACGCGCTTCTCTGCAGGAGTCTCTCCTGTGGGGTTCGGACTCGACTTTCTTTTGACGTTGGCGCCATTGGCTTTGATGAGGTTGGTAGAAGATGCCGCATTTTCATTCCGAGATTTCGAGGGTTCGGTGGAGCACACATGTGGCTCCAGGAGTGAGAATTCCTTCTTGCAATTGATGGACATTTGGTCCCCTCTGAAGTGTGCTTCGACCTCCATGTAAAGAAGTGCCTTGCCCAGCAACTCGACCAGTTCACCTCGAGGGATATGCTGATGAATGTGAGTGATAGTCAGGAGCAGTAAAAGTGTTCAGACCTTGCCAAAATTTGGCGAACGCTCTAGTTGTCCTTCTTTGCGAATACTGAACGCTGTATGTGACATTCCTGCAAGTAAAAAAAATGAGTGTATGAATCAGTGGCTGAGGGCGGTATAACTCTGTACCAGAGTCTTCCAGGTAGGAATGAATAAGACAGTTGACCTCGTCGGCCGAGATTGTCATGAGTGTTGAATGGGCCATTCTTCACTCAGAACCTCTTTTCTTGCACTGGCGACAAGTTATGGGAGAGATCACGAGATCAACCGGCGAATTCTGCCAAACCGAATATGTCAGCCAACTTCTGTCTGTCCGGCTGCGAACCGCGATGGACGACGGGACGAGAGCTCGAAGGGCAGGTAAGCAAAGGCGTCTCAACAATTATTCAATGGATGCTCAAGCCGCTGCAGCCGCCACCAGCGCTGCTGAGAGAATCGACGAGATTCTGAATGGTCGGTCAGATTTCGTTCCAGGTGCAGATTGTAATATTCATCGTGTTCGCAGCCATTCGCCAACAAGGGAGCTTTGTAAGTAACTTACATTGTCTTTGGTCCTGCGGTTCTAACATTGCATGTAGAATCCTCGAATAACATTTGCGGGGCTGACAATGAGAGATCTCTTAATTCTTCGCTCGGCCGGCGTCGAAGACGACGATGAAGACGATGATGACGATGACTATTCCGAATCTACTGGTCGTCCACCGATGTTTTCCCTTGTCACCGAGCCGCAAGAAGCTGGACAAGAGCTGCTCCGAAGCGGTGACTTCTCCAGAGTACGCAGGCAACTCAATTCATCTCGCAAGGATTCAAACCTGGGACGGCTCATCCACGAGAGAACAGCAAGAGCACGTCCGCATATCTACAAAGAGGATTACGCCAGTGTATGTTCATTTTTGGCCTCAACTTCTCCCTTATGCTCAACTGGTTATCTAGAACCTTATTCCCAACTCTGTCGGTTCTGCTGTTGCGGTTTATGGAAGTAACATATACACGGGTCAATTCTCGAAGGACTCCTCATTCTATTATACTTGCGCACAAGGTGCTCTCATTCCTGGACCAGTGTACTTCAATTGACCAAGCCCCAGATTTTCGCCTCCATATATACGATACAACTGTTCCATTGGGATTGGTACCTGGACCACGAGACCCCGATCTCAGAACTATCATGACCGTAAAGCGTCGGATTCAAGCCAGCCCTGGTAGATGGACTGTTACTGACTCGCACCTTTCACCCGACAATCAAAGGTATGTCTCTATTACTCGCAAAATTCAGGTTCAAGATTCACCTTCTCGTTTAGATTGGTCTATTCGTCCATTGTGAGTATCTAGTCTTGACCCAAGTCGTTCTCTTAATGTTGAACAGGCTAGTACTGCATATATCACGAGTACAGTCGAAAACTCGCCAGTACAACTGCCTATCCCTTTCGCTGATCCTCTGCGAAGAGGACAGTCCATGCAAGAATCATTTGCCATCTGGTCATGTCGCTTTTCTGCAGATGGCAATGAAGTAATTGCAGGAGCAGGCAGTGGTCGTCTATTTGGCAAGTTTTATATCTTTCTCTTGACTGTAACACTCATCTTGGGACAGTCTATGACCTTCTCGCAAACAAAAGGACAGTGAAGATCCCCGCTCACCGCGACGACATCAACAGTTGCTGTTGGGCCGACAGTGCTTCTGGGAATGTCCTGGTTAGCGCCTCTGACGATTCCTTCCTCAAAGTCTGGGACCGACGTTCATTAGGAGGGTCAAACCGACCATCCGGTGTACTCGTCGGTCACACGGAAGGTATCACCAATGTTTCGGCCAAGGGTGAGTAGATACTGCTTTTGGAAGGATTTGGAAAACCAACATCTCTAGGTGACGGTCGATATCTCATTTCGAACGGCAAGGATCAGGCCCTTCGTCTCTGGGATCTTCGTAAGATGAGAAGCTCGACCGAATTCGATGAAATCAAGAATGTGAGTCCAAAGCAGCATGTCACGACCTTGTTTTTTACTCTCGACAGGAAAATTATGGAGTCCGAGGCTTTGATTATCGATATTTCCGCTACCCTCAACTGAAACGCGCCGCTCATCCACAAGACTGTAGTGTTATGACCTATAGAGGTCAGCTCTATCATTGATTCTTTGCTTCTTCTGACGATAAGCGTGGCGTTGCAGGTCACTCTGTTCTTCGGACTCTCATCCGATGTTACTTTAGCCCAGCAGAAACAACTGGCTCACAGTACATCTATTCTGGATCAGCTGATGGACGAATTCATGTGAGTAGATCAAAACCAGATGAAGCAACCATAAGCTGAAAGATGTATACAGATTTGGTCGTGAGTATCAATATTGAGCTGCAGCTACAATTACTTACCGTATGCAGACTCGATGGCAGAATAGTCCAAGAGATAGATCGAAGTGAAACCCTTCCTATTTCCTTTGACCCATCTGCTCCAGACCTGGACCGACTTTCTGACTCCCAGCATGAAAACGTCTGTGTTCGAGATTTGAGTTGGCATTCTCAGGTACGACGTCAATCAACCCAACTGACCTGTCTCTAACGATTCCAAAGGAACCTTATCTACTGAGTGCAGCATGGAACACTGACCAAGGAGGATCCATTGTTGCAAAACATGAATGGAAGGGTCTCAGCAAACTGTCAGGAAATCTGGAGGACTGGACCGAGAAACATCGCCAAGAGCGCATGGAGTCGACGCGCTACTCGATGCCAGGGACATTTGACAGCGACGACGATGAAGACGAGATGGATGAAGATGAATTCATGTAGCGCCTGTTTTGTAAAAGTGTACACCATACTCGGAGACTGTACGAATGAAGATAAGATTCACGTGGCTGTGCCTTCGCTGCACCACTGCTTCCAGGAGTTCTGTTCAAGACAATGGTCCAAGTTCCGTCCACAACAACAACAGCCCATATCAATCACGGCTTCGGTGAAGGTTACTTCTTGATACGAAATGTTGGAAGTGGAGGTCGGCTTTTGGACGTAATCAAGGATCTGGTCGAGGATGGAACCGAGATAAATCTCTGGCCAGAGACAGAATCCTCTTTGGTGGAAAGTAAGTATGTACAGAGCGGAAATTATACACAGTCTCATGCTGATCAGGTCGCCGAAATCCGAATGCCAATAATCAAGTATTCTTCATTGACACAGAGGGCGCCCTGTGTTCGCGGTCGTCTGGACATGCTGTCGATATTGAAGGTACTGTAATTGCTACTTGGTAGCCTGCAGAAGAATCACTGACTGAACAAAATTAGACGGCCAACTAGTTCTGCGACATCGTCGTCCTCTTTCAAGTCCTTTTCCAAACAGCTACTCTCATCCTTTGCCACAATTCACATTTTCTCCAGCAACTGGCGAAATACACGTCGTTTGTTCTTATCCTCCTCTTCCCGGTCTGTCCAGTGACTGGCAGAGCAAGTCTTATGTTTTATCAGCCATTCCCTTGCGCAAGCCTCGGACGATCATCGATGACTTTCTCTCGACAGCATCCTCGGCCATTTCTGCACCTTTTGCTTTATTGTCCGGCCAGCTCTCGCAAACGACCCCGGAGGAAGTTTTCGATGGTAACATTGACCTGAAGGAAGAGGAGGTTCTCCAAGAAGAGCGCGGCGAAGAGGCAGAGGTAGACGACTCGGCCGAGTTTGGAAGACCAGTGAGAGTACTGGCGACTTCGGCGGCAGAGACCCGTGGATTGGTGGAAAGAGCCCGGCTACGCAGAACATGGCAGATCCAAGGTCTGCGTACCACAGACGCTCGAACTGGAAAATAAGGAAGAGAAATACTCAAGGGGTGTAAGATATTGTATGTATGTATCGGCTTCTCACGAATGACGATGTTGCTTCGCACCTCAACACTGATTTTCGTCGCGACTGCAATTGTTGCCTGGTTATGGCAAAAATATCCGACCTCAGGAGGGGACACTACCGCTGTCGTTTTGAACTGGTCTCGCCGCGACAATGTTGTTCAGATTGCTGCATTGCTCTGTGGACCGGACCTCAAAGATGTTATTGCCAATGTTTTCATCTGGAACAACAGTCCAAAGGCTCTTTCAGCTAAGGTTAGATCGCTTTGTTCTCGTCTATAATTTTCCAATCTTCAGCCTCGTAGGATTTTCCAGAATGCCCGAAACGCAAGCTCACGGTATACAATTCGCCTTCAAACGAGCTCTTTTACGCGAGATTTTTGGCCTGCGCTCGAGCTACAACTCAGTATTGCTTCATTCAGGTAGGCATCTGTTTCCATCCGCAAGCCGTTAATCAGGGATTAGGACGATGACTTTCTGGTGCTCCCGCCTATGATCCATGCTCTACACTCTCGAATTTCATCGACACCGTCTGGGATATACCTGCTACCGTCTTACGAGATGCTCTCAACAAGTCTGCGAAATATTCGCGTCAATTCAAGCATACACACCGGATTTTCCTGGCTCGGCCATGGAGCGATGTTGCATCGCTCTACTGTCGTCGAGTTTCTGGAGCTGTTGGCACAGCTGAATCTCACGGCTAGCGACCTGAAGATGGCTGACAACTATTTTTCTATCCTCGCCAATGTGTTTCCGGAGGTCTGGTTTGATCAAGGAATCGAGCTGGGTGGCGGAGAGCCTTTCACGGTTGGGGTCCAGGGTGATGAGCACAATCGCAAGCATATTGTGAGTGTTTCTTCTGCTAATCAGTATGGTATTGACCGTCAATGAAGATTCACGCACTGGAATTATTGGAGCGCATCATTGACGAAAAAAACGAAACAGTGCCATATGTTTCGTTCAGTCCTGATATTGGGCCGTGTATTTCTCGAGCTCCTTGCTGTTCGACGCGCTGTATTTTCGAAACTTCGATTTCTCTCCTTCCCGACACTGTGGGACAACAGGGTATGCTAGAACAAGAAGCCATCGCTATGGAGAACCTAGGCCCGGACAAGGTGTTGCATTATGTCAATTTTCCCCCGTCAAAGGCCGTGGATGGTTTGTCTGGTACTGTCTTCAAGAGTCCACATAGTAAGTCGGAATTTGGCGGATACTTCAGCCTCCCTACCCTTCCCAGATGCTCGAAATGGCGAATACATCCAGATTGATGCTCTTTTACCCCCACTGTCTCCGATCGAAATGGTGTTTCTCGTGGACGACGCCACAGAAAAAATCCTTAGAATGTCCAACTTTAGCACCTCTAGGCGTGACTCATGGGTGACAATCTCTAAAATCCGCGACTATTCTCTCTGATAATTATTCAGGTCATGTCAGAAGATCGTCTGAACTGTATCAACACAGATATCGAGTCATTCCGCGAATGCAGTCTTCACATGGTGGACGGTGATAATGATTCAGCCAGGTTCAGAGTGACGCTGGAACAAGACGTCGAGGTACCTTGGCGCGTCGCAGAGATTTGGCTGAGAACAGTCATGTGATAGGAAGAGCGCCACCGGTCCTCGGCTTTTCTCGGCTCGTTTATCTTGCACTCAACCATGTATCTGAAAACGTTTATCTTGTTTGTGATCCTTGTATCCGCTCAAATACAGGAGCCCCTGGTTAAACCTTCTCATGGACCATCGTGGCTCGAAAAATATGGCAAACAAATCGACCAACCATTCTCTGGCCCTCTGACATTCTCTCATCTTCCCTACACGCGTTGCCTTGAGGAAGAAAGCGTCAATTTCGATATTGCAATCCTTGGGATGCCTTTTGACACCGGGGTCTCTTATCGGTGATTCTTTTGTTGCGCTGGATTCAATTCACTCATGTATGTTAGAAATGGGTAATCTCTAGGCATGCTTTCTGGTGATCAAGTCTTTGAATCTTGCTCTAGTGCCCGGTTTGGTCCCTACGCCATCAGATCTGGAAGCAGAAGACAAAGGAGTCAGCGCGGATATACAATGTCCTGGCAAAACAATCCGTACGAGAGTGGACTCAAGATTATCGACTGCGGGGACGTGGGTTCTCTACTATTGAAACAGATTTCTTTACACTGACTTTATCATAGGTTCCGGTGTCTCCCACTGATAATACCCTAGCAGTGGACCAAATGGAAGTGGCATACACCACTCTTCTGAGTCGACCCCTAGTCACACAGTCTAAACTTTATGGAGATCATCCACGCATTGTTAGCCTTGGGGGCGACCATACTATTGTACGATGCTTTTTGATACCTGAAGACTCTTTATGAGTTAAACTTGCAGGTTCTCCCAATCCTTCGGTCGCTGTATAAAATATATGGCCAAATCTCTGTAATCCATTTCGATGCCCATTTAGTGAGTGTAACGTCCTCAAGTATAAAACTCAACTGAAGGTCCAGGATACCTGGTCCGGTTATCCTGGTGGCATCACAGACCAGTCCAAGGTTACACATGGAACTTTCTTCTCGATTGCCCGCGACGAAGGCCTTATGAGCAACTCTTCAATCCACGCAGGAATCAGATGTAAGCTTGGGGTGAGCAGTTCACAACCAATCCTAGTCTGATCTGACCGAGAATGGCACTAGGGCGAACAAGACCTGCATGACGACGTTTGTCCATACTTACCGACATCTTTGTGGTCTCATGAAACCTTCAGATTGCAGCTGGGTTTCAACTGATCTCTACGAACGACATTGACGAACTCGGAGCGAGTGAAATAATCTCGCGTATCAGATCCCGAGTCGGAGACACTCCAGTTTATTTGAGGTATGTACGCGCCACCTCGATCATATCGTCTCTTGAAACGTCGAATAAGCTTAGATATCGATGTTATTGGTATGTGCTTCGTGAATCAGTAAATATTTTTATGCTGACCGTAATATATTGAAGACCCGGGTTCAGCCCCTGCTAGTGAGCTGCCTGTACTTTACTTTCTCAGAGATGAAAGTTAATTTTGTCAGCTGGGACGCCTGAACCTGGTGGATGGAGTGTACGAGAGTTGAAACGCATTATACGCGGTCTCGCGGGACTCAATTTTGTGTCTGTGATATTTCTTTACTATGAGCCAAACCAGCATACTGACTTGATTACAGTGGTGCGGATATCGTCGAGGTCGCTCCAGCTTATGACCATGGTATGGGACTTTCGCCGCTATCTCTGACAATTTTTCATTCAATGTATAGCGGAAATCACTGGAATAGCTGCTGCGGATCTGGTGCATGATTTCCTGTCACTTTTCCTAGTGGTCGATCCTGGAGTCAACAATCCGGCCAAAAAGATCAACGACGAGCTTTGAAGGCTGCATTCATTATACATGGTATCCAGGGGGTTGTAAATATGCAATTGTCCGAGCAATAAGATATAAAATTAAGCTACAGCGAGTATTAATGCTTTCCCCATGCACCTTGTACATTGCCAGCTCCAGCGTCGTAACCGGGAGGGCTTTCTTCATATCCAGTTGGTGACATTGTACGACTTGTCCTGGGTCCTTTGACTGGACTTGTACGGGTAGCAACGACGCCAACCGCTGTATTGATAGGACCAGGCGAACTCTGAGGGAAATATCCCTCATGTTGTACCAATTGAGGGACACTATTCGCTCCATAACCATCGTGGCCATGTCCTCCTAGAGTATAACTGCGCTCTGGCTGAGACGGCCCTGGAGTCGCTGTATTCGCAGAATAATACGATGTTTGATTGGAGTAAGGCTGTGATTGGTAACCATTATTGCTTGGTCCAACGTCATACTGCGCTGGCTGGGTTTGCTGAGGCTCGTAGACATCTTGGTCATACTGAGAGTAACCCGTTGGATATTGCTGATGCGAAGCAGCAGAATGATCTGTCAATATGTCAGAAGTTAACAGCATAGAATAAATCAGACAACGTACATGTTGTGCCAGCAGAATGACCGTGTCCATATTGAGCCGGGCTTGCATTACCATATCGGTCAGGATGAGCCTGAGGAGATTGGGCAGATAGGTATTGATTATTGTTTGGAAGAGGTGGTGAAGTCGTCATTGCAGCAGGATAAGCTGATTGGGCGTAATTCGACTCGTGAGCACTTGCTTGGCGATGAGGCTGAGGTGGATACGAGTTTTGCTGCGTCGGATTGTAATATTCATCAACTGCGCGAGACCCTGGGGGCGCTTGGACATAGCCTCCTCCAGAATATCCGCCACCTTGGGCTGGTCGCCCACCATAGGCTGCTGCCCCTGAAGGTACCGGAGCGTTGTCGGAATACTGATTCTCGAGATAGACATTGTCACCGTCTATACGAGCCTTGAGGGGCTGGGTTTCGTAGAATGCTGGAAGACCAACCTCCTTCTTTTGGTTGGCCTTTCTGTCTGCTTCTGCTTTAACAGCGTCCAGACGCATCTGTTCCGCATAGATGTTGTGATCCGGCGCATTTTCCCCATCTTTCCTTCTATCCCAATCCGAACGACGAGGTGATCGACCACGATCGGATATGCAACATCTCCCAAGGGTGTAGAAGCAACCGCTGAAGAAGAGAAGTAGCCAAGCCGCTAGGGTCAACCAGATAGCATTTCCCATAACAGCAACCCCGACAGCGTTGATTCGGGCCTTGGCCAGGAAGAAGAGAGCGAGGTCGAAGATGAATGCCAGTAGAGCTATGGCGGCGGCGAATCCGGAAACACAGGTGCTGCAACAGGCCATCGACATCTCTCTAACATGGGCCAAAAGACCGAACACTGCTGAAGCACCAGCCAAAGCCATGGCGACGATATGGAGGACAAGAGCGTAGGTTATCCATTTTACTACGACCTGAGGAATCTCCACGGGTAGTGAATTCCCAACTAGACTGTTAATGTCTAGAAACGAAAAATTAGAATCGAGATCTATGAACGAAATGGACACTAACCCAGCTGATAGCCAACAGAAGGTTTTGAACAGCTCGTTCCATTGGATAGCTCGAGACAATAGCCAAGAGTACCGAAGGTGATTGAACCGTTCACGTTGTTCACGGAGATGTTCGCTTTCAAGAAGAAAACGGACTTGAAATAGGGCACACAGAATGAGACAACGGCGAGGAGAATAGTGGCCACAAGCGTGCATATAAATCCTGGCGTAGCAGGTCGAATGATGCCCATGGTTGTGAGTGAGGAAATATTGTTACACCGCCTCTGGACACATGACTTAAAATAGTGCACCGTCACTCTCAGCACTGCAGCTGCTACCCGCTCAGTTTCATGCCGTCCTCCATTCAAGGACCTGCACCACTCTATCATCTATAATACCTTGCTCTACCACTTTGAAGCCATTCTTTTCAAACATACGAATTGAACCAATATTATCGGCAAAGACTGATACTCGAATCTTGCAGACATTCATCCGTGGCCGAGCCCAGGCTCTAAGAATCTCGCTCAAAGTCGCTGACATAATCCCTCTGCGCCAGTGGGATTGCGCCAGGAAATCTAAATCAGATCAGTCAATCCAATCGTTCAGACATTTTGAGTGGTTGCATACCTGCTACTTGCCAGAAAATCTCTGGATCTCCAGCTGAACGGGCATTATTCTCAGCAATCAGCCTGCTCTTTCCGTCAGAATCGTTGATTTCATGCCAAATGCATCTTCGCAAGTCAATGTCTCCAAGATAAAGGTCTGTCCCATCTTTGTAAGTTTCTCGGATGCTTCGCACTGGGCAGCCGTCCAGCCATCCCCCTTCTTCATTCTCGGTGAGTTTTTGAATAACGTTGTCACTCAGATCCCTCCATTTTTTGATCCAGGTCGTCGCCTTCTCTTCATCCAGCGGCATCAGCCCTCCCATAAACTCATAGACGAGCGGGTTGGCCGCAATTTCCGTCAACCTCTGGACATCGCTATGCCTGGGCGGCGTGATAATGATATTCTCGTGAGGGCTGGCTAGTCGCAAGAATAGCTCTCCTGTTTGGGGATTGACCTCCAATGGCGAGTGTTGCATGGATGAATCAGTCTGAGTCGAATCACGTAAGCTCCAGGTTTCTGATGCGTCGACTCTTATCGTCATTCATTAAACCAGAATTACTGATACCGCCCTCTATAGGCTCTGGAATAAACGAGGCGCCATCACGGTAGAATTCGGTACTCTGCACCATTTTCCATCTCAGACCTTCCCACACCCGAATACAAGGAGATGCAAGGGAGCGAAACTTGGTGCGAAACCGTCGCGGGGCATTAACCAGAGTTGGTCTCCCGGCTGTGCATTCTCCTTCATGTCATCAAGCCGGGCGCGTAGCTACTTATGTTTGATCTCGCCTAAGATTACTTATTCTCTTACTTTCGTTCGTTTCTCTCTCACCAATGACTTCACTTTTACAAAAGGTTTTCATTGGTGCAGCGACATTGTTTCTAGGATCTGTAGGTTTTTTGTTGGTGAGTAAACCAGCTTTGTTATAGGCCGCTACTGACATTCGTTTATAGAGTGTACTCTCAACATTGTCAATCGCCATCTTTCCTTCACCGAGCCCAAAATATAGGCCTAATGATCCTATTGTCTGTCGAGGAAGAAGTCTCAGTCGCACTCCCTCCGAGTCCTCATCCATTGAAACACCTCCGGACAGTCCGACGGCTGCTGCGCAAATTCCGTTGGAACAGCCTCTGGTTACTCCAAATCCTTCATTATCGTCTGAGAACAGCACTTTGTCGTCCCAGCAGGAGAGCTCTGTTTCGTCGAGGTCGAAATTCAAGAGGACTAGGTCTTTTTTGGTGCCGGGTATCGCTAAAGCGTCCAATAACCGTACGTCTGGTTCATTTTCGTAAGGGTTTTCACTCGCTGATTCCTTGATAGCGGCCAAACTCTCCTCCAAGTGTTTGGAGAAGAAGCCTAGCATTCCTGCGGTACGAACAAGGACTCACCCCTACGAAGCGCCTTATTTCATTCCTCCTCCCGACTCATTCCAACCTCGGGGGAAACCCGTACGTAGTCGAACAATGCCACCTAGCGCTGGCAGCAGCCAGAGTCCTGAAGAGCCATGGCTCTCAACGACGCGACGAATTGTCTCCCGTTAATTCGTTCAAGTATCACTCCACCACACACCACTCGTTAGACCTTCATTATGATACAGCTAATGGCCTTTTGCCGTCAATAATAAATGAATGCTATCTAAATTTTGAGCCGATCGAAGTGATAAGATAAGATAACCTATTTTCCCTTTGTCTCCCATCATGGACATGAATATCGACGACCCCAAGCCAGTGGCTGCAGTGTCAGAAACTCTCAGCAATGCTGACGCTCCTTCATTATCGTCTGGGCCCGCCCAACCTATCTCGACGCTTAATGAGCCCTCGAAGCCACCAATTCTGAACCGTGAATCAGTATCACGACCACCGTCTCAGCCACCTTCGCAATCTCCTGTGTTAATACCCAAACCCGAAACCCCACAACCTCGTCCTGACTCAGCCTCTGCCACAGCGGCCCAGAAACAAGCTGCTGCAGAACGACCTCTCAATGTCACCGACGCTCTGAGCTATCTGGATGCAGTAAAGGTCCAATTCCAGGAAAAGCCTGAAGTCTACAACAAGTTTCTGGATATCATGAAGGACTTTAAAAGCCAAGTGTGCGTACTTTGAATCCAACATTTACATTATCCGGTTTGATTTTGTTCAACTGTTCCTTCAGGATCGACACACCTGGAGTAATACAACGGGTCTCGAGATTATTCCATGGAAATCCAGAGCTCATACAGGGATTCAACACTTTTCTTCCCCAGGGCTATAGAATAGAGGTCTCAGACGACCCATTGGATCCAAACACAATCACTGTTACGACGCCCTCTGGGACGACGACCCAGAGCACCACCACCGCTCACGCCTCTCATATTCGACCTTCACGCGATATCATTCCGGGCATGGGTCCGAATCTCGCTCATCCCTTTCCAGGTCTTACACCGCCAATCGGGCCGCCCCCGGTCGGGCCAATCTCGCGCGCCTTGACGCCACAAGGGTATCAACAACCTCCTCCACCATTCGATCACAATTCTCCCGGTCTCCCGAATCCCCAGACTACAGCGGCTGCTTCATTTCTGGGAGGCTTGAAGCCTGTCGAAAAGCAGCCTGGAGAGTTCAATCACGCTATTCACTACCTCCATAAGATCAAAATACGATATCCTGATGATACCAACGTCTATAAACAGTTTCTCGACATCCTGCAGAGCTATCAGAAAGAGCAGAAGCAGATTCAAGACGTGAGTTTAGCACCGTCATACCGGACCGTCTCTTACATTCATTACAGAGTCAGGTATATGCGCAGGTGCAACAGCTCTTCAAAGACGCCCCAGATCTTTTGGCCGAATTCAAGGCCTTTCTGCCTGATGGGTCTTTTGGGCTCGGTTTGATGCCACCAGCGGCCCCTTCGCAGTCTTGGCCCATAACAGATCCACAGCCGTCGATAGACAAGAATGCTAAAAAGCCCAGTCAGCCTGTAAAGAGAAAGAAAAAGGTTGAAAAAGATACAACTCCGGTTCCGCCACCCAAGCCTGTACCAAGTCGCGTATGTTCTGAATCGTGATCCTGGACTCCACTGACTTTTCATTCAGGTCAAGAAGGCCAAACATCACCATAAGCCGGAAACAGATTCTCCTACCTTTTCGGCTGCTTATCCTCATTCTCCTCAACCACATCATCTTGCAGCTCATTCTCAACCGTCAGTTCAGCAACAGACCCAAATCTCGCATACTCACTCTCTTTCTACTGGACTATCCGTCTCAACTGCATCTGACAAATTGCTTTTCTTTGATCGCGCAAAAAAGGCACTCGAGAACCGCGAGATTTACGAAGAGTTTTTGAAGCTTTTGAATCTGTTCTCGAGGGACATCATCGACCTTGATGTCCTTGTCGAAAATGCACGGACATTCCTGGGAGATGGGGACCTGATGGCAGAATTCAAGGAATTGGTAGGCTGGGATCCGAGACGCGACAATGTGGAAAACGGTCCACCTGGAAGTATTCGTACTGCGCCTCCTGAAGCTCTTGCGGCCCTGCCTTCAGACGATGGCCAAGGTCCAAGTTACAGACGATTGCCTGAAAGTGTAAGTCCGAATCTCTCGATGGACCTCAATTCTGATATTGGTATCATAGGAGGTTCACCTTGCCTGTTCTGGTCGAGATGTCCTTGGGCGCTCGGTTCTGAACGATGAATGGGTATCGCATCCGACCTGGGCATCCGAAGAAGCCGGTTTTGCGACCCACAAGAAGAATGCTTTCGAAGAGGCTTTGCACAAGAGTGAAGAGGAGAGACATGAATTCCATGTTCATCTCGAGGCCTTGGCCAGGACTATTGCAGTCCTTGAACCTATTCAAGCTCGATTGGACGACATGTCGCCCGATGAGCGCTCATCATTCAAACTCAAACCCGACTTTGGCGGCTCTGGAAGATGCATCTATCATCGGATCATCAAAAAGATATATGCCTCCATGGGGCCAGAAATAATTATTGCCCTTCAGGAAAGCCCTAGCGTTGCGGTCCCTATTGTTCTCTTTCGACTTCGGCAGAAGGATGAAGAATGGCGACGGGCGCAGCGAGAGTGGAGCAGAACTTGGCGTGAAGGTGATTCCAAAAACTTTTACAAGTCCCTTGACCATCAGGGTATCACCTTCAAAGCCAACGACAAAAAGAATATCACGGCCAAGTATTTTGTCAGCGATATCGAGTCAGTGAGAGCGCAGCAGACAGCAGACAGTGAAGCTGATCCAAGGCCGTCGTTCGTACGGGGTTCCGCGGGGTTCCAGCTCGAGTACAGCTTCCAAGACACGCCTGTCTTGCAGGATTCTCTGAAGATGGTCTACTCTTTCCTGGATCGGTCACAGTCTCAATATAGCCCGCTGGAGCGCAGAAGTACCGAAAGCTTTTTGCGATCCTTCGTCCCATTGCTCTGCATGTACCCTGCTGCGGAGTTCAATGCAGCCTGTGGACCACCAGACGCCGGAATCGATGAAGAGATCAACCATGACCAGATCCCTGATGGTCGGAGTGGAAGGAGGTCAACCGGAAGTACATATTCTGCGCAGTCGAACGGAATTGTCGCTGGAGACCTCCGAAAGAAACTTATGCGAACAGCTCAAGAAAGAAACGAGCAAAGAAATTCCATCTCAGCTGTCGGATCTCGTGCTGTTTCGCCTCTATCCGAGCCAAATCTTTCAAACGATGAAGACGGTACTGTCTGGATCAAGGAAGTCGCTCCTTCTGACGGCCCGTCGACCGCCGCTAGTTTGACTCGACCCTTCTTCGCTAATACGACATTCTATACGTTGATTCGTCTAATTCAGGCGAGCACCCCGTTTCCTTCAATTTGCTGCCGAAGTTATTTTTGTTAATCAAGTCTCGTAGTTGCTCTATTCTCGTCTGGTGATGTGCAAAGAGGCTGGAGCAGAGCTTGCCCGACATAAACATGCCGAATTGCTGGCTAATCCTGTCGCTGTCGAGCTGGGCCTCGATGATCCCAATGGTCCGTCGACGGTCCTTGCTACTATGGAGACCTTGAGCACTTCAGGCGAGGAATTGAATGTGGTCTACATGTACCTCCTAGATGCCTGCGAAAAATATTTCGCAGGGGACCTGGATCAGGCCACATTTGAGGAGCACATGCGGTGGTTTTTCGGGAACAAGGTCAAAGATAGATCTCTTTCTATGAAAGCCAATTGACTCTTTTTATAGGCATATCATTTGTTCACTCTTGACAAGCTCATTTCGGCAATTGTGAAGCAATGCCAAACGGTCCTTGCTGATTCAAAATCGCTGGACTTGTTAGCTTTGCTGCAGAGCGCCCAGAACACCGAGACAATCTCGAATCAAGATATCATCCGTTACAGAAGGGAAGCTGAACGACAGGCCGACAATTTGTATCGGATTCAATGGGTGAGTCTATTTATATCTTGGACTATTATTGGAACTCAATTTCGGGTAGGTCCGGGATTTGAAAGTTTTAAAAGTTCAATTGATGAGTGAAGAGGATGCCAGCGTCGATAATGCAAAAACTCGACAAGAAAGATGGAGAGAATATGTCGACGCTTATGTTCTTCGAGTGCAATCTGAGTGGGTGCCTTTATCGGTAGGAGGACAGAGACTTTCCAGGTCAGTCGGTGCCTCAATCGTGGATAATTTCTCATCTACAAATATAGGACTGCCCGGTCTCCCGGAAGTCTATTCAGTCTATTCAAGGAGGGAGAGATGCATATCAGAATCAATTTGCCTGACTACAAGATATTGTACGAGGCTGGATCTGAGGAGACTATGTGGCGTAAGGAGCCTGTGGACCTCAACCTGGTGGAAAGAGCAGCAAAGAGGGCAGAGGATCGCAAACGGTGTAGGTTGCTGATCTAGGGACAAAAGCGGAAACCATAGTTATTAATAAACTGCGAAGTTTAGGGGCCGCAAGGTGTTGTTTGTTTGCGAGCAAAAGCGTGATCTCGACCCAAGACTACCAAGACATTATGGATGGGTCAAGTTCGTCCCCTCCAGACACAGTTAGAGCTCGTCATCGACGTCGACGTCGACAACCAAAATCATCCCCTGTACCGTCTGCGACATTACTCTCTCTTTTGGCCCCTTTGGTGCCCTCAACCTCAGGTAGTCCTCTCACCTTTCTCTGTCCGCTGTTCAGCCACGAACCACCTGCTGTTCACGTCGAACCCCGCAGTGAGCCGGCCGTCCATTTATCGCCCAAAGCCTCGACAAGGCGGACGAGAGACCGGCGTAATCTTCCTCCAAAATACGAGCCTGGAGTCGATGGTATTTGGCGAAAAGCAGAAACATATACCCTTTACGGATCAACGATGTGCAAGGTCAGTACAGGGCTGCTCTAGACTGGCGAAATTAATGTCTTGTTTCCATCCAGGATTGCGAACCAACGACCGCAGCGGAAGGTGCAGCCAGCGCAACTGGCTCTGCTTCGGCGAATACAGCGTCAGCAACCCAGACACCGGATATACTGGATGACCTTCCCAACGGGTGGAAGACAAAACCACGCGAAAACAGAACTACACTCATTCTTGCACTCTCGCTGGTGCTAGCATTCGTCATCTGCTTTTTCATTATAGGTTGTTTATTTTGGCGGAAGACGGTCCGGAAAAAGTTCAAAGACAGGGATGTGGAAAAGAGACTCAGGAGGCGAAGGTCACCAGAGGATTCGGAGGAATTGATTCAAGTAGAGAACATGGTGAAGAAAAAGCTATGGTCTAAAGCGACAGCTCGTTGGAAGGCCCAGGTGCGACATTCTGCCCGTCAGCGACGAGGCCGCCGAACCTTGTCCATCCGACTTCCCGCTGTCGTTTCAAACACTTCAATCTCCCTTGGAACCACCTTCGATGGTCCGGAGGAAATTTCCTTTGTTTCCCGACCATCATCTCCACAACTGGACAGCATCGAGGAGCCGCGACAGACATCAGATGATCTTGAAGAAGAAACCAACGACACGTCGGTTGATTCTGTTGCTGCTCCTGAACGACCTTCATCGTTTCCTCCACCGCCTCCAACACCACCACCGCTGTTTTCTCCGCCTGCTTATCGTCAGAGATCTAGTCTCCAGATCACAGCCAGCAATTCACCATCATCGGGGAAACTTTTGTCCTCATTAAATCCATCAAATATCTCATCCCGGCCTTGTTCAATCCATGAGACAGATTCGAGCGAGTCTCTTGCTGGTTCTGCTCATGCTGCTCATGTAGCCACAGACGACAAGGCATTACTGGAGCAATTATCTTCATTGGCCAGTTCCCCTCCTCAGCAGAATTCCAACCGGGATTCTTCTTCTCACAGTCCAATGTCCTCAGCTCCGGTCTGGCTTGACGAGGATATCGAGGACTTTGTCCAGCCTGAATCCTCTAGCCAATTGCTTAATTTGGACGGTCCATCGGCGTCATTCCCTCCACCACCTTCTAAAGGGAAAATGGCGGAATATTACGACTACGACTTTAACTTTGGCGATGAACATCTCTCATCGTTGGAGCCAGAGTCTGGATTGTCTGCCCCGCCTTTCGAGGAAGCTCATCTTGGCATGCCCAGTGCTCCACCTATGGAGGAAGAGGAAGATATCATCCCTCTGACGCCATCTGCACCTTCAGACAATGAGGAATACCCCGACCAGCACCCGAGACTGTCTCCAGAAGGGCTCAGAAGGGCCTCCTGATCCTTCACCATGCGGAACTTTGGCTTAGCCTGTACGGCGGTCAGAACTTCCCTCAGACCCTCAGTAGCCCGGTCGACCAACCCGGCCTTTACGAACCTTCGTTTCTTGGCATTGGGACTTTGGATTTCCAGTTGTGAAAAAATGGTTTATGTAGTTGTTCCCCGCAATTGTAATATAGATATCGAGCATACCAATCAAACAGAAAACACAATTCCCAATCCTTAGTCAACATTCACTGCTGCAAGATGTCGGAATCCTGAGTTGCGAGTAGAAGCTTTTTCTTGACTCTTTCAGTTAAGCCAAGAAGGTCATGTGACGTCTTTTTTTTTTCTTCACTCGCGACGATGGGCAAATCTCAAAAGAAGAAGGCAATGCGCCGACATAATCCTATGCGGGTCCCAGATTCGCATCTCCCCAAAGGGCTATCTGCAGCGGCCTCCTCTTCCACCAAAACGGAAGCTATCTTACCTATACTTCAGAAGGTTCCTTCAATTCAGGGTCTATTATTTGGCAACTAATTGCCTTCGAGGCCAGATGGAAAGCACAGACGCCGCTGATCGTAAATGGGCCTGTATTGCTGTTTCGAATCTGATCCAAAACGACCCATCGACCAGAAGACTGTTGCAAGGGAAAAATGTCGTCGGGGCTTTGATTACACGTCTTACGGACGCTGAAGAAGAGGTCATTGTGGAGGCAATGGGTGCTTTGAGGTTCGTTTCCCGTCTCTCCGTTCGTTTTTCTCTCAGTTTGTTCCAGGAATCTCTGCATCGATGGCGGATATGATATCTGTGCCGAAATGTACAATAAAAATATCCTGACACCACTCAAGGCTTTCATAGTGAAGGTGAGTGTTTATTATAGCTCACTCTTATGGAATTAATGCGACAAATAGATCTCGGAGAATCTGTCACAGAGCGACGCGGTGCCCAAGGACTCCCCGGTCTTTTCCTTGGCTGAAAATGTGATCACCACACTTTGGTGTCTCTCGTCAGTAGCTCCAGCCTTCCGTTTCAACGGATGCTAATCCACCGTTAGCGAAACTTCAAACAAGGCCTTGAACGCTATCAATGCTATCGATCTCGTCCCTTTTCTGATGTCTTTTGTAGTGTCCCGCGACACTCTTCCTTTGGCTCCTGTAGCAGCTGCAGGTGGGTGCAATTCCAATTGCACGGTATGAAAGCTGAACCTTTAGCAGCGCAATGCCTATACGTGCTCACGGATGATAATGATCCAGCAATCGCTGGAGTTCGAGCGAATGCTAGCTATATCGCGTCTTTACTTTCTGCCGCTCGCTTGGAACCTTCTGCGCTGGATTCTGCAAAGGACATTTCCAGTCACCGGTCCATTACTCTGAGTGTCTTGGCGTCTGGTACGTGTTTGTCTTGGTTCATGGATCAATTTCTCAGAGCTGAATGTAGGTATACTTCAAAATATATCGCCTCTTCCGCCTCCGTCTCTCTCGTCCACCATCGATGTCGAAAAGGAGGTCATTCTCCCTTTGTTAATGCCAGTCATAGCATCCATCTCATTGGCTGACATCTCGACTAAAGCTCAAACCTTGGCGACGCGACAGGTGAAAACCTGCCCTGTAGCCATTTCACACCTTCTTACACGCTTTCAGGCTTCTGAACCTGACATGGAAAAATTATCAATAAAAAACACTCCGAAATCTGACTATAGAAGTCCTACGGAGATGGAACTTGAGCTGCTGGAAACGAAACTGCGGACGGTCCAATTGGCTCTTGAGATTCTCACTGGAACCTGTGCCACATTGCCAGATCTGAATGACCCGATTGAGGATGACAGTGAAAATATGGACGATGATGGTAGGATCCTTACTCCAGTCTCATCTCTCTAGTTAATTCCGGTCATGTAGATGCCAGTGTTGAAGACGCAAGCATGGATATCGAGGAAGACAACATATCTTCAAACGAATCAACCGCTATGCTTCCGGCTTTGGTTCCACCTCTGTTAGCGCTGATACATCCAACTTCGCTCTCGTTTCCTCCACTTGCAGCTGCTTCGCTATATCCACCAATAACATCTGCTTTGAGTGCAGTGCATGTCAGTGCCCTGCAATGTCTAGGCAACATATTTCTTGGCCTTTCAGTCCATGGGAATCCTGCGGTCTCTCAGGACACTACAGCTGGACGTAAAGTCTGGGAAGACGTATGGTCCGCTCTTGCTGTCGTTGGCACTGAATCCGGCCTGGGCCAAGAAAGGAGGAAGGACATTTGGGAAGCATCGGCCGGTGTGCTTTGGGGCGTTGGAAATGTCTGGAAAGGACAAATGGTCTGATTCTATCAGCTCGACGCTAACGCACTCTGAAACCACTCAACAGGCTCCAAACGAAGAGCAAGTTCGTCTTCTCATTCAGCTATACGAGGCAGCAAGTGACACAGCGCTCCGTGTGAAATGTATTGGCACTTTGGACTGTCTAGCCCAATTTCAATCCCCAGACAGTAACCGAGTTCGTTGTCTGTTTTAGCGCGGTGCTACAAACTCAAATTCAATTATAGGTTATCTCTGACTATCTTGTTTCACTCTTGCCTCCGTCGGCTTCGGTGGACGTTGAAACTCTACTTCAAGCGGTATCCGCATTAATCGACACATACTCGGACGAGACCTTGCCCAATGACATCAATTTCCGCAATGGTGGATATCTAGAAAAGCTGGCCGCCAGCGTCGAGGGAGTAAAACGGGCAGTAAAGACGATCGACAGACGAAAACCTGGTGGAAGAGAACTGAGGCGTAGAGGAGACGAGATTTGGGAGAACCTCAGAGCCTTTATTCAGTACCGCAAGGATTTACGCTTGTAACCGCAGAATTTGGTCCGGGCGGTAGGCGCCCAATAATAATGGGGCAAAAGTACACTATCATAAATACCGACTTGCGAGACGACCAACATGTCTCTTCATAAGCGAATCATATTCAGTCCGGACGCTCTTCCTACTTTGCCAGTTTTTTGTAAGTAGTTCAGATCGAACGCGATTCATTCTGAAAGTTGTAATTTTACTGTAAAGCTCAAGCTGTCATTTCCCGAGGACATGTTTATCTTTCTGGAAACATCGGCTGCGACTCGGACTTCAAAGTCGTAGGCGATGTCAGAGCACAGACGGTGAGCCTTAGTCTGGCGCTCTTTGAACGTATCGCTCAAAATAGGCCAGCGCGCTGCACTCGAAAACATTGCCAAAATTCTAGAGGTGGCTGGGTCCGACTTGAGCCAAATTGTCAAGGCCACGATATACCTGACGAACATGACTCGTGATTTTGGACCCATGAACGAGGTTTACAGTGAGGTATGTTGAGCTTATCAGAAAAAGAATAAAAGCCTTGAATCTGCCAGTTTTTCGACCGGGACAACATGCCAGCCAGGACGTGCATAGGTGTAAAAGACCTTCCGATGGGTGCTGATTTTGAAATGGAGTGCATCGCAGAGATCGGAGAAAAATAATCCGTATATGAACCATTCGATACAACGGCAGTACTGTACAACTTGCAATTATGGTGCAATCATTCAATCTTCTTTTACGACGCCATGCTGGAAAGAGAGACGGTCAGATTAATTCTTCAATTTCGCCGATAGAACTGACCGTGGTGCTGTCAAAACCATCCAACCCAGCTGCCACTCTAGTGCCGGCGACCAGTCCTGACCAATCCAATGTCTCTACTACTTCCTTGCCTTGGAGCTTATTCTTTTCGTGCAAAGCGCGAGCTGTGATCAGATGCTGATGCGCAATATCAATGGCCGGCATAGGCGAATTGTGAACAGCAGTGAGACGTCGAATATGGCTATGTGGCACTTGTTGAAGGGAACAAAACCGAAATCAGGGACCACATACGATGCGTCTTTGATTCCACCGTCTATCGAGAATCCGGTCGTCCCATCGAAATTATCGGTTGCCATTCGGTTCGAATAAGCCATAAGTCCAGGGGCTGGGAAGAGTTCTGGATAGCGGATCTGAGATCTGAACTTTATGGTCGAGGAAGATCGACATACCTTGAACCAGATGATTTATGCTGTCGGCACCTATTCCTGACTTGTCTGCCAGTGTGAAAGCCTCGGCGAAAATCTCTACAGTGCCGAGAATCATGCTTTGATGCTCAGTAAGGATGAGGATAAGTAACAGATATGAGCTTACGAGTTGCCGATGAGCTTGAATGTAGGCGCTTTCTCAACGTTGCCACCGAGGTCAAATACCTACAAAAACGACGTGAGTGACTGTTCAATGTTCAATCGCAAAGAGAAAGGCCGACCTTCCTGCCAACAGCAGGGACTAGGAGATGTGCAACTTCTTTCTTGGATCGATAATCGCCGCTCATTGCTAGTGACTTTTTAACACCGAACGGCTTCATTGAACGATAGTTACTCACCGATGAGAAGCTGAGCCTTGTCGGCGACTGTTGGTGTGCCAAAGACTGGAGATGTAACGAGATGTACACCTGGGTGGCCAGGTGCATTTCGGCCAATGGTGGATATCTGAGCATCTGTCAGTTGAGTCGAGGCGCACAACCAGACGACAATGTGTACCATGGCATCTAGCTCGCCAGCCAAAGTTGGATATATCTGGGAAAAGGTAAACAGGCAGTCAAGTCGACGGTACTAGGACATACGGTGCTGGTTTCGACAAATATCTTGGATCTCGCCGGTGAATTCTCCTGCGCACAAAAAAGGTGAAAAGGATCGCATCTTGAAAGATCGGACATACAGTAAGAGTTTTGGCGAATGTCTCGTAGACCGTCCTGACCACTAAGGGAGATGAGCAGAGGTTGATGGATCCAAAGTATTGAGACCTTCGTCGTTAGCCAGATTTGTGAAGATAATGTCGCATTCCCTTGCAACTTGCTCCAGTGAATGAGCCACTCGAATACCCTCTCCAACCTCTTTGGCGAGTTTTTCAGCTTTTGAAATCGATCTATTCCTGAGAACAGAAATCCTCTGAGAAAACTCGGGTTCAAATGCTAGCTCTGTCACTCACCAGATCAAGATACTGTGAGAGGAACCATGATGTGCCCGATGCTTTGCCAGGTTCCTGGCCATCAAGTAACCCATCGCCCCAATACCTAAGAAATTGTCAATGGATGATTCGATAATGAATAAAGAGTCTTAGTTGACCTACGAAACCCAACTGGGCTGGAACTCCAGGGGTCGTAGGCCTGGAGAATGGTAGATGGGGATTAACAGCTGCTGAAATATGAGACAGAACCATGGAATACGCGATAAAGACGTGCCATTGCCCAATAGAGGATTTGTAGCTGAAAATGTGGGTGGAGTTGAGGTCATCGTCAGCGTCAAGCTCTGGAAGTAACCTGGTCTAAATTTGGTTCACGGTGGATGCACGTGCCGCAACCATCTCTGGCTGGTCTCGTCTGAAGACCAGTACAGCTCGTTTACAGTCTACCACAACCAATGGCCAATCCCCAAGCATTTCAAGGGGCCTGGGCGTCACAGAACAAAGGGACTCTCGTTGCTGGACAATCGATAACTGTGAATAAATACAACGTCCAGGTAGAACGTTACCTGTCGCAAGGCAAGCTTATTATCTGCTCTGAACTGACTTGAGCCTCAAATGATATCATAGGTGGCTTCGCCCATGTCTATTTGGTCAGAACAGCGACTCCAGTTTACAATACGACCCATCATGTCCTCAAAAGGATTGCTGTCGCTAACGAAGGGATGCTTTCGGAGGTGAAGAAGGAAGTCGACATCATGGTGCGCGCTTTTCTCCTGCTATGCAAATCTAATACTCTCTATAGAGATTACTCAAGGGTCATCCTAACATCGTACATCTCATTGACGCTGCTTGGCATAGAATGCCAAACGGATTGTATGAAGTGTTCATTTTAATGGAATTTTGTCCAGGTATTTCTCGTTTCTTCGTCTTGGAAATCGGGCTTTACGTGTATCTCAGGCGGTGGAATCATCGACATGATGAATCGACGGCTACGGGAGCGTCTCACTGAGGCTGAAATTCTTCAAATATTCGTCGACGTCTGCGAAGGTGTTGCTTTCATGCATAATCTCCGTCCAGCACTTCTCCATCGCGATCTCAAGGTGGAAAACATCCTCCAGGCTGGGCCAACATCATTCAAACTGTGCGACTTTGGTTCCGCCACCGCTGTTGCCCCTAAACCTCCTGCATCCGTTCAGGAAATTCGAGCACTAGAGGCCGACCTGAATCGTCACACGACTCTTCAGTATCGTGCTCCTGAAATGGTCGACCCTTATCTACGGCGTCCGGTCGACGAGAAGAGTGACGTATGGGCTCTGGGTGTATTGCTCTACAAGCTCTGCTATTATACAACTCCCTTTGAGGAGCACGGCCAGCTAGCTATCCTCAACGTTCAATACAGGATACCGCCTTATCCTTCATATTCGAGCAACATGAATGCCTTGATAGGTTCGTAATTGTTTTTACTTCAGACGAGTCGCGATAACATTTCGCAGCTTCGATGCTTCGGGAGCATGGTACTCAGCGACCTACTGTGTTTGAACTTCTCAATCAAGTACATCTGCTTCGTGGTACCAAATCACAGTTTCAGTACACCATCCCTGTCCCTCCACCTCTTTCTCCTCGTCATCTAAAGTCTTCCTACAACTTGCAGGACGTGAAACCACCCAATCGATCTGGTCAAATCACTTCTAATAGTGACATTTCACGTACGGGCTCTCCAGCCAAGAATGCTGGAATTCAGGCGCGAGACAAGGTCCTTGAAGCTATTGAACCCATGAGAAGAGGGAGACCAAACCAATTCCCCAGCTCTCCGAGTCCTCAAAAGAAACCCAAAGACTTGCCTTCTTCCAGCAGCGAGAAGAAGAATTGGTTTGATGGAGGTTTCGATGCAGAGGATGACAAGGCATGGAAGGCTGTAACACAGAAAGTTAGCAGTCCAGGAAAGCCTGGCGGGGTCTCGGATGATGCCTGGATCGCAGGGACAGCAGGCTCGACGAGCACCAACCCCAAGAAGAAGGATGGCTTTGGTGACGACTTTGGAGAGAAATTGTGGGATTCGTTCGATCCGACAGCGCGATCTAATGCGGAACTTCTTCCTAGCAGTAATGCTTCCATCAAAGCGACCACTGGTTCTTCCTCCAGTCCCTTAGCACTGAACAGGAAGTCGTCGCTCAACTTTCGCAAAGAAAAGGACGCCTTCGACGGCCTGGGGCTCGTATCACCTAACAGTAAACCTGCTCCTACGTTAGGTGAGGCCAGGAAATTACGCACTGGCTTGGCTATCAGCGGATATACTTCAACAAAGGACAGTGAGAGGCCCAAACCGTCACCGTCACCGACCTTTTTACCACAGTCCTATACTCAATCATTAAGTCCTATGCCTCCGATACGCCCAGCTACCTCTGGCTCATCCTGGAGCTCACAAGCTCCTGGCTCAAAGTCTGATTCTCCTCTTCCAACGGAAGGACTTCCGGCTGAAGCCAGATATCCGTCTTTGGAGCAATTAGATGCTACATTCGGTTCAACCAATGCTATAGCTTTGGGAACAACTTCCAGTCGATCATTGCCATCTGGAACCCAAGTTCGTCCCCCTGAGAAACCGGCCGGCCTCGATCCTTCGAGAAATGGAAAGAGCTCTCTGCGGTCGACTCACGATGAGCCTTCTCGACCTTCCTTAATCAGGAAGCATCGTAGCTCGATGGCCATCAAACATCCTTCCTATACATCGAGCGACTCTACGCCAAGTCAATCGCCATCATCTCCTGTGGCATCGAGTCGTCTACCGAAACCATCTCAGAGATCTAAAGACTGGTTAACTGGCGATGATTCGGATGCCCAGTCTTCGACACCCAGCAGTTCACGGCCAGTTGAGCCTGAAGTACCAAAGCTTCGAGATTCTCCCAGCAAACGAGCTTCGTATATCGAGAAGAGTCCTGCTCCCTTGAAAGCCAGCTTGGTCATGCCAGATCCCATTCCTTCACCGACGCCTGCTTCATCAGTACAACCAGCTTCCCCATCTGTTGAACGGTTTACTCGAGCTTTCCCAGCCCTTGACCCAGCTCCATCGTGGAGTTCTGGGAATAGCAGATTTCCGTCTAAAGAAAAGGAGCCGGAATCAGCTTCGAGTGCAGATGAGGGCCCCGAGGAAGCTGGTGCTTACTTGCCCAAAGTCAGTAAATCGAAATCTGCAGACCCTCAGAAATCGCGACATAAGGGCCGACAGAGCTCTGTTCATGATTTGGTTGATTTGTATGGTGGTCGACTTAGCTCTCCTGCCAAAGAGATGGAGAAAGAGATGCCAGCTGTACGTTCTACCATCACTCCTATATTGCACAAGTCCAGTGGTACAGACTCGAACCATAAACGACGTTCGACTGGGCTTTCTCTGACAAGTCCTTCAAAATCGAACCCGGTACCGTCTTCGATGCTGTCGCTACCTGCATCTACATCTACACCGAGGACCAAGCAGCCTTCCCCGACGAGATCTAGACCGCAGAGCCTGTTCATGTTTCCTTCCCAATCTCCAGAACCTTCATCCTCCCCGGTCACTTCACCAGGTCTTGCACCACCTCCAGAGGGGTCACGAACAAGAAACGTGCGACGAACTTCGATTTCAGACATGGTTCAGCGCTACGAAGCCATTGGAAGCTCAATAAAGAGTCCAAGTGCTGTGAAACCTCCAATACAGAGTCCACTAGAGAATGGTCGCTCTGGGAGTGTTCCAGCACCACCCAAAGTCAGTCAGTCGAGAAGTGCTCTTCCTGTACCTGGTGACTCGAGTGGTAATACTTCGAAGAATTTACCTCGAATGTCCCCTCTTGGTTCCTCAATGTCTTCACCATTACCAGAGCCAGACAATGTCAAGGATCTTACACCCCGGCCCAGAAGAACTTCTGTGAGACCAGATGGCATCCCATTGCGAAAGTCTGCGACGGAAGAGCCTTCTCATTCAGGAGAGAGGTCACCTTCACCTGACCGGCCGTATCAGGGTGTTGGGAAGTTGATAGATCAATGGCAGAAGAAATCTACAGAGACTGATTCATCGAGGAATGTACCCAGAAGAGGCGGATTTGTAGCTAAACGAGCAGGACTCGTCAACGGAGGCTCGCATCAATGATGTTTGTACAGATAGAGGATTTATAATATATCACAACAATTTATACTACACAAAGACTGTTAGACTTGGGCAGACTTGGGCGAAGTGAAAATTTATGGTCATAAAGCCGTCACATGACCGGATCGTTAGTCACTGTTGACTGGTCTTGGACCACCACATCGTTGTTCCGTTACACCTTTTCTCTCTTCTTCTATCTCTACAATATGCCCGCTGCGACTCGTCCAAAGCGGACTGCTGCTGTAGCAAAACCAGTCTCCAAACCAGCCAAAAGCGCAAAACTAGAAGCTTCAGCTCCACCCAAGTCGACCACGAGAAAACGCGCCGCGTCGATAGTGGAACGTAGCTCATCGCCTCCGCCAAAGAGAACTAGGGGTGAGGACCAGAATGTCGCTCCTCCAGCTGTAGCAGAAAAGCCAAAGTCGAAGGCTACAGTGAAGAAGGCTCCAGTCTCCAAAGCTCGTTCAAAAGCTGTGCCGGCACCAAAAATCCAACTGAAACCCTACTTTAATCCATTGCCGTCGATTCCGCAGAAAACACGACCTGGTCTTCAGCTCTTCGTTTGGGGTGCAGGCAATTGTGGGCAGTTTGGCTTGGGCCCCGATGTGTTGCACGAATTGGAGAAGCCAAAGAAGCATACCTGGGTTGAACAGCAAATAGAAGCTGGCACTTTTGGCGAGCCAGGGGCTGGACTGGAATCAGTGGCAGCAGGTGGCATGCATACTCTCTTCATCGATGAAAAGGGCACTGTAAGCTGTTCAACTTGATTTTAACGTCGCTTTTGCTTATCGGTTTCATTTTCTTCTCAGATTTGGTCCTGTGGTCTCAACGACGATGCTGCTCTTGGACGTATAACAGAAAACGTGCCGGACCCCGAGAATCCAGGATCATTCCTTGACATTGACGAGCTCACGTCTGTTCCGCGACCACTGCAATCTCTTGTCGATGAAAATTTCCGCGCGGTTCAGGTTGTAGCAGGCGACAGTATTTGCGCCGCTGTCAGCGACAAGGGCGAACTCAAAGTTTGGGGTTCATTCCGAGTTAGTATTCGAGTTTTATTCTATTTTCTTGGCTTACACTACGTTTCTTAGGTTAATGAAGGCGCTTTGGGCTTTTCTAGTGCCCACCGGCACCAATATCTCCCCGCTTCTATCCTCACACTCAGCAGCAAGGCTGGAGACTACGAAAAAGTGTCTTCGGTTGCCAACGGAGCCAATCATCTCTTGGTTTTGACGACACATGGAAAGATATATGCATGGGGTGCAGGGGAACAGGGTCAACTAGGACGCAAAATCCTTGAACGACGAAAAATCCATGGAACAGTGCCAGAAAAGGTCACCCTCGGAACCGATTCCAGGACGAGAGCCGTGATAGTTGGCGCTGGCATCTATCATTCATTCGCCGTCGATGATTCTGGTGTCGTTTGGGGCTGGGGTCTCAACAGCATGGGTCAAACTGGAACAGGATATTCTGACGAAGATGCCTTTGTTCCACAACCAGCACAAGTCATCGGATTGAGTCAAAAAGAACTTGGTGGCAAGACTAAAGTTGTCTCTATCGCCGGTGGTGAACATCACACCTTGTTTCTGACCTCTGATGGCAAGGTTTATGCTTGTGGTCGATCAAACGCTGGCCAGCTTGGTTTGGCTGATGATGACGAGGCATTCGCAGATCGCGAACACCCAGATTTCTTGGCAGAACCTGTCCAAGTCAAGTTTCCCGACGAAGACGACAAAGTTGTTCGTATCGCTGTCGGACTTCACAATAATATGGCAGTAATGGAGAGTGGAGCGCTATACTGTTGGGGTCAGGGAACTCAGAGTGAGCTTGGAGTCCCAGATGTCGAAGTCAAGACACCTAGGATGATCGTTCGAAGGGAAGGAGGGCTTTGGTCTGCCGTTGAGGTTGCATGCGGCGGCCAGCATACACTTGGACTATTCAGGAAAAAGTGAGGCAGCTGAAGTTTTTTTTACACATCCCTCTCTGGTTTTGTCAACACTCTATCTGCATTTTCTCAGCAACTGTAGTCTGCATCGATGCCTTGAACAATTCATATTCATTTGTCCAGAAATATATGAAAGACCGTAACTAGTTGGAATCAGAGTCAATATCAGCTAAATGAAGTGGTTGTCGCTCTCTTTGACTCTGGGAGAGACTAACCCCGCGAGAATGAGAGTGTACATCTTGTTGAGGAAGGCCTAGCTCTAGAGCGACTTCGGATGCTCTGACGAAATTTGAGAATTTTGGAGTGTAAATATCGTCAGGCGTCAATGATTTGGGACGTGGTCGGTTCACGACGCCGTTCAAAGTCTGTTCTCCTAGAAGAGGCGAATAGGGAGCTTGTGTTGGAGCCTGGGGTTCACGACGCAGTTCTATGAAGAACTGTGCGGTAGAAAGGGTGGTGACCTAGAATCCAGTTGAGTAGCTTGAATAAAACCCTAGAGAGTGAACATACGACGAGCAGCAATATTGGGATATTGAAATTCATGACGAGAAGCATCTCTAAGAAACGCAGAAGCGTTGTCCAATAATACAACGTTGATTTCCAGAGAGCCATCCGCCACCGAGAGCGGCCAATAAATGAAGGAGTCCATTGGTCTGAAACGAAAGATAATAGTCTGCAGTATTATTCAACGGCGTGCTGATGTTATGACTGAACTCACCTTTCGGTTGCGCAAATGCTCACGGCGAAAATCGAAGCGAGGAGAAAGTTCGGAAAGGAAGTGAGATGAATTCCAGCTAGAAGTATGTGCTCTCCTCCTCTAAACGACCAGTGGAGAAAATCTTGCTTCACATTGATGTCCATAGAATAGAGAGGAGAGGTAAGGGTAAAATGATCATCAACATTTCAGAACCTGACTCTATTTAAGCAAGATTGCGACCTAGCTACAAATGCCACAAATTTGATCAAGTCCGGTTCCCTTTAGCCATCTCAAGGGCTTTCTCTTCCCGCCATTCACATCCAGAACGGTATTCACAGCTACTATAGAACAATTTAACCAAGGTCGAAAAGCGGATATAGACTCAACTCACGAGCAGCGTCTTGTATGCTGAATTGGCACTCCGCGTGACCTTCTCTCTCCATTCCACCACTGAAAGACGTCGACAAGATGTCGATCTAACAGCTGCCCGTCAAACAAAAATTCCTTGGTACCAAGGACCTCCGGAGGCACCGAAACTGATGGTGACATCAAGGATTGCTGCAGTCCCAATAAAAGTTCTAAGCCTTCTGGCATCCCACTGACTTGATTATCATTCAAGCTTGCGGTTATTGCTGCCAACAAGTCGTGATCCACCAGCGGCTCGCTAGCAGGAGGTTGTAACCGATATACCAGCTGCAGAGTCGGGTCGATTCCTGGCACATCGAGTCGTGATGCAGTGTCCATCCAGAGAGAACAGAGCTCATAAAGACAGGTCGACTGAAGATCTTGCTCTAATATAGATGAGGCTTGTAGGATAAATGTCTTCGAGAATGAGCTCCATGGATCCAAACCGAGCCTGTGCCATAAACCAGGAAAGTCAAATGGGCGCTCTGTATCCAATAGAGCGCTCAATAGACGGTGATATATCATTAATTGAAATCGGGAAGATAAAGCGTCATCGTCGCTGGGGAGGGAAGCTGTTCGTCTTGTTTTGGTGTCAACTAATTTGAGGATATACTGGGGAGCAGACTTGACGTCTTGCGGTGGAGCAGGTTCATCAGGGGCATTTTTATGTTCAGCGTCGTTGGAAGTGTCCCGGTTGCACTTCTTTGATTTCTGTGGAGTACTAGGCGGTGATGTCGAAGGTCGTTTAGTACCCCGAAAAGTTGAAGGAATCCGGACTAATTCGTCGATAATGCCAACGACGACCTGATCGTGAAGTATGCCAAACACAGGAATTTCGCGCTTGAAAAAGAGTCAGAATGGAGCCGGATGAGTGTATCGAAAAGAAGACGCACCGCACAGCTTATTTGGCCCAGCAACGTCTCGAGAGAGCCGATCATTCTGACAAGACGCAATGCCCACTGTTCTTCTGGCGTAGTAATATCAACACGGACCTCAATGGGTCTGATGTCTTGCTCTAGCTTCTTGTGAACTATACGCCCTTGATTCAAAATCTTCTCATTCTGTGCAGAGACAGCCTTCTCTACAACGATTTCTTTTCCTTCTCGCGATGTGAAAGATCCAGGACGAGATTCAAGTCTAAGATATCTCCTTTGCCGCAGACCATAGTCAAACTGAACCTCACACCTTTGAGCTCTGTCAAATAGTGGCTCAATAGAAGAGTTGACAAACGCACCATACAAGCGACACTAGATCAGTAACCGAGAGAAGTTTGTGACGGCGAAATCGATTCAAAGGGCTGGGCTCTATGAGAGAAGGTGGGTCTTTCGCTGGAGGTTCTTCCAACTCGACTGTAATGGATGGGTCACCATGCGGGATTGACGGTCCGACTGGCAAAACGAGTGAAGCAGCCACAGCCGCGTCTATAGCTGCATAGTCTTCAGTGGTGAATTCTGAAAAACTCTCCAATGGGCCAAAATCATCGGAAGCGTCTGACATTGAGTTAGGCGAGCAGGTAAAGTCACATGGCCGTGAGTCATTATCTCGGAGGCCGCTGCTGCCGCTGGGTTCGAACGCGACGAATGCCAGCTCGAATTGTGTCAGCCAACAATTCGGCTTGACTTGGCGGCTCTCTCAATCAACTTGATCTGTTTAATGTTGATTCCGACCTGTCGCAACAGAGATTGTGACCAATATTACAGGATCTCCCTGGTCGCCATAGTACGGAACCCGGTCCAGACACCAAAACCTAGTATCAATTCATCTTGGATGGAAAGAATGAATACATGAGAGGAGAAAACAACCCTTCTATAAAGCTCAGACATCCACGACGTCGACGACCAGCACCAGCACCAGAAATTGAAGAGCAACTATTTCGGCAGCTCACGCCAATAGCGACAGGATGGTCGCTGCCATAACAGTCGCGACTACACGGGCGGGAGTGACCATGGATGCGCCGCTGACACTAGATTTGACAAACATGTTCATGCCATCGCAGATACGAACATAGTCTAGCAATTTCTCGTCAATAATGAAAATGATTGATGATCAGATACTCACCGCCTTGAACAGCGGTCGCCACAGATTGAGAGATAGTATTAGCGGTGGTGAGACAGTTCATACACGCAGTGATAAGACCACTGTTGTCGTCGGTGCAAGCGCAGCCACTCTGGGTGCAGTTCTAAAGGAAAATGTAAGGGAGAGATGGATCGCACTGGGATAATGCAACGGACTGTGAAAACACCAAGGACAGAGTCACTGCATTGTGCTCCACAGGTCGGGGGAATGATTGAGCTTGGAATTGCCGTAGTGTTTTTATGCTGCACAAAGTCGAGCTTGTCGAGCATATCTGCTGCAGCCCCAGTAGTAATTGCCGCAACTGATTACAGTGGTCAATATTGTGGAGTTCAGAGTCAGGGATCACTCACCCGGTTGCAGGACGATTCCGAACAGGAAGAGAATCGTCGCAGCGAAAATGATGGTGAACTTTGAAAACATATTGTGCTGATGATTTGAAAAATCCAAGTTGCGGGCAAACCAGATGCCAAAAGTGTTCCAAGGACAAGGGCAAAAGAAGGATAGATGAAGCCTCTCAGAGGAATCCTCGCGGAGGAGAAAACTAAGGAATTGGTGAAAGAGTGAATGAAGGTCGAGGACAAAAGGCAGGCGTGGACAAATCAACAGCGCAGTCAAAATTAGCCGGTAACCACCAATAAGATCGTCCGACTGTACACGATGGCAACGTCCAGTCCTCCAATGCCAGCCATGTTGGGGTCATTTCGGGACTCTGAAAAGAGAATGTCAATTGAAGGTGCGAAAAGAAGTCTCAAGGCTCAGAGCTAAAAACTGAGGCAAGCCGCACGCGGCCGATCGGTCCGTCGCGCATTGACCAGTTTGACTATAGAATAATGGCTCATGTTTTTGATTATCGGACTCTGAACATTGAACGCCAAGGGCAGCGTTATAGGACTGCAAATGTTCGCAGAAAAGGTGGCGTCCCTCGGTTGTCTGTGGCACCAAGGCCATCCAACGTCTATGACATCAAGTGTCGAAGGACTCCATTATACTTTCCAGAAGCGCTCGCTTTCTGCGCCATCGTGTCATGGCTCAAAATGGCGTCGTACTGGAGGGTTAAATCTTGTTACTCTTCAGCTCCAGAGCGTTCGGGAAATGGCGAGGCCCAGTGAGGCCCAGTAATGGGAGCAGTTTTTGTCAGCAAGATTACATTCTGCTTGATCCCGCACGCCGTCGTCTTACGTAGATTGAATGACGAGTTCTCTCCCCATCGGGCAGGCCGTTGACATTGCGCCAACTACGACATAGACGCCGGAAAAAAGTGGTGCCACCTTCGAATTAACGAAAATGGCAAGTGCGGAAATATTCTTCTCGAACCATGCCTCTGCTCAGCTCATTTATTTTGAAGTGATCGTTCCAGGCTCGATCCTCTTATGCGTATAATTGAAGATTCCGTCAACATTTCTCTTATTCATTCCCTTGTTGATTCCCGACCAATGGACGACACAATCACGACTGCTGAACGACATCGACGAAGACTTTGTGTGACGATTATTGCTGGATTTTGGAGCTCGATAGGTCTCGGTGTGGTGTGTTGACCCTTTTTTAACCTTTGTCAAGGCTCCCTTGTCTGACTCGAGTTTTTCCAGTCCATTTTTGCCATATGGGCACAGTTTCTCGTCCCTGCGGTGGCAGCTCTTCCTCCACCACTTACACGAAAAAGCAAAAGCAAATCTCGTCGACGAAGGTCGGCTCCAGCCACACTGGGCTCGCCGGAACCAATGGAGCCCATTCAAGTCTCCTCACCCTCTCCTGAAAGCAATCCGGAGAGACATGTTTATTTCGAAGACTCGCCAACGACATCTGCAAGCAGCAGAATTTATCTTTCAAGCCCTTCACCGACATTTCCGCCACAGTTATTATTTGAGCCATCGTGTGACGAGTCGACCATAGACTCGGACAACTCTTCGCGCAAATCATCGCGCCCTGGGTTTCGTCTAACAAGCATACTTCACAAAACTCACAGAAAGACGTGGTCCACCGTTAGTGAAGGATATGCCAGTCGTGAGTGGTATTTGTACCGCTCAAGTCTTAAATAAACTTTTCAGTAGAGTCCGATGACCCATCTTCCTTGAAACCTGTTCAGCGAGCAGGAACCAGTATTGGCTCCTCCAAGATGGGGCCCATAGTTAGAGCAGCTACTATTCCTGAGCAGGGCTCGGCTGGACCTTCTCGTATAAGTTCCCCTCGAGTCTCATTCCGAATCCCTGGAACCCGTGTCATTTCGACTCCCTTCTCTCCGGCCTCGAGTTCACCGGATTCTCCTGCTGCTTCAACGTCATACTTTTCACGACGAAGACGCACATCAGCTCCGATCAATGACCCTGTGCGAGTACGGACACAGCCCTACGAGTTTCCTTACTTTGCAGCTCCTCCGACAGTATTGGTGAAACAACTTGTTGGTGAACCTGAAGAGATCATTCCAGGTTCAACTGAACCCCAGAATGAGCGCGTAGGCCGACCTGAACGGAAACGGGATGCTAAAGCCCAGGCATCCCTTGGTATCGGTCTCCCTCAGACTGTTCGCAAGCGACGATCTGCCAGCGAGAGCTGGGCCCAACGATGTCCGACGACAACTTAACTGAAACGCACCGAAGATGTACCTCAGTGAGTCTCCATCCATTCATTGCCTCATGTTCTCGCTGACCGGTCTTGGTCAGGCATTTTTCTTTATTTTGTGGTTATCTAGATAAGATAGATTCTGGTAATGACGATCAAAAGTATCGTTTGTATAGTATCACTCATGGCATTATTTACACACTATTCTTATGGAAATTTCTCGTGCAATGGAAAGCCAAGTGTGAATTGGTCGACAATCCAATCTAGTTTCTACTGTCGAATGCGCCAGATAGGCCTAGATAGACCTACAGGTCTTCTGAAGCTCCATCATGTGTTATCAGGGCCAGCATTGCCTGAAGCACAGTATTATCTTGCCACTCAAGCAGTCTACCTTCATCAAGGCAGCGTGAGAGCTGTGCATCGAGAAGCCGTCTAAAAAGTGACGTTCACGAAACGGCAGGGATCGACAGAAACGATAACTTGCCTTAGCTGGTTCACAAGAATCCCTATTCGAGGCCAAGCGCGAAGTTTGATCATGCTGCTCCCAGTGCCAACCTCAAGCCCTCCTGCAATATGATTCACTGTCACTGCTCCGCCAAACAGTAACAGAGAGTACAAGGGGACCTAGAGGGTTTCAGCTGAGTCGTTCTGCTGGGTCAATCAAGGCGAACGAACCTGTGTGACATCTCGTAGAAAAATCTTGCTCGTCATATGTTTCTGGAAGTACACAACGAACCGACATCTCCAGGAGCTCTCGCTGAACAACACACTGGACGGATGCAGGAAAACCCTTTCATCCGAGCTGATATCGTAGAATTTGAACTCTTTTGCAGTGTTTTCCCTTTGGATTGCACCAGCCTGGACTTTGTCGAATTTGATCGCAGACTTGGGCAGATGGACTTTGGCGATCCTCGGGTATAAACCGCCAAGAATGACGGATTTGAGAAGGTTAGAATTCTTGCTGTTGATGTTATGCGCCATCGAGCTGGGCGAAGAGGAGGGTTGAACGAAATTCATATCCTTGAGCAAGGACAAAAAATCATAGCGGAGTGTAGATATTTCTCGCACTGTCGCGGCTGATATGAAGTTGTTTTCACAAAACTGGCGAACGGCTCCTTGACTTTTTCCCTCGGTTCGCATATTCATGCACTGTCCATAGGCTTCAAGGTCCGTTAGAAGATCACTTTCTGAGGTCGCGAATCGAGCTCGCGCCCTGTCATAACCAATGAGCGACACGGCGGGATGATTCTGAAAAGGACGTACTGGGTGGCCTCGTCTCTTTTATCTATCGGGCTGGTGAAAAGAGGTTTTGAGGACAGACAAGCCACTATGGTAAGTATTGGATCGAGACACCTAAAGATAGCACCCAAGATCAACATCTGCGTTATCGTGTTATCAGCCAGTTCATGAAATGTTCTAGCACATTTTCCGTACCTTGCCTAGCCGTAAATCGACAGGAAGCATCGACTACCACAATATGAGCTACATGCTTAGAGCAATACATTCAACCTACCATATGCTTTCCGAGGGCAGTCATGTTTCCATCACTGTCGATGGCGCCGAGCTCTTGAAGTACTGACCAGGCGGTCTCCATTGCCGAAAGATCAGGAGGATTGATAGCCCGAGTCAAGAACAGCTGCCAATCAAGTTACTTCAGGAGCTCAAGCGCAGATTCAATGAATTCACTTTGACGTCCTCATTCTCTCTCGTGGCCTTTACCGATAGTGATACGCTTTCCAAGGGAATCCGGAGTATCTCTGGGATAGGAAACTTGGCCATGTTATTTTCCTGCATCCTGGTATAAAGCTTGTAGCAGAATCCAGGTTGTGTTCGTCCTGCTCGTCCTCGTCGCTGTCGCGCAGCAGCCTGAGTAACCCATGTTTCCGTCAACCGCGACATCCTGGTCTGTGGATCATGGATCATCTCTTTGACCTTGCCGGCGTCAATGACGAAGACCACGTCGTCAATGGTGATACTGGTCTGTTATACAATGAGGCCGACGGACTTGGTTCAAACAAACGTTTTGACTCACCTCTGCAACATTCGTCGCAGCGATGATTTTCCACTTGTTGGTCTTTGCAAATATGCGAAGTTGCTCGTCATTGGAAAGATTTGCATGTAGAGGGAGGACGACGCCCTGGTCTTGCTTGAAAACGCCATGTATCGCCTCAATGCATTGTCGGATCTCTTGAACACCAGGAAGAAATATCAGAACACCACTAGGCTTGGTAGAGGTAGAGATCAAGTGTTGCACCACGGCTGCAATGAGCTTTCAAGGTTGTTCGGTTACATATCTGCGAACTTGGCTGCTGACTCACCTGGTAGTCTATGCGCTCTGCACGACTGATGCTCCGAATGGCCATGATGTCTTCGTCGGCAAGCCCTTTGTTTTTCATCTCCTTTGTAAAACCCTTCGAAGCATCTTCATTTTCCTTCTGTAGAAATTTGTTGAAGCTAGGCCGATAGTGGATTTTTGGAACCACATCTTCTAGGTATCTAAGTAAACTTCAGTTACGTCTTCAGTTCAGTTGAATGCACAAACAGGTCGGTGACAGGATATGTAATCCCTGGTATACTTAGAAGCGGGGCACCATTGAAGTAACCCATGAAAATTTCATGATTTATGGTTGCAGACATGAGAATGACTTTCAAGTTAGGACGCTTTTGCAACAGCTCTTTCAGCTCAAGCAACAAAATATCTCCGTCTACGGTGCGTTCATGAACCTAAACCAGGCTGTGTTAATACCAAAAGAAAGAGAAAGAAGGGTACCTCATCGACCACGACATGGGTCACGTCCTCGAGAGTGTCACCAGAGCTCAAGCGTCGCAAAACAATCCCAGTGGTGCAGAAGAGCAACTTGGTTCGTTTATCTTGCTTACTTTCACCGCGAATCGCATAGCCTACAGAACCATCTTCAAGACGTTCAGAGGAAACTCGGGCTGCTACACCAATAGCGGAAAGCCGACGAGGCTGTGTGATCAGAATCGAGGCCTTGGCTCCTTTATTTGAGGATATTAGGGCGTCCAAAATGAACTGAGGTACTGTTGGGGCGCTTGAGAAGCTTTCCAAGCGATATACGAGCACATACACACATACATTGCGTGGTCTTGCCGGAGCCTGCAGTCATATCAGCAATTAGACAAGAAAGCAGGACAATCAATTACCAGTCTCTCCAACGACGACAAGGACTTGATTGGTCGAAAGTTGCTTCAAAAATTCGTCTCTCATTGAAAAAGCAGGAAGTTTCTTCCGGTAATCTAACATCTCGAGGTACTGTAAAATAGCGTCAGAATAGCAGGACACATTTCATTCATCGAGTTTTACCTTGGGGTTTTGCAGCCGACCCTCGAAATCGCGTCCAATCTGTTCATCTGTGCGATCATCGCCTCGATGAACGCGTTTAATTCTTTGTGGCCTGGCTGATGTCGGCTCGTCCAATTCGGGGATTGCGACGATCGAATTTGATTTCTCAGAAAGGGAAGGAACAAGATTTTGCATGACCGAAGACATGTTGGGCGGCCCATTATCTTCAATCGCAGCCCATTCGGTCTCCAGGATCCTCATGGCGGCCATGCAGAAGCCTTCGCCTGGTTCTAAAAGGGCGTCATTGTCAATCTGTTCCAGCAGCTTGGACAGAAGATGAAGGCGAATATATGCCGCCACGGAAGGCGACGTGAGATACAAAGGGGAAAAACGCGGTCGAGGATAGTGCGACTCTGATGATATCAGTATGTGTAAGGTTAATGGAGCACTGAACATTGGCATAAGCAGATGGGAGGGATCTTGAAGGCTTCCTCCGAGTGCTTCGTATTCTTCTGGATCGAGGTTATAAGCTAGAGAAGGTTCCGGATCGTTGAAGATATCGTCCAGGCCTTGGCCACATAGCCTTTTCCCCAGCGCCCCGATGAGCAGGTCCCAGTTCTGAACCAGTCGAGAATCAGATAAACAAGCTTTTACGACAATGGGCGGCCATCCAGCCTCTTTAATCGCACGGTCTTCGATCCACCGTCTTGAAAGATCATCCATCCCAGAATGAAGCGATGAAATCAACGGATTTGAAGAGTTGGAATCTGGCAGGAAACGCGCTGGTAGATCACATTCCGGGACGTGAAGAATGAGATACTCGATGCAAGCCTGCAACGCTGGAAGAGCTCGGAGAAGATTAGTTGCCAAAGCAGATGGCGAGGACAAAAAATCAGTGGCGGCCTTGATCTGACTACGATTAAATCCTAAAGTAGAGAGCTTCTGGGAGACGGATGAGGCATCATGTTCAGAAATCACCGACGGTATGGCGTCCTCGGCCTCAGGATAGAGAGATATTCCCTGTTGGCATTGTGTATTAAGCATATAAGCAGGATAAACAGAGTCGACTCACTTTTTTTATGGCCTCTTCAGTGTATTCACGTAGTGAAGGTGCCATCCTGACTTCCGGTGCCTGTGCAAAAGGCCCAGAGACGACCGAGTTGTTCTTTGGGCTGGTTGTCACTGCAGACTCTTCGATCTGAGCATGCTTTTGCGAAGCTTTCGCTTGTCTCTCTTCCACTGCCTTGCGAGCAGCAAATGGATCTGAATCATACATCCACGATAGATGAGACGGAGCCGCCTTTTGCTCGTCGACCAACTCTAACCAGTAATCGCGAGGACCCTGGGGCAAAACACGATTGAGCTGTATTCCGTTACAGAACTACAAAAACATTTGAGAGACTTGAAGCGAGGACAGGAAGACAAACGAACACGGTATAGAGCATATGTGGCACCCCAATGACGAGCTTCCAAGGCAGTTGGACGAAGATAAGGCGGATGAGGAGCCATATGGACCGTCTCTTTCTCTGAACTCTTCTTGTTGACTCGACTTAGTGTAATCGAAAAGGACCATTGCTTCCCTTGTTGTCTCTAAAAAGATACATATTCCATGAATTTGTAACCAGGAAAAAGAGGATACATACGACGTTAACGTCGGGCTTTTCCCAACCATTTTTCTGACATCGTTCGTGAAGCAAGCTCAGTGGGGTTTTTGAACCCGGCGGAAATAGAGGCTTTTCGCCGTCCGGAACTGGCTTCTCGACAGCCTTGCTCTTGGAAGAGTTGCCAGCATTGCCTGAAGCGACGATGCCTTTCCGAGGCGGCATAAAATGTGGGAACAAATCAGGACTGACGGCTGAGTCACATCATTATGGCTGACTTGTTCAAGGACCTCGAGAAGCTCGAGTTTCTCGACCTTGTCTCCAAAATCACCCGTGAAATCAACAACCACACTGGGATTAATGACAAGACTCTCGCAGAGTTTGTTATTTCCCTTCATGACCAGGCCAATGCCAGTCTTCCAGACTTCAAGGAGAAGATGAAGGCTGCTGGTGCAGAATTCCCCGAATCATTCCTCGAGAACGTAGATCGTCTCATTCTCAGTCTTCATCCGAAACACAAGAAGAAGCCAGCTCTAGCAGCTTCTTCTGCCAACGGTGCTGCACCATTAAATGAACAGGATAAAAAGCGCCGTCTGTTGCCCGGTCTTGCTCTCAAAGACCAGGATGTTCCACCACCAGTTCCCGACGACGTATTCATGGCAGAAATTGGCGATATTGTCTCAGGAAAGAAGGCTCGACCGCCTCCAACAGACGACGAACGGTCTCCGAAACGACAGCGTCGTTCACCTCCACGTGGAAGAAGTCCCAGTCCTCCGAGAGGAAGAAGCTATGGAGACAGAAGAGATAACAGGAATGGTTATGGGGGAGGTGTCGACGAAAGGCCTATCATATTCAAAATCTATAATGGCCGGGTTTCTGGTCTAAAAGAGTTTGGGGCTTTCGTGACGCTGGAAGGTGTTTCAGGAAGAGTGGAAGGTATGTCGAAATGCCCTGTTATCAAATGGTTAATCACAATTTACTCTAGGAATGGTTCATATATCCAACATCCAAACTGGCACACGAGTAAATTCAGCCTCGGATTTGCTCAGTCGCGGTCAGCCAGTAAAGGTGAAGGTGATGAGCGTCGCAGGGTCGAGGATTGGATTGTCAATGAAGGACGTGGATCAAGCGTCTGGTCGAGATCTGACACCTCATTTACGAATCAAAACCCCAGCTGAACTTGAGGAAGAGGACCGTGCCCGTACAGCTGCAGCCTCTTCAGGCGCCAACTCTATCCCTCTTCGCTCCTCTCGCGACGTCATTTCAGTCATAAGTTCAGCACCAGTTCGTTCAGCAAAACGGCTCACTTCCCCAGAACGTTGGGAGATAAAGCAACTTATTGCTTCAGGTGCTCTCGACGCCTCAGAATATCCTGATCTGGATGAAGATTTCAGCAACCCGATGGCTAACGCGGAAATTGAGGAAGAGCTTGATGTTGAAATCCGAGAAGATGAACCGCCATTTTTGGCAGGACAGACCAAACGAACCCTCGAACTTAGTCCTGTCAAAATTGTCAAGGCTCCAGATGGTTCATTGAACAGGGCGGCATTGGCTGGTGCTTCGTTAGCAAAGGAGCGGAGGGAAATGCGGCAACAGGAAGCCAACGAAGAAGCCGACTCGCAGTCTAAAGACATTAGCCAGCCCTGGTTGGATCCGATGGCGAAAGAATCTGACAAAACTTTCGCCCAGGATCTCAGAGGGAATCTGAAGGGGCAGAAGGCGACTGAGGTACCGCAATGGAAGGAAAAGACATTCAACAAGGCGACCACTTATGGAGAGATCACGAAAATGAGTATTCAAGACCAACGCAAGAGCTTACCGATTTTCAAGCTTCGGGACTCTTTACTCAAAGCCATCGACGAGGTATGGATTATGTTGTGCAAAACTAGTGTCTTTGTGACTGACTCATTTTTAGCATCAAGTACTCATCGTCGTCGGAGACACAGGGTCCGGAAAAACGACTCAGATGGTTCAATATCTCGCCGAATCTGGATACGCTGAAAAAGGACGGATCGGCTGTACTCAGCCGCGTCGAGTCGCTGCAATGTCTGTAGCAAAACGTGTCGCAGAAGAAGTCGGTTGCCGTCTAGGGCAGGAAGTCGGGTACACAATCCGTTTCGAGGATTGCACCAGTCCTGAAACTCGGATTAAATATATGACGGACGGTATGCTCCAGAGAGAATGTCTCATCGACCCTCTATGTAGTTCATACTCAGTCGTCATGCTCGACGAGGCCCACGAGAGAACAATCGCGACTGATGTTTTGTTCGGTTTATTGAAAAGTAGGTTTTTTAGCAAACGGTATCAACACGATAAACTGACTAATTCAATTCAGAGGCAGTAAAACGTCGCCCTGATCTCAAGCTCATTGTAACCTCCGCAACCCTGGACGCCGAAAAGTTCTCAAAATACTTTTTCGGATGTCCCATTTTCACCATTCCTGGTCGAACATTCCCAGTCGAAGTCTTGTACACGAAAGAGCCCGAGACAGACTATCTCGATGCATCCCTGATTACCGTGATGCAGATCCATCTTTCTGAACCGGCTGGCGACATTCTCCTCTTCCTGACAGGTCAAGAAGAAATCGACACTTCTTGTGAAATCCTGTATGAGCGAATGAAGGCCCTTGGTCCCAAGGTGCCAGAACTCCTCATTCTTCCCATTTATTCCGCCCTGCCATCCGAAGTCCAGTCGAGGGTTTTTGAACCGACACCACCTGGATCTCGCAAAGTCGTAATTGCGACCAATGTTGCCGAGACGAGTTTGACCATTCCCGGTATCTACTATGTCATCGATCCAGGTTTCTCGAAACAAAACGCTTACGATCCTCGGTTGGGTATGGATTCGCTCGTCGTCATGCCTATCTCTCAAGCCCAGGCTCGACAGCGATCTGGTCGTGCTGGTCGCACGGGTCCTGGAAAATGCTATAGACTCTATACAGAAGCAGCATACCGTAACGAGATGTTGCCCAACTCGATTCCTGACATCCAACGTACGAATCTATCTGGGACAATCCTGCAGCTAAAAGCCATGGGCATCAATGACTTGCTCAGTTTCGACTTTATGGACCCTCCTCCAGCCCCGACCATGTTGACTGCCCTAGAGTCGCTCTATGCTCTGTCAGCACTGGACGACGAGGGATTGTTAACCAAACTAGGCCGTAAAATGGCCGACTTCCCTATGGACCCATCACTGGCAAAGATGCTGATCGCTTCAGTTGATTATGGATGCTCTGAAGAGATCATGTCCATTGTAGCCATGATCTCAGTGCAGTCGGTGTTCTATCGCCCCAAGGAGAAGCAGGGACAGGCTGATTCGAAGAAGGCCAAATTCCATCAACCTGAAGGCGACCATCTCACTCTCCTCACTGTTTATAATGGCTGGAAAGCCGCCAACTTTTCGAATCCTTGGTGTTACGAAAATTTCATCCAGGCCAGAAGTATGAGAAGGGCACAGGATATCAGGAAACAGCTGCTTGGCATTATGGATCGGTATGTTGAACATTTTTCTGTTGCCCATATAATAAACATGTTTCACAGATACAAGCATGACATCCTTTCGGCGGGCAAGGACTATAACCTTGTACGGAGAGCGATTTGCTCTGGCTTCTTCAGAAATGCGGCCAAGAAGGACCCACAGGAGGGTTACAAGACTCTTGTTGAAGGGACACCAGTCTATATCCATCCATCCTCAGCCTTATTCAACCGAGCGCCAGAGTGGCTTGTCTACCACGAACTGGTTTTGACAACCCGGGAATACTGTCATAATGTCACGGCCATTGAAGCCAAATGGCTCGTTGAAGTCGCGCCGCAATTCTTCCAGGTGGCAGACGCCAACAAGATCAGTAAACGCAAAAAGCAGGAGAAGATTGAGCCTCTTTTCAACAAGTATGAGAAGCCCGATGAATGGAGACTGTCGAAGATTAAAAGGAGCGCACGATCCGTAAGTCTCTAAGCCTTGTTCGTGTTGAAAAGTTCGCTCATTCTTTTGCAGAGTCAGACCTTTGGTTAACCTCGCTGTCATTTTGTACTGTATTAGATAGAGCACGGGAATCTTCAATATGTTCGGTTGATAATACAGTGTGTCACAGTCGTAGTATATGTATTGCAGGGACATGGTATTAATACAGATATCTGCAAACTTGTTAGGCTCGCCCCATAAGAAGCGGAAAGTTACGCACAGAACACTCTTCTATCCGACAAATCTCATTGCATCTGCCCCGATGAAATATTTAGGAAGTTCTCCGGCATTTTTAGTCGGTGCCGTTGGATCTGGCTGGAGCATGAAGGTCTGCGAAAAGACCCGAGGATGACCGTCTACCGTTTTGTTCGGAGCGCTTGGGGGGTTTGATGCTGGGCCTCGGCCGTGCGTGACGCTGCCTGAGACTTGGATCAACAGAGATGGTGGCGTAGTGCCTGGAAGAAAAGTCAGCTTGCAGTCGAAGAGATACAGCAAATTGGGCAAACCTGGTATTGGATGACAGTCAAACGACTGAACTTCATGCTTTGTGGGTGGCATTTTTGTCACCAGCTGGCTCAGTCCTTCTGTTCCTTCAAAAGGTTTGCCATTCCATGTCAAGGAAGAAGATGGACGATAAAATGCAGGTAGATCTGCTAGCCGAGTGTCGGCGTCGTAGGCAGCATAGTAGAGGCGCACAAAGTTGTCTGCTGCCCGAGAAGCAATTTCAATGCTAGAGAGGAAATGATTTAGAGTCGATTTTGGTAGACAATAGGTCCAAGACTTGCTCGTCACGATTCACGGTGGTGGTCATAGTCAAAGGCGGGCTCGGTACCGAATCGGGATGTGCTGTGCTAATGTATGAAAAACTATTGCAAAGTACAAATGCATATATGTAAGCCTAGAGATACAGTATTCATACCCGACCAAGATTATTATTGAAACGTCCTTCTTGTCGTTGCCTGTGTCGTTGAATTCCCCCGAATTTTGCCCAGCCAGCTCCTTTTCGTCGGTTTGTCCGCTGGAGTCACAACTATTTGCGGTGTCGTGGGCAAGTTCTGAGGAAGCTCAGGCATAAAAGATGACCTGGCAAAATCTCCGCGCTTGGGCGAAGATAACAGTCTGTTTCGAGTTGGTGTAAAACCGGACTGGATGCTGCTCAAAACGTTTCTGACTCTCGGTGTGCTCCCTGAATCCGGAGTGTCGCTGGGTGCACAATCGACTGTGAAGGCTTGGGAAGGAATGTCATCGAATTCATCTGGTGCAGGTCGTTTTTTTCCGGCTATGGGAGTAACAGGGGAATCGACGATTGGCTTTTTCTCTGGCGACCGAGCTTTGAAAACCGCCAGCTTGCGCTCGGGTGTCTTGGGTCGCGGCAAGGAAGACGGCCCAGAAACCATTCTGTTCCGATTTATCGGTGTTGCAGAAGGTTGCATAGCGGGGACGGAAGCGAGAGTGTTTGAACGAGGTCGAGAGAATCCGACTCCGGTATCAACTGGGCTCGGTTCGGGGCTTGCTTTGACGGGAGCAGTCGCCTTGACCGCGACAAGTTTCGCCTGCAAGTTCTGAACTTTACGATTGAGGATATCCAGTCGCCCGATAAGCTTCTTGTTTTCCTTGAGCATTCTGTAAAAATCGTGAGTGAGGGAAAGTTAAACTCAGGAAATGAGACCAACTCGAGAGCGCGATCGTCATTGTCCTCAATCTCGCGGCATTTCACCCTCAGAAGCTCTTCCATCTCCTCATTTCGTTCTCTCAGCTCATCAACAGCCTGTTCGAGGTTTGGCCGAGATTTCAGGGAGTCCAATTCGCGCTGAAGTTGCGACATTTCTCGTTTGTGTTGCGCTCCCAAAAGACCAAGATTGACTTCGGCCGTATTGCTTGAGCGCTGAACTCGAGCGAGATCAAGACGACATCGTTCAAGGTCTGCAGAAAGTTGTGTCGTTTGAAGTTCGCTTAAGACACTCGTTAGTTGAAAACTTTTGTAAGAAATTAATCGAGCTCACCTGTCCTTCACTTGACGTTCAAGATATCTTGTAAGGGACACTGACCGCTGGTATTCTGCCTCCAACGCAGTGACATTTTGTTGAAGAGTAGTCTTCTCTTCCTGTAACAAGTCAAGTTCTCCGTTAGCTTGATCCAGCTGTGCGCGAAGAATTGAAAGATCCTCGTTGAGTTGAGATTCGGTGCTATTTCCACGGGCCAAGAGAGATTTCAGCTCTTCAGACTGCGCCTCAGCCCGGGCTCTTTCGTCAACTTCAAGCTGCAACTGCTCCCTCAATCCATCGACTTCATGAACGAGCCCTTCGGATTGTTGATGCTCATTCCTGAGTTCTGACTCAAGTTCTGTCACCATGTCGTCGAGATGTTGAATCCTTGAAAGCTGTTGTTGAAGAGCTTCAGCATGGTCGGTGGCCGTTTTCAAGCGCGCATCCTCCAGCTCCTGAAGAGACTTTCGAGCAGCCTGACACTCTCCATCTAGTCTCTCCGTCTCGGTTCTCAGCTTGACGATTTCCTTCGCCTGTTCTTCCCGAATCTGCGCCTGGTCTATTTCAGACCGACCATGAGCTTCGAGCGTCAGCTTTAGTTGGGAAGATTCGGAAAGAATCTGCTGGTAGTCCGTTTCAAGAGAGGCATAACGAGCTTTCGATTCATCGGCGGTCATTAAAGCTTCTTCTTGAAGGGACTTGTACCGGCCAATCTCCTCGATGTGCTGCATTTGGAGCTTGACAAGTTCTTCACCGTCAGCGCTCTGATTCAGGCGATGTTGGAGAGAATCGACGATAGATTGGTGCTGAGCTTCCAATTCTGTGATGAAATGTTCGCGCTCCTCGAGTCTAGTTTCGAGTCCCGTCGTCGACTTGGCGCTTTCAGAGCGCAAGTTATTCAACTGCGTCATCATGGATTGTGTTTCTGCGCATTGAATGTCAAGGTGACTTTGAAGGACGACGAGCTGCTTCTCAAGATCCAGTCTGACGCTATCGACAGCCTGGGATGAAGCGATATTCCCCTTCAAGTCCAGTTGCGAAACAGCGAGAGCGACAGCTACATGTCGAGCATCGCTTCCGGCGGCTTCTAGACGCGCCCGAAGCTCATCGACATCCGCAACGCGATTCTGGAGAAGTTGACATGTCTCTTCGTATCGAACAGTGAGCTCGTCGAGTTGAGATGTAAGCCGGAGAGTATCAGCATTGGAATCTCGCATGCCTTGCTTCGACTCGACCACAGTCTCCAAGAGGGCTTGGACCATGGCTTGTAGCGCAGCCTCAGTCTCCTGTAGTCGCCCTTCCATCACCTCTACATCGAGCTCCATGTTTTCCATCCTGGTCAAAGCATCATCTCTTGCTTCTCTCGCATCGGCACAATCTTCGACCATGGCAGCTTTCTGTGCTGCAAGAGTCTCCATCTCCGCTGTCATCTCTGTCAACCTCTCTTCCTGCAACCTCAAATTGGTTTCCATCCGACGAATATCGTGCTGGTGTATCCCAATCTGCTCTGTACGTCGCGCGACCCGCAGCTCCATTTCTTCCAGCTGGTTCCTCAATGTACGCGTCGCCTCTGTCGAAGTCATGTGGGATAATTGGTGGAATTGGAGAGTGCTGTATCGCCCTTCTGCGTCTTCCAGCTCTCGATTGGCGGTAGACAATTCGTTTGTGAGATTCGTGAGTTGCAAACTGAGAGAATTGCGTTCGGATTCGACCTCCTCAAACGACTTGGAAGCATCGGCAAGACGGTCTTCCAGTGTCTTCACCACGTCCTGAAGCTCACGATAAGCGAGCTTGACTTCCTCCAACTCTTCAGCTCCATCTCGCTCCAACAAGTCTAACCTTGACATCAGATTATTTCGTTCATCGGTCGCTTCCTCGAGACACTGGATTGTTATCCCAAGTTTAGTTTCTGCTGCGTTGAGTTTCTCGGCTAATAGCAAGTGTTGGGGATTTTCGGCGGCGGATTCATCTGGAACAGACTGAACGCTGGATTCGAGACGTTGTATTATGACAGCCGAGGCGAGAAACCTGCGGGCTAACCCTTGGGATTGGGCGCGATAATTGTCGATGGTTTTATTGGCGGCTTCGAGTTGTGAATGGAGCGGCTGAGTTTGAATATCGACTGTGGCTGTGGCTGTGGCTTCATCATGTTCTGCAGATTTTGAAACCTTTGCCTCCAAGGCCTCGACCGTAAATCTGTGCTCAGATTCCAAGAATTGCACGTCGCGAACGAGATTGTCTCGCTCATTGCGGAGCCGTTGGATAGCTGTGAGAAGTCGTTCTATATGGACGACACTGTCGGTCGAGGACTCTGAGTCGTCTTGGGTAGATTGTCGCTCTGTTACAGCCCTGTCGGTGGGTTAGAGTTTGACCTCAAAGAGTATACGAGGGCTTACTGCTCCAAAGCTCGAATAGACGCGTCTCTGTCCCGGACAAGACAAGTCATAGAAGCGATACGGGCATGAGCTTCTTCAAGTTCGTCCAAAGCCTCCTCCTTTTGCCGTACAAGTTCGACGTCCCTGCTCTCAGCATTGTTGATCTCCTCTTCCAACTTGTCTTCAGTCCATTTCAGCTTGCTTTTCAAAGCCTTCACGTCCTGCGAATCTTCCAACATAGCTTCCAGCGCTGAAATCTTTGCCTCATCTTCTTCAATCCGCTTTAACAGTTCTTCTTCTCTTTCACCGCCGCCCGAGGCGTTTCGAAGGTACTGCAGCTCTTCATCTTTTTCCTCCAGTAGGTCTCTCACGATTTTCAACTCTCTCTGCGATTCTCTCCCGATGGCGGTCTTCTCGTTTTCGACTTGAACGAGATTGCCATGGATGGCGGTCAACTTGAGGTCTTTGGCGTGTAACTCGGCTTCTTTCTGGGCGAGAGAAGCGCGAAGAGTGGTGAGCTCTGTCTCCAGCGATGTTATACGGAGGTTTGAGAGGGAAGACGAACGTCCGCGGGCTGGTGTCCTCTGCCTGCCTGGGGTGACTGGGGCGGAGCTCAGGAGACGTAGCTCGGCCTCGAGCTCTCTGACGCGAGCTTCGAGAACGCCCTTCTCCTTCTGTAGCTTGTTTCCATTGGAATTACGCTGGTCGGACTGATGTGACATGGAATCCAAAGTCGCTTCGAGGTCTCTGGTTTCGAGCTCTTTGATTCGTAATTTCTGGTTGGCGGCAATGAGGGATGTGTCCTTGTTCTGACAGAGCATCTTCTCCTTATTCAGGTCATCAGTGCATCTTGACAAATCTTTTTCCAAAGACAGCGCGCGAGTGGTTTCGTGGTGTAGCTAATGTATATGAGGACCCAGTTGAGAGACAGGACAATGACACGCACTTTGTATAGAGCATCATTGAGTGTGGATTTTATCTCTTCCAGTTCCGCAGCCTGCTTCAATATTTGATTCTGCTGGGCGGCGATTCGACTGTCTGAAAGAACAATTACAAATAAGCCAAAGCTGAGAGCTGTGAAGGTACCTTGGGTAGATAGCTGCTTCTTGAACGCTTGCTGTTCTTCTGTGGGATCATTGGCCCCGATGCTGAAGACTGACATGGGGGACGCTCCGGTTAGTTTGAAGTTGGAGATCAACAGTGATCCACGTGATCGCTCAGTGTTGAGTGGCGTGACCGCGGTCACGTAGCTGTCACTTCCCCCCCAGGAATCGCGGTCGTTTCGCATATTTGCTGGCCCAGGAAAGATGGCTCTGAATATCCCCATCTTCTATGTGTTAATTTCATGACATCAGTATGGTTCTCTGGGAAATGTACATGTAAAAAGTCCAGCAACTTTTTCGCAACAGAAGAAAAACGTCATTAAATTTCGTTCGAGACCAAGCGATAAGCGAGCGATGTGGAGCATCGATAACGTATGCAGCGTCCTGAGCGTACCGATAGCCCGGTATTGGTCGGGGATTGGAAATTCTGAGCGATGAACCAAGGTATCTTTCAACACAAACAGAAACTCCTGCATGTGGAGCTCGATAACGTATGCAGCGTCCTAGGCGTAGCAATAGCCCGGGATTGGTCGGGGATTGGAAATTCTGAGCGATCCAAGGTATCTTCAACACTAACAGAAGCTCTTAATTCAAAATAAAATAACCAGTGAAACCTCAATGAAAATCATTATGCAACGACTCACGAGACGGGAAACAAACTATTAGCCTGGAAATCGTACGGACTTCGGGCCGCACTGTGAGAACAATGACGCCACGGCAAGCCGGCCAAACTAAGAAAATTTCTTGTATAAAACGGGCCAACTTTGAACCAGCTAGATAGAACTTTCTTTCCTTCTCTTTATCCCAAGACCTCGTCGTCACCGTCCGCTGCACTCGAATCTAGAAGAATGGCAGAAATGAACGGCGTTAAACCATCCTCTGTCGGGGCTCCAGCCAAGGTCTCGCTCAGTCTCGGACATCTCCCAAAGAAAACAGATATCAAAGCAACTTGGCCTCGTACACCGAACAGAGTCAGTCAATCTCATTACTTTGTTCGCGTAATCTGATTTTATTCTAGGTTGATCCAAACAATCCACCTTGGCCTGCTTTCCGCGGCTACCATGAATATTCATTCGCCCATGCAACTATGCAATCGCGTTTGCCCACTATCCTTGGCAAAGCAATTGACGATACAACTCGCACTCTCAACGAGGAATCCTCTGAAGAAAGGATCCTCGATCTCGTTGCTTGTATCGAGAGAATGGAGGCCCTCATGGTCGACCTCAGCGGCAACAAGAAGCTCAGACCCATCATTGATGATAATGAAGGTGATATAATCTTTCTTTGTTTTGTCCAACGGGCTCTGACGATTTTTCAGCCGATGTTGCACTTTGGAACAAAGAGATTGCGAAATTCTTTCAAGGTAAGATTCTCGCGATTCTCAAGCTATCAATCACCAGTCAGTCTAATATGACTACAGGAAAGGACTTTATGAACGCGCCTTGGCTCTTTGCCGAAGCATACAAATACCGTCGTCTGCGCGAGTGTTTTAGTGTCAGCCGGCACTGGTCCGACTATGATGTTTTCTATAGACAAAAGGTGAGCCTCGTAACTAATATACTTCCGCTTGAGTACTCAGAGAATCCAGTGCGATACTTTCTCCCGATCTTCCGATGCTGTTTTCGAATTGTCTATGCGTTTTGTCGACCCTTTTACTTTGTCGGACAAGATGTCTGCGGATGAGAAACTCGAAGCTGAGCGTCTCATGTTCCTTGAACTGACTCAAGGTATGTGCTCCTCCTGAAGCTTTAGCTCCAGGCTCAACGATTCAGTCTGTCTCTGGGGAAACTCAACCGACCTCTCCCTCCTCATCAACATGACCGAGGAACAGATTAAATCCTTGCAATCAACTGGCGGTGATCATCTCGCGGCAACCGAGAAAAATATCTTGGGCAACCACCTCAATGAACTTTGGAATACTGTAAAAGAAGTTCGCAACAAGACGGGTGGAAGAATCGACTTTGTCCTCGATAATGCTGGCTTCGAGCTTTACTGTGACTGCGTTTATGGTAAGCATCGCATTGGAATCGTGTTCTGTTACTCACCCAAGTTGTATAGCCGACTTTTTGCTCCAGAGTGGATTGGCTACTCAGATCAGATTCCATGGCAAGCGCTATCCTTGGTTTGTCTCCGATGTGACCAGGAAGGATTGGGAATGGTTGCTGAACACCATGGTATATGGTCAACTGTTCCCCAAGGCATCCGACATTGAGTTAGAGTCGCTCCGAAGGCTGGGTACCCGCTGGAAGGTATTCTTTCTCTTCAAGCCTTATCCTGGAGTCGCTAATTCACCGATTTAGCAATACGAGAAAGAAGGAAAATGGGTTTACGAACAACACCCCTTCTGGTGCACTGGATTCACGTTCTGGGATTTGCACTCTGAAGCCCCGGATCTCTTTCTCCACTTGTCGCGATCTGATCTTGTCTTCTTCAAGGTATGGTTGACCCTCCCGGAGAAATAACATCCTCATTGTTGTCAAGGGCGATCTCAACCATCGTAAATTAACCTATGACTGCGCCGCTCCCGCTAGCACTCCGTTTGACGTCGCCATTGGCCCAATGGCCAGCGCAGCAGGCGCGCCCAAGATTGCCAGCTTGAGAACTATAAAGAGCGACGTTGTGGTGGGTCTCGGCCCAGACGGAGACCAAGTTGCAGAAAAATTAGATGAAACTGAACCAGGCTGGAAAATATCCGGCAAATACGTGAGTTTTTTTTGTCTTTTCGCGTCTCTGGCTGAATCTGGTTCTTCCAGGCTATCGTGCTTCTTTCCGAAGGTCGCCCTGGAGAAAAAGTGCGCTTTGCTTAGATAGATGTCAAGTTTCTGTTAAATATTATACATGAGCCAAAGGATGTCATTCCATTGCTGTATCAATATGCGCACATAAATTTTCCGGAATACCTGAATTTTGAACTGCCTTGTTGCTGCGAAATTGGTCACCTTTGTGACCTGTGACGACATAAATTCTGCCGCATACCAGTGTTTTCTCTTGAGCCACTGACATGGTAAGGCTCCAACCGTTAAATCCTGACGCTCTGAACCCAATGCATATTACAGGCGCCATCGAAGAAAGCGGGGAAGAAGGTCTCCGCACCGCCTAAGAAATCGGGAGGTGCAACCAAGGTTGCCAAGGTGCGCCCCAGGCAGCTATCCGCTTGAATCACTACTCAATCAACCTTCTCAAGGCTGACTGGAAAGAAGGCTTCAAGAAGAAACAGGTCGGGGTGTCAGACATGACACTTTTGACGACAATCAGCAATGAGAGCATCAACGAGAATCTGCAGAAACGTTGGACAAATGCTGAGATTTATACTTACATTGGCTCAGTCCTAATTTCTGTCAATCCATTCCGAGGTCAGTCCATCCTCTTGTACGAATTCCAGGCTTACTGGCTCTAGATCTTGGGATCTATACCGATGAAATCCTGCAAAAGTATCACGGCAAGAACAGGCTCGAGGTTCCTCCACACGTATTCGGCATTGCTGAGTCTGCATACTACAATATGAATGCATATCACGAAAACCAGTGCGTTATTATCTCAGGAGAATCGGGGGCAGGGAAGACGGAAGCTGCGAAGCGCATCATGCAGTATATCGCTGCGGTTTCAGGGGGACAGGACAACAGCATCCAGGAAATCAAGGACATGGTTCTCGCTACAAATCCTCTGCTAGAAAGTTTTGGATGCGCGAAAACCCTTAGAAATAACAACTCCAGTCGACATGTGAGTCTCTCTCAAGTCCCCGATTCGTCTTTTCCTAATCTTTGAGCAGGGAAAATACCTGGAAATCATGTTCAATGCTCACGGGGAACCTGTCGGGGCTCAGATCACGAATTACCTCCTGGAGAAGGGTCGAGTTGTGGGCCAAATTGAGAATGAGCGCAATTTCCACATCTTCTATCAGTTTACGAAAGGGGCTACCGATGCCCAACGAGGTGGGCGGCATGCAGCGTATGTCCGGGCCCTGCTTATTTCCCCTCAGAGATGTTCGGTCTGCAAGGTCCTGAAGCTTATGCCTACACCAGTCTCAGTAACTGCCTTGAAGTTCAGGACATCGACGACGTTCATGACTATAGCGAGACCAATGTAAGAGCTCCGAATTCCTCGTCACAATATTCTTATTCTTTACCAGAAAGCTATGCAAGTCATCGGTCTCAGCGACGACGAACAGACCGAGATGTATCGTATGCTAGCCATTATCTTGTGGCTAGGCAATGTCCAGTACTCTGAACTGGACGACGGCAATTCGACAATCGCAGACTCGGCTGTTACAGATTTTGTCGCCTATCTTATGGAGGTTGATGGGGCCCTTGTCCAGAAAGTCTTGACATCTAGAACTATGGAAACCCAACGTGGAGGTCGACGAGGCTCGGTCTACGAGGTGCCTTTGAACCCAGCTCAAGCAGTGTCGGGAAGAGATGCCTTGTCGAAAGCGATCTACAACAACCTCTTCGAATGGATCGTTTCGAGGGTCAACATATCCATGAAACCACGTTCTGCAAGCTCCCATGTCATTGGTATTCTGGTAAGACCGGCCGTTTCATCGTCTATTAGACTTTCTAATACTTCGACCAGGATATCTTCGGATTTGAGATTTTTGAAGTACTTTTTTTTCTTTTATTGATAGATGTTGGTTTACTAACTCCACCATAGGACAACTCCTTTGAGCAACTCTGTATCAACTATGTCAACGAAAAGCTCCAGCAGATCTTCATCGAGCTGACTTTGAAGACTGAGCAAGAGGAATACGTTCGTGAACAGATCAAATGGACCCCCATAAAGTACTTCAACAACAAGATCGTCTGCGATCTCATCGAAGAGAAACGTCCACCTGGTATCTTCGCCGCTTTGAACGATGCTTGCGCCACAGCCCATGCTGACCCTTCAGCGGCCGACAACAGCTTCATTCAACGAACATCTGCTCTGGCGTCCAATCCGCACTTTGAATCACGGGGATCCCAATTTCTCGTGAAGCACTATGCTGGAGACGTGATGTACAATGTCTCTGGAATGACCGACAAGAACAAAGATACTTTGATCAAAGACTTGCTCGACCTTGTTGCTGGGAGTGGAAACCAATTCCTGCAGACACTATTCCCGGATCGACCTGATCCAAACAGCAAGAAGCGGCCTCCTACTGCTGGCGACAGGATCAAGGTGAGTTTCATTTGGCTTCTCGTTGTCTTTCTTCAATTACTGTTAGGCCTCCGCTGGTGCCCTCGTAGATAACTTGATGAAAGCTCAACCATCTTACATTCGAACCATCAAGCCAAATCAGAATCGCAGTGGCTCAGAATACGACGTGAAAGCCATTCTCCATCAAATCAAATATCTCGGTCTGCAGGAAAACATCCGTGTTCGTCGAGCAGGTTTCGCCTACCGAAACACTTTTGAAAAGATGGTTGAGCGGTTCTATCTGCTATCACCAAAGACATCTTACGCTGGTGAATATACTTGGAGCGGTGATCCCAAGTCGGGATGCGAGCAGATTCTGAAAGATACAGGGATTGCAAAAGAAGAATGGCAAATGGGCGTCACCAAGGCTTTTATCAAGAATCCTGAAACGGTAAGGTTTATGTTTTCCTCCTTGCGCAAATAGCTTAGTCATGTCCCCAACTAGCTCTTTGCCCTTGAGACCATGAGGGATCGATACTGGCATAACATGGCTGGCCGCATCCAGCGAGCATTCCGAAATTATATGAGGTACAAGCATGAATGTGCTCGTCGCATACAACGGTTCTGGAAAAACAACAAGGAAGGTCTTGTTTACGCTCAGGTCAGAGACTATGGGCACCAGGTCCTGGCAGGGCGCAAAGAAAGACGACGTTTCAGTTTGCTCAGCTATCGGCGATTCATGGGCGATTACCTGGATGTCAACGGCAAGAGTGCCCTGGGCGAACAGTTGTCATCGGTTTGCGGCATTGGAGGCAAGTCTACTTGATCTCTCATGGTCTATCTATCTTTTTAATTCTTTTCAGGCGACGAGGTCACATTTAGTGGTCGTGTGCAACTTCTGGTGTCTAAAATTGGTCGCTCAAGTAAACCAAGTCCGCGTTTCATCATTGTGGTTAGTCTAGTCCTCAATCTTTCACCTATTCAGTTGCTGAGTATTGTCCGCAGACTAAAAAGGCTGTCCACTTTGCTATAACGAAGCCTGAGGGAACTGTACTTGAAAGAAAGATTCCTCTGGTCACTATCAAGGGCATCGGGATGACTAATCTGCGCGATGACTGGATGGTGAGCAATTTCAATCTAATCTCTCGCCCTATTGACTTGAGAATAGTGTCTCAACGTCAACGCATCTGAAGAAGGTGATCCCATCTTCAGCACCTATTTCAAGACAGAGCTCGCTGCAAATCTCCTCACGTTGACTCAAGCGACTATCAATGTTCAGATTGGACCTATGTAAGCTTCCTAGTCTTCTTTCATGTCTCGACTTAGACCAGTGCAGGATTGACTATGCCAAGAAGAAAGAGAAGCGGGCCCAGATTAAATCTATCAAAGATGAAACTGTTCAGAAGGACGACTTATACAAGAGCCATACCATCCATGTACCGACCGGGGAGCCCGCTAGCAGTTTGTCTCGCCCACCAGCGAAACGAAAGCCTGGAGTGGTTCGACCCATCACTCAAGGGAAATTGCTCAAGGCAGGAGGACCTTCGGTATGTTGTGACCTAGTCCAAAACACATGGTTTCTGATTACTTGTTCACGCAGAAGAAACCGGCTTCTTCAAAGCCCAAGCCTGTAGCTCGCCCTTTACCTGGAAAGTCTACCCTAACTGTTGCTCCGACCCCTGTAATATCTGCTACTCCGAAGCCAGTCGTAAAAGCAGCGTCGACTGGAGGTCAAAGACCTCCACCGGCACCACCGCGAAATGTGGCGCCTCCTCCTCCTCCTCCTGCAGCTCCCTCAGTACCAATCTACAAAGCCAAATATACCTTTGAAGCCCAAGAAGGGGAAATGGCACTGCAAAAGGATGACCTTTTAGAGCTTGTCGAACAAGGCGACGATGGCTGGTGGCTTGTGAAGAAAGATGGAGTTGAAGGATGGGCACCACATAATTATCTCGAGCTTGTTCCACCAAAGGCAGCTCCAGCGGCACCTCCACCTCCACCTCGTGCTCGTGCTCCAGCTCCAACCCCTGCAGTGAAAGCTCCCAGTGCTGGATCCCTGACTGCAAATGGATCTGCGAAACCTGTTTCGGTGTTTCCTGGAATGACGCCTGCGAATGGATCTTCGAATCCTTGGAGAAAGAGCCCTTCTTCGGCCACCGATGACTCTCCACAGAGTTCTAGACCATCAAGTTCGTTTGCTGCGAAATCTCCGCCACCAATAGCAAACAAGCCAAAGCCTCCAGCGCCACCTCTTGGTGCAAAACCTGCTCCCAAGATTCCTGCGAAACCACCAATTCCGACTGCACCAAGACCTAATGCAGCTGCAGCCGCACCAAGATCACCTCCGGCCAGTAAACCAACCGCTCAAGTTGGACAATTAGATTTAGCAGCAGCAGTGAGTTTTACTTTTCAATCAGTTAGACATTTCTGAAACAAATTTTCAGCTTGCTAAACGCGCGCAGAAGATGGACGAGTAATTATCTGTGAAACGAACCTCTACTTGTATTTTAAATCAGCGGAACAACATACTATCTTAGAACTGTACTGCACACTTAGTGTTTCTTTCCTTTTGACATTAGTAGTATAAATAAGGACATGAAATGCGGTGGTCTATGGTGAATGCATGCTATGATAAAGTAACCCGAATCGAAGGTGGACTTGAACTTGGAGATGGGGAATCTCTAGGAATCGTCATGGCCTCGACTTCATCCTCGGACTGAGAATGATCAGACCCGTCACTGTCCGGAACAGCGACCAGGGCTGGCGAAACGGGTTTGGTGTAGTCGGAATCTATCCAGTTTCTCACTTCTTCTGCGCTGAGAACCTTGGCGCCAGCTTTGGTGCCCTGAGGCAGAAGATCAGCAGGTTCGGACTCCAATGCTGTCCTTCCCGACGTTAAAAGTCCGTCCAACAAGAGCTTTATCCGTAGATAGGCCTTGTCCGTTGCACCTTCCTCAAGCTCTTCTTCGTCTTCCTCATCATCTCCGTCACTTTCTTCCTCTACATCAGAAGACTTGACGGCCTTGAACGCTCGAGGGGGTAAACTGAGACGGGATTCCCGTAATTTCCGACGAAGCTCCCGAATCTCCTTTGCTTGGCGATGTCTCGTAGCCTCCAGCGAAGCATTTATTGCAAGTAAAGACTGGTTGGTGATCTCGAGATCAGCAATCTGAAATGATCAGGTCAGAGATACGAGACGGACGGATATCATACGACATGCCTTGCGATTCGACTTGGCCTCGGCCTTGACTTTACGCTCTGTCTGGTCTGGCTCTTGGTCGTACCCGCTATCCCCAGAGAAATCTTCTTCTGCAAGACCGAGAGCAGCGAAAGACGCCAATTTCTCTATCGCTGAATGCAGATTTGGACTGTCATTGGGCCGAATAGAAACACCGCTGCCCTCACTGTCTGCAGAGTCTGCAGTTTGGGATATGGAAGACTTTGAAACTGAAGACCGTGATGAAAAAGAAAGGGCCGATGTCGGTGGAGAATGAGGAGGTAAAGGAATGTTGCTCGGATCGACCCTGGCAGACATCCATTGCGCGCCATTGGACTCGGCCTTTGGAGGCGAGAATGCTGGTCGATAATGCGATATCGGTGGACTTCGAGTTGTCACATAACGATGGGGATTCGCAGCAGGTGTAGCAGTTGTGATTGGGTATACTATAAAGTCTGGGGATGTAGCCGAAGATTGAGACAATGAAGATGAAGAAATTGAAGGCACTCGAGCTCGACGGGGAAGTGGATTTGGAGATGTGTCCTGTTGTATAGCTACCCGAGAAAGCTTCGACTTTATCTTGGGAGCTGGTTCAACATTGGCTTCAGAATAATCCGGAAAGGATTCCGAAACTGGGAGCTGGAATGTCATGCTAGCCCGACGCGTCTTCAAACTATCGGATTCATTATTCAACCTGTTGGAATCTGGGGTCCCTGGGGTTGAATGGGACGAGGTGGGTCGTAATTGTGCCCGAATAACCGTCGGTCTGCTCTTCACCTGACCCGAACTTGCTCCGTTAATTGGGAGCTTGGCATTGAGCTTTGCCGGCGACAATGCACGAGGAGTAGTGGTGTGTCGCTGGGTCGTCGGCTCCAGTCTGGATGAGCTCGAAACCGTCGATGACGGCTTGGATGCATTATTGTTTCTGGCCAGTGAATTTGGCGTAGCGGAACTGGTGACTTTGGCTTTTGGTCTGAAGGTCGCCGGTGATTGTGGTTTGCTGGGTGAAGTGGGTCGAGAATAAGGAGATCGCGGTACAGAGCCGGATGGTTCATTATTAGCGTTGTAATTTAGCTTCACTGTCACCTAGGAGAACATTAGAGGGACTACTGCAGTAGTAAAAGCACCTTTACCTTTCTCTTCGGAGCCTCCATAAACGGTTGCAGTCGCGTCCAACAAGGCCAAGATCACGAATTAAGAGCCAAGTTCATTCCGAAGTTCTCACAATGAATTTCAATGACAAGTCTTTATTTGATGCCCTTCTTGGCCAGAATTTCTTCCACAATCGTCGCCACCATCGACCTCAGACGTTCGTCTCCATTGCCACCCAAGGCAGCTTTAACACTTTTCTCGACGTATTTCCCGACCATGTCAACTTCAATATTCACTTTAGCACCTATTTTCTTCTTACTCAAAGTGATCTTCTCTTGGGTGTGCTGGATGAGCATGACGCCGAAAGTGTTTTGAGCGTCGTCGACAGCAGTTAGTGTCAGTGAAGCGCCATCGATGGTCACATATCCCTTGGGAATGAGATATGGCATTAAAGATTCCGAAGAGGAAACCTCTGCAAGCTGGAAGGTCAGACGAACAGAATCTCCGTCTGGAACGTGCGATAATAAAGTCGCAGTGCTGTCAACATGGCCCTGTCCAAAAGGCTCAAGTGAAGATAGATAAGAGTTGTATAAAACTGCGCACCTGGACGAAATGGCCTCCAAAGCGAACATGAGCTCCCATTGCTCTTTCAAGATTCAGCTGATCTCCAGCGATTCTTTCACCTTGGCACGATAAGATGTCTGACTTGTTCTTTTCTGTTAAGACGAGTCACCCAAATCGGTTCTCTCCAAAGTCTCGTTGGCCAGCCAGACCTTGAACCAGCCGCCTTGCTCTGTCTTGCTGAAATCGGTGACCGTCAGACAAGCGCCATTTACAGCAATGGAGTCGCCAATATTGCAGTCTCCCAAAATCGGACCAGCTTCCGCGATAGTCAAGGTGCAGCCACCAGAATCAAGGAGAATCTGAGATACAGTGCCAAGGTGTTCAATCTGCAATAAAAGGTCAGTGAAAGACGACATCATCTGTGCTGGACACCCACCAGTCCAGTGAACATGGTCGTGTATACGGAAGAGATGCTGACAAACTTGTCAAAGCCTCTCATGAGCCCTGGGCCTCAGACAGAGAAAACACTATTTCAGTCCTATCTGGGTAGGGGCATTCGCCATACAGCAGTCTCATGCATTAACAATTGTTTAGCATTGCCCGCTCGGACGCGCCGAAACATTGGACTCTCATTTTGCGCCTTTGCGATTGCTGGAATCGTGGTGTCCGACATACTGGAGAAGAAAATGGCTGTGAAAGAAACTACGAATACAGGATAGGTTGTTATGTGGATCTTGTGCTGGGGCGACGGGGAAGGAAATCTAGTGGATGAGGTTCAGACTTGGCCATAGCCTCCAATGAAGCCAGGGTTGGATATCGATGTCCATCTTCGTTCGCCACCTGAAATGACCAGTTCTTATTTTCCCCAACCATCGTTTCAACCCCTTCTTTGCTTCTCTTTCCAAGCACCAGGTCCCGCAGGAATCCCCACCAAGAGTCGAAGAATACAATGGAGAGAATGATGGTGCCGATGAATGTTATGGTCATGATGCCAATCCCGATAACCTTCCACTCGGTCGCTTCGTCTCGTGGAGTTGCAGGTGCTTCTTCTGGAGGTGCAGCTGTGGCTTCTGGAAATTCTGCAGTCGTCATCTCGATTGTGGTCGTAGTGGGTTGTTGAAATGTTGACAGTGAAATGGTATTAATTGCTGATGTTCTTTGGCTCGTTTGCTCGCCTTGAGTGCTGCTCGTCAAATAGTCCAGTAATCCTTCTCTCGTAGTCGTCTTCCTATGTCCTTCAAGTGCGGTGGTCATTGTCTCTGTGCCAGCATTCCCAATCTCATGGCCGCCAAGCAGACCAGCCAAATCTCGGCGCGTAGGCGATGAACGAGTTGGAATGACGATGAGAAATAAGGCAAAAATGGATACCAGCATGGCAAGATTTCAGGGAATGTGCGATAGATCTAGATGGTGGCGCAGAGAAAGCGCGTTTGATCATCATGTGATCGGATTGCTCGTTTATTCTACTAGCGAAACAAACGAATCCCAGTCTGGACTCTTGCGACACATTTCCCTGAAAGCACCGCTAGGTTTCTTCAATAACTCTCGCGGTGATCCAGATTCCAGCAACATCCCGTCATCTAGGAGGAGAATCCTGTCATAGTCGATGATGGTCTTCAAGCGATGAGCTATTGTTATCACGATAGCGCCAGCAAGCTCTTCTCGTATGGTGCGTTGAATCTAAGATGATTAGATCATTGTCTTTTCAGGAGCCTTGAAGCCCATACCTTGTCATCCAAGTTGGAATCTATTTGGGATGTCGCTTCATCCATCACAATGATGTTGGTCCGGCGCAAAATGGCACGGGCGAGAGCAACCAGCTGTCTTTCTCCTCCGCTTAAGGAGCCCTGACTGATGGGCAAGTCCAAGAGGCGCCCCATGTCACTGTAGCGCAAGACAGAGTCCATATGGCAGCGACTCAGGACGTCGAGACATTCTTCATCTGTATGCTCCCCAAGAGGGTCCATGTTACTGCGAATAGTCCCGGAGAACAGTGATACATCTTGGCTGACGATGGTCTGACACGGACTTCAGCCGGACATCGCATATTGAGTCATGTGGCTTACGATTCGAGTTCTGAGATCTTCAAGGCCGATGGTAGAGATATCTATTCCGTCGATGCTGAAACCTGTGAGCTGGCGACTGGAAAGAAGTTGGAAATACAAACATGATAGCTCCTTCAGAGGCCTCAAGCATACGCAATAATGACAATGCCAAGGTCGATTTACCTTGTAAACGATGAACAATCATCCAAGTGGAACCTACAGGGATTTGAACTCACCGGAGCCTGTCCTTCCAACCTGCGAAAAAGGTCAGAGCTGCTCATCAAAGCCATTAGATGCTCACCACTCCGATTTTCTCTGAAGGATTGATGGTGAACGACAAGCTTTTGAGAGCTGGTGGTAGATCGGGAGCATATTTGATGGTGAGCTTTTCTAACGATAAGCTTCCTGTGCTCGATGGCCAGTAGGCTGGCGGGCGAGAGTTTTCTACGATAGCTGGGGCTTCTTGCGGCACTTCCAAATATTCCACCACACGTTCTACGGAATTAAAGTCTAATTCGAGCTGTGCTGCGACCCTTGAATCGTAGTCAGTGTCAACTTCAGGTGAGCATTAAACCATGGACTTGCTTGACGAGTTGTCTGCTGGCTTCCGCAAAGATCCCAGCCTGAACAATGACAATGGCAGTCGCGCCATCCGTCGTCTCATTCCAAAGAGCAAAGATTGTAGTGGCAAAGACAACGAGAGATCCCAAACCTAAGAGCCAAGTGAGTGAGGTTCGGCATCGAAAGAAAAATCTTCACAATCATATCTCCATCGAAGCCAGCCATTGACGAGCCACTAGAAAGCAACATAAGAATCCACAAACGACATATTCGAGATTTGCTTACGTAGACATGATCAAACGACTGAAATTTGTCCACCTTCATTGCTTGTGAGATAACAAAACAGACGATAAAGAGTATGGAGCCGACCTTGGCATAAAAACCATTCTGGTATCGTTGTTCCATTCCAAATGCGCGAACATGGGTAATTCCACGCAAGAGTTCATCAAAGCCAGCGAAGGCGGGAGACAGAGACACCGATTCCAATCTTCGAAGGTCTCGCGAGGCTTCGATATATGGCGGCGCGAGTCGAATATATAGCCAGGCAATGAACAGACTGAAAACTGAGCTCAATCTGCCGCTGTACGATAATGATTTTCACTCACGCGGCTGGAGCAAAACTTGGGACTATGGCAAGGATGACCAGAAATGAAGCCAAAAAGTTGAGAATGCCCAGCATGCACTGTCTTGCGGAATTCTGGAGTGTTCCATCAATGGTGTTAATGTCAGTTGTAAACCGATTCAGGATCCTTCCAATTGGGGTGACATCGAAGAATCGGGCAGGAGCTCTTGTGATTCTCCAGAGCAGGGATATGAAAAGTGAACGCGACGCCTGTAGACTAGCATAATATCCGATAAGGAATAGTGCTAATAGCGATAAAGTCAGTTAACACACTTTGAGCGACACGGGGAAATCTAGGACACACCCAAGATTGAAAAAGCCCCGGCTAGAGAAATGTAGAGATATACCAGGAGCCATGGAGTGACATTGACATCGGGGGACGGGAGACCTTCCCAAGGGTACCTTATAGAGGAAATCATGGCAATGGCAGGATATTTTTCTTCATATGCTTCTCCCCAAGCTGCCAGGAAGACCTGCTCGAGCATTAAGGCCCAGAAAGCAGAGATTTATGAAAACACAAACCTGGACGACGATGTTTAAAATTCGGATGAGGACCATCAAAATGAATGTCAACATCCATGAGATGGTGCCGGCTGCTCTCATATAAACGAGGTATGTATGAAGTGAAACTCGACCTTCGGCGCGAGCCTCCTCTTCGATCAGCTTGCCAGTGGATTTCCCTGCAGGTGCAGCGCCATTGCGCTTGTCCGAAAGTTTGTCAGCTTCGTTTTCGAGTGAAGTCTCTTCGGAAATTTCCTGATCTATATAATTTATGTCTTCGGACTGAATGACCTTCTGAATAAGGCCTGTTTCTTCTGAGGAGCCACTACGGAGAACAGTCCCTTCGAACAATTCCACAACATACTTGGCAATAGGAATGCATAAACTGAGGTGATGAGTGACGAGGATTATTGAGCGACCTCTGACAAGTTCTCCAGAGAGACAGTGCGCCACGAGGTGTTGCGCCGTATGCATATCGACGGCCGAAAGTCTGATTCGACAATTGAGTAAAAATGTTCAATCAAGTGGACAATGGTACATACGGGTCATCGAGAAGAATATATTTGGCTGCACTGTACAAAGCTCTGGCAAGAGCAATGCGTTGCTGAAAAATCGTTAGCGAATGAAGAGCCAAAAGATCAATACCCACACGTTGACCACCTGTAGTGCTCGTTACGTAATCAGGATCACGAGAGCGACGCCACACTTGCCTGATAAAGTGATACCTTTCTCTCCGATCTCTGAGGATGGAGAATGAGCTTCATATAAGATTCAGTTAGTTATATCCTACCGGTGAGGTCTCCAGCCTCAAAGACTTCAAGATCGCGGACCAATGCGCAGGACTCGATGACCAATTTGTAGCGAGCTTCGTCGTAACCGTAAGCTGCTCCAAAGATTATATTGTCGCGAATAGTAGCATGCTCGAGCCATGGATTCTGAGCGCAATATGCCACCTTTGTGTATTTCAGTCTTGGAGCATAGAGTCTCTCAAACTAAAAAAGACTGACCTGGTGATTAGTCTTGGTGATAAATACCTCGCCAGATAGACAGTGCATTTCTGTAGCGCGTCAGACCAGCATAACACCCAAGACTTATGACATACCACCAAGTAGCGCTCCCAATAATGCTGTTTTTCCTGACCCTGTCGGGCCTAGAGATACCATGTCAGCGAGCTGATCTTAGATATTTGCAGAGATTGATTACCTGTGACCAAGGAGATTCCCTCAGGAAATGTGATATTTAGTGGGCCTAATCGGAAACGAGGAGATGAGGGCCCTGATGTCGGCCTTGCATGCTGAAATATCGCATTGTTAGCAAACCCGAGGCCGCCCGGATGCGGAGAAACAGTCGCAGTTAGCGTCGAAGCCCACTCGGGAACCTCGTCTTCTTTCAAAAAATGCTCGATTCGCTGCATGGAGACATATGCTGCAGAAGGATTCAGCAAACAGTCTGGCATCGAACAGTGAGAGAAATTACCATTGAGCAGAGCAAATATTTGGCCGGGTAATTCGGTCATAGGGCCTGCATAGAGCCTGTAAGTGAACGGATTTAACGGGAGGCGATACATTGATACCTTGCAATTGCGACTGGTTACGAAGTCTCAGCATAGTTCACAAACAATTCTAACACTTACGAACAAAGCCAAAGCAGTGAAGGCTTTCGAAACTGTAAGCCGCTCTTTAGCGATGAGAGTATAGCAAAGGAATGCTGAGAGAGCTGTGGCTGAGGGGATCCAGGTCCTATGAGTGATTTTAGTGCATCGGTCGAATCGGAGTCGATGAACTGACCAAATAAAAGATATCAAGGCATTGACAACGTTTTGCTTGACGCGCCATTTGAGTTCAGTTTCTCTAGCCTCGCTACTCTTCTGTGCCCATTTGTATTCTGTACAGCTGCAGTTAGCAGGGTGAATAATGGAGAACCGTGAGAGTACCCCATCCGTAGAACTTGAGGAAACGGATGTTTTGCAAAAGTTCGGTGACGATGTCCATGCGAGCATCCCTGGCCTTCCATCCTGATCTAGTGAGCTATGCAGATTGTTCAATGGAGTCAAGTGTACGGAGAAAAGAGGAATCTTACAGAGACATTGTACTTTGCCAAAGGATAATTCAACACATAGGCCAAAAGCACCACTGCAACACCGAACAGCGACGACCATCCCAAGATTCTTTTGGTAGCATGAGCTCAGCAAAGGACCCTGGAAGCTGACGTACTGATAGAGGAACACAAGTGCGATGACCAGACGAATGGGGGACGTGAAAAGCGCTGACATCTCCCAGAATCGTTGGGACACCTTTCCTACATATCAGAATATCGCCACGGTTGGTCAGGCAAGTACAGACCGCATACGAGTCTCCTCTGCAATTTGTTCACAACACGGCCTTTTAGATGCTGAAACACATACTGCATTAGATTGACAATCTTTCCAAGGTTTGCACTGGCATTTTCTTGTCCTTCAACTTCAATTTTGCCACTAACATCTTCGCGCTTGAGGGCTTTGTAATGTAAGGCGCAAAACAGTTGGCCTCTAGTACGCTCATAACATCGCCTGAAACAGTCAGCCACCTCTGAAAACATGATGACAGCAAGACTGACCTGGTGTAGAATGATTGGAACAAATCGACCTGTCCGAAAGACAAGTGGACCAAGAAGGTTACAATAGTCCAGTAGTATGCCCGATTGCGGGACTCAGGAGAGCGATCTGCTAGGGCGGCCAGAATCTCTTTGAGGGCATAGGGAGGTACAAAACCTGCACGAGGGTCAGCAAATGCGGGTCAGGTCAGCTTGTCCACCTAACCCATGACGGCGCTCCAAAGTTCTAGAACGAAATCGAGAATCAAATCTAACGAGTTCGAAACGAGCAGGAAATGAAGCAATGAATGGGTAGGATGTCTTAAGAGGCGCTGTTCAAGGACAGTAGAAGGTGGTGGATAAAGAGGACATACCTCGACTGATACTCCAATCGCTTATTGAAGAGATTTTTGTGAAGGAAGAGAGGTGAAAGGCTCCAAACATCTTGATCCCGATGAAATAGGATACCAGTAACGATAGAGTGACATACCAGTGTCATTCAGCCTTCCTTGTACCCCAAAAATCGGTTCAATGAAAGAGAATGTCGACCACGACCACAATGTAACATCATCTTCGGGGGATGAAAGCTTCACAGAAGGAATCTATAACGAATGATATTAACAGGAATCTTGACCACAGAGTATGTAGAACTTGCATCGGTGTCCTGAGCGGTGGTTGCGAAGCTGACCTCAAGTAAAGGAAGAGTGCCTGCAGCATAGGCGAAGAGAAGGGATAAGCAGAGAAAGAAGATTTGCACGGCCCCCATCCCCAAAGAAGATTGCAGCACGGCATTCCCCAAATTCAGAAGGGCCACGAAGGCATTCAGAGCAGCGAAAAGAGTAAGAGTAATTGGTGCTACAAGGGGTGGCATCATGATAATCCGCAAGGAAACGTAGAGCTGAAAAGAGAATTCAGCAGTCGAGCAGTGGGATCTGTGGCTGCTCATTTCTTACCCATGATGTCGTCGAAATCGCGCATTCCAATGCATATTTGGCATCCCCGACGACCAGAGCATATATCAAACAAGCCAACCAAAGAGCAACCTGGGAGATAGCCAAAAGTGGCAGGACTCGAACAGCCACGACCGAGGGTAACAATGACTTCTTGACCACGTTTGCCATTTCATCTGGAGTCAAGAAATTCCGAAACGGAGCGGCGAGGAAACTGGTGATGGCGAAAAGAGATTTTGGGACATGTATTAACGAGATACAGTCGTATATGACTGCGAAACAGACGATGAAGAGTGGCCAGATCCAAAAGGACGTGCTCTCATACATTCCGACGCTAAAAAGGTAGATTAGCGGGTCTGAAAGGAATAGCGCCAGTTGAGCAAGAGTCAGGAAACCCGGCGTACGATCTCATGAAATAATTCGTATAATAGGGAACCAAAATCATCATTCTCACAAGGATGAAAGAACAACTGCTCACCTTGCAGGACCCGGCTGGATGATGGCTGGCTAAGTGAGCGAGGCTTTGCACGTGATCATCCTCATCTTCGGTCATCGTCCACAACCTTTGCTGAAATGTCTTCGCGAGAACCTATGTGGTATTGCCATGAAGTATTCATTCATTCTCGGTCGATTATCTTCGCTAAACCTTTGATCAGTGCAATGCTGAAATGCGGCCACTCATGCAACCCGACCCAATTTGCGCTTCATGCCACGGCTCCTTCGTCGAAAAGGCGAGTCCAACAGAGCCAGAAAAGATGTCTTTTACGAATATTTGCAGATGGAGAATCCTGAAGACGATCCCCGAGAGTTCCACCATGAACATTTAGGCGCTCCCACTGGAATGCCCACTGGCATCGAACCTTTCCTTAGTAAGACCAATCCTTCAAGATGTTTCAAATTCTCATTCTAGCAAAACAGTGAGCCTTCAAGCATTATTGGACACCCGGCATCCTGAACGTGGTGCTCCAGAACCTGCCTTTACTTTCCAAATGCAAGGTGGGTCTGGTGGCAGAACCATCACCATCGGCGGTTCACCGACGCTTCGCTCTCGTACCTCGACTCGAACTTCGCCTACCATGTCGGAATATCTGCGAAACAGCGATAACAATCCGAACAATGGAGAAGGCAGAATCACTGCACCTCTGATGACCCAATATCTTATGGCTCTTCTTGGGCGTGATCCCGCTTTTGGTCCAGCTGGAATGGGCGATGCTGCTGGCAGAGGACGGATGGGTGACTACGTGTTCAATCAAGAAGGTGTGTAACAACACGGATCATTTTACTTTCTCTTGCTAACAGCTTCGAACAGCATTAGATCAGATAATAACCCAAATCATGGCCAATGATAATTCCAACCGGCCAGTGCCTGCTACAGAAGAGATTGTTGACAATTTGCCACGGGAAGTTCTGGAGGCGGGATGTACGCTCATTTCGCAATATTGCTGTTTCCGAGCTAATTCGCCTCACAAGCCGCGATGTTGGAGAAAGACTGTGCAGTTTGCAAAGAGCAGTTTCAAATTGGAACAGAAGACCCGGATGAGCAAGTCGTCGTCACATTGCCGTGCAAACACCCTTTTCACGAGCCTTGTATTCTGCCTTGGCTAAAGTCAAGCGGAACATGTCCAGTATGCAGGTAATTGTCAGCTCTTATTCGATTCCTGTAAACCGACCAAGCGACAGGCATGCTTTGATTCCCCAGCCGGAACATCATCCTCAGAGCCCTGGTTCTCCTTCTGGTGGCGGCTCGTCAGCTCATCCAGCTCCAGCTCCACGGTCTCCTCGCAATGGCAGCGAGAACATGTTGCAAACATTGTTCGGTTATGTTAGCGGAGGAGCTTCATCTAATTCCAGTGGCGAAAGTGGTGCAAATACTTCTCAACGCCCACGAAACAGGACGAGGCGTAGCAGCAGTCATCCAAACATACCTGGCCATTGGGACGATTTAGATTAAGATGCAAGTAAAGGAAGGAAGAACATTGTCGTTTTAGTGTACCGGTGTATTTTAACTCAACTGTTGTTCAATAGACTGTGATTTTCCGTATACCTTTATTATACCTTTACTTGAAGAGAGCTAGTATTTCGACTGCCGGTCCTTTCACTTCACTAGGGGTCTGACCATTCGTCGCGATATTGTTGATCGCTTTTATCAAGCCACTGTTCTGCGCTTCTTTGACGAACTCCTTCCCGCCAATGACTTTCTGCATATGAGAAGCGAAATTATGAGCGCAAACGATGCCACGATGGACAAGTCCGGGATCTGTCTCGAGGGTCTCTGCATCTTCGTCTTCTGGAGCCTCGGACGGATCAATGAGCAGCGTCAAAGTTGAAAAGAAACGATGCCGCTCCAACTGCAGATCCCAGAGGGCATGGCATGCCGCAGAGGCTGCTGTGACCGTGGCCAAAGCTCCAGATGCTGCAATTCTCGTTTTGAGATCTTCAATATCTGCCATGGCCAGCAAGATTTGAACCTTTGTCTTGACGGCACTTGCACTCTCTCCGCCTCCATATCGCTCGAACACGGCCCCAGATCCTACAATCAAGTTGCAGATAAGCTCCATAGCCGCCCTGCGAATAAGGGTATGGTCTTCAAGAAGAAGTAGCTCCACCTTGTTCATCAATCCTTCTGAATCGGCAACACGAGATGCAGTTTCAGGACTATGGGACGCAATGTTCGTCAAGGCCATGATAGTTTCGAAGCGCTGTAACATTGTAGAAGTCGAGTGCTGAAGCATAATCGATAGCGGTCGAATCGCGTCGTATGTCGCTCCAACGTTGGGTCCAAAGACTTGTACAGGGGATGCGGTAATAGTCAGCTTTGCTAGAGCTTGTATAGGTTCCAGGTAAGCTGGATCTAGCTCTGCTGTGCTGGATTTTGCAGGAAGCGATGGTCTGATTATGAGTGTCAGAATTTTAGCTCCTCCGCTTTGCAGCACCTTTCCTCGGTTGAACTGATCCGTCACAATACCCAATAGAGCTCTCCCTACATTCAGCCTAACCCCGACGGTATCGACTGCTGGTACTGCCGAGGCAAAAACGTCCAGAACTCCAGCGGCAACCAATTTCCGAGCTCTCGATTTGACCATAGAGTCGTTATCTAGAGCTGAAGCCGTTTCTGCGCCTGGACCATTTCCAGCTTTCGCCATCTTCCTGAGCTTCTCGATCTGAGTCTGCTCCTCTGTCATTTGCGGTTTGTAGGTGCAAAGATTGCAGACAATGACAAGTATGCCGAAGAGTAGCGTCCCATTGTGGTCATTGAGACTGGCGGCTTTGCGTCGAGGGATAAGAGCGAATAGTGTCTGAAGGAATGAGGAATCATTAGCGAGAGCTTCTTTGATAACCGGCTCAACGCTCAAGTAGGCCAGTCCTTCGACAGCATCGGCCGTGGAAGACTGGTTTCCCTGAAGCACCATGTTTCTCATCATGTCTGCGAGCTCAGTGTCTTTTGAATCAGGTAGAGGATTGGCGAGACCTGATGTACCCGAATTATCTGTCGTGTTTCCTTTCGAGAGTTTAACGAGCGCGATGGCTGCAGCAGCACGTAACCCTACGTCCTGGTTCTGTCGAGACTTGGATTCGAGCCAGGTAATGGTATCGGCTGAAATGATTGCACGACAAGGTTTATTGGCACATGCCTGGCCTAACAATTGAGCTGTATGAAGGGCTAAGGATGGAGATGGATTCAGGTCAATGCTGTCCATGACCAGCTCCAATACGCCATCTTGGGTGAAGATGGAGGAAGCTGATTCCCGATCTACTTGAAATAATGCAGTGAGAAAGGAGATGGCGACCAGAAGGTCATTCTCTGTGGTCTCCTGCAGTCGCGGAACGATTAACGGTGAAAATGCTTTGGACAATGCGTCCGTGGCCTTTTCGTTGACTGAAACCGAGCTCCTGACGCCCTGACAAAATGCAGATAATGTGAGATAGGATTTGGATCGATATTCGACAGTCTGGGATGGAATGAAGCTGGTTATTAGATAGAGCAAATCGTCTGGCAGCGGAGAAGACATAGTTGTCACGTGGGTCAGAAGTACTCTTTTTTTGCACTATTCATGCGACGGTGGCCTCGAGCCCTGATTCGACTCTACTCGTCAGAACCACCCACTCCGCGTATTTCGAGCAGTTGGGGCGGCATTTCCATTCGTAAGTTCCTGGGTTTCACCGTGAAATTGCTGCTGAGTTGTATGCAGCCAGTCGTCAGGACTTTTCTAATACTGGGAACAATGACAGTACCGACCCTGTCGTCCAAAAGTTGAGAAATGCGAGGACCAAAAAGCCAGATGTCTCCCATATCGCGTACCCCTCCAGTCCCACATTTACGGACCCTGTAACGCAGACTCCCCCTGAACATAAATCACCAGAAGCACCAAAGCCAGCACCCCTTCTTTCGGTCCCCCAGCCGGACTTGACTATTGCGCCACGACTGCTTCCATTCAAGCCAGATACACCTTCTTGGCCACAGCAACCGGATCCACTACAGCAGTCTTTGCGCCAGCAGCCAGTTTCACGCCAGCAGCCAGTTTCACGCCAGCAGCCAGTCTCACGCCAGCAGCCGGATTCGCGCCAGCGTCTCCCAGCCAGATCAATTCAGTCCGTCTCCCCGACGCTGGAAGCCCTTGACGAATCTCAGCCAGAAGTTGCTTCGGCAGAGGCTGTACAGGACCGGAATATACCGCGTCGACCCCGTCCTCTTGATTCTAGCGAAACTCCCGATGAGAGGAGCACAGCTCAATTTGAACGATTCGCCGAAGAAATCGAGGTTCAGATGCAGAATGGACTTAGCCTCTTCGAGCTATTCGGTACAGGAGGTGTCTATCATAAAGAAGGACTGGCTGAAGAAATGCAAGAAGAGTTGGATGAAATGTTGAAGGAAGCTGATAAATCTGAGCCTGCGATACGGTTGGACCCAAATCATCTCGATTTCCTATCAGAATATCTCGGTGCTGAAGCTGAGATCTTGGACAAGCCGCCGCCAGCAGCTGATACACCCTTTCTCGCTGATTTCGATTACATCTTCCAGCCAAGAGATCAAGCTCGTCGACTTGGAGCTCGCAGCGGCAATGTATCTCGATTGCACTCGAATTATTCCGCCTATTCAGCTATACGGAGAATGAGAGTCGCAAGAGCTCCAGCACAGCTCGGGCCAGTCAAGACTGCATTGGCAGTTATGGGTCACAGACAGGATGTCGAGGTGAATCGCCGAAAACATGCAGCCAAGCTTATTGGGAAAGTGACGGCTAAGTAGTAGAACAAAAATATAGAGTACAATACATACAACCATTGAACCAAGTCCCTGCTTACAAAAATCCAGAACCGACTAGTGTCAATCACTCATAGCACTACTAAGACTAGACTCTGAAGCTGTGTCGGAATCGTGAAGTCGTCTTATATCTATGTCGGCCACAAAAAGTGAGGGCAGTTGGTATTCCTCTGCAGTCTTTTTTGCAAACACCGAAGACTGCTTGGCTCCAAATGCTGTATTGTTTCTGGCTGCACGTTGGACTGAACCAGCGCTATGGTCAGCTGCACTCACAAGGCATCCAGGTAACTTGGCGCTGACAGATGGCCGCGCCCTTGGAGCTGGTCCAGATATGCGACGAGCGCCTGGAATCGAGTCGACTGTAGATCCTCTAGGTGCCGTAGAAACAGATTTCTTCTGACGTTTACGAACTGGTCGATTAGTCGACTCATCGTCGCTTTGCTTGTGATCGTCAGGGTCAGCGTCAGGACGCTTTGGAGGTCGTCGATTGCGTTGACTACGCTGATGAACCTCTGGTTCGGTTATGACGCTGGGGTCCGCTTTCTTTGATCGTTGACGCTGAACTGGAGCTGGCTCGGCTTTTTCATCATTTGCATCGACTTTGACACGACGACGATTGCCTTTTTTGCCAGAAACAGCAGCAGGTGATGGAGAGCCGGCCTCTATAGGTACTTCTTCAGCGACATTGTCTTCAACGTCAGCATCCTCTGTGGGACGTTGGCGCTTTGAAGTTGATTTTCGCTGGTGAAGTGGCGAAGGGAAAGGAGATTCGTCTTCATCATCCTGGTTAGCACGACGACGACCACGAGGGACGTGAGCATCCTCTCCAGTAATCTCTTCATTGACATCTTTCTTCTTCGTCTTCTTCTTCTTCTTCTGATTCCGACCTGATGTCGAAGAGTTTCGTTTGGAAAGAGATTCATTCTCGACAGCTTGATTCTCCAATTCTGCAACTTCAGGATTTGACATGCTCTCGACAGCAGGAGAAGGGATTTTTTTATGCGGAGGTCTTCCTCTGCCTCGTTTCGGAGCCGGTGAAGGTGAGGGTGAAGGTGAGGGTGCAGGTGCAGGTGAAATCGGAGCTGTTTCGTGAGTTTCGGGAAATTCGACCGCCGGAGGGGTCGCGGCAATCTCTGGAGGAGGAGGAGGAGGAGGAGGAGGAGGAATTATTGTTGGTTGAGATTCCATATCTTGTTCAAAGTCATGGGGAACCGGAGACAGGGAAGGCGAAGGCGGCGCTTCATCAGCAATGGGCTGCTCCACAAAACCTTCGATTTCGGGGATTTGAAGATTCTTATTCCCAGCTTTCGGTGGTCTGTTTGGCGGCAGCAACGTACGATAACGTGCTGCCAATGCCTCGGCCACCTCGAGCATCTCGTCTCTTCGTCGCTGCCCTTCATCATACGGATCATCGTCTTCAGCATCCGCGTGTGCCATTTCCGACTCCGGTGGAGGAGCAGAAAAGTATGACGCGTCGAGAGACATGAAGGGATTACCGTCCATTCTTTTCAGCTCTTCGATTCTGGTTTTGAGTTGATATTGATTATGCTGAAGTTGTTCCTTTTCGCGAATTCGTCCTCGTTTCTCCAGTGACATATACTTGCGATGTCGATGCTCGTAAACAGCATCGCTGATGTCGACTGCACCCTTAACAGAAATATGAGGATCCTACAACAAGATTAAGACTTTGAGGAGCCTTACGCTGCTAGAGCCACTCCCGCTGGGATGAAATGGACTACTGGGGTCGAGAGTTACAGATCTGACTGTGAATTCCGGGGTCTCGATGATAAGTTGCTCGCGATACGATTTAAGCACTTCCGGCCTGTCGAAATAGCGTTCAACGGTTGGAATGGTATTATTGAACTCGGTGGAACCGCCATCGGGGGACGATATTGGGACGACTGAGAGGCTTGTCGTCAAGATAAAGGGTGTTGAAGCAGGGATAATCAGCTCGTTTTCCCCTTTTTCGCCTGCTGAATCAATAAAAATCGCGTGGGGAACCACAAGTTGAACCAACTACCTTTTCGCTTCAGTGCCTCCAGTATCATGATATCCGTGGGCGAGCTGCCGACGAGAACACCGCGACGTGACCGTGAAGGCAAGACACGTTTCTGAAGGCCCTCCATTGCTCGAGAATGCAAAGGGAGGTCGAGGCTTAGAGCAAAAGAGAACAAGTGTTATTTTGGCATCATTATTATTTGTCAGACTCGAACATCCATCCAGCACCTCGCAAGGCTTCAACTGCAGCCTCCAGGTTTTCCTGCTTCACCAAAATATAGTCTGTATTCCACGTCGAAACTACGAAGACTGGCAATGACGCGGCCTTCAGGGGCAGTGTGAAGGAGGCCAGTACCCCCGTCAGCTCTAGATTTCTGTCAGATCTCATATAGCAAGCCAGCATGATTTTACGAACCAAATTCCATTGGACCAGCGATTCTATTAGCCTCGTCAGGAATATTGGACAGACGGTCAGATCCAAAAATACCTGATGCATCGCCAAATTGACTCTGTCTTGTACAACTGGGGCAGACCCTCGTGATATTCACCAACTATCGATATTTCGTCCAAAGCCCGCGTCACCGACAGAAACTTGTCACTGTGTCGAGCAAGATTCTCAAATACCACTTCTGGAATGATGTCTCCGTCAGGTGAGTGCTTGAAGACCTGGTATTCAAGCTCAGCGCTCCAGAAGAAGAAGAAATCAGGCCACACACGAAGAATGTACCGGGCTGAACAGATAGCAAGAGTTGTGGATGGTCAAAAGGCAAAGACATGGCGCTAGCACCGAGTCATGAATGGTCATTCGATGTATATGCTAATAATGCTATTATTCGAAGCTTCGAATTCAACGGCATCTCAATTCCCAAAATATCATTACAACATAAGCCGCTTCTATACAACAAATGAATTTCAAGTAGATACGATCAGAAGCTGATAATCTTGTGCAGAGGCTGAGCCTGTCATTACACTGAAAACCGTCGTACCGCTTGGGGTTCCGGTACTCGTAAATGATGTTGAACCACCAGAGGCTAGCAGCAGATTACTGCCAGATGCCACCTTGAAGAATTTTCAGATGAATGAATACCGACAAAGTTAGAGAACACTAACCGCTGAAAAGCTGGTCGCAGTGACTCCACTACCGCATGTTAATAGACCACCGCTGACACCACAGCTGCCTTTGGATGAGGTCATCGTAAAGCTCGAAGTGGTTCCCGACAAGGTCATGGTTGCCTGGATACAAATAAATAGCTGCACTTTCGACCATTTCTCGAACTTACTAGAGTCTGTGTGGACCAAGTACCAGCCGTCAAGAGACCACCGACTTGAGTGCTGCCTCGAAGAGCATGGATAATCGCCTTGGTAGGAAGAGAGCCTGGGGCGCCGGTCTGACGGGATATGAGACCAAGATGCGATAAAAAAACCGAAAACTCACAGATCCAGTACCTGTCGATGTCTTTTTTCGCCGTCAGCTGAGTATACGGATGGATTTTATCACTTACAGTAGTGGACTATGGATGAAATCAGAATAAGGATCAACAGGCATGATAGATCTTACCGTGGGGGAACCAGTTTTCAGGGGATAGAGGATGCCAGTCGACGGACAGCTTCTGCAACGAATCTGGTCAGTCAAAACGTCTCACTTCCTCAACAAACCATACCCTGCTTCCGGAGCGGCTGATATCACATGTTAGCAGTTCCAGGAGCAGAGGCGAAAGCACGAACAGATGGGTACAAATGTCCCGTCAATGATGGATCCACGAAGATTGAAGTACCTGTAAGGCGACGTCAGTCGGAAGCGAAGAATGAGGGCAATGAGCTATGTACCATGATATTTGGTTCAAATTCTTCCCATTGCAGTCGAGAGCTGGGACGAAACCCTGGAATTAATGAGTTTAGTTGTACAGTGTAAGATCATGCTCACCCCCGATTGCGAGGATAGCGCCGAGGTCAGAGATGACAATGTATGGGTTGTCGTGGCGGAAGGTGTAATGCCAGCGTTGGCCAACCAAGTATAAGTGGGAAGAGTCTGACCATATTTTGAGCATTTGAACCGAACCTATTATATATGCGAAATACCTGAAACAGTTTTACCACAGTCTGGAAGAAAGCGACCGCCTTGAAAACAAAGTTGTTCAGAGAAGGTCGTCACACAGGATCATCTTGGACTTGCCTCGGCTCCTTTGGGGCTACCACTTGGAAGACAAGATGTTTTCAGAGTGCTCATGCAGGTACCGTGTGTACTCCATTCATGCTTTCAAAATAAAAATCAGCTAATGGGGCCTGACTTGCTTGAGCATGATGAACTCACTTCCCAGAATGTCTCATCTGCGCCGTTGATGTCTTTCCAGAACTGAGATCATGTTAGACCAAGGAATAGCGAAACGAGTTGCCAGCTCACCGTATTCATAAAGGTGAGAGTAGAACTAGCGCCCTGGGCAGTGAGGAGCGATCCGATGCCAGTATAGGCTCGAGAAGGATCGCAATTTTCCTCAAAGGTGCCGTCGCAACTGGGAGTGGTTCAACTTGAATGAAATAGGGATCAAGAAGATTTTACTTGTCGGGCCAGAGACCTGCAAAAAATGTGAGCTTTCCGTGATAAAACTTCTGAAGATCTTACCATGAATGGTCCAGCTATTTGAGGGACCTGTCGAAGCGGACTTGAATAACATAGTTGGTCAAGAAGATCTTACTTACCAGTAGAAGGATTTGTGTCCCAGAACTTCCCTTCGATAAGAACAGACAAAATTCAAGCATTGTTACAACTGACCTGGGTTTGTAGCAGTAGACCCTAGACATGTTCGTCAACTCGGTCAAATAGGAAATAAATTCACTCACTCCGGGTGACTCGAAGCAGCACAAGTTGGCAGTTGAGGACGTGTTGTGGCAAGAAGCACTCCCGGTGGTCGAGCATCCTGAGCTGATGGAAGCCGCTCTCCCAAATAAACTGAAGGGCTCAACCGACGAAGTGAAAGGCGACGCGCTAGCCAAGGTGGCAAGGCCCAGCAAAGCGATGAGTGGTAACATTATTATGTGGTTGCAACAGCCTGAACAGCAACCTTTTTATATGGAGAAGAATCTGATAAGGCCTGATCGGTTCCATACGATTCCTTGGTTTCCATGTGCGCCGTTGGTCTCGAGGTATCACCGGATGGTAGATAGAACATTCCGGCCATCTCAGTATTAACCACGTTTATGAAGGCTGATGAATGCGATTGCACGGTGGTCGTCCGTCTATTGTTGCCATACGGTTGCAACTACATGGTGGTTGTCTAGAAATAGAACTGAATCATGTGAAGCGAATGCTTTGATCATGTTTGAAGTCTTCGATCTGCCATGACCTCCAAAAACGTCCTGGCTCATGCTCTGCAGACACCAGCAATCAAGAAACTAAAAGACAAACGGATTGTATTGGCTTCGAATAGCCCAAGAAGGAGGGAGATTCTGCAGACCTTTGTTTGTTCAATCTTCAGCGCACAAGACCTTCACCTCAATCATATCGTCTTGTTCAGGGCATTGCTCCAGATATAGTACCTTCGACCTTTGCAGAGAACCTTCCGCTTAGTTCGTTCGAGGATATACACGAGTATCCGGTAGCAACAGCGACCCATAAGGCGGTAGAAGTGTATGAAAGACTGGTGGTGTGTTTCTCTCTCGCTTGGTCACGCTTTCTTTCTGACCTCTATACAGGAGAAAGACCCGGAAGATGCGCCCGACCTTGTAATTGGTGGTACGTCGATGTATCTTTGAATCAAAATCGCGTTGAAAAGACCATGTCACTGTCAGCCGACACGGTTGTCCTAACACATGCGCAACCTTCGACCTCACAGACAGCATATTCTGTCCTTCCTGGGATTATCCAGGACCTCTTGGAGAAACCGTCCACAAAGGAGGAGAACTTACGCATGCTCATGGATCTCAATGGCTCAGTCTGCGAGGTTGTTACTGGGGTTACCGTCGTGTTTCCGGTTCTGGTAGCGCCAGGATACTCAATAAAGTCAGTTTTTCGAGCACTATCTGTTCATCTAACATTTTGGTCAGGTCTATAGAAGAACGTACCCTCGTCTACTTTGCGGACAATGAACCCTACCTTCTTCAGGCTTATGCCGAAAGCGGAGAAGGTATCGACCGTGCTGGAGGATTTGCCATCCAGGTAGATTCATTCAGTATATCTCCCATCAAGCTGAAACATGTATCCAGGGACTCGGCGGTGCATTGATTCGAAAGATAGAGGGAGACTACAACAATGTGGTCGGATTCCCAGCCGCATCCTTCCTCAAATTTCTCGAATTGCTCGTGGAAGAAGATGAAGATTTCCTCGAGGTCTAAGACCACTTCTTTTCCCAACCTCCGATACTCGGACGTTTGTACTTTCTGATACTATAGATCGCAAGGGATTTTATGTCGGAGGGCGTCCAGGTCCTGGGTCAGATTGATCTCTGGCGAATGGGCCATTCTGATTGTTGTACTCGGAAAAATTATTCTGGGTCGGTGGATAGCCCATTGGCATTCCGAATTGTGGAAAGAAATGAGGATTTAGATGAGGCATAACTGGCGCAGGCTGATTCCAAGCAGGCCACTGTTGCCATTGGCCCGTCGGAAAGTTTGTAGGCATTGGACGGGGTGCCGAGTATGAGAAAGATAGTTGAGCAGGATCATAAGGCATTAAAGAATCTTGCACCGAAGGCTGAGGTCGCTGTTCTCCTCCCTGAGAGCCACCACGTCCTCGTCCTCGTCTTGAACGACGTTGAGGTCGCAGTGCAGCAATTTCTGGTCTGCTCATCGCCGCTGAAATATCTTCTGAGCTGACCGCTGCAGAATATGGATCATCGTCGTAAGGAAGTGGTGTCGGTCTAGAAGGACCTGCATCACTGTAAGGAGCTGGCAGTGGTCGAGATGGCTCGACAGGATAATCATCATAGGGTCCTTGTTCATCAAATGCATTTGCCCTAGGCGGGAAAGGAAGTGGTGTAGCATGTCTCGACGATGTAACTGAACGAGCTCGAGATTCGCCTCGTCTGAGCTGGGTAAGCTAGATGAACAAGAACAGAGGAAGAAACGTACTTTTTTCGCTTGAATTCTGCTTCGGCCTCGTCGTCAGAAAAGTCAAGCTCGTGATCCGGGGGCTCCTCGTCGTGACAATTGCTTGCATCGCTCCCTTTTGTGTCACTGACAAACACAAAGCGACTGCGTCCTGGAATATGAAACACGTCGCGATCTACGCGTACTTGAGTTCTATCGATAGTACTTGGGTCTTTGAATTTGACTTGGTACAGAGGTTCCGCAGTGGGCCCAAATATGTCATATACCTGAATCTCGGTCAACAAACCGTACAACAGGTTGTCAAATTCAACTCACATAACCAAGAACTTTTCTGTCATCAAAGACTAGCAGTGTATCCGAGTCCAGAGCTCCTCTAACGGGGACCGAGGGCGGAAGACCCTTGATGATGACCGTTGTCTCCACCAAGTTCAAGATGTGGCCTACTTTCTCCAAGGGTTCCTCTGGTCCGACCTGCTGAATGTCTGGAACATTGAAATCGGCTTCCAGAGCTTCGTTTTTGGTCATGAAGTATGTGTGCTGCTTGAGAGACGGGCCTCCTTCCTCATCTTCACAAACGTCGTCTTCCTCTTCCGGTTTTATCTTCATCGGCTGCTCGTCTTCTTCCTCGTCAGAGTCAGAGTCGTCCATTCCAGAATCATCGGGTCTGTCGACCATTTTCAGCGCGGTGCAAAACAGATGGCTGGAACATACGACAAAGGTTGAGCATCTTGGACTAAATCTGCTTCTACTTCATCTTCACTGCATTCGCTGTCTGTACTGTCAATGCTGGTGACACTCTCTGCTCTCGCAGGCTTTGTCGCCTTGAACTCGACTCCAAGAAGTTCCTGTATGAAGAGGAGGTCCTGTGGGATAATTTGGGGGACCTTGAAGGAGCTGTTCTCTTCCATGATCTAATGAGATGCTCCTATCAGTATACACAAGCCTCCCGAGGGCGGCACAAACCGTACAGTGCTCGACACGACCGCGAAAAATTCAAGAGCCAAGTCACGCGTTACATCATGTGCCTGGACTTTTTTCAGTTCCACCTGATTCCTGAAGCCATGTTTCGGCTCCGTCCCTCCTTCGTTTCCTCCTTCAGACACTACAGCACCTCTCCTCCAAAAACCACTATTCAGCTGGTAGCGGAGATCCGGAAGCTGACCGATGCTCCCATCGCCAAAGCTCGTCAGGCTCTGACAGAATCAAGCAATGACCTTGAAGCTGCTTTGAAATGGCTGGAGAAGGATCTTGCCGTGTCAGGAGCTGCGAAAGCCGCCAGAATACAAGACCGAGTTGCCAAAGAAGGCTTGATTAGCGTCGCGCTCAGTAATGAAGCCACCAACGCTCGGGGAGCAATCGTAGAGCTCAACTGTGAAACCGATTTTGTGGCTAGAACAGACCAGTTCACACGTCTGGCGGCCGAAATTGCACGTTCTGTAGCCACAAACTCCAGGACGTCCTCTGCTGTCTTCCAGGCGGTTGATATGGCAGAGCTGCTGGACTATCCACTAGCAGATTCTTCGCTGACCGTGAAATCTGCAATTTTGGACCTGGTTGGACGAACCGGGGAGAATGTCACCTTACGGCGAGCCACCACTCTCACTCATGAGGGTGAACCGACTAAGCCAATACATATCGGTTCCTACGTGCATAACGCGTCAAAGCAATTCCCCAATCAAGGCAGAATTGCGACATTGACAGCCCTTTCTCTCCAATCATCACAACTGTCCGAGCTCTTTTCCGACGCGACATTCATCTCGGAGCTCGGAATTATGGAGCGAGCCCTTGGTCGCCAGATTGTAGGCTTTGGCCCAACTGCGATACGCGAAGGCGACGACGATACCGTGTTATACAACCAGCTATTCGCAATGATTGGCGGAGAAAAGGCTCAGTTCACCGTCCGTCAAGTCCTGGCGGAGTGGAAACAGCAGTGGAAACTGGAAGAGCTCGAGATGTCCGACTTTGTCAAGTGGGAGGTTGGGCAGTCGACGTGATGAAGAAAAGTAAAAGCTATACATTCGTCCCTCACAAGAGATAATTAGATACTTAATAGATAGATTGCTATTGCATGTCCTTCGTGACGCGCTTGATGTGGGGAAAGCCATACGTGTCCACTAGAGTGAAATTTCGGTGGTCGTCCTTGATGCAAAGAGTACTAAAGCGACATGTTCAACATGGTACAAGAGCGGACGAGGCAACTCACATATCTAGACAAAAAAGGTCAGCTTGGGAATTGAGAGAAGAGAACTGAAACTCACGCTGTATTGCCACAGACATAAGGAAGGTCCCAGCTCCCTGTTGAACATCGATCAGAGTTTGAGCAATGAAACAGACGATCAACTTGCAGTCAAGATATGCCACCAGGAGTGTCCTAGAAAGGTCAGGTTGATCTCCGATAGTAGTTTATGAGATTCACCTTCAAGGAGAAACGCGAGTGGCCATCCTATAGAGACTTTCCAACGTGTCAAAGTATCACAAAATATGTTGTCCAAATTCCATACGAGGAAACCAAGGGCGAACAGGCCAGCCCCTTTCGCGAAGAGCCGACCTATCTCGGATCTCTGTTTGTCCGGCACACGGGCGCGTACATCTGACCATTTGAGGAGACTGCTGAACTGTTAGCAGAATGTCAATGTTTAAACAAGTTACTTGCTAGGTTACCCTAAATGCAGTTCCAAACACCAAGGCGCCGAACACCAACTGATGATAAACAGGATTACGGGACAGATAGCTGGCCAAAGAATGATGAGTTGGGACTCGGGCGAGAAGGAATACTGGAAAAGCGCGTACTAGCTCCAGGTGAACAAGATATTGAAGAGGGCCAGGATTACCAGTTGATACCGAGACCTTGTAGACTGGAGAGAGAATCCTGGCATTCGGTCGAAGAGCAGCCATAGACTCATGGTCCCTACGTAAATCATGGGAAGCTCGTCGGCAAGCTGAGCCTCGAATAAGAGAGTTGCGTGAAAGGCAAAGCTACCGATGCCAACGATAGCAACACCCTGACAAGTTTCATGAGCTAGGCCACTGGATAGTGGCAGCATTGCTCACTATGAATCCGACCATGTATCGACCAGGCAAATTCTCTCTCCACGCGCTGTATACTCCAAAAAGTGCCAGAAAGATTGTAAACAGATTCGAGAAAGTATTAGCCATCTCGGCTATGTAGTAGTTGAATTGGTAGTTGGCTGAGCAGTCACTGGTGAGCTAGGCGTAGAATTCAAGCTTGACAACGAGGCAGACCTTCGCACCAATCGAGGCTTGCAGTGACTGGGCCATGGTATCCCACCAAACCCAGAGTGGACATGTTGGATAAAGGGAGATGCTCACAAAACCGAGATTCATATTATAAGCGGTCGGAGAAGGTGACAAAGTATGTTTTACGTGTGACCGTTTGGGAAAAACTGTCACTGTCGACGTCACCCAAAACTAGCAACCGTCCATCTCGCAGGTTTTGAGTGGAAGATCCGCCTGTTTCAAGAATATGAGTCCCGAGTCTTGAAATCGTCGACTTGAAAGCCCCATATTGCCCCTAGCTCCAGGAGGAGGACATGACCAAGCCGGAGATCCCGGGAGAATAAACAAGCACGTAGACGGCTCGGCCTTTTACACCTCTACTATTCAACGTTAATATTCAACATCTACGCATTTGTCACCTCCGCATCCCAACCTTCATCTACGCGTCTCCTCCACCATCTACGCGTGCTAGGACCCCGGAAAACCATGGGTCCGCATACAAAAGGGAGAAATTTTGAATATGAGCGGGTCAAAACTGGCCCAGAGTCCGGTACTTTCTAAGTCGTATTTGTCATAATTTGCTTACAATATGACCGACACCACTCCGACACCTCGATTTCACAGTCGATGATAAGCAATCCAGACCCGCTTATCACCGGCAGAACAACGGCGTATAAAAACAACAAATAAAATTTCAAAATTTCCGACTCCATCCCGGCCTATCGTTTCTTATGCAATCAGCTGTCAAATCAGAAGATAATCCAGGTTATGTCAAAATAGTTGTATGTAGTAACCCTAAAACAACTATGCATCGACAACATCTACGCCTCTCCCATCATCGACGCGCAACCATCATCCTACCCGTGCCTCCTCTCCGCCAAAATATCTACGGACGAGTTTATTTTTGGGAGATACCTACCGAGTGGCTGAAACAAATGTCGCCAGGTTACGCGTCGCATGGGAAGGCCTGGTCAGAGATAAAAATTCAGAACAAAAAAATGAAACAGTGCTGAAGGTACTGACGCCGTGACGGAGACTTTGAACTGCTTTTAGATGAGAGCGCCACTCGAATGCTGACGCTTTATATACCCTCCGCTTAATTGGAGGGCATGACGCCATAGCTAAGTGGTTATAGCGTGCGATTGCAACATTGGATATTGTATCGCGAGGTCCCGGGTTCAACTCTCGGTGGTGTCTTCTTTTATAGGACATGTCTATGCCTAACCTTTTCTCCCTCTCTCTAGCTTTTGGGGGCTCTTTCCATTGTTTTTCAAGGCATTGAAATCCATTTATATCAGTATCTGCCAGTCATATGTTTCAAACATCTGATGAATAACTCATCACGTGTTTCCAACCTTCTTCCTTCTTGATGCGCAAGGCCAGTTATTCTGTCGCCCGTAATGCTCTGCGAACGAGCAAACGTCGCCTACACAACTCTTCCATAATTTCGCCGGTTCAAGTAACGACCTTGCCCAACCGGATCCGTGTCGCCACCGACTCGACTCCAGGACATTTTTCTTCCGTCGGTCTGTACATCGACGCAGGTGTACGATATGAGACTCCAGAAACATCTGGAGTTAGTCATTTTCTAGAGAGATTGGCCTTTAAGGTAAGCTTCAGAGACCTTGTCTCGACAGTGCTCATCGGGTTTGCAGAGTACAAATTCCCGAACGGAGGAGAAAATGATCGAGTCCATCGAAAACAGTGGCGCTCAAATGATGTGCTCATCCTCAAGAGAGACTATACTATATCAGTCATCTCATTCTAACGAGGACACACCGCTGGCCATGTCCCTCATAGCGGATACAGCCCTCAACGCGTCATTCAAGGAGGAAGAAGTTGACGCCCATAGAGATGCTGCTTTCTATGAACTGCGAGAGGCATCTTCAAAGCCCGAGACCAATCTTCCAGAAATCTTCCATGGTGTTGCTTACAATCATCAGGGTCTTGGAAATCCAACAATGTGTCCCATGGAGCGCATTGATGTGATTAATGGACCATTACTGAAGCATGCCATAGCGCAATGGTATCGTCCAGAGAGAATGGTCATTGCTGGAACAGGGATGCGGCACGAAGAGCTAGTCGAACTGTCGGACAAGTTATTCTCTTCTGTGAAACCGACTCAGACATCTCCACGGCCAAGTCATTCCCATAGCAGCACCCCAAACCCCTTGTTATCTGCAACAACACCCTCTATATCGAAAACGCTTACGCGTGCTGCTTCATATCTATTCCCCCAATCCCTTTCACCAACTTCATCGGTGCTCAGTCGCTCTTCAACCTATACCGGTGGTCACAAGTTCATTTCCGATAAAGAGTCGGAATTCAACCACCTTTATGTCGGCTATGAAGGGGTCGGGGTTCTAGACGAAGACATTTATGCATTAGCGACGATGCAGGTGCTCCTTGGTGGCGGCGGAAGTTTTTCTGCGGGTGAGTTTACTTTTCTTTGGCCCCTCGTTTCGATTTAATGCTCTACAGGTGGGCCCGGTAAAGGCATGTATTCCCGACTGTACACTCATATTCTCAACTACTTCCCTCATGTCGACCACTGTGCATCTTTCCATCACATCTACGCCGATTCTTCATTGTTCGGGCTTTTTGCCTCCTTTGTTCCATCGACTGGGTTTCCCAGAAATGGAAACACTGCGACCCAAATATTACCGCATCTTTTGCATCAGCTTAGCTTGCTGTTATATACACCGATACCCGCTCAAGAGCTTGACCGGGCGAAGAATCAACTCAAGTCAAGTTTGATGATGGCGCTCGAGAGCCGTTCAGTCCAGGTAGAGGATCTTGGTCGACAGGTGAGTTTTGAACAATTTCTTTCTCGTTTTCAACTGAGCAATTTGCTAGATGCTCGTGTATGATCGCCTTGTCTCAAGTCAAGAAATGGCCGCCAAAATTGACTCGGTGACGCCAAACGATGTTCAACGAGTAGCGGCGCGTGTCTTTGGGCCATCATCAGGCAATACACCGACAATCGTTTGTTCGGGCCATGAAGATGTTCGGGATTGCAGAGAAAATCTGAAAAAGTATGGATTATCATACGGTGCCGAGTAGATTACAGTTTTAGGCTCTGGATATTGTGTTCGATTATCAGTACAGTTCGTTAGTATAATAAGCATAGGCCCCTCTACTTGATCTTGCGCCACACTGACATGCTTTTCGTACAAATGAATGCTTGATCGCCTTTTTCGTGGCCCATCCAGGACGTGAGATGAGATGGGTGTACCATGGTAACCTGGAAATATGAGACGCGACCCATGTTCACAGTAATCTCCACTTACATGGAACTTTTGCCCCTCTTCAAAGTAACCAGGAGGCTTGCCATCAGTCAGCTGCAGCTTTGTTACATCCCAGACCGTCAATTGTGCTTGACGATGGGCGGGGAATCGTTCAGTGTAAGCATCTTCGACTAGCATCATCCTGGCGCTATACACTAGTCTAGGTGGGAAGAGTGTCTGAGACGACATGAGCGAAGAGATCAAGAGGAAGACCAGATTAACTGACATCTAGTTCGCGCTCAGTGTCTTCTCGGATTTTGTCATGTCCCAGTTCTGCCTGTTTTCGGATGTGTAGAGCAAGCCACCCTGCATCTTTACTCGTGATCTGGCCCAATACACGATTGGCATCCACCGGGTCCTCGAGCTCGTCGTAGAAGCTGTCGATATGGTCCGGAGGTCCGTCGTCACCAGGTTGGAAATTACCAGCTTTTCTCTCTAGGCGTTCGGCATAGGAAAAGTATCTATCCTGGGTCTTCTCATACTCTGCTTGAATTTTGGCTGCAGCGGCCTCACGCTGTCGCTGTTTAGTTTCAGTAAGCTTGTAGATATCAAACGAAATAGCCACTCACAGTCCACTGGTCGCATGCTTTGTCTTCTTCCGCTTGTTCTCTCATCGGCAGGGATACCCTTTTTCCGTCTTGCTCGATAAATTCGACATGAAAGATTGGGAATACCTAGGGAACATTCGACAATGGTCTATTGCTCAAGAAACGGCGCACCTGGAGGATTGTAATGGCTATGGCAGGAATGATTCCACCATCGGGCGTCACACTGTGAAGTGTTGCAATGGGACAAGGCTTCAGAAATCCAAGCTTAGCATGCCAGGGCGCCAAATGCGATCCGTTTCCGTGTAACAAGAGTTTGACGGAGTTATAAGCTTCCAAAATCTCTGCAGGTTCTTTTCGCTCTGACGATAGCTGAAAATAGTGTGAGATTGGGACGAATTGAAACAAAAGCGACCAACCTTTGCATCAACGACCGATATCTTTCTCCCGATACGTAATTTGCCTTTGCGAATAGCCCTGGCAAGCGGCTCGTCAACTTGGGCGCGGATTCGATACCATCCGTCTGTAACCTCGATCTCGGGATAGACGTCGATGTTGTCCTTTTTCATTTCGGGCCATATGACGTCGGAAACGCAGAGCACCATGGGACATGAAGCCGGGACATCCTGCGCCACTATTTGGCGCAAAGGAGGGCGTACACCATTGCTCAGTTCACGCTGATACCTAGTTTCAAATCAGAAAACGTAGAAATATGAAGGAGCGCCGGACTCGTACCGGTACAGTAGTTGGTTGAACATTTCAGGCCAAGACCATCGACGCGTGAGCTCATTCTGTTCGCTTTTCGGATCCAGAGCAGCCATGCCGGCGAGTTTCCACAGAATTAAAGCCCAATGATTATCGACCCAGGTTTTGGTTGCAAGAGTGCAAGATCTATTGAGCAATTCCCTCAGAGCTGTATCAGCGTTTCGCATTATAAAGTTAGCTTGAGTTGTAGCATCGGTGGCTGGGGCAGTGTAAAATGAATAGTAGAGGGCCAGATTTGGGGTAACTTTGCTAAGATCATTGATGTCACTGTCGAGAACATTGAACAATGAAAAAAACAAAAAGTAAAAGACACTGACACTCCTAGACTCTCGAGGTCTTCTTCGGTAAAACGTTGTGGGCGTAGCCCGGACGATGACAAAGTCTTGCGATCCTGGGGGACAGCTAATATCCAGATCAGCATCGCGAAATGGAATCTGCATGCACGTACACAGGTCAAATACAGTCTGGATTTTCCTTTCCTGAGGTTTCAAAGGGATGGTAACAGTTTTCAATGTGGAAGGGGCCTTGGAAGGAGTCGTTCGGGCTTTCTCTTCTATTGCCTTTCTACCTGGTTCCCCGGGTCTCATTCCCGGTTTGAAAGGTGTTTTGAAGCGGGGAGTGGTACTTCTGGCCGCCGCTGCATTCACGCCCGACCGAAGGGGAGTGTGAAAAGCGGACGAGGAAGACAATGGGGGAATCGGTCGAGCTGGAGTCTGGGGGGTAGCAGTAATCGGAGCTGAAGCAAGGGGATGCTGCAAACGTGGTGTCGTGAAAGTAGGAGGACCTGCGGAAGGTACAACGGGAGAGCTGAGTTGTGACGGAGATGATGAAGGCTTCGGGCCTGCTTTGAAGAAAGGAGGTTTGAATGCCTTTGTTCCACGGTCGAGCAATGGAGAAGCAAAGGAAGTCGGTATTTGACGAGTCGCAGGTGATGGGGTGGCTGGGGTCGCGTTTTCAAGTCCCTTGAACGCGGGACGCGAGAATGAAGGAAGAATAGAATCTGAGGAGAATGAATCTGATGCGAAAGACTTTGATGAGTCGTCTGCAGAGTCTGGATTCTCTTTCTCGGCCTCCCATTCGTTCATTTTAGCTTTCGCCTTGGCCAGGGCAGCAGCCGATGGGACGAGAACACTTTTAGATGCAGTCTGAAACCCTATGGAAATATTCTTATCAGACATTGAGCTGGCACTCTGAAAATCGGGAACTGCATTAGGTGGCATGAACCAGTCTGGATCCTTTTCTGGTGGAGGATCTTGGGACGACCATGGATCTGATTCGGCAGAGCTCGTCCTCGAGCGTGATGAAGTTTGCAAGAATGATGCACTAGTGAACCCAGTGCTGAAATCTGCAGGCTTGGATATGAAGGGATTGTCAGGATCGCTTTGCATGACATTGCCTAAACGGAATTTGAGCATTTAGGTTGATAAAAAGAGCAGGGACTTACCCTGGTAGCGACTGCTATTGGACCCGCTACCCTGGGATAATCTGGCTTCAATAGCGTCAATTCCTTGAAGCTCGTCCTGACTTGGGACTGGAAACTGAATATCAATCGATGGTGATGACAGTCGTCTCCGTTTGTGCGTCGGAGAGGGAGAAGCCTCGACTGGAAACACATATGTCAGAAATGAAGAGAATAAGTGGATTCTGCACGTACACGAGCGCCTCATGATGGAATGTGGTGAAAGTGATCAACGACGCGTTACAGGCTCGTGATCGGTCTGCCATGGCATCATCGGAACTCTCAAGCAAACTTTATTATTTGGCTCTCGACTTTCATTCACTCTAGTCCTGCCAATTTCTCCGACTCTAGTATCAAGGTCAATTCCATGGTGAATCAGAGAGCAAGGGAGGACCGGTGATTGCATGGAGGCTGGAGAAAATAAATAAAATTACACTGTCTTCAAAGACCACTTCTCTCGCAGAGCGCTGTCAATGTATGCCAAGCCTGAGGAGCCAAGTACTGAGTGAGAAAGGCTCTGGCGCTGCCAATAATAATTCTTGACAACATAGTCAAGCTTTTGCTTGCTAAGGATCATCCTGCCTTTTGTTCCTTAACCGTCAGTCCGGAATTCTTAAATTGACTCGTGGACGCGATTATCTGCTTCCCATAACCCGCTGCTGGCTGTGATGAACGGCGTCACTCATAATCCTCAAAACGCGTCGACCAGACATATTGCAAAGCCTGGACCTGCACCTACTTCGACACCGCCTGCTGTCCCTAATAATTCTACCCGGACAACACCACATACTCATACCCATACCCATGTAAATGGTGCTCATCCGAAAGGCTCGAAAAAGAAGAATGATGCCCCAATGGATCCGGCAACGATGTATGAGAGTCTCAAAAGCCGGATTGCGGCTCTCGAGGAAGAAGAAGTTATTGAGGAAGAGGAAGAGAAGAGATTCGGTGCACCATTTCGCTGCTCTTTCACAAATTCGAAACTCAACTTTCCCTCCAGCTGAGGAAGCTCAAAAGTCGGTCAAGGGCTTGGAGGAGAATGTTATACATTCAAAGTACATCGAGCTGGTACATTTCTCCCTACAATTCCTCGTTTCTCTTCACTCAGTCGTCTGCAGTTTGCAGAGCTCAAGCGAGTGGAGCGGGACCATGCAAAAGAAAAGCAAAAACTGGTCAAGGACAAGGATGCAGGTGTGTTGTCGTCATTTCTGGCTATACAACTACTGAAGCTCTCTCTTAGCCAAAAGTCAACTAACCAAGGCTAATCAGACCAAGACGAAGATGGAGAACTTGGCTCGTGAACTGCAGAAGGTTTTCAATCCTTGCTCTCTCGACCGGCCATGAACTGACGGCCCTGACAGGATAATAAGCGGTTACGAGTAAGCCCTGTTGTTGCCAATTGTTGGCCTGGTTCTGATGGTTAAAAGGAGGATGGAAAGCGACTGGCCCAATGTGTTGAGGATGCTCAAGATGAGGTGTGTACTGGAACCTATCCTAAAGAGGAATTGATTCACCTAACCACTTCAGCTGCTCCAAATGAAGACGGACATTTCAAAACGCGCAGATAAAGCCAAGCTGCAAGATGTCAAGTACCGTGAAATGCCGGACATTGTCGTGAAAGTTGTGTGTCGCTACCGCGCAGAACTCTTCTTCAAAATATCTCGCAAGACGAAACTGTCAAGACTCTTCAATGCATGGACAGATCGAATGGAGCGAAACGGGGGAAAGAAGCTAGATGGGAAATCGAGCATTGGTACTGTGGGTGAAGGCGGGGCGACGCAACCGTTAAATGGTTCTACAAAGGCAGAAGCTCCAGCACCGAGCATAGCGATGCAGTTTATCTTCACACACAATGGTCGCTCAGTGGATGCAGATCACACGCCTGAGGATTCTGGCATGGAGGATGGAGATGAGATTTTAGCGGTTGAGCTGATGGACTTGACAGAAGGTCCTGCCACTGATGAATGGGCAAGTTTAATCATCAAGCGCCCACCTACTTTCTCATGTCTCGTAGGAGCCTGTGGCTGACGCTCAGCGACAAAAACTCACCAAGAATTGGAATACAGATCCTCGAGAGCCAGTCCCTTCTCTGTGATTTGATTTGTGACTGAAACCTTATGCAGGGCCAAGCGATCTCTAGAAGACATCTTCGACGGGGTGTAAGTCCCAGTGTGATTTCTTTCCTTGGGCTCTGACATTATTCTTCCAGTGTGCGAGAGCGTTTGAAGGATGTTCTGCGCCATTATGAGCTTCGTGAACGACATTTCGAATGCGTGATACGCTCGAAAGAGCTTGAGGTCTTACTATCTCGCGCGCGGGCTGCGGAGCAAAAACAGTTGTCTGAAAGAGAGAAATCTCACTCGGAGAAACAGGATGAGGAGGTACGGCCAGTTTCGAATTACGAGTAACTTCAGACATATATTAGTCTTGCCTACCAGATTCAACAGCTTCGCAAAGACCTCGAAGACGCACAGAGCGGGCAAACGATGTTGATCGAAAAGCTGATTCAGTGTTGTAAAGAGGTGAGCAAAAATCGGTTCGGTGCATCCATTCTTGACGCTGATTCAGATGCGCATCGACAAGCCGACCGCTGAAAGGACTCAACGTTTATTTGCTTCTTTGCGCGAAGAGCTTGAAAAGAAAACTCCGAGAGGTCCCAGTAATAATCCTCCTACAAAGAAGCTGCCAGATGGTCCTGTCGGTAGCTAGTTGTATGAGCACAGCTCTGAAATTCAGCCTTCTCGACTCTCAGTTACCGATTTATCATTTGTACATGTCTAGCGAAAACATCCGAGGTATGTCCAAAAAAGTCCACGAAGGTACTTGAATTACAAGTGCTTTACAGTAACACGTCGAGACCTTCCAATTCCTCGACGATACCTGACCTGGTAAATTTCTTACCCTTGACTGTCTCTAGACCCTCCCCGGCGTAACTGACCAAAGGTGAAATTTCGATGTCGGCGTCGGCGCCGACTGTGGCCCCGGCATTCTCTAAGAAACGTCTATGTTGGGAAAGCAGATCTCTACGACTGGTCTCTGGATCGTCGGAGCCAGTACCGGGAGCATTCTTGAGGGGAGAAAACTCTTCATTCCGGGCAACTTCCAGCACAGTGAAGCGCTCAGTGAATGGAAAGACGTCAAAGACGAACATCTCGAGTTTCATTCCGTTGGGTTTGCTAGGCTTGACGACAGCTCCAGTCTCAAGATCTGTGTGAGCTATCTTCTTGCGCGCGATGTGGAAAGCTAGCTCTTCTTCAAACTGCTCGACTCCGTTCAAATACTGGGTGGTGTAGAAATGGTTGGCGATGTTTCCTGCCCTGAAAGACAGTTCGCCAGTTTCAGCGTCTCGTCTCGCTGCCTGTTCTTCTGAGATCTCCGAGTATTCGACAACGCTGAACTTGTCGCCACGACAGGCAACTACTCCTACAGACTCGGTGGGGTGAGATTTCGGAACCACCTTTGCGGCGCAGTCGGCTTGCTTCTCGATGCAATAACCGAGGAAAACGGGATCGGCAACACGGACGAGACAGTTATCGACGCAATAAGCGTGGACATAGAGCACATTTCGTTTGGAAAGATCTGTCAAGACAGTACGCGATTTGTCTGTTGGAGAGATGGGTGATCGGGTCGCTGCGTAAAGTCCACCATTCCCGTCAGGCGCAACTGCGACTCTAGAAGGGGTCTCGAGCAGAACTTTTCCATCCATGGTAAGACATGGTAAAGTCCCTGTTAAGATTCAGGACAATGGACACGTCAAAAAACACTTGAGACGGACCCTGCTCGAAAAATATGACATTTTTGGGGTCGAGACCAAAATAAGAATTGGAAACAAAAAAAGCCTCTGTTTCACGACGAGTTGGACCGCTGGTCATAACGTACCAGGGAACGACGACGCTCCCTGTGGCTTTGTTGAACTGAGTTTCTGCAAGAGTTTGAAGCCGAGCGATGCGCTCAGCCTGGTATTGGAAGAGGGATTTGTGCGATGGTAATCCGATATCATAACACCCCTTTGGAGCACTGCTTCCAAGTCGAGTACCCTGACCACCGGCCATGAGTAGCACGCCAACCTGACCATGAGCAATCGCCTTCATTCCAACGTCTCTCCAAAGGGCTTCCTTTGCCTCATCTCCTACGGAATCAGAAGCTGACTTGGGCAATGGTTGGATAGGTTCACTAGTTGCATTCGGATCCTCAGCGGTGATGGCCTTTTTGTATATACGATTGACACGTTCGATGTCGAGGTTTTGAAGCTGTTCGGAAAGGGATAGACGCTCTGAATCGGAGAGCTGAGACCAGAATTTGAGAAGATGGCCTTGGCCAGCAGCCTCGTAGCGTGCTTTCAGGGTTTCAAAGGTCATGATGGAGATAGACAAGTCGCGCCGACTCGGATGTTGCCGATATCACTTTGCATCGCCCCACTGCCGCATAACGCGAGTTACCTCTTTAGGACCGCGGGCTACATCTTCGAGTTATCCCTTTCAAAGCTAGTATCTCGAATTCTACGCGACAATATCAGGGTCCGACAACCGTCCGACATCCTGCAACAAGTTACTTCAGCTTTTGGACCGCTGGCCGAATGCTAGAATGGGACCGAGGACTCGCACTCGCCTCAGAACACTTTACAATTTCCTTCAATTCCCAAGTCAAGTTGCAGCCCATGGCTAGGTTTCACATAATGCGACTGCCAAGTCCCTGACTTCCGGAGCGATGTTCAAAACCCCCCTATACTGGGCCAGGCTCTTCCTTCTTCTTTTCGTTCATCCACCATGGTCTCCTTTACAGCAATAATCTGCTGCCTGTCGCTCATTGTTTCTACTCTCGCTTTTACTCCAGGATTCCCTTACCCGACTTCCAAAGTCAGAGGCGTTAACCTGGGCGGATGGTAATGCTTTCTTTTCTTCTATCCTCGTGCAGGCTGATTGCTGAACATAGGCTGGTGCTTGAGGCAAGTTTTTGGTTGCATTCTCGAGCCGCTTCTAATGGCGCACAACAGCCTTGGTTGTGTCCAAGTTTTTTTTCAGCAACTGGCAATACCGACAGTCAGTTGATTCCCTTGCTCGGCTTTCACTACGCTCACCCATCACAGTTGTGGACGAATGGACCTTTGGCCTGTATCAATCCAAGTCTGTTGCCACCGCAGCCCTCGAAGCACACTGGGACTCCTGGATCGTTGAGCAGGACTTCAAGGTATTCGGGACATCTCGCCTTGGTCCAATCAATCTGACGCTCTGCTATAGGATATTAAAGCTGCTGGTCTCAATCACGGTATGGCGAGTTTTCTTTCTGTTTCAGCGGTCTCTTATCTTTGTCAAAGTTCGAATCCCCATAGGTCAGACAAACACACAGCGGCGCTTCATCGATTGACTGATTTATTTCAGGATATTGGGCATTCGAAGTAGGCCCGGGCGAACCTTACATCCAAGGTCAGCTCCCTTACTTGAAGCAGGCGGTGGTATGGGCCAAGAAGTATGGCATCAAGGTCATTATCGACTTGCACGGTACGCGTTTCACTGCGAGAGAATGGACCTATCAATTCAGCCCATCGAACATAGGAGTTCCAGGTAGTCAGAATGGTTTCGACAACTCTGGGCATCGAATGAATTACCCGACATGGCACTCGAATACGACGAACGTGGCGCGATCCAATAAGATCATCAAGACATTGGCGAACATGTTTCCACAATCTAGTGATGTTCCAATTATCGCACCATTGAATGAGCCCGCTGGATTTTATGGAGAATCGGTCATGAAGGTTGTTCGTCAGGTAAGTATCTTGATCGGGTTACTCCGAACACTGCATTAACCTTGATATCCAGTATTGGAAGGACAGCTATGGGAACATCCGTTTCCCACTTGGGACGAAGAAGCAGAGCAACACCGTCGTTCTAATTCACGATGCTTTCCTCAAGGGAAGTGTCTGGAAGGGATTCATGCCTTATCCCCAGGTAAACGGTCCAGTCGATCATATTTTCCGTCAGCTCAAGCGCGCCTTGAATATAGTACGAAGGAGTTGCTCTAGACAGTCACATCTACAGCATGTTTACTTCGAAGGGAAACCAGATGACGGAAAGCCAACACATTAAGGAAATGTGTAACCAAGGACCCAACATTACTAGTTCTGGGCTCTGGACAATTGGTCGGTATCTCTTCACTGGGAAGCCTTCACAGCTAAACATGATTCCTCTAGTCGGTGAATGGACTCCAGCCACAAACGACTGCGCCAAATATCTCAATGGCCTCGGAGTCGGAGCCCGCTACGATGGTACCATGTCTGGTTCAACTCGAGTTGGAAGCTGCCAGGGTGTCAGTGGCAAAGCTTCAACATTTACCCCCGCGTTTGTTCTTTCCTGTCCCCTTGTTGCTTCACTAACTTCTCATCAGCTACAAGACTCTCCTCGCAAAGATGTGGTCAGCTCAGGTCTTCACTTACGAGAAATATGGCCTTGGATGGATTCAGGTAATCCCTACTTTCTCTCGAGTACTGGCGTTTATTGACAAGCTGTCCGAAAAGTGGACATGGAAGGCCGAGCAAGCGGATGACTGGAGTTATCAAGCTGGACTCAAGGCGGGCTTTATTTCTCAGGACCCAACGAAACTGTTGTATCCCAACATTTGCAAGTAGAAGCGCTCGAACATTACGGATACCAACACTCTTTCGAATCTTAGATGGATACTATACAAATCACTACACACTCTTTCGGACTTGACAGATATATTCATATAATGGCTCAGTTCAAAGGCTCGCGCGGATGCTTTTGCATGGCAGCCAAATATTCCTGTGGGGTTTTATCTAAGAAGAATTTTGATCGATGAAAACGAGGACTTGCATCGGTTTCCTCCAATGTAAACTCGAGAGGTTGGCACAATGGTTCGAAAGCTTGACCTCTTGCTTCCATTTCCTTCAGACGTTTGGCTGTTGCAGGTCTGGATCTATTCACAGAATAGATCTTGATGCCTGTGGTACTCATGAGCCTTGAATGATTTTATTGACATCGAAGCACCACTCACGATGCGAACTGCTTGTCACATGAAGGTCCCAGCTAGTGAATAATTAGATGTATTCGAGAATGAGGCGAGTTTCTTACTTCCAAGCTGAGCGTACAAATGTGGGCTCTGTATTATTGGAAGAATCCCAGCAGCGAACGCAGAATTCCAGCCAGCCTGTGTAGCGTGAGAACATTTCTCGGAAAAAGCCGGAGCACTGCCACCTTCGGCGTCGACTGGCAGGTCAATCTTCCACAGTCTCCTGTTGGACAATTAGATCTCGTTTCTATTTAGATTGAAGCTCGTACCATGCATGATAATGCTTGAGGAACTTGGGTTAGAGAGAGATGCCAGACTCGAAAAATTGGAATACCTTCTCGGTCATGTCGTCGGGATCGACTGCGTACCAGACACTACCGCCGTCGTTTGAAATTTCTACTCGCTCTACCCAATTTCCGCCGCCAGAATAAGCCCATCCTTTCAGTGATATCGAGCCGTCGTGGATAATGACTTGTTTGTTTTCGGGGAAAATGATAGCGCTCGAAACAGGCATATTCTGTATTGAAAACCCGTTCGAGTATCGAGTGTTTTGCTTCCCAATCTAAGGAAAAATCAGTAGGAAATGAGGGTAGACGTCCAGGTCGGTTACTTCTAGAAAAGAATGACAACTCGTTCAGTACATATGCATCATAATAGGGCAAAAGATCACTAACGAGGTGTATAGTAGAGGTACTCCTGTGCTTGTACTGGTGCCCTTAAGAGAGAAGAAATTAGCCAGATTCATCCAGCATGGAGACTCGAACACACAAAGATGGTCTGGCTATCGCATTGATTTTGTACAGCCACTTGCAGCTCCGAGCGCCTATGTAGCCTGTACAGACAACTCGAAGTGGCGCTCCATGAGCCTGTGGAAGGGGTTCTCCGTTCATTTCCCAAGCAAGGAGAACCTCTTCATTCTGTCGAACTTTGCGTAGGGGAACGGACACAGCATAGTTGTAGATATTGTTCTTTCTGTGGATATTCAGTGAGATATCTCAATCAGTGGGAAGGATTCATCGACTGACTTGAAATAAGTATCGGCCCCGATGAATTCGAGATGCTGGCATGAAGGCTTTACACCTTTGCAGGCATATTTGAGAACTTTCTTCAATCTATGTTCTGTGTAAGCTCTGGCGTTCTAAAAGCGACGGGTGACGTACGGGACTCCACGGTATACTGCAGTTCCACTGAAAAGACTGGGTCAGCTGATTTAGATAGCGAGGTCCCAACTGACATTGCACCCTCGCCTATCGTCCAATAGTAAGTGGCGAACAATCAAGGAAGTAGACGTACCCCAAGGAGCGTTGATCAGTTCGTCCCCGTCGCCTGGATCGTGAATTTCGTGGTCGGACTGAAAATCAATGACACTAGCTCACCGGGATACTCATTTATCTGCTCGATACGACGCTAGACGAGTCATAAGCCAGTGTCAAGTTGCCCGGGTATCACTTACAGTCCCGCTGCACTGTAGAGTGACCGTAACCTCCATTTGTCTAATAATTCATGATCAGAACCACTCCTCTCAGACACGGATAGACTGACGGAAATTTCGAAGGATCCTTAAGATCCTTCAAACTCAACTTCACAGGTTCATTGACAAGCCCTCCGATTTCAAGTTCAAAGGCGTCTTCTTTGATATCGGGCATTCCTCCATGATTGCGAACACTGCAAAAGTTCAGACAAAAAGCGACGAATACCTACCTATTGGACTCACAAGTGGTATTTGTTCTGAGTGATCTTCCCCTCCATTAGTTGCTCACGTCGAGTCTCCCCATTATAAGGAAAGTCTAGAATAGAAAATGAATAAGGACAACCTCTAGAAAATGTCAAAGAAACTTTCCTAGGAGATGAATAAGAGCGGGCTTCTCTCTTTGCACAACCTCCCAGGACATGTCCACGATACTTCCGAGTCCCAGAGCTTGATGATACTCTTTCCATCGATACCCGATAAGAACTGGGTTTGTCTTCGGAAGCGGTACAAACTGAAACTCTGAAGAGAACAGTCAAAGGTAGCTGAATACCACGTTAGACAAAGTCTAACCTGGAATAGGTGTGAACTTCGTAGCGTTAAGAATGGCCCTGGCTTGTGCCTTCTTGTCAGGATAGTCTTCCCATTCCACATATCTGATGATTTCTGAGAATAATGGCGGCGTAATACTGCACACTTACCCTGTCCAGCCTAGTTTTTCTTCTGCAAAGAGGGCTTTGACATCGGGAACCGTGGGCTCAGACATGGTTGGTGACAGACACAATCGGAACCTGACTGTCTGCATTTATACCTGACAGTTATCGCCTGACATCCAAGAGCCTTCTTCCATTTCCCACCTCCAGGGAGAGCATATTATACTTCCGATACACTCTGGATGGTCCGAAGCAGACACGTCAGACCTCACGCCAAGAAAGACACTCGAAATAGCACGCGTCATAGCACGATCATCCTGTAAATTGAACTAGTAGGTCGTATGATAAGTCTAGGAAGAGACAATAACGGCTCCTTGCTAGTCGTCGTCCTCTGGGCCGTCTCGCAGCTTCTTGTATAGATTGATGATGAGATCGTTTGCAGTTAGCGTAATAATTCTAGCAAATAGCAGTTAGAAAACTAGGATGGAATTCGGGAATTCGCTCACGTATGCGGAGCAATTCGCATGAAATGGGCAGTGGATCCTGGGAAGCGGTCAATGGTCACGAACGATTTTGATCTCTTTTTAACGCACCTTTGTACCAACCATAGACACCTTCTATCTTGAAAGTCTTCCAGAGACAATCTATGGGATTTTTGTAAAGAGTTCCCACCAACCGTCCAGCCTCATTTCTAACTGTCGGTTGATTATACATGCGAGTCAAAGCCTGATAACGAGTTCAAGATTCAGAAAACTGTGGACGAAGAAGCAAGTCACGTACTGTATCTGCAGGTTGCATTGCGAGACACTAATTGGAAATTAAGAAAACTCTCGCCGACATAGCGTCCGAAGGCACCTACTACGCACATCCCAGAAACGGCGCTGCTTGCGAGAAAAGTCCAAGTGCTGTTTGCAGGGAGAACCTGGTTCTCTACCAGCAGCGACTTTGTAAAGTTATAACTCGGTAGTTGAACCTAAATGGACCGTTAGATAGAACATAATGTCAACAGAGCCGTCGTACTGATGACCCCATAGAAGTCCTAAGAATGGCCGCATCTATCCCGCGGACCAAGCCGCGGAAGCCTTCAGCTCGAAATATCGTGGAGATGGCATGGAAGGAGCTTTTGTAATGATGTTGCGCACCGACCGGCAGAACTGGTGAATACGCCTGTACATTTCGAAACATGAGCGACATTTGGATGATTTGGATTCCACTGACCTGCATTCGTGCTTTAATAAGAAACAACGGATTCCCCAGGGAAGCTGCAAAACTATCCGATAAGCAAGACTAAGGTATCGAGCCGGACATACCTCCGACAGCCCCACTAGTTGCACCTGCGGCCACTGCTGTAAAAGGATTCTGTTCACTGGCGGAAAGCCCAGCCAATTTGTTCAGGTTGCGACGGAATGGTTCGTAGAATCCTGCGGAGGTATATTTAGTTCGACCGATGATTCATGCAAGGAGCATACCAAGACGCGACCCGTTCAATAATATCTGACTTCAGAATGAGTTTTAAACAGTCTTGGCTTTCGGTGCTAACCTGATATACATACTGGAGTCGCGTCAAGGACATGAATCAACTAGAAGGAGAAGATACGCACTGCGGGACCAATACCTCTCTGAATCCCTCTCAGGCCCTCATTTCTCCAGCTCTTGCCTATAACATCTAGTGCATTGCGATAGACCTTAGGGCCAGCTCCTGCTTTTACCAGCTCTCCCTGAAGCTGAAGACGAGTCTTGGCGACTTCGAAGGGATTGGAGAACGTCACCTGAAGGGAAAAAAATTCAGCATCTTAAATGACTCGAATGGGCAATACGGACAGCAATCGAGGCAGCTATACCACCGCAACCGAACCCTTCCAGAGTAGATAGGCTTCCTTTAACAGCCCGTTGCGGTTGAGCAGACTCTGACATAGTGGCAAGTGCAGCCTACAGAGTCGGCTCGTCACGTGCGCGAGAGCCCAATGCATTTGCTCGCTCACTGTCGGAGACGATGAGCAACCTGTTCAGCGCACAGGTCATTGTGCCGATTGCGCTAGCGGTTTTAGTTCCGATATGTCTACGAATATTCTCTTCACCCTTCACCCTGTTCCTTTTCTCCCCCCTCATTCTTCTCATTCTCGGTATCACGTATGTCGTGCTGAATGTCCTGCTAGGCCACATTCTGGACTCGAAGAGATCATCTCGAAATGAACGTTTATCAAGGGCAGCTATTCCCTTGTCCTTCTCGACGCCTGCGGCATGGCAGGCAGTTCTCACTCGCTCTCAATGGTCACAGAGTTCACCTCAATCTCTGCCACCTCTCATCCCAGATTCACCCGTGGTCTCTGGAGCAGTCAATGACTTACTTACCATGATTGTCCGAGACTTTGTCTTGACATGGTACAAGGAATTGTCTACTTCTCCGGCTTTCCCAGTAGCAGTCTCGAAGCTCGTCCACAGCTGTTTGGAAAAGCTGCTACAGCATGCTTCAGGAGTCGACCTTCCATCACTCCTCGTAAAGCGGATTCTCCCCAAAGTCACCGCCCATATCGAGCTATTCCGTCAATCTGAAGTCGCGCTTCGTGGTGCTGGCCTGGAACGACGTCTCACAGAATCTGAAGAGCTGGACCTTCTTTTAGCAAGCAGATATACGGCAGGGAAGGAGGGAAGAAGATTACATTCTGCTGTCGATAATCTTTCGACGACATTTACGAAGCAGACAGAGGAGCAGCACCTTCGACAATTGGTTGACACCGCTCTGCCCTTCATTTTACCAGAGAAAGAAGGGCAAAGTGTGGCTTTGAAGATTGTTGCGCGTGAAATAGTGGCTTGTGCAGTCTTGTACCCTGTTGTAGAGATGCTTTCGGACCCTGACTTTTGGAATAGGGCCATTGATCAAATTGTCAGTCAATCTCTTCCTTCAGTCATGATTGTCACTCAAATGAAACCCTAGGCAGGAGCTGCTATCCATGAACAGTATGTCTTGTCCTTTTTTCAAGATATTATCACCAACATGTATCCAGAAAGCTCATCACTAAGGTCCGGAATGTCCTGGAGGCACAGTCACCCCGCCCTCATCAACCATTCTCCTCTTCCCCTTCCACTGCAGTTCCAAAGACAGAAACCATCACAATTCGCACTGATGGCCGACAGTTTGAGTCTTTCCTTCGAAGCATTAATCGGTGCTCCTCTCTACTAGACGCTAGACGATTGAAAAACGATGTCGTTGGTGAAATTCGACGAACACGAGTGTTACTTTGTACGCCTGCTCTTCCTACAATGACTCAATCTGATTTGCTTGTATTCCATAGCCAATCACGAGAAAGAGGATTGGATCAATGGAGAGAAGACAGAAGATGTAGTGGCATTCCTCGACAGACTTTATACAGCCAAGCGCAAGGTCGAGCAGAGAATTGTCGTGCTGGGAGGAGAAGACGACTCGGTAGGCGTCCTATCATCTATCCAGTCCAGATCTCATGATTTTTAGAGACTTTCATCATTGCCGGAGACTGGGTCTTCCAAATCTGGTCTCAAACTGCGAGACATTCTCCGAAATCCTGGATCTCTCTCATACTTCATGGAGTTCATGGACCGCCGTCATCGGTCTCTCCTAGTTCAATTCTGGTTGACCGTAGAAAGTTTCAAGAATCCACTCGAGTCTGTGGACTCTGGCTCGGATGATGACGAAGACGAACCGATTCAAGACCCCACTAGAGCTGTCACAGTGAAGGAAGATATATCCATGATCCACGAACTGTACTTTTCCAGCCAATCACCTCACCTACTGCTAGCTTCTATACCGAAGAAGCATGTTGAGGCGATACGCGACTTTGCTGGGAATGAATCTCCAAGCTCGACCACCCAGGCGAAGGTCAGGAGAAGTGTAATGCTGGCGCAGCGGCAGGTTGAGCGCGATATGGAACCTGATTTCGAGGATTTTGAGAGATCCGAACTCTGGTTCCGTGCCATTGGTGATACAGATCTGGCTCACCGTCGTCCAGGTCCAGAAACCTATTCTGCATCGCCTCGTTCATCCATGCAGATTTCTCCTCAATCGTCTCATGTGGGCCGACTCGCTTCCTCACGGCTTGACACGTTTCCTGTAGTTTCGATGCAACGAAGTGCTAGCTCTGCATCGAAAAGTTCGATGCAATCTTCAGGTTCAGCTCCCCGAACCAGTATTGAAGTACTCATGTCGCCAGTCTCGGATACGGCTTCAGAATCCACCCGTGCACCTCTCTTCGATGATCCCGACGACGAATTACAAAGAGCAGAAGAGCACCGGATGCAGGCCATCAAGGCCGCTCTTACAGATATCATGGCTTTCGAGTCTGACGAACAAGAGAAACCTCCTTCGGTTAGTGATGCGAGGGGGACCTCGGATAATAGGCACAGAAAATCTCGATCTTTGGCTAGTCGAAAGCGACGTCCGATGTTTGAAGACGACCTTGACGACGAGATCGATGAGGTGGAAGAAGATGCTCAAGAGGATTCTACGGAGAACCGCAAGTCTTTTCAACTTGCAGCACCTGGTGATCTACAGCTATCCTACGAGATTTCTCGACTAGGCGACAAACTTGCAAATTTACAAGCTCAGGATATCATGCTCGACACTCTTATCAAGAAGGCTGAGCTAACAGGTGATACACAAGAGCTCAAGCTCCTCACCAAATCTAAATCCTCCCTGAACCGAGAGATAAGGGAGATTAGATTCCAGAAATCGCAGTATGAGCAACAGGAATCAGCCAACCATCTTTTCTCAGACCGTACCAGAGTTTCCATCGCGAGTTCTGCTGTTGCAGACGAGGATGGCAAGTCGGTCGTTCGATATCTCGTCGAGGTGCAGCAGCTTGGGCCAGATGGAGGTTTTTCATCAGGCTGGATAATCGCTCGCCGTTACAACGAGTTTCTGAATATGCATACGAGGCTCAGAGACAAGTACGGACTTGTCAGAAATCTCGACTTTCCAGGGAAGCGACTGGTGACGGCCTTGTCTGGAAACCTCGTAGATACTCGTAAAGTGGCGTTGGAGAAATATCTTCAGGCAAGTCCACGGATACGTTAATCAGTGTATCATACTAACTGTACTTTCAGAGCGTTATCGCTATCCCTATTGTCTGCGAAAGCGCTGAGCTTCGCGCCTTTCTCTCCCGCGATTCTCCCCTTGCCGCCTCCGAGCAACCAAATTCAACCAATCCCAAGGGATTTTCCGGGTCCGACCTAGTTCGAACCGTCTATCGGTCTGTGACGGAAAGCATCGACGACATGTTTTTTGGACCTTCAATGATGGATGTGATGATTCAGAGGTTGACACGCCAAGTCGCCGAGTTTGCTGGAATCGTTGGCTCTGGTGTCAACGACGAAGATCTTGTCGCTCAAGCTCTGAATGCGTCCGGGAAGTCGGCATCGGAAGCAGCATTGATGCTCTCGGCAGATCTCAAACCTCTCGAAGGAGAATCCAGCACTTCTACCTTCTCAGCCCCGATTTGCGATCTGGTCCTGGCAATCTTCGAGTTGAACAAGGAGAATAGTTGGCTCCGACGCCAAGCTATTGTCATTATATTGCAACAAGTTCTAGGAGGCACCATCGAGAGGTAAACATATAATCTTGTTAACAAACCATGATTCACTTGTCGTAGGAAAATCCGGGAGACGGTCAAGACTTTCTTGGAGGACACAAAGCTCATGTTTTTCATCAACACATTCCGGAATGGACTGTGGCCCGGGGGAAAGCTGAAACCTCCCTCTGTCCCTCGCACTGCAGACGAAAAACTCAGGACGAGAGACGATGCTAATCGCAAACTATCATCACTTGTACCAGGTATGATTTTCTTTTGGTTCCACAGTTCTATTGTCCAACAAGGGATTCAGATCTCGCCGCCAATATGATTGGCCGGTCCAATGCTCGACGTGGCGCAAGAAGAATATTTGCCGTGGTCCAAAACAGGCGGTTAAACCAGCACATCGTCCATACTGTCATTGACGAGGTGGGTATTGTCCGTTGGTACCAAATGCTTATTGACTATATTGGTCAGATTTTCTCTGCACTGTTTCCCCAAGCTTCGACGACAGTGAACTCTTCATGAACTCTTCGCATGCTAATCTAACGACTTTTCGATATCATCACGGTAATTCATGGATATTCAACTCTCATTCATTGTTTCGAGTGACAATACAGTTTCTTCATTTGTACAGACTTCGGTCGAGGCTAGAGGTGTATCGGCTTTGGGCTTGTTGTTGCGGCGTCGATGCGACAAAGATGCGGATGCCATAGGGTCGTCGTAACTATTGGGATGATCAGCCATTGCTCATAAGGTGGCTGAAAACCTTACACTTTGATTGCATGCAGAAGAAAGCCTCCAGATCCAGAAGTGTTCATCATAGGGTGAGTTCGCCCAGGTAGAACCTAAAAGCACTGAGTACTGTATTCCTTCTCGAGCAAAGCTTTACCTGGTATTGGCGCAGCCAGCTTTCAGTGACCGAAGGACACAGGTATTCCGGAAAACCTCTCAATGTGGTCTGCAGATCGGCCAGTACTTGACCATGAGGACTTTGGACGACGATTGATGCAGATCCAGCGAGGTACTTCGAGAGCCGTTCTATGATGGAATAAGGATCGTATTCGCTGGAGACCACGAGCCTGTGCGAAAACCGTGAGGTGATGAAGAGAAAGATTAGAGACACCAACGCGTCGAATTCTCCAGCAAATAGTTCTTCTCTTGTACTTGTTAAGGCATCAGTGGTCCCCTTTCGTTTCTTTAGGCGAGCCTTCTGACGTTCAGACCGTATTTGATCGCTTGGAATCTCGGAGGGCGGCAAAACTGGATGATGATATGAGCTTGATATTATTCATGCTGAAGCGACCAACGCACTGGGGGTGTAATCTTCCTCTGAGGTTGCCCAGTTGAGGGAAGATAGTGTAGATTTGACCCTCTCCTTGTCAAAATTCATCGTAACCATAACCGGATACGCTGGAGGCGAATCTGTGTCACAAATGGTGATCAATCGACCTTGGCCTACAGTAGGATATCAGTGGAGGCTCGTTGAGCGTGTTTCACACGCTAACCTCCCATTCTCTCTAGGATTCCTGATACGACGAGCCCGGAGGCATCGTCGACAGCCAGATATCTTCCACCTGGCCTTATATTGGCGAGATTCAATAATTGAGAAAGTGTATCGGGTCGAATGTCCCGTATCCTGGCCGGATCTTTGTCGAACCAGTAGTTGCACACGTTGAACAATGTAGGATGTATAGTGGTAAATGATTTAGAATACCTGCAGATCATAGGTGAGCGGTGGAATGACCTGAACAGGGAAAAACGCACTTGGCCTCCTTCCGCTTCTTGTACTTTTCCTTGCTATATTCCGTTTTGAGCGAATAGTTTGCGTGCTGCTCGATCTGTTTTTTGATGATGTCCTATAAAAGATTGAGGTTGATGTCGATGATTATTCAGGACCAAATTCGTTTTCACTTACCGATGCATGAACACCCGTCTGCTTCAACACCTGGATCTCTTGAAGCGTCAAAGGCTGGACAAACTCGCCATCATTGATCAGTTCATTGGTCGCGTCGGTGTCCTCTAGACAATCGTCAAATTATTCAACAAACATGGAAAAACCTCTTACCGACGTCTTGTAGAGTCCTGGCAGCTATAGCTTTGAGTTTCTTGTCGAGGATCTCATAGGTGTACCCATACGGCTCGTCGATGAGCTCGTTAGCGTGAAAGGCTCCCAGCCGTCCAATAGCTACATTTCTAACTGAATTATGAGATTTTTCACCATAGCAAAGCTGAAGGCTGCATACGAATTCTTTTCGACTTTTACTGCTCGGACGTCGCCATTGGGAGCTCTGAAGAGAACGGTATTGCCAGATTGAATTGTCCGTGGCTGAGCCTCTGAGATGGCGGTTGAGGTCATGCCGTGGGTACGCTGCTTTGATCGACTGTCATTAAACGCTGCGCTTGCACACTGGATCGAATCCAGAGCAAGGCTTTCTTGCGTCCATGGGCTCTTCATTTCTTGGCATTCTTGCCGTCAACTTCGTTTTACTACTAATTTCCTTCATGTGAGTTTACTGCGCTTTTTCAGCAATGGTCCATGCTCAGGCCTTTCAGTGCGTATTCTTCGCAAATATTCATCATCTGGTCCGTGAAACTGTCCAATCTCTTGGCTCAGGTCTGAGACCCTTGTAGGCCCTGGTATGGATCAGCTATCTCTGTGGAGCTCATAGCCCTTTTGTTACCCTTCAAGTCGGTCTCATATATATACATCATGCCGCTGGCTAACGCTCCTCAGCTTTCTTGTGGCAATGCTGCTATGGAACTACTACATGTGCGTCGTAACAGACCCTGGTCGTGTTCCGCCATCATGGGTACGTCCTTTTCAAGGCCTTGTTCATCCCAAATTCACGAGGTAGAGACCCGATACTCATTCGGATGGCTATGAGGTCAAGAAGCTAACGGGCAAGCCTCGTCATTGTCGGATGTGCGAATCCTATAAACCTCCACGTTCGCATCACTGCAGACAGTGTAATCGGTGAGATATACGCTCATTGTTCAGTTAGACCGGTACTCATGATGGCTCAGTTGTGTCTTACGAATGGGTCAGCATTTCTTAGGTTCATTCTAGCCGTAGCTGAATGCCCGCATCAGACCACCATTGTCCTTGGGTTAACAATTGCATAGGTCATTTCAATCACGGCCATTTCAGTACGTTTCACTCGTCACTTAATATTCTGTGATACCGACCTTCGTCCAGTTCGGTTCTTGTTCTATGTCGATGTAGCTTGCTCGTATCATGCAGTCATGGTGACCAGACGCGTAATTGATGCCGCTGGCGCTAGATATTGGGTAATTTCGCTGACCTTGTCCTCCCGCAAGCCGTTAACCATTCTCAGGACCAACTCTCCACCGTCGAACTCGTCCTCATTATATTAAATTATGTAGCATGCATTCCGGTTCTCATGTCCGTTGGAATCTTCAGGCAAGCCTCAAAATCGTAACTCTATATCAACTGACCCTTTCTCCCAGCATATATCACTTTCTTGGTTTGCTTGGAAATTCCACGACGATCGAGGGTTGGGAGAAGGATAAGGTTGCCACGATGATTCGCCGAGGCAAGATTCGCGAGGTGTGTTGTCTCTCTTTAACCATTGTGCTTTGCGCTCATCGACGACTAGGTCAAATTTCCATATGTTTGTGACGCCCTTATATATGTACGGTCTATTCACTGACCTGGCACCAGGACCTCGGCAGACGGAAGAATATCGAGTCTGTTTTAGGACCAAATCCTCTGTTGTGGTGCTGTCCAACGCGAACTCCTGGAACAGGCTTAAAATACGAGTATACTGCTGGAGATGGTGAGTGGGTTTCAAACGCTAGACGAGGAGAAGATTCGGAGGCATAACCGATGTGAGCTGTTTCTTTTGTTGACACTTTCAAGTGTAATAACTTGCAGCTTTTTTCCTGAGGTCTTGCAAATGTTTTCTGGATCAAAACTGACATCCATATTTCAGAATTCGACGAAGCTTGGCCTCCTCGCGATAAATATGAAACAGATCTTGTACTCCCTGAATCACCCTGGACATTTGAAGGAGGTTCTGTGAATCCTGATCTTCGACCATCCAACTCCCGAATTCGAGAAACACAATCTGGCCAGTCGAGGAGACGCCGGCCTGTTGGTGCCTCAGCTTTGCCTCCTTATCATCCTGATTACACGGAACCAGACATAGTTTATGAATCGTCGTCTGAAGAGGACTATGTGGATAGTCCCCGATCTTTTGTTAGATCAGGCTCGGAAGGATACGAGGTTCGCCAGGATAACAGGGAAGAGATGCTTCACCGCTATCTCAGGGAGATTGGCGAAGTTCCGGAAAGATACCACCGCTACATCCCAGAACCTGACAGTGAGGATGACGAGGATGACGATGAGCCTCTAGGCGCTCGAATTGCTGATAATAAGTAGTTAAAATATAATGTGTCACAGTCAATAATTTCGTGATACCTCTGTAGATATGGACTTGCATATCACCTTGCTTAACGAAGTAAGCTAGGTCTCCTTATGGTCTGTATTGATCTGAAACCTCTCGGGAGATACCGGGAGCACCAAACATCACCACATACGTGCCCCACTGACATAGGCTTTTGTCTGCGACCTGAAGAGACTCTGTGTCCCCGAGTGCGCCGAGGAGCAACACGACCAAATATCCTGACATAAGCTTTCGTCTGCGACCTGAAGAGTCTTTGGGTCCCCGGTTGCGCCGAGGAGCAAGCACGACCAAATACTCACGCCTCAAGAAAGGAGACTCTTTTAAGACATTGAAGTCGTGCGAGCCCTCTTTCGTTCTCTCTCCACATTAAAAAATGACTGTCCCGGATATTCCAGACATGCCTTTTTCCTATCTCAATACCTTTTACCGACGATCCTGTATCCTATCTGGAGTACCACACCTCTCCCACAGGAGAGACGCAGTCCAACATTTTTATAATCCTTCTTTTGGATGATCCTATCCTCTGGTCTATGATTGACCAGATGAAGAGTCAATGCTGTACGTTCCCTTAGCGCACCCTCGACTCATATTAACTTCTTCAGGATTTTGTTCAAACTACAAGCTCAGTGAGTCTCCGATAAATATCGTAACAGGGACTGTTACGCTTGTAACAATCTTTTATTTTTATCGCGATCAAAGTTTATCTTATCGTGATCGCATCATGGAACAACGGACCGATCGGGTATGATCGGACAACAAGAAACCGAACAAAACAGGCGACGATCACACATTATGACAGTTTGACATTGACGTTGACATGACGTGAGAAAACATGCGTTTACAGACACAAAGACAGACAATAAGCGGCATGGTAATGGTACGGTGTTGAACAGACAATTATACACGCGTTATTGTATTGTACAAGTATAAAAGAACAGTAGTTTACAGATTGTACTTTAGTTTTTCGATCCTCTTGAATTTACATTCTCTTTCGAACTCTTAGTCTAACGCTCTTCATACTGAGCGGCCACTTTGCCCTTGCAGGCTTCGTGTGGTTAAGGACAGGATTAGATTTGAGTCTAAGTTGTCACATAATCGAAAAACTACCTCATACCATCGTACCTCTACTCTCATACCTTCAACAAACCCTCTACCCTTTTTTACTTTACCTTTCTTTTCCTTCTTTGTTTTCCCAACTCCTGGTCAGACGACTCTACCGCTCCATCGCCTCTCGACATCGAGGGGAATAGATCGAGATTCGGAATTGAGCTCTGAGACCAGGTCGTAAGAACGTGATTGCTCCGCTCTTGGTGCCGGGTTCCGGGGCACCGAAAAATTTCTGGAAAAAGGCGAGGCTATTGAAGCCGCCGATTACTGGAGAACACACGTTTGGAATTTCAATTTAGGATTCTTTTCTTTTCATCTTTTTACCCATCTCGTCTCTTTTCCACTTCGTACCGTGGACAACTCTACCGTCGCTCGGAAAGCCAAAGTCACAGGCAATCCTTTGAGAGACGTACCTCGCCCTTCCCTTCCAGGACACGTTCATCGTCCTCTCGACTCCCATCCCCCGCAGCGGATCGTAGCTGTTAGCAACACCGAGACTCTCACTATTGTGAACAGCCCCAATACCCTCATAGAGTAACGTTGAGTCCGACTCTTGGGTGGGAGCATTAAGGACAGGTAGCTAATCTTCGGAGAGGCACCGTCGCCTGAGTTGCACGAAAGTAGCAGCGGCAATCAGGTTTCACACGCAAAAAGAGTCTTGGAATTCCCTTCCCCTTATTTTCACCTCCGCGTTCCGAGAGACGCACTTTTGAGTAGCTGCTCATAAAACTCAGCTCCCTGCCTGGAGGTTCAAAGACCAGGTCGTTACAGTCCGAGAGCACCGGACTATAAACTTCATTCACCACGTATTCCGGAGGAAGATACGGAATAAAATTCCTTGCGAATACACCATCACCCCCGCCATCACCACTGTCGGAACATACCACCGACGCCACTTTTCATTCCCCGCCCCTGATTCCCGTTATGGATCAGGAACAAACAACCGACGGCCCTAGCGGGTCAAACCCACCATTCTCACTCGCCGAGGTCCTGGCAGTAAATAGCGACCTACAGAGACAACTGGCTGAAGCAAGGGAACTCTTGAGAAGAGGATCGCCCATGCCCAGACCCCAACCGACTTACATGCCGGTTTCAACGCCAGCTCAGGCATCAATGAGCAGATCGCGAGTAGCCCTCGCAAAAGAGCCGCCGAACTTCAGCGGCGACAAGACGAAGTGGGAGAACTTCTCCCGATGTTTGGTCACCTATATGGTGGCCTACGAGAACGACTTTCTGGACGACAAATCCAGAATATTTTACACGCTGTCACTCCTAAGAACGGAGGACGGATCAGACTGCGCCGCTTCGGATTGGGCCCGGAGCTGGCAGAACAACCGAATTGTCAACTTTTCATACGTTGACAATGACACCTATGGTTCCTTCTTCGAGGAACTAAAAACAGCATTCGAAGACCGGGCTGTGGCCGAGGTGGCCCAGCAAAAACTCAACGCCATTCGGCAGGGTCAGGGAGAGGCCCTTGGTGACTTTGTCACCAGATTCGAACTCCTAGCCGAGAAAGCCGGCTACAGTCCCTATGATGCAACTCATCAATGGGACAGATATTTAATCAGCATTCTTGCTGGTTCGGTTCACAGGTCCATCGTGAGCCAGATCTACGTCGGAGGGACTATCATCCCTCATACGTACATGGACTACCGCGATCGGTTAATTAGGATCGACGGTAACAATCAGGTCGGGAAGGCCATGACTTCCGGCCAAAACCCCTTCTGGAAGCCCGCCGGGGCTCAAAAGACGGGAACCCAGGCAGGTTCTAAAACTGCCGCCACAGGATCGTGGGGACCGTCGGGGACGGCTCCAAACCTGAGCAAATCGACGCCCGCTCCAATGGACGTTGATAAGACGAAGACGAGGGTAACACCCTCTTTCCTTTGTTACAACTGTAACAAGGAGGGACATATGTCCCGAGACTGTCCGGAGCCTAAAAAGCCGAGGAAGTTTATCGCCCGGGCCGTCTTGGCCCAAATCAAGGAGCTTCCGGCAGATGATGCCGAGCTCAAGACGCTCGTCGAGGAACTCCGAGCAAAGGGTTTTTAAAGCGGTCGCCTCCTCTAGCCAAGGAGCCAACGACCAGTCCGTCTTTCTCCGGGTCCTCTTCCCCTGTGAAGAATTCTTATGCTGTGTTGGGAACCCTCGAGGCTGAGCCCGAGGAATTTATCGAAAAATATGACTCTTCTTTACGTCAGAACATTGTAGAATTCCTTAAAAAGTCCTCCGATGAGGCAAAAAATAAAGTCGTCTTATTAAAACGTAAATTTAAAACGAAAGAGAAGAACCGTCGCATCAACACTCGAAATGAAGAGTGGGGTGCTTTCAAAAAATTATTTAAATCGGCTCGAGGAGAAGAAACCTCGTCAACAAAGACAAAAAAGGGCAGTTCTACTGCGGAGGCTCAATCCGGAAAACCGGAGGAAGCGCCTAAGGTGTCTCGTACCCCTGACAACGTAAAACGTCGGGAAAGTGCAGAAAGACAGGGTCAGCCGAAAGCGGAAAAACTGACATCGGAATTGCGTGAATTACAAAGAATGCGCAAATCCCGAGAGATGTCAATTCCAATAAAGCTTACTGCTCTAGACACTGGAAAGACTCGTGCCATAAAAGCACTCATGGATAGTGGTTGTTCAATCACTTGCATCGACCGTGCGTTCGCTAAGGCAGAAAACTTTGAGATGCATGAACTCGGATCCCCCATTCTGGCACGAAATGCAGACGAAACTGAGAACGCTGGCGGGCGTATTACTCATTACGTCGATTTACGAATGGCCGTTGGGGCGCACGAAGAAAAACGACGATTTCTTGTCACCAACTTAGGAAAAGCACGTGTGTTCATAGGCTATGACTGGCTGAATGAACATAATCCTGAGATTGACTGGCAAAAAGAAAAAATCAAGTTCAGTCGTTGCCCTGATACCTGTGGGATGAAGGGTCATGAGTTCAACGGGGTGGGAGAAGACGTACCACTCCAAGAAGGAGAATCTATTCTCCTTGTTGATTTCGGAGAAGCCATTGACATCCGACTCAAATCTACGTCCGCTCAACGGATGGCAGAAAATGCCGAACCGAGCAAAGAGCACATGACTGAGGACAAAATCCCTGAACAATATCGGGATTATGTTAAAGTTTTCGCAAAAGAATCTTTTGATTCACTTCCGGAAAAACGGCCATGGGATCATGCAATCGAACTAAAGCCAGAAGCCAAATCGGTAGATTGCAAAGTGTATCCATTGTCTTTAATCGAGCAGGAAAAGTTAAAAGAATTCCTGGAAGAGAACTTGTCAAGTGGACGAATCCGACCATCGAAATCACCGATGGCGTCTGCGTTCTTCTTCGTAAAGAAAAAAGACGGATCCCTACGCCCGGTACAAGATTACCGGAAGCTGAACGAGATGACGATTAAAAACCGTTATCCATTGCCTCTCATTTCTGAGCTTGTCAATAAGCTCCGAGGGGCTAAGATTTTTACAAAACTTGACATCCGATGGGGTTATAATAATGTACGGATCAAGGAAGGCGATGAATGGAAAGCGGCATTCAGAACCAACCGAGGTCTGTTCGAACCTCTAGTCATGTTTTTCGGGTTAACCAACTCGCCGGCCACATTCCAGACAATGATGAACGATATACTCAGAGATCTAATCAATGAGGGACATGTCATTGTTTATCTGGATGATATCTTGATATTCACGGATTCCATGGAAGAACATCGTCGAATAGTGAAACGTGTGTTAGACGTATTACAAACACACAAGTTATATCTCAAACCAGAAAAGTGCGAATTTGAACGCACTGAGATAGAATACTTGGGAGTCCTAATTTCACATAATTCGATGAAAATGGATCCAATCAAGATTAAAGGTGTCATGGAATGGCCTGAACCAAGGACCGTGAAACAAGTCCAAGCTTTCTTGGGCTTCGCGAATTTCTACCGTAGATTCGTGCGCGGGTATAGCGAAGTGGCCAAGCCACTAACGCGACTTACGGGAAAATCCGGATGGACATGGGGCGAAGAGCAACGTGTAGCTTTCCAAAAGATAAAAAATCGTATTGCTGAAGATGCTGTGCTCGCACTTCCAAACGATCATGGAAAGTACCGACTCGAAGCCGATGCATCCGAAGGAGCAACTGGAGCTGTCTTAAGTCAGTTACAAGAAGGTCTATGGCGACCAGTTGCTTTCATGTCTCATGGTCTGACAGAGACAGAACGAAATTACGAGATCTATGACAAAGAGATGCTCGCTATAATGCTCGCTCTTGACGAATGGCGGGCATTGCTTATGGGCGCTGATGAAACTTTTGAAGTATTTACGGATCACCAAAACCTACAATACTTCAAGAAGCCCCAGAAGCTTAATCGTCGTCAAGCACGTTGGGTAACGGAGTTGTCACAGTATGACTTCACTCTTGCACACCGACCCGGAGCGCTTAATAGAAAAGCAGATCTGCTATCTAGACGCGCTGATCATGATCAGGGAAAAGATGACAACAAGGACGTCACACTCCTAAAGCCGGAGTACTTCCGAGCTACAGAGTTTGAAATCGAGGGAATCGATAAAGACCTAATCGGTCAAATCGAATCTGTCACATCTATTGACACCTCGGTTAAGCTGGCTCTTGAGAAATCCCTACCAGGTTGGAAGAGAGAAGGCAATTTGATTTTCTATCGGGAATGCATTTACGTACCGAGAAATGAAGAATTGCGGGAGCGAATCATTAAGCTTCATCATAACACTCCACTTACAGGACACCCAGGCGAAACGAGTACGCAAGAGAAGATTGAAAGAAACTTCTTTTGGCCCCGATTGGGAAACCAAGTACGGGAGTATGTTCGCACGTGCGAAGACTGTCAGCGAACTCGAGTCAAGAGATCGAGACAAGGGATGCTTAACCCTCATAAAATAGCTAAGGAGCCTTGGGAGGAGGTGTCAATGGACCTTATCGGTCCCCTTCCAGAGAGTAATGGCTTTGATGCCATTCAAGTATGGGTGGATACATTCTCAAAAATGATCCACGTGGAACCCACAAACATGGAAGTAACGAGCGAGGGAATCGCGCGCCTAACACGCGACCGTGTCATCAGATATCACGGTATTCCCCGAAAGATAATTTCGGATCGCGATCCTCGTTACGTGTCCAAGTTTATGCGAGAGCTTAATAAGCTCCTCGGGATAGAAATGAACCCGAGTACGGCGTATCGCCCACAGACGGACGGTCAGACAGAACGAACGAACCAGGAAATAGAACAGTACCTCCGGTTATACGTCAATTTTCATCAGTCAGATTGGGCCGAATGGTTAGCACTGGCGGAGTTTAGTCATAATGACAAAACTAGTGCTTCGACAAAGATGACGCCATTCTTCGCAAACACGGGACGACATCCGTGGAAGGGTCACGAAGGGAAATCGGACAATCGAAATGAGTCCGCCCAAGAGTTTGCCGACCGAATGAAAAAGGTTCGGGAAGAAACGTCGAAGGCATTAGAAAAAGCGCAGACTAATATGAAACGAAACTACGACAAACATCGAAAGCCTGCGCCGGAATTCAAAGCTGGAGACAAAGTATACGTAGAGGCCACAAACCTTGACACAGGTCGGCCTTCTCGGAAACTCTCAGACAAGCGTCTTGGCCCCTACGAAGTAGTAGAAAAAGTGGGCCCTTCAAGTTATAGAGTGTTACTTCCGGGTAATACTCAGAAGTACAACGTATTTAACGAGGCGTTACTTACGCCATATCATGAGCCACCCGCTCACAGAAGGGACGAACGACCACCACCAGAGATCATTGATGATGCGGAGGAACACGAGGTTGAGTCTGTTTTAGACTCCCGACGACGTGGTAAGGGATATCAATTCCTTATCAAATGGAAAGGCTATCCAAACTCTGAAAACACATGGGAACCAGAGCGTAATCTCACGAACGCTTCTGAATTATTATCGGAGTTCAAACGAAAGAACGGCATTCCTACCCGGGCCGTTCAAATTCATATTCCACCTCCGATTTTACCCGCAGGCAGTTGGGACGAAGACCTCAAACGCTTTGTACACAAGCAAGAGGCAATGCCATACCACCGTCGACACCTTTTTAATGCATCAACTGGTGTGTTTGATCGTATTTATGATCACGACCTAGACGAAAAGCGAAAACCAGAACTCTTCCTAGTTGACGAGGACGTCAACCTTAGAGGGGGGGTAATGTTACGCTTGTAACAATCTTTTATTTTTATCGCGATCAAAGTTTATCTTATCGTGATCGCATCATGGAACAACGGACCGATCGGGTATGATCGGACAACAAGAAACCGAACAAAACAGGCGACGATCACACATTATGACAGTTTGACATTGACGTTGACATGACGTGAGAAAACATGCGTTTACAGACACAAAGACAGACAATAAGCGGCATGGTAATGGTACGGTGTTGAACAGACAATTATACACGCGTTATTGTATTGTACAAGTATAAAAGAACAGTAGTTTACAGATTGTACTTTAGTTTTTCGATCCTCTTGAATTTACATTCTCTTTCGAACTCTTAGTCTAACGCTCTTCATACTGAGCGGCCACTTTGCCCTTGCAGGCTTCGTGTGGTTAAGGACAGGATTAGATTTGAGTCTAAGTTGTCACAGGGACATTCTTATGTTTCCAATGACAAGTAACCACAAAGGATCTTTGGTAAAACTTCATATCCTCTTGTCCGGTACGTGTTCAGTATGGGTCGCATGGCCGGACTGATGTGGCGCAGACTCTGCAAAGTCGAAACTGTAGAGATTCACAGTTTTGACCGAGGTTTACAGTCCATGGACCTCTCATCATGTCAACATGGTTACATTTTTCAAAGTCCTGCAATGTCTCTGGGTTAAGCAAGGTCCGAACCGGCGCAGGCGGTACTTTCATAGATTATGACTGAGTCGGAATGCCTCCGATCCATCATGCCTAATAAGTAACAGCCTAATTTGGTTCAAGTCATCATGTGACCTGTGACCGCTACTAGCGTGACGGCTTACATTAACGCCTTATACATCTTGTCTGCGCTACGATGTTGCCAGTTTTTGGAAACGAACGACGGCGACAAATCAATCTCGGAGGCTCTCATTCCGTCTCCAGCCAATCCTCTTTGCTCGATGCTGCAAAGCTCCGGCGTGAAGAGCGCTTGGAACACAAACGGCGCAGCGACAATGCCGTTCGTGTCCAAGCCTGGTGGCGCGGTATAAGAGAAGCTCAGCTTGTCAGGAGAGAACTGCGGGTCCTGTTTTTTCAAGACATCACAGGAATCACGGCGTTACGCTGTCTTGTTCTCCTGCAGACCGACCAAGAGGCGCTGGGAATGTGGTCAGCGGCCATGAATGCGCAAGGCGACGGTATGGCGATATTATCTTGTTCAGCAAAGGTATTGTTGATTCATTTGCGTAGAAATATTGTTCCAACATGCATTGGGTCCCAGTCGTGAAAGCTGGCTCATCCTGATTCGTCAGATATGTCTACGGTTACTGCAATCCGTAGCAGCGAGTCCACAGTAAGCCTTCAATAGTTCCATAATGCAGCAATTAACCGCGTTCATAGGTCGCAATTCGCCCCATCCCATCTACAAGTGCTGTGGAAGGTTCTTTCAGGCGAAGGGACTTCGAGGGCATTGGGTCCTGATAATGGCAAAAATGTGACGGGCGTGGTTCTGCAATATGTTTTAGAGCGAGAGTTCTATCGGTTGCTGTCAAAGGCGATTCGTTCAATTGTGAGTAAGGCGTCTATTGAGCAGGTGCCCCAGTTGAGCTCTTACAGCCTGTCCAATCCAAAAACTCGCCTTCACTTCCAATCATCATTCAACTTCTCTCGGTACCATTCTCCACCTTTTCATCAGATTCAGCGTCATATAGAACATCCCTCCACTATATCTTCACCGAAATATTATCAATCCCGCTTCTTCCTAATCGACTCCCATTACCATCTATCACCTACCTCTCAATGCATTTTCCCCTCGCGAATCTACATCTTCTTGGAGATTTCGCGCCTCTCGAATTGGAGCCTTCATTGCACTTGGTCGCCAATTTGTTGATGTTCACGCCACCCCGATATAGCAAGCTCTCTCCTCTAGCTATTGGCGCCTATCTCGATCTCCTTTCCTCCCTTCTCAATGCTATGCCCGTAAATGCTTTGGATCCGGTAGCTAAATCCAAAGAAGTTTCTGCTGCATTATGGGCCAACCAGGACAGCGATGAAGAGAGCGACGGAGACGGACGTCGTACAAGAGTTTCCGTCGTTTCAACCTTCAACCCAGAACCTGAAATAGTATTACCCGATTTAGACGCCCGAACCCTGAAACGTCTCTCGACCCTTCCTACCCCGAAACACCTCGTCGAATTGATCCAGTCCAGCAAATCTCCGACTTTGGTCCTACCTATATCACGATTCATCATTGCGCTTGCGTCGGTCTGGCCTTCAAAGCGCGACAGCATCTTCACTGTCACGAGTAATCCGGGCCTTGTACGAGGCCTCTATCGGGAATACGTGAGAGGGAGTGTATTAGGGAAGGAGGGGCACGAAGGCGCCGTGATGGATCCGGCGAATGCAACAGTCTGGCCGGCTTTGCTCCTGCTGGTACATCTCTATAGCCAGGCCTTGGTCACTATGGGAGACGACGAATTCTTTGGTACCAGGACTGGGGCCACAGCACTACGAAATCCATTGACGCTGGATGAGCTTATATCGCTGAGCAGACAATTGCTTAACATTGCTTTTGTGCTATACGCGAGGGAAGAACAATCGGATTTAACCATGAAGAAGCTCGAGGGATTGAGGTATACGTGGGTCGATGTACGAGAAAAGGTGACGGGTTGTTTATTGGGCATACACGCCAGAGAGTGAGAGATTTTGTTGCGTTTATTCTATTTCTCAAGGCTGATTTGTTATACAGCTCTCGTCGGCCATTCGTCCCCAAGGATCACTGGCTCGTCTCGTCGCGTCTCGACATGCAAAGTTTTGTGGAAGCTGCTGTGTAAGATTTTTCTCTCCTTTCTCGTCGTTTTTGCACAATACTGACTGGATTTCCATCATAGATTTGAAGAACAAAACCTTTCGTTTGAAGAAGCTGATGAACCTGTCTTACCGGCAGCGAGATTACAGCGGAATCCTTACATCTCGAAACGGCAACTCGCCACAATGTCTCCAAGGCTTGGTGTGCTGAACAACATTCCATTCGCGATACCGTTCGAGGTTCGAGTGACGATGTTTCGGCATTTTGTGCTCAACGATATCCAGAAGAGGCGAGTCAGCGCTACAGGATTTCTATTTCTTGGGTTCAAGGCTAAATGGATCACTGCGCAGAGGAAACAACCGATACACTTATAATGGGCGGTCCAACAGGACACATGTATCCGTACGCCGAGGAAATATTGCGCAAGACGGATTCGATAAACTTGCGGAAGTGGATTTGAAGGCTCCTGTCGAAATCACCTTTATCGATCAGTTTGGGGAAGCTGAGTACGTGATCTTCCTTTCTCTTTCTCTATACCTTCGTGTTTCTTGCTTTCTCTTTCTTGCTCATCCTGAATCTTTACTCATGTGTTTGATGTAGAGCTGGTATCGACGGCGGAGGCGTCTTCAAGGAGTTTTTCACCGAACTGTGTAAAGAGGTCTTTGATACGGACCGAGGGTTATGGCTTGCAACCAAGAAGAATGAGTTGTATCCGAATCCGCATGGGTATGCTACTGAACGTGAGCTTCGTCTCCCTTCTACTCTTGTCTATTAGTCGTACTTTCTCTGGTGGAGGATGACTTTTGCTGATTCTTCTTTTTGTAGCTCACAGTCTAAACTGGTACCGTTTCATCGGCCGCATTCTCGGAAAAGCGATGTATGAGGGTATCCTCGTCGATGTCGCGTTTGCAGGATTCTTCTTAGCCAAGGTCTGTGCTATAACTATCGCTGTTGTCCTCATAACCCTCTATGATGCTGGTGACTGACGTTCTTTCGTTTGCAGTGGCTCGGCAAGCAAAGTTTCTTGGACGATCTGCAGTCCCTCGATCCCGAATTATACAACGGTCTCGTGTTCCTCAAGCATTACGACGGCAACCCTGAAGACCTGTCATTAAACTTCACTGCTGCTATAGACGGTACGCCTTCTTGACCCTGCTCTCTTCCTTAACCAACTCCTTCCTCTCTAGAGTTTGGTGAAACAAAGTTGGTGGATCTTGTGCCAAACGGCAGCAATATCCCTGTGACCCGAGAGAATCGCCTCCAATACATCCAGCTCATATCGCATTTTCGACTTTCGAAACAGATTAGATTGCAGAGCGAGGCATTTTTTGAGGGGTTGATGGACATGATTGATCCAAAATGGTTGAGGTACGCGCCTTTTCTGCTTACTTCTTACGTAATGCTCATTACTCTTTGTAGAATGTTCAACCAGCAGGAAGTCCAAATCCTTATCGGTGGAGTCAACGCGCCGGTTGACCTCGATGATCTAAGAAGCCATACGAACTATGGGGGCCTGTATGATGATCATGAGCCGACTATTCAGAGTTTTTGGAATGTATGTGACGTCTGGTTTTCAGTGTCTTTATTGATCGTAGGATTTCGCAGGTCGTCAACTCGTTTGGCCAGGAAGATCGCCAAAGACTGCTACGTTTTGTCACCAGTTGCAGTCGGCCGCCATTGCTGTGAGTCTTTTTTTATTTTTTCCTACATATTTTCTCTTTTGCTTCTCTCAATCTTTGGAACCATGTCTTACACTTGCACAGAGGCTTCAAAGAGCTCAATCCGAACTTTTGTATCCGCGACGCTGGGACCGACCAGCATCGTCTACCGACCTCGAGTACGTGCGTAAACCTGCTCAAAGTGAGTTTTCCTCCGTTGAACAAACAAGTTTCCTCGGCACACGAGCGAAGCTTTCCCCTCCAGCTTTCCGTTTTTTTGGTAATATACGTGTCTTTGATCCGCGAAACTATTCGCTTTCATGTGTTTTTTGACTGACGAAACTGATGATTTCATTTTGCTTGTTTTAGCTACCGCGGTATCAGAGCGAGAAGGTTTTGAAGCAAAAGCTGTTGCAGGCCATTAATGCCGGCGCCGGGTTCGATTTGTCGTAGAAGACGATTTGTTGCAGGAGGCGGTGCGTCTGATTGTCGTAAACGTAGAACCGCTTCGAACTGTATTTCTGCTCTCTGTATATATAGTGTAGAGTTTACTTGGGTCGGTCGTTTAGATATACATAGCATTTGGTGTACCGAGTACAACTGTCGTAGCTCTTGTTTTTGCCAAGTTTGTCACTTTGCGAGATTTCCATACTAGACATGTTCTGTGTCGATCTCGAGATTTTCTGCGAACGAAAGGTCTGGATTAATCCGCCCTGAATAAAGTACAGCATACATATCCACAGTATACCAAAGGAGCGTGGGTGCAATGCTGTCCATCGCAATGATAAAAGGAAACTTCTCTTCACCTCAGTGGTCGTCAGCTCCGATAGTGCCCCATTTCACGATTCTCGACGCTCCACCTTGCCAAGTTTCGACCCTTCTTCGAGCTATAATGGTCATGGTGCTGCGATCTGTACCAACGAAACCAACGCCTGCAGACTGAACAGTCGCATCAATGAGCAAAGGATACCAATCGTGCCATCTTCTCAGTCCTTCAGGAGCACCCTTAATTGGCGTGATAGCAGGTTCTCTGGGCTCTCCTGCCCCAGCCCATTCGAGATGGTGCAGTCTGCTCCAGCCAAATACTTCTGTGACCTCTTGCCACCATGTCTCGTTTCGCTCGTCAGAGGTCATGACAACATGTTCGACGAGTATTCCTTTTGTGGCCAAAAGCTCATCTTGGACTTCCTTGACGCGCCGAGCAATGACGGGAAGCGGCGCAAAACAGTCGTGTAATGGAAGTTCCCCGCAATAGACGGCGAAATCTAGATGACGAACATGGATACCGATGAACTGGAACAAGTGTAAATCTCCAAATAAACCTCGAGGAATAAATGTGGAACTTACAGGTGGTGTTGATCTTGGGTCAGCATCGGAGAACCCAAAGGCCCTGCGAACATAACGGTCTGCGAGAACTTCCAAATCAGGCAGGAAATGCATATGAGCACCTGCATGTTGCCAGGCAGGAGAAAAGTCATTATCGTATTCGTAAGGCTGTAGGAAAAGAGTGAGTGTCACAATATTGAGACGGTCAAATCTCTTGCCTGGTGTGCGCAAACAAAGTACAAATAATCATAGCAGAGCAGCTGTTCATCGGGAGCGGCTGTAAAGTTTGCCGTTAAACTGGGAGAGGGAGGCTGAGAAGCAAGGGTTTCGGCTCTGGTTTGAGGCCATCCAAATCGAGCGAGAGCCCAAAATGTCGAATGCTGGTCGTGCTCAAAGTTTGGAATGAGCTTGATCCAAGAGGGCATCTTGGTATAGGAAAGATCTGAGAGATAGAGACTGAGCATTCAGGTGGAAATAAAGGAGATTATCATGTACCAATTTTGAGGTGCTGGGGGACGATGCTGTACCGAGGGTTTGCCTCTCGGTATTGAACGGCTTCCCAACCATTCCAGCAGCCCAATTGATCCCTAAACTCGCTCCTCTCATCCTTGACCTCCTTCCATTCGAGAACAGGTCTTCCCATGAGTTTCCTCAGCCTGGGTACATCGAAAACTTCCCCAAAGGCCACAGGCGCGACACCTCCACCAATGTGGGAAGGAGTGAACATTGGCATGATGGGGATGCGACCTGTGATTACTGCCAGGTACAGCAAATTGCCATAGGTCATAACATCGTTGGTCCATCCCGCTGAAATCCAGGAGGTGATGTATTTTTCATTCGGCTTGAGGTTGTCCCGGAAGCTCTGGGTCGGAGCGCCTTGGAGAGAGCTCTCTGGGCCGTAGGGATCGACAACGACGGGCTTTACTTCCGGGGCGGCGACGACAGGTTCGACGACGGGCTCGACGACGGGTTTGACGACGGGTTGTACAACAGGTTCTAGAACTGGTGGTAGAGAATCTTGAGGTAGTGGTGGCTCTGGCATTGTAATGTCGAGAACCGGCTGATAAGGTGAAGGAGAATAGTTGAATAGAGAGAAAGCGAATAGGCATAACACTGATCCAACGGCCAGTGAAGCATATCTTCGTCTCGACATTTCGGAAAGAGCTGGATGAGTCTGTCTCTCTTGTTATAATATCCGAGGAGGACCCTGAAGACTGTCCTCTCCCAAAGCGGGATGAATGCGAAGGCCGATCAATCTGAATTTAGTAATACTTATAGCTAATAATATCTGCCTGCTCGGTCACCCGTGTCACACAAGATCTCTTCCTGCCATGTCTTCCGATGTCTCTTCTCTCAAAGTGGCTGCAGTTGTGGCCTTCTACATGTCCTGTGCTCTGGTCATGGTCATGGTGTAATTGTCTTTCTACATCCCCTAAACAAATACCTGAATTCAGCCCAGAAACAAGACGGTGTTGATTTCATCTCCAGGACTTCCTCTGGTGTTCATCACAATTCAAACCATGCTGGCAATTGTATTGCTGCATGTCACTTCTGCCTTGAGTTCGCGTATTGAGCTGCCCAAATTTGAGGCCAATCAGCTCGATGTTGCAAGGAAATTGGCCCCAGTTCTGGCTGTCTGTGTGGTCGGCTTGGTGTTCAATACTCTGTGTCTTAGAGACGTAGAGGCCAGCTTCTTCCAGGTATGATATTCTATATCAAGCTAAGCGAATTCTACTGACGGAAAAACAGATCGCTCGAGGATTGCAGTTGCCCCTTACTATTCTCCTATCGAGCATTCAGATGGGTGTCACTCCTTCCAGGAATGTCATCGTTTCTGCAGTTGTCGTGGCTGTCGGATTCTTCATGGGCGTGGCACGTTCAGCCGACGTACCGCTGTCCGCCACTCCTTCCCTCGTTTCTCTGCTATATGGCTTCCTCTCGTCCTTCTTCATCGCATATCATGCTGTTCTCATCAAGGCCTCGCTGGTGCATTGCAACAATTCTACTATTCAACTTGCTTGGTGGTCCAACGTTAGCGTCACCGTCTTTCTAAGTAAGTAACACGAGATATGCGCGACGTTTCAATCTAATTACCTTTCCAGTACCATGCATCTTCTTCACCGGAGAATATCATGTCCTCATCGACTTGGTTAACGAGGGTGGAGCTACCGCCAGGACTTTCTATATTGGGTCCTTTATCACTGGCGTCGTCGGCTTCCTGCTTTCTATAGCGGGACTCCTGAGTATCAAAGTTACCAGCGCGGTACGTTTTACATCTGAACATATGAGCGACACTAATTTTTCTCTCAGGTCACTCATATGTTTTCCAGCGTAGGTCTTACATCCTAAAAGATACGTTAGACTAATCTACGCCTCAAGGCTGCCCGTTCAGTCTTACAAACCCTCCTTGGTGTCTGGATATTCAACGATTACCTGACAGTGTACGTATTGCTATATCCTTTCTCCATCTCTTTCTGATTTTATTAAAAGGAACCGCGCGTCATCTATCCTGGTCATTTTAGCCGGTACTATGTATGTATTCTTTCCTCCGTCCTTTCTCCCTTATCTCCTCAGCCTCTAGCTTGACAGCTGATTTATTTTATTGATAGGTTCTACACATACATCAAGTCAAATGAGCAGAAGCCAGCTCAGGGTCAGAATGATATGGCGTCTGAAATGAAAGCCCCTCGTCACTCGACTGACGTTGAAGCCCCGGCTCGCGATAATGCCACTTGGACAACAGCTGAAGAGGCCGACAAGGGAAATGGCTTGAATGAAAAGGTCTAATTATTCACATACCTACCTGGACACTTTCCATCGTACTGTATCCGTATCATCACCTCAGGATGTCCGTTAGATCTAATGCATATCCAACAGATATAATCGCTCCGACTTTTCCGAGGCTCCGAAAGCGTGGCTCGGAGAAACTGGATTGTGCCTTGCTTCTATTTTAGATGTCGAGAGTTGGGTTCTCCTGATTTGCCCTTGGCTGGCCATCGCAACTTCGACCAACCGAGACTCGGAAACAATTTGAGTTGATGACTGGCCAGAAATCAATACAAATTGATCAGAAATGCGAAAGGGAGCATTTGACACGTCAGCACAAAGAAGACTCGCGTACCCGACGCGCTTGACTTGTCGAGCCAAATTTGGTTATTTGAGTCACATGACAAATTCACCTTTGCCTCCCGCGATGATGGCTGAACCTCACATCTTGGCATCAGGACTGAGAAACCTATTCATAGCAATATTATGGATAAATTATTTACGGTTCCGTGTAGCTTGGTTTTGAACACCTTGACGTTTGACCTGGTATGTCACCGCTATAAAGACGCGCTGACAAGACCAATACTTTCCGATGTCTTGGTTTCGCCGGTTTCGCCGCTCTTCCATGACACAACTTCTTTGAAAAACGCCGCCACGGAGCCGTCGAGATGGCAGAACAGCCGCCACCATAATGGCTAACGTTATGGGCTTTTTCTTAGGCCTGTTATCTAGGGTGACATGGGCTTTCATTCAATGTTCTAATGTTGTCCTTTTTCTCTCGTCTCGTCCATTGGCGCTTTCCATCCCGTGTATATGATGCACCTTCTACCACCGACGATGCACCTTCTACTCCTTCTACTATCGAGGACTTCACAACCGACGATGAGACTCTGACCAAACCTCGATTAGAACGTCAACTTGGAGATACCGAAATATCTTATTTTCTGCCTTCTCGGGAAAATGGCGTGAATGATATGCAAGTTCTTCAACATTCTGTGTTTTTCTCGATACTCATTCTACGCCACAGGTACTTGCATCTTGGCCTTCAAGCGCCTCCCCATGTCATGGAAAGATCCCGTGTGACTCTGGTGTGGGCTATACTCCGAGCAAGACATCCCCTGCTTGCATCAACAGTCGAGATGAATGATTACAACGACATCAGATTCGTGTAAAAATCCATCAGCATATTGTATCCGAATTCTCATCTCTGGGACACAGATACTCGCCTTTTTCCAAGCAAGATGCTCTTCAAAATGCCCATGAAAACTTAGACTATAGAAAGTCCACGAAAGATGGTAGGTCCGTCTTTCCGAACTTGCTGCAGCTGTTGAATGCTCTGACAGTGTTGCTCAACGAATACTTGAATGGCCCTCGGACTCTTGGACCAGAGAAGCTCTCGTATCTAACCATCTCGTCTCATCCCGACACACGATATCCATTGCAGAGCTATGATTTCCTGCTACAAGCGACTCATTTTATCGGAGACGGAATGGCCCTGCATAACTTTGCCAATGACTTTTTCGTCCTCTTGGGGGATTCCAAACTAACCGATGATGATCTCAATGATCTATTGAACTCGGAGCTGGAAGCCAGATGGGGTGCTGAGACGCCACAAGGACTACCGCCTGCATTGGAAACAGGTTTATATCCTACCGAGCAGACTAATCTCCATCGTCTCGCCTCCCGAGTTGAATTCCAGTCCAATCAAGCTAGACTCATCGTGGGTGCTTTTTCTGCTAGTGCGTAACTTTCACTGACTCATCGCTTTTTCAGGGGGGTCATTCTTTCAATCGACGCCCTGGAAACCATGCTGTGAATACAGTGGTTCCGACTATTTCCGTCGACAAAGAGCGCACTAAGCGCATGCTCAAGTCTTGCAAGTCTCATGGCGTCTCGATTTCTAGTGTCATGTTCGCTCTCTGTAATCTGGCATGGGCTCGGACGTCAAAGGAGAAGACGGAACTTCCAATGCAAGTTTAGCCGCCACATGTTGTCTTTTTCTGTCTACTAACTCGCGAACAGCATGTTTTACTCAGCCATGAATCTGGTAGGAATTTCTTCGGTTGGCCGGGTACGATACACTGACTTTATTTTCCAGAGACAGTACCTCTCCCCAGCCCCGATGAAACCGCTGCACGATTCGTACTTCCATCTGGCAATTGGGTATTTCAATGTCATACTGCCTCACTTCTTCCCTTCCGATGATGTCGCCAAAACATTCTGGCACCGGGCTCGAGCAGCCAAAGAGCAGAGTGCAAACGCCGCAAAGAATCCTCTAATTGTTCCTCGAAGCCGGGTCATGGCAACAGAGAGAGCAACCAGAGCGAAACAATGGGCGAAGGAAGATGACCTCAAGGCCAATGGCTTATGGAAAGCTCCCCCAAAGTTGCCGCTGAGCCACTCGGAACAAGCCAAGCCACCATCTGTCTGTTTGATCGGACTTTCGCTCTTGGGAAATCTAGATTCCATCTACAAGCACAATTCTTTTCCTATAGTTAAGTTAGAGAGCTTGACGACTGGTTCGCGGCAAAGGGCTGGAGGGATGCTACTTTTTGCTTACACCTTCGTCGGACAATTGTGGGTCTCCTTGGGTTACGACTGCAATGGTTTCGATGATGAGGTCGAGAAGTTCTGGGGAGAGTTGTTGAAGTGTATGGACGAGTTTCTTCTGGTAGAACACTGAAAGATGGGACTGAATATCGGTCAAGATGTTCTGGGAACTGATTACAGGATAAATGTACAATAGGTTGTCAATGGAGTCGGTCAAGGGGACATTCCAAGGCTTCTCCTTAGTTCTCTGCTAGTTTCCCTTTATGGCAACCTCAGTTTCGAGTGAATATGACACGAGAAAACCTACGTGGTCTTTCGGTACTGGGTCCAGGCGAAAGTGCCCCAGCTTGCTTGCAGTGCAGCCCAGAAAAGAATATTCTGTCGGTGACATGTCAATGCATGCAGTAAGGTCGTTCCGAATTCGAAAATACCTGGCTGTGAGCGCGCATTATTTGAATCATTATTAGGATAGAGAGGCTCGAGAGAGACGGAGTGGAGGTTTTTGCGATAGCTTAGCCACTAGGACCATGTTTTTTTATAATGACCGGCACACAAGTCGAGCCCTCTCTAGACTCAACGGTCTCCGACGGTCCAGAATCACTGGCGCGATGAGCGCTGTTGAACAGCCGAATCCGGTCCAGACAGTCGGTAAGTGGTCTCGACCTCCTGGGCCGTCCAAAATGGAGACGCGTTTGACAATTGTGAATTTTGTGAAACATATAGCTATCAGGCCTTGTGATGAAGCTCTATTCCGAAAGGTAAACATACTATCGAAAGCTCGAGGCTGCGGCGAGAAAGTTGGATGGGAAGCTCACCTCTGGGTATTTCGAGAAGCGGTCAGTCTTTTACTTTGACCATGCCGATGCGTCCTTCTTGATTCCCTCTATATATTTGAGCTTTATGGCACTCTCTTTCGCGCTTTCCCACTCTTGATCCCTCACCCGTTGGAGGATTTCTGTCTCTAGCTCCTCAGATTTCTCTGCAAAGACGTGATGAGAAGCCGATCAAGGACAGGAAAACACCGACCATTCATTTCTTTTAGCAATGTTTGCACCTGTTCAGGATTTTCTGCTTCTTCCAACTCTTCTCTCGCCGCGTACACCTCGATTAAAAAATCCATATCTGTGACCTTTTCCGTTTCGGTCAATGGATGTCCTTTTAGCTGAAGAATATATTCGATACGTGAAGAGGGATGAAGCAGGGTTTGGTACGCTTGGTTGACTGCGGCAGAAAGCGTATGTGCAGTGTCTTGCTTGTCCTTGAATGGAAATGAGTTTATATGCTGCGTTATGCATTTCAACTAGCGAACCGAGCCTTGAGCCGACCATGTGTCTGGATGGCAAGCGACTTGGGATTTTCTAAACTGTCGCGTCAGCGCCGCTGTGTCCACTGCGAAAGGATTTGGGTCCGGAGAGATATCAAGGATATCATAGAAATCGTATGAAGGAGAAACAGTGGAGATAGTCCAACATTTTCTGCATGCTGGCAAGGATGTAGGAAGCGGTTGCGAGCAGCGAGGGCACAGGTGAAGCTTGGGGTTTGCAGTTGCCGAATTTGTATAGGATTTTCGAATAGGCAATGGTCGTGATAACCCTAACCCTCTTACACGACCAAAGCTGAGCGCAAATGGCCGAAGTTGGGACGAGAAGAAGAGCATCACATGTGACAATGACGCCACCGTTTTCGAATTCGGCTTTGAAGATTTTTTTGGTCTTTTCTATGCTACAAATCAGGTAGTTCTCGATGAATGAGTCTATTCCATGTCGACTCTCGCCACCAGTCATCCATGCTGTCAATCCGCTCCCATAGTGTTTCCTCGTCAACTCCATAAATCTCATATTTTCCTCCGTCTAGCGGTCGACCTTCACGTCGTGCAACATCAATGGCGGCCTTGTTATCTCCTCTGATGAAAAGTTAGCGAGTCTTTTAGACAGTTGAAAGTCTTTCAAACCTAAGCAGTTCAAGTAGTTCCTTGCGGTCGGGAAAGAACAATCTCGGTTCCAATACAGCAAGCATGCCGAGGGCTGCACGGTAGAGAAATGAATCTCCTTCAAGCAGTATAACATCCCATACACGAGCGCAAGCCTCGAAGGGTAGGTGATTGATAAATAATGGTATGAGCCATTCAGGCAAATACGATGCCGGAGATATCTGATGCTGCTTGAAGTTGAAGTAAACTTGAAGATACGGTCAGCTTCGGGACAATGTAACAAGAACAATCCCACTCTTTGGCATACCGTCAGCCAGGATAGTGTCGAAGATCCTGAAACGTCAAGGTCAAGACAGACGCAGCTCGAAGCAAACCAACTTGCCTGTAATAACCTTCAACCTTGATATATGCTGATTAGCAAGTTGCAGAAGCGACTCTCAAATCAAACTCACATCGTGTTTGGCGCCTTCGCTCCCATAAAAACTTCGCAAACAGTGCCGTTCTAAAAGATTCCGCATTACCACAAAGGCTGGTTGAACAGGCATGTTGATCAATAGCATAGCTGCAAGTTTGGCAGCACCATGTTTATAGCCCAGCCCCTCGTCGGTACGAGCCACAAGCCAGGCACAAAGCATATCCTTGAGATCTGAATACAGTGGACCCGTTTCATGGTGAAATATGTGCAGCGCTGGTAAGGTGCCAGCGATATCTTCCTCGATTAGTGTCATGGTAGCTGCAGGGAAATTCCCAGACGTGATCGCACGTTTGGCGCGAGCTAAACAAGTGCGATAGGTATCTGGTTTTGAAAGGCGAGAATGAGCCAGTCAGTTGCATATGCTTGAAGGTAGAAAGTTGTGCAATTGCATTTGTACCTTTGCTCAGAGCAAGTGGATTCCCGACTGCACGCTCCCACATGCTCGCTCGAAGTTTGCTAGGAATTCCTTTCCACCATAGCTTGCGAAGGGCTGGATTTTTGTGTACAACTCTCCAGTCAGGCAGAATCTCTTTTTCCCAGACGCTCAGCGAATCCTCAATCTTCTTCTCTCGTGCAAGTCGTCGCTCTTGAAGAGCTTTCCGACGGTTTTCAGCTACGATAAAGTCGTGAATACGAGACGGGGAAGAGCAGGAACAGGAAACATACCAATAATACGGCTCTGCTTCATCATGACCTCCCAATCGGCCATATGTTTGTCGTCTTCTTGCCGGCTTTTGGGAGGGAGGAATGAGGGTCGGGTTTTACTTCTGAATCTTTCGAGAGCACTGGGACCAACAGACCGTGTCTGTCTGCGGGTTTTCGGAGGAGGCTCGGTCAAGCCGGGTGAAGAATTGGGTAGCGAAGAAGAAGCGGGTATAGGCGCCGAGTTTGGAGCAGGTAGCGCTGAAGTTGATGCACCATTAGCGGCAGAATGCTCTGTTAAATGGGCTTTCGGAGTCGACGGAAGGGATTGAGATGAGATGACAGACTGCGGAGACCTTGAACGGTCAGAAGTCGATGAACGCGGGCTCGAGGTTGAAGTCGATAGTTCAGAGGAAAGAGCAGGAATTGAATTGAACCCATTGGATTCCGAGGACAATGTGACCCGATGTTCTGGTGGTTTCGATGCGTCGATGAGAACTCTGGGATATGAATCCAGTGGTATTTCTTCTACCTCCTGTTGATCATCGTAGTCTTCTGAGTCATCAAGGCCTGCTGTAGAAAGGGATATCTGAACGAAATTGGAGTCCAGCTCATCGTCGGGAGACTGGGGCGGGGAAGAAGACCGTGACCCTGGCGACTGCCATGCATCGATGACAAAAGGTGGAGGGATAGGTGGAGGTTTGACTTTGGGTGTCTCTTCTTCAACAGGTTCTTCGTTGGGGTGATTTCTAGCCATGTCTTCGCGAACGACGTCGGGAGAGAACTGGTATTCGTCACCACTATCGTCCCCGTCGGAGAAGGCATCGTCAAAATCCAGAGCTGATATGCGGGGATTGGCGAGCACTTTGTCGTCGTTGCTCATGACGGCCAGGATGGATTAATGGGTCAAATTATGGCGGAAATTAAGACTGTGTGGTGCACGTGTCTTGTTAAACCGCGTTCGGGCGACCACGACCACCATGATTGCTGAAGTTTTGCTCGTGCTTGCTGGTCATCGATCATCCTTGTTTCCAAAGGATTATACTTTGAATCCTGCATTTGGTGAGGAATCAATCGTCTGACGTCCTTATAACATTCATCCTTTCCACCAGCATCACTACTGCATCCAGGAGAGCAGCAATGTCTGCAGTCCCTCGGTCTCATTGCCTTTCAGTATCGCAAAATAAAAGCATCCAGCAGCCTATTGTCGCGTTCATCGTCGAGATATATATGCGCGCTATGTTCAAAACTCAACCACATCCTGAGGGATGAATACGAAACATTGGTTGTGGATACCGAAGCAAAAGTACTCAAGCGAGACTCAAATCTGGTCGCCAGCGGCTCATTTGTCCCCTTGTCATCTATTAGAGCAGTCATGGAAGGTGTGTTTCATGTCGTTGGCAAGCTTTCGGCTTATGTTTCCCAGGTTGGGACGCGCCATTGACCGCTCTGGTGATTCTGATGGATGAAATCGAGGCTCACGATGAATGGAAACCCGGTCCTCTTATCGACCTCTTGACGTCGCGGTCCAACACGGGTGTTCATCGAATCGCAGACATTTTCTCTCAACTTTCTCATGCAGTACAACGCGTATGGCGAACCCAGTTGACAGCATTTGTCGTCCACGGCTCCCTTTCTGTTACAGAACCCCTTGCGACAGCAGAATATGTTCTCTTGGAGGGCTCTATGCCATCTTGTGTCTCTGGTCAGTCTCGCGATTCAATAGCCTATATTGGGCGAGCCATCAGCACCGTGAAGAATGCTAAATGGCAGAAGCAACTACCTCGGAATCTGGCCCAAGAGCACACATCTCTCATAGAAGCAGTGTTGCCCGAGAATCAACACAATTTTGACCGCGTGATAGCCCAGATCAGAACCAACGTCGGTGAATGGCTTTGGATGAATGTTCTGACCCAAAAGGACGTCGAAGAAGCCGTCGAATCATTGTAAGTCTGTCTGATACTCTATTGGTCAAGTCTGAAAGTGGTCAGGGCAAACTACTTTCTTTTGCGAAATGGAGAATTCAGTCTATCTCTCATCCGGGAAATCGAGAGACTGAAACTTTCACGGTTCACAATGCGTACTGGCAATGCGTCAATGATACGAGATCAGGATCTCAACCTTGCTCTTCTGCGAGCGTCGCTTGGAACATCAGCACAACATGATCCAAATCTCTCTCGTCTACGATTTTCATTACCCTCTGGGCCATTACGACCTCTGCTGCCTTCACTTGGGTCAGATATCCAGTTACCACCTCTATCTCCTTCGACGCCAGGAGTCATAGATCCGGCCCTCTTTAGTTCAAACTTGTTGGGTACCCCGCTTACTCTCAATTACACCGTGTCCTGGCCGTTGGACCTTTTTTTGTACTCGGCCGACCTCACATCCTATGGAACTTTGTTTTCTTTTCTTATAGCGCTTCGACGAACACACACGGCCTGTCATTCGTGCTGGACATCTCTGTCTAATGCACAAAGAGCTCGTCGTCGCTGGACCGGCTTGGGGGAAGGTGGAACAGTAGAAGATCTTGATGCTCGAAAATCATTGCTGAGATGTAGCTGGGGAGTCGTCAGGGATATGGGCTGGTTTTTTGACTGCCTTCTTGGATATGTCATGATTGATGTGGTCGACGTCGAGTTTGGCAGGCTGAAGAAACTACTTGGTTCAGACAAAGATACAGCGACACTGAGCTTGCAGTCTTCTGGAAGCTTGCAGTCTCTGGGCATTTCGATCTCGACCAGTACCAATTCCAATTCAGCTTCACATCTTGATTTCACGACTCTGAGGATGCTTCATTCAAGCTATCTGGATCGCCTCGTCACTGGATGTTTACTCAACAATCTAGCGCTTACCTCAATCTTGCGACCGATTTTCGACTTGTGCGAAAGATTTGTCTCAAATGTGGAAAGGTGGGGCGGCGATGTCCTTCCAGCCCTATTGTTTGAAGGCAGTTTGGATGGAGGACATGACAGTATCGGCACAATGGTGCGAGAGAGACATGCTGTTGTGCTTGAGATCAATGAGGTCGGTTATCGAACTGGAACCGCAAAATTCTCACTAACTGGATGTTTAGAAGCTGCATGGTCTCTTTGTTACTTTCTATGAGCAGCTCTCATTATCTGCCTCACCTCAACCCATCGTTGACGCGTCGAAATCGAAATCTGGCGTGATGAACGCCAGCATGGCGAATTACACCACTTTCAATCTTTCCAAAGTTTCCAAAGGGCTTGACGGGGCGGCTGTGAGGAGACATATAGAAAGATTATTGCTGCGACTGGACTTTAATGGTAGATTCTCAAAACCGTCATGGCGGCGCGAAGATGTAAATATACTTGCTGGACTCGGTTGAGATCAAATTTTCGGTGACCCTGAAAAGCCCCAATTCACATTATTTTTTTCACCATAATTCAGACACGACAGCTGGGCCGGGTGGCCTTCACGGTGCGCTTCTTTCCAGGCAATGTGATGGGAGATGGATTTGATAAGGGAGCTTAGACCGCTTCTCGGCGGATGACGAGCCCACAGCCAAACATAAATCAGCGGCTCTCTCAACAACTACGACTACTCTCTTCCAAAAAAATGACGTCTCGTCAGTTCTTTTTTTTTGGCACCAGTCGCTTCATTGACTCGATATCATTTCAGAATATACAACTCGTCTTATTGGTGCTGCCAACACCCTCGGTTCGTTGTCGTCTCCATCCACAACCAACCTTGTTGATCGAATTCTCTACAGATCATCGTGTATTCATTGAGCAGAATGGTTCAGTCGTCTCTCCATTCCACGACATCCCCCTCTTTGCTGACCAGAGCAACGGAATCTTCAACATGGTCGTCGAGGTACCTCGTTGGACCAACGCCAAAATGGAGGTCTCCAAAGAAGAATCTCTCAATCCTATCAAGCAGGACATAAAGAAGGGCAGATTGCGCTACGTCCGCAATTGCTTCCCTCATCACGGTTACATTTGGAACTACGGCTGTTTCCCCCAAGTGTGTATATCACCCATCTTGACCAAAGCTCTTCTGATTTCCTTCTGTTCAAGACCTGGGAGGATCCTGCTCAATCCCACGCAGAGACCAAGGCAAAGGGCGACAACGATCCCCTCGATGTCTGCGAAATTGGTGAACAAGTCGGATACGTTGGTCAGGTCAAGCAGGTCAAAGTCCTCGGTATCATGGCTCTTCTCGATGAAGGAGAGACTGACTGGAAAGTCATCGTCGTTGACGTCCAGGACCCTCTCGCTTCCAAGTTCAACGACATTGAGGATGTAGAGCGTCACCAGCCTGGTTTGATCAGAGCCACCAACGAATGGTTCAGGTATTGATTCAATTCCTTCTCCATTTGAATCACTTATATTCCTCAGGATCTACAAGATCCCCGACGGCAAGCCTGAGAACACCTTTGCTTTCTCTGGTGAAGCCAAGAACAAAAAGTACGCCACAGAGATCATCCACGAGTGCCACGAGGCTTGGCGACGTCTCATTACGGGTGAAAGCCCATGCAAGACCCCTTCTTACGACCTGTCGATGTACGTTGACCAATCCGAGCCACTTTTTCTTCCATTAACAAATGAAACAGCCGCAACATTACTATCCAGAACTCTCCTGGCTTCGTCAGACGTGATGATCCGGCCTATACAAGCCTCCCCGCTGACTCCAGGAAGCCGCCTGCTCCTATCGATCCTTCTGGTCAGTTTTTTTGTCCGTTTTACATCCTGCCCGGCTCACGACCGGTACAGTTTCAAAATGGTTCTACATTTCTTCCGCTCAAGTTTAGAATGCAGTACAAGAAGGAAATGTATCTCTGTACAAGAATCAGTGTATCGTTCAGTCAATTCTGGTTTGCTTCAAGCAGTCAATCTCCACTTGAAAAAGTCATCTTTAAAGTCAAATGCTGGCGTCGTCGAGGCGTCAAAATACTGAAAAGGGATTAGATCTGAGCAACTTGACTGTGAATGGACTCACCTGTGAGAATGTGTGCGGCTCGCGATCAGCGTGCAAAAACACAAATCGACGATATTGTTTCATTACTGCAGGCTGGATCTGCATTGTCAACATATCTGTGATCATCTCGTCGCGGACAGCAAAAGTCCATTCCTCCCTCGGCTTGGTGCCATGTTTGGATGAAAATTCATCGACACAAAACTGGATCATCTGGCGTGGTGTCCGAAACTGCGATATGACCAGCTCCTCCTTGAAATCAGCGAGTTTGTCCGTGAACTCTTGGTCTTGCCACGAAACCGAGTCGTGAAGACTTTGAGGGTTGCGACCATCGGGAGGCGCACGGAGAAGAGCAATCTTGCCGTCGTTGATAGCAGTGAGAAGAAAACCAAACACAAATTGGTTACTTTGTAGAATCATCAGATCATCAGTACATATCTGGGCCGGAAACTCAAAACACCCACTTGTCAAAGGCTTCAAGTGGATCCCGATCATGGTAAACCAGCTTGACTGCCAGACCAAGGACCGAAGGAATGATATAGCTTGCCCACAATGGATGCTCCTCTATTTGATTAATTCGTTCGAGTATTGAAAGTGTATCTGTCATCAATGCAGTAGCAGTAAATGTCACGACTCCACCTACAATTGTTCAGTAAAGCAAAAAAGACAACCAAGAGTGATGCCTACCGACGGGGAATATCTCGTGCATTCGCTTTGGCAAGGAAACAAGAGGATGGATATCAGGATCTGTGCCGAATATAACAAAGCAAACGTCGAGACGCTTTGATAGTCGATCAGCGAACATGGGAATCCGATGCATTTCTTTCAGTGCCCCTACATGAACAAATATCGCTTTCACTTCTTCTCCAGGCCCAACTTCCTTGCAACGTGAATAAGTTTTTAGAACAGTGCGAAGAAGCGAGACTTCATATGGAATGACCCCGGTACCATAAAGTGGCCAAAGGAAATATTGGCGATGAGATGATCGCATGTATTTATCGAGCCATTGAGGGTAGCGCAAAATGCGTAGTGCGAGCTGAATATCCATTGCCTGGAGAGCTGAAGTTGACGGAAAGATGGTCTCCCAGTTTGGCCTGTCTTTCCCGGGAAAATACTTGGCCTTGACATCGGCTGGGTGTTGAGATAGGTCGAGCTGATTGCCTGGAAGGCACGACATAGTCCAAGAGAAAAGGCCGACAAGGAGGTCGCTGTTCTGCCTGAGCTCGGACGGAATCTTGAACCTGTTTATGACTTCCATCATACCAGGTGTAAGGAAGAGCATCATCGCGGTCGTGTCGCTGTCAAGAACAACTGAAAAGAGGACAACCTGTGTGAATGAGCTCCAGAATTAGCTCAACACAAATCAGGCATACCATTTCCTTGGAATCAATGTATCTGATCCATTTCGCAAGTTTCTCTTTCCCATCTAGGGCCACGAGACGTGCGACTCGCTGAATAGGTCCACAGGCACCGAGCACTTCGTTAGCCTCATGAAAAGCATAAAGCCGTTCAAAGACGATTTCCGTCATACTGTCTCCTGGGATCTTGAAGGGCATCCCATTGTGAACCATGGCCACGGCGTCAGAAAGCTCAACCTGGCAAATTGGCTTGCTTTGGCCAGCAATACTGAGGGGGCCGGTCCAGTTCCACTTCTTGATCTTGGGAAGATCTGGTATAGTAAGAGCTGTCGGATTCTTCGGATATTTGAGCTTGGACAGTGACATTGGCTCATTATCATTCGGAGGGATGTGATCATCGGGCGTTTCTTCCATCATTCTGCGAGACCTTGAGCTGACGAAGATGAAAAGATAGCTGTACTTACGCAGATGGCATGATTTGCCCGAGAAAAGTATTGAGCTCGTCTTCTTCCACAGGGTCCGAGTGTCTGCGGACGTGCATTGGCTCCCTGAATTATGAATGAATGGCGCAAAAGAAACAGGATAGCGCAACTTACTCGTCAGGATCGGGAAGAAACAGCCTTTCTGGGGTGTCGTGGAAAGTGGAAAATTCAGGCTCAACTCGAGAAGGCTCAACTCGAGGAGGCTCAACTCGAGGAGGCTCAACTCGAGGAACTGGAAGTTGAAGTCTTGCCAATGGTTGGGCCAAGGGGGCATACGGCCTCGCCTCACGAGTTCGCATCGGAGCAGCTGGTCTGACGGCAGGAAGAGGTGGCGGTAACTGAGCAGTTGTATTCCGAGGAGCTGAAGCTGCAAGAGGAGCAGGCTGATTCTTCTTGAAGCTCGGCAGAATGGTTTTCGGCTTGGGTAAAAATAAATTGGGCGGCGGTTTTTGAGGTATTACTGGCGCCTTGACTGGCACCTGTTTTTTCTTCACTGTCTCCTGCTTCACAGGCGCTTTCTCTCGCTTCACAGAAAGAGCAAGTGGCGTCGCTGAGGAATCCGAAGAAGAAAATAGCGAATTTGCTGAAAGTGGTGGCCCTGTCCGTGGCGGGGCTGGATCGTCCGCAAATAAATCGAGCTGGAAACCTGATTTGAGACTTGAAGAGTGTGCAGGAAACAAGAATATACCTCTTCGGGTTGCGATGGTGCCTTTTGCTTTCCCTAGACGAGACATTGAAGACCGACGCTTATACAAGTAACAAGCGAGATATACCTTGCCTGATGATAACCCTAGCACCACCTTTAAGGGTTTGTCGTCATCGTCAGAAGAGCTAACAGATTTGGCTCTCTTCAGACCATTGTTAGAGCGAAAACGTAGATATTAAGCACTTGAACAAACCGGAGTGTTCAAGGAGTTCTTCCGGTCGACCTTGGCCTTGACTGTCGAACTGGAAGAGGACCGAGATATCTTCCGTTTCGAGGCCTTTGAATTTGACGAGCTCGGCGTAGTTTCCTTGGCCTGCCAATTCTAGATCAGGAGCCAGGAAGAGTGCAAGGAAAGGCTCACTATTTTCTGTTTCTTGTTCAACTTCTTGCGCTCTTTATCTTTGGCATAATTTGCTTTGTAAAAGGCCTTTTGCTCCTCTGAAGAGAGGTCAGGTCAGACAACAACCCAACGAGAAGTAGAATTACTGACTGATAAATTTCTTGCTTGCTTTGATCGTTGTCCCTGGTGCATAATCTTGGTTGTCCCAGCCTACGTCCTTCCAGAACGCTTCCTGCAAACGCCGACATCGACTTAGATTCTCATCGGGTTCCCAACTGTGAATTGGCATGAGGCTTGACAATGAGAACATGGACACAACCATACGTGTTGTCTGATTCTTTATCATAACCAGCCCACTTTCCAGCAGGTTAAATGTCGAACTCGGATTGGTGATTGTAAATCACATACCTTGATGTAGTAAGACTGTGCAAAATTAACAAATCAGCTACTCCATGAAAGAAAAGACGCACCCAGGTATTATTTCGAGGGTCATCTTCGTCGATGACGGCCTTGGCTGCCAATATGACCTCTTGAAAATGCGAAAGTCAGAGGAGTGCATTTGAAAGGATTGCTTGGTCCCGCACCAACTTCATACACTTCTTCCTCAGCATCTTCTTCCGACTCGGAATCGGAGGACACGTCCTTTCGCTTGTTCGCCATGTACAGTGACGGCTGCGTCTAGGGATTGCCCCAGCTCGATTTAGCCTGTCGGTCTATTATAGACAATCTGACGTTGAATGAAGTCAATAAGGAATACTCTCAGCTCAGTGGCTGAACAGCGACTGGAGACAAAAGACCAACCGAAGCCTCGAGGACCAGCGTTAGTCGAGGGGATGAAAGGCGCTGCTTACTCAGCAATGGTCTCGTAAACGAGTGCCGAAAAAAAATAACAGCCGAGACTCAGGAAGGAAGGAAGCAATGGAGAGTCTAAATAATTACAGCGACGCCTTGCAAGTACTAGGATACAAAAATTACAGCCCTTCAACGCCCTTTCTCTGTCTCAGGTTGGGCAGGTGGATATCGACCTGCAAGACGTCAGCAGAGACCTCAAAAGTCATGGAAAATGCATACAGAATTTATCGGATATTGAAGTTATTGTCCAAGTTCCTTCCAATGCCGAATAGATTGAATACTCTTTTGAAAAAATCCTCGAGACAGTGTGCGTCTCCAGGACTTTGCCAGGTTTTCCACCCTTCCTTGGGCTGGCCTCCGACCTTTGGTAAGTAAATGTAAATGGTGGCTCTCCCACAAGGGTAAAGACAATCTCGGCTTGATCGCCTAAAACACTTTTTCAGCCAAAAACCAACCTTGATATCAATTTCTTACCTTCATTGATGTCCTGATAGATTCTTTTGCCATGCCCAACCTGCGCAGAGGGCAATGGGTGCACGGAAAATTTCAAGTCAGTTACGACTGCCTTGCAGAGTTTTTGTTGTTGGGCAATGGAAGTTATGGTGAACTCGCCAGGAATTTGCTGCTGTAGCGCAAATGGCGATGTTTTCGCCTCTTGGGTGTAACTTTTGCCGTTAACGCGGTATCTAAAAGGCGTCAGCAAGGATAAAACAGCTGAAACAGGACCGACCCGATTGTCCAAGGAGGAATTCCCTCTAGCTGGAACTGTGCAACCTCTCCCACACAAAAGTCGTCTCGACGGTCAAACGGTACAATGGCAGCTGTTTCCGCGACATCGACCCATATTAAAGTCGCAAGAGGATCCAGCTCAGCATGCGAACATGCTGACGCGTCAGAAACCGAGTCGATTTTGATGCGATGAGGGCCGACAGAAGTGAATTTGTATGAAGGAATGTTGAGCTTCCATACATTTTCTCTCGTCTCTAGAGTGACCGTCTCAGCGCTTCTGCTGATAATATTGTTGATAGACAATCGCACTCGGAATGGCGGGGTCCCTTGAAACATGACGACTCCATCAGACGATAGCGGGTCCAGTGGGACGAATTCATCTTGGAGGCAGTACGAGAGACGATTCCGGGTTTTAAACCTTGCCGAAGGAAGTACAGAAACTTGTTGTTCAAACAAGAGCCTCTCAGACCGCGGAATAATCGCATCTTTGTACTTTCCAAGCGGATATGAGCCATCCCCGATCTGTTTAACCTCGTAGTAAATCCGACCTGGATGCGAGGTTTGGAGCTGGAATCTCGAATATCGTTGAATGCTGTTGAAAGTAGGTTGACCCAGCAGCCTTGTACCGCCATTCTCGTTGTCTTGGGCGATGTTGTACATAATCTCGAAAGGAGGCCGTCCTGCATCCAACATAAAATGGTTCAACTGCTTGAAAAAAGTAGACTGACCTTCAAGATCGAGATCAACGTAGTCATCGGAATTTTCGCAAATGGGAGGCAGGATATAAGACCCGTTTTTCACCTCATAGTCGGCCTTTGTCTTTTGTGAAAGCTTGGCAGAAGGACGAGGGATCCAGTCGACCAGATATGTCGAAGCTTCGGCGACCACAGTCCCAGGGCATTGGGAGTCCGATATGTCTATTATCTCGTACAATCCGCTGTCCCGAACTTTCAAGTGGTCGTTTGGACTGGTAAGAGTTGCCTTGTGGACGATATCTTCCGCTTCTTTGCGACGGTATCGAACTCGCCATGGCTTCAGAGATGGCAATCAGAGACTATAGGGCTAACAGGATATGTGGCTCACCCCGTCGCCTGTCAAACGAAGCGGTAGCTCCACCTGCTGATTTTCTAGTGTGTTGATATGGCGTTTGTCGCCGTAGAACCTCGCAGTTGGTTTGACTCGTTTGACATTGACCGATAGTCCCGGAACGGAGAGTGTTCTCTTGCATTTGTACTTGTCTTCAACACTGACTAGAGCAGAATTAAGACAATGGTGATATAGAGTAACAATTCTCACCAAGATCAATCTCAAAGGTTCCTCCATCCTCGTCGACCTTCTTCGGGATGGGGATTTGCAAAGTTTTCCTGGACGTCTGAATATCTGGAATGATGATCGTCTCTGAGGCTCTGGGTCCAACGGTTTGAACCTCTAAAGTCCAGGGACCAGTGCCCTACATGCCTCGGTGAACAAAAGCTCGAGTTAAGGAAATGTCCTAACCTTCAAATCAACGTCAACGTTGATGGTACTGCCTTCACAGTTACTGATAAGCTTTCTATTCCGGCCAGCTGTTCTCCCCGACGAGGCGAAATCGGCACTGGCCAAAGGGTGAATTACTTGGTCTATGCTAGGTCCGCTGAGATCCACTGCATAATATGCGTCACTGATGCGGAAGAAACTGAAGGTGTAATGTCCACTGCGATCTGGCTGTAGAGTCACATCGCCTCGTGAAGTCGAAAAAGTTTCTGAGCGTTCCACAGGAGCTTCATTGTCGCGTTGGATTCTATAGTGAACATGGAATGGAGGTGTCCCACGAAGAACAAGTGAGGCCGAGACTCCTGTATCCCCAGAGCTGTAGTGGGTTAGGTCAGGAAATTCTCCAAACAAAACAGACATACCATTCATGTATCTTCTTCCACTCGATCTCGGCTGAAGGCCGCGGTCGTTCAACCACTTTGCAGACTTCGGGTGAAAGCACATCTCCTTCACACCACTATGAAAAAGTCAGGCTTCATCTCGAAAAGTCATGGACGTTGTTACCTTTCCTTTGACACTCGCAATTGTGTACTCGCCCGGTGTACTCGCTCTGACGATCAAATCTTTGCTGTTTCCCTGTGTCGAGAGGGTCTTCTTCCAGGCTTTCGATCTTTTTGCACCACTGTCCTCGATATCGGAGCTGTTTGGAGGTTGGAACTTCAATACCACCTGCAGCGGCATATCAAGAGGGTCGACGTCATTTGCGGACATCGTAAGAGCAGCTTCTGCACCAATCAAAATCGAAGTCGGATGTCCAGCTGCACAGTGCTTGAAAGACATGGTCGGTCGGCGAAGGACTTGGAATATGCGAGTCGTAGATGCTGCTGTTTCGGGTCTCGCGGCGATGGACACAATGTTGCCTAGAGAATCCATGACCTCTTCGAGAGCGTAGACATATTCACCAACAGCGGCCAAAGAGACCGCTAGAGGTACCCGAATCTTTTGTGGGACACCGGGACGGACTTTTTGCACATCACTACTCTCGATGCCTTCTACGAGATAGCTTTCACGTCTTCCGCTCATAGTCCTGAACCATCGCAAGCTCAAAGGTGGTACTCCACTGATGTCAATCATCAGCTGCGCCTCCAGATCTTGTCCAGCACAGCGAATATTCTCTTTGCTCGTGCTATCTTCCACGAAAGTCACCGTCGGGCAAGGTCCAACAGTGATCTCTGATGGATATCTGATACGAGCTTCGACACTAGAATCGAGGACGCGCTCTAGCTTGACTTTTCCCGGTTTCGAAATGCGGATATGCACTAGGGATTGTGTTCGCTGCAAATTGGAAAAGGGCTGTTGACTTTCAGAGGTGGTTTTATCGTCGTCGTCGTCGTCGTCGTCGTCGTATTCGTCGTATTCTTCCGAATCTGGGCTGGAGGAAGACGCTGGTCGAGCCAGTTGCAAAGCGTCAAGGCGCGCATTCTCGATGGCTTTGATGTCTCTGGTGGTCAGGTCAAAGTATTCCGCTTCGTCGTGTCCATCTTTCACAGCACCAAGGGGAGTGATGGAATATCGAAGAGAAGATGGATTTGTGTTGTTGAGCAGCACAGGGACGAGAACTGGGCCACTTGAGGCAGCGAGACAAAAAGTCAATTGCGCTGGATTCAATTGCGCTGTCGAAATGGGCGACATACGGATTGTATGTTGGCCTAGCAGCTGATGTATAGGTCAATCGTTTGAGGCGGTAATTGTCCAACCAGAGCTTACATGGCCGTCGCTTTGAGAAGACTCTGAGGAGCCCAGAAGAGGAGAGATAAAATTAAGCAGACTGAAAGGCTCCGAGCGCGACGCAGCGTCTGAAAACAATGAAATGGGGATTGTTGTAAGAGAGAAAACGACGCACCTGCTCTGCTCTGCCACAATAAGCCGGACATGTTCACACTGATGCCACCAAACATGAGGCCGTCCAAAAAGGCCAAGGAAACGATTTGCAGCAGCACTACGGACACGCTATACCTATAATCGCGTTAAAAAAAAGTAGGATTCACGAACATGAATTTTTCACCTCAATCGCGGTATTCGAAGCCATGCGAGACTGACGCAGTAGATCAAGTCCACAAATATCCATTTCATACAAAAAGATTGATCTGTTGCAGCGAATTGTCGGAAAAAGTCGAGTAACTTGACGGCCTGGTCGACGTCAAAATCGCATGACTGGGTTGGCAAGGACGAGTTTTTACCTGACAGGCGGCACCAACCGCCAGAATATAAAGTCGTTGAGCTGGTGCATCGAGATATCTTTCAGGGACTCTCGGTTTCGGTGGCGGAGCCGCCGACATCGTGTTGGGCAAGAAAAGATCAGTATGAAAACGTGACCGTCGCTTGTTTTTTCCTTCACCATCTCTACCAAACCCAAGCCCGGTCATCACTGCTGCATTACGCGAATAAAATCTGTTTCTGATTTGTTTTGTCCTCTATTCCTCGGTGAGTCAACCAAGGCGCTTGTCGTGAGGCTCCTTCCGAGAACATCCAGTAAGCGCTCGCGGAAGCTTATATACTTGTTCCACGACCAGTATCTTCCTTTACGCTCCGATCCCTGCGATTACAGCGATGTCTCAAGCGAACCTTCCACCGCTGCCCACCATCAACGGAGACGTCGATCTGGTGCTCGATTTATACACCCATAGCTCTATCAGTCAAATGATGGCCACCGGCCTGAACGAGGACTATGGTGACGTTCCTCGGCTTGCAGAAATTGGCCGTACGGCGGTGGACTTTGCTCTCAATGCTCACTACTACTTTAAACGGCCTTTTTTAACAGCTCAGCAAATAACGGTATGTTACTTTACTATCTTTCAGCTTGATTGTTCCGATTGGTAGCTTGCAGAACGAGAGAAATGCGGCAATTACACCTGAAAAGTTGGACGATTGGCTGACAGGTTACAATCTCAAAAATCGTATCAGATACAATCAGAGTGCGATGCCAGACGGTCTGAACGATCAGGTTAGTTCTGCTCCTCCTTAGATACGTCAATCTAATGACCTTCAGGCTCTGCGCGATTTCTTCAATGCCTATGTTGGAGCTATCTTAGTCCGAAATGGACTACAGGAAGTCCAGAATTGGATTTCTGGTCTTGTTGATCCCGACAGTGACCAGCCACCTCCAACTGTGCCAGACTCTCAACCTGCCTTCCAGTCCAATGTTCCACAGCAGCAATTTCAGAATCCCCAACAGCTTTATCAGAATTCACAGCCGCAATATAATCCTTCTACGCCGCCACAGAATTTCCAGCATGCTCCTCCTCCGATGAATACACCTCCACCAGCTCCGTCCAGTCCTGGCCAGCTGCAATATCCTGCTAATTTTCCCTCGCCTTCGTTGATTACACTGGCCCATGTGAACCAGACAGCCATTCAAAAAGGCTGTAACATAACATATTCGGCTGAGCAAGTGGGTCCACCGCATATGCCAACTTGGACAGTCAAGGTAATTTTTCTCTCTCGGGCGCATTCTAAATTCGGGCCTCTGATCTATTTTGTGCATTTCCTATAGTGTTTCGGTAAGTCTCCAGCGCAATCTAAATTCAAGCCTCTTACCCATTTCCTACAGTGAATGGTGAAGAGAGAGGACGTGGGACTGGAAAAAACCAGAAAATGGGTAAAGAAGATGCAGCAAAACAGGCATATTTCAACATGGGATGGTGAATGATTGTACAGTATATTTACAAGGTGTAAAGTTCAAAGGACATATACGAGAAGTACATACGCACATACCAAGCCAATCAGGACTTTCAGTTGAGGGTCGATATTTACGACTTTGGCGGAGATGCTGTTGGCAGCATCCTTGATCTCTCGTTTGGGATTGACTGGGACGGCAGCTCCTCCTAAAGTATGGCCTTTTCCCGAAAATGCACTCGTCCCGTTCGTCCCCGAATCCGTCGAGTATTTACGAACAGAGTCTTCGAGTTCTCTGAGAAGCTGTCACCATGTGGACAAGAGAGGCGAAGGCTTCTTTTACCGTCGGTTTGCGCCTCGAATCTGATGAATCTTGGTGGAGCCTCGAAGGAAGATAAAGGTAGGCCTGACCAAAAGTTGAATTGGTGATAATAAATAGAGAGAAGAAAAATGCTCACATGGCCGAGACCCCGTAGAATGAAGCCACCTCTTTTGCCGCGTCAACGTCGCATTTGAGGAAGTTTATGTGTTTGTTGTATTGAATGGCAAGAGCTGGAAGAACATAAGGAGCATGCAGAGAGATATTGAAAACGAGGAGCACCATCATAGACCGGTGCTATGGCGTGGCAAGGTCCACACCTAAACTCGTTAGCAATGAATATCGCAGTCGTTAGGCGTGAAGTACCAGGATGCATGAAAATCAATCACCGAGACCCGATCTTTGGACTTTCCGAGGATGCCATTCAGCTGAGAAAGAGAATCAAGGTGGACAATAGCCTTGGACATGGTGGTGTTGGACAAGTTGTCAGTCGTGGCTGTGCTGCCCGAGCTTTGGCCGAATCCAATTTTTTCAAGGTGCTACTTAATATTCATGAGATTCTGCTACATAGCCTCTACTAATCAATGATGTTCAAGTCTTGAAGTCGTTCGAGGCGTTGGAGACAGAGCGAGAGTGCGACAAGAAACCTGATCCAATTCTATGGTAGTCATGAGTTCAGATAACTTTGCAGGATCGACGATATGTTGTGCCAGTGAACTGGGCTTCGTGACGGGACTAAGATCTCCATAGGCACTTCGTCTGCTTCGTTCGCCTGCAGAAGAGGCCCGTCTTCGTCGTTGAATACCGGAAACAAGTGGTACAACTGAGGCACAAGGCTCCACCAGTGTTTGAGGTCTGACGTTCTCGGTCTCTTGACGATGCGTCTCGAGCGAAGAATGAATGTGTGACTGGGCTCTGCGATGAAGATTCCACATGCGGCTTTTGACGTAGTTCACTGCTGTCTCCGGTACATTCATCTTGCCATTGTTTCCCAAAGGAACTGGAGATACTGGAGTAGTCGGTCTCGATGATGAGAAGGTTCTGAGTGTAGGTGGATCTAATCTTTCTGCAACCAGCTTCCCAGTAAGGCTCTTCTTCACGACCTAGGAAATGAATATGAGGAACAAGGATATGTTGGTTTAAACGACTAACCTGGACGAGTTTGATTTTCTTCCCTTGGAGAGGATGAAGAAGAGCTGGAGAACAGGAGAATGTCAAAGGAGTCAACGTCTTTTCCCCTTCTCTTGCGACTCTCCCTTGAGCATTAGTTCGCCGATCCTGTACCAAATAGTCCAATCGCCATGTAACTTTGAGATTAGACTGAGACACACGCAGGTTGATTGCATCTGAAGGAAGGAGTGATTCTGTGCCCTGGACAGAATGAGGACCGTTGAACTTGAGAGGTAGGATCGCCTGTCGTGAGATATAATCGCGTGGATCCTCATCTTTCACGGTGATGCGACGAAGGACTGGAGGACCATCTAGCGGCGCATAGTGAAAGTGAAATGCTTCTCTCTTCACAGGCATGAAATGAACACATCCTCCGTCAATTGCTCTTCCCCCAGTGTTCAGTAATCGAACACAGTCTGAATAACCCATGAATCTGAACGTCGGTTGCGCGGATCTAAAACCTTCTTGGTCTATGAGAAATTCAAGTCTCAAATTCTTGATTAATGAGAGATCGATTGGTACAGCGACAGCCTTTGGATAACTCGGAGATCGGCGAATATGTGGTTGACGAACCAGAGAGTCTGCAGAAGTAGGTGTCTTGAGGACAATGTCGGTATGAAACTGGAAATCTCTGTCGTTTTCTATGATAAGAGTAGGCGGTCGAGAGCAGCGAGAAAGGGCGCCTCTTCGGCGGGTCCGCTGTTGAAAAGAAGTTGGACATGATTGGATGGAAAAGACTGAAGCAGTTGGAGATGGAAGAGGTGCAATGGACGGCTCATCATCGATGATAAGCTGGCGTTTCTCGCGATTATAAAGTTCCGCCCCATGCAAGGTCAAATCGCTGTGGTTGAGATGTCGCTTGACTGTCGGCGAGGACTGGAGCTCAAACTGGTCTTCTACAGAATCGGGGAGCTCGCCGGGACCTGATGGCGACAAGAGCAGAACAGATTCGTGCGAGTCTACATCGAAGGAAACTGAAAATGTTCTTCCTGGTTGTCCGAAGGTACCAACAGTGGTGAATGTATCGCTAGGACACAGACTGGCAATGTCGTTGGTAGAATTATCGAAGAAGATAGACTCTCGCCCGCTACCAAATGTAAGACGATCTATTGTCATGTAAAGGATAGCGTTGGAGAACGAAGAGCCCTGGCCAACACGTGCAAACGGCGCAAACTCAATAATCTAATATTTCTAAAAATTTCCAAGATATCTACAACCCCAATTGCAGTCCGCAATAATCGCAGGTTGAACGAGCGATTCAGCTGGATCCGCAGATATATTTCGTACTGTGGCGTCATACCTCCGTGGCAAGCGCAAACACGAGGGATTGCTATTAATCGACAGGGTTTCAACTCTTTATCTTTATTACCTTCTTCATTTTTTGAGCAACAAGCTTCTTGTTCTTCAACAGACAATAGTCTCCCCAACTATTCAGAGCGCGCCAACGTTGTCCTGGAAGCCATAATGTTCTGCTAATCATCGGCGAGTTTCGTGCATCCAAGAATGGATAACATGCGACTCTCTCCCATTGCTCGTCGGCAGCATAGCGGGGCTCCAGAGCGGAAGCGGATGGATCCAAAGGAAAGTCCAAGTCAATGAGGTAGTCACATTCCGACACAGGGATCTTCAATTCAAAGTCAAACAAAGCTTTCGAACCAAAAGACAAAAACTCACGTAGTGTGAGGGCTCTTCTCGATTCATATCATTCTGGTCCCTTGAAATATGCTGCGTCTCGGCTCTGGGCCACCATCGTGCTAAAGGACTGGGATGAGCATCGAAAGCTAAATCATGCACGAATTGGCCTGGCAACAATCCGCGAAACTCGCTCTTGATGAACTCGACTCTGACACCGTCAGGAACCAAATAATGGCCTGGAAACCGATGCCATTCCTTCCCAGTGCAAAGAGTCAGGTTCAATATTTTGACTGGCGTCAAGTCGACTCGGGGTTTACGATCTTCTCTCTTGTCATACAGAGAAGTTGGGACAGGAAGCGGAGGAAGTAGATTGGTGGTATTGAGAAGATTTGGAAGCTCTTTCGACTCCAAATGGAAAGTAACAGACATGGGAGCATGGTAATAGTTCCAGTTGGCCATGATCCTGGACAGTGACAAGAGCGCTGAACAAATGACGACCGATGACGTGAAATTGCTGAAGATGGATGACTGGGATGCCTGTAATTCTATTAGCGACCATGAACATGAAAAAGACAAAGATGTTGTACCCTATATGGAGATTTTGTGAGCGAGATGAAGGTAGCTTCCATCCAACCTCGGACCAGATAGATTGTTACGGCTGCATTGAAACACAACATGGTATATGCCGGAAACATGAAACGCTCTTCCTTGTGTGGCTGAGATGAGAGTATGGCGAACCAAACATAGAATGGTGCCAGCTTGAGGGCAAGAATAGTAAAGGGAGAGCTTTCCTCCTTGGATGGTTTATAGATTCCAAGTCTTTTTCTGTCGACAAATGATGTCGCAAAAAGAGCAGGGAGCGAGAGTAGCGCAAAGGGTAACAACACGTTGAAATTGAGCAGGAGGTTGAAAATGTAAAAGTGCCACGGTGATGTCCCATAGAGCTCGGGACCACGGTCGGACGAGAACAAGTTGTATGAGACAATGTTCCATGGGACAATAGCCAACTTTCCGTAGGCCACGCTGTCCAGCCCGATGACTGGAATCTATTGAAGCATGAGGGTGGTAAGATCAAACTTGGATATCGACTGACGAAGAGCATAGAAGCGAGTATACCAAAAGTGAACAGCCGCTTCCAACGAGACAGGATCCATGAAACATATGAACCAGATGCGACCTTGTCTTTGCCGAAAATGAACAATTGTTCGAAAACAAAAGGAATGGCTAAAGCAATAGCAAATGGCCATCCAACAATGGCACCAGTGGCAAAGAGAAGCGTCGCAGCGCGTGTTCGATGACTGCCCTGAGCGCTTGCTGGACCTATGGAAGCAGCGAAGGCCAGAGTCGTCGTGTACATGGCAAAGGATGAAGGAAGAAAGGCTATATAATAACAGTCAGCATCGTGTCCAAGACACAAGGCGCCAGGACTTACCAGCTGAAGCATTCCATAGTCCCGCATTGAACAGAAGAATGAAGAAGAGATAACGCCCTACTCTCTCGTTGACTTTTTCGTACACGTTACGATAAAGGGTGACTTCTGAGAAAGAACTGAGGAAGGCCAGAAACACTCTGACACCAAAGAATGCAGCACGCTGGAATGGAGGTCAATTTCTGACTAAAGCTACGATCAAAAGTAAGAAGAATGCTGACTTTGGAACCACCGGAAAGTAGAAACCCGAGATGTGCAGCCGGCAAATGCAGCAAAATATAGGACCAACTTCGGATGGCGTATTGAGGAGATACTTCCCAGGTCTGGAAACCGATTCCCCTGTGAAAGAAGTGCAGTGGTTCCCAAAAATTGAAGACTAAGAGGAATTTGTAAGTCGTTGGCTTGACCAAATTATCTTACATACCTTCGTCGCAGTCGTCAATATTGGAATACATTGCTCCAGACACGCGAATTATGAGCAGCAAGCGAAGCGCCAAACTGAAGCTGGGACTCCATGGCGGTCGTGCAGCTCTGGTTACCATTACGTTGGTTTATTACGAGTCAGAGAGAGACACGAACCTTCGAAGCTGGTCCTGCAAGATACCCGAATGTCTTGGTGGCTTTTGAACTATTGGGTCTGGCTTGGGAGCCTCAGGACGGCGCAAACGTATATGTTGAGCCATGGGAGGTGAAAACCGAGGCACGTGCCTGTCACGTCACATTTACGCGACTGGCAGGCACCCAGTCGCGGGACCGATAAAATGGAAGGATTCGAGCATCCATAAAAATGGATGCAATTCAAACTAAGCTAACCGATTTATGCGGCAACCTTGAGCTTGTGTCGTACGGCCAAAATTACTGTATTAAGGCGGATTCGGATATTACGTCTCTCCAGTCTGTCTTAAGCAAGCTTCTTCTGTACCACGTCCTTCTTTGTTTCACTACCACCACCACTCCTCAGTCCACTAGTTTCTTACCCCAGAAAATGGCAGATACCGTCGAAACTGCAGAGCATTTCATGTGGGTAAATCCACAATTGCTCGTTCATTTCCTCATCGCTTTCTCTGGCAGCTATGTCACCCAGATATACTTCTGCGGTAAGAACAATTTTCCTCCCTTTTTCCATTCTCAATTATCGTTTCCAGCCATGTGTATGCCCTTCACCGAACCATATCTGCTCTTTCTTGACTTCTTCTCCTGCAGACGCGGTGGTCATCTGGGATTGGCTCACCAGTTTGCCTAGGGAATGGCGATTTGTATATTCTCCCCCTTTTCTCGTTAATTTTTCGCTGAAGCCTGACCCTATAGGTCTGGAAAACGCACTGGACTCCAGTCAAGGTCGCATATTTGTTCTGTCGGCAAGTATCTCTTCATCCCTCTTTGCTGGATCTGATCTGGTCATCGCCCTTCAATGTTGATACTTCCTTTTTCCCTCTAGTTACTGGGTCATTGGGGTCGTTCCATACCTCCTGTTCTGCTTCGTGAATGATCATACTTGGGAGACATGCCAAAGGATCTACAGAGTAACATCTTCTCTTCTCCGTTTATATTCTATTTGACGTGTAACCTTGTTAGATCCCTGTCGCGCTCGCCATGTGGAATCAAGTCGGCTCCGAATGTCAGTCAATTTTTTTCTTGCGTCTGAACATCTATTTACGCGCTTCAAGCTGTCCTTCTCATTCGAACATACGCGTTTTTCAACCGGAATTTCTACGTGCTTTTGTTCCTCATTGCTGCCCTCAGTGGTGTTGTCGCATATCAGCTATACGTGGATACTACCCAGATGCTTCGTACGTTTCTCGCTTTCGGTCAGCTTCTGTAGCTCGATTAATTTCCCTGATAAAGTTCTTCCATTCACCAAGCCACCTTATGCAAGTTTTTCTTTCGCATACATGCCTGTCAAAGTACTGACTGTCTCCAGACTAGAGGCCCATGCCTGCCAATGTCCAAGCCTCACTCTGCGCATCTGTTGGGTATGTGTCAAACTCGTTCATTTATTTTATTCTGATTCTAATCACAACTTCAGGTTTCTTTGTGTGTTCAAATCTTCTCTTGACGCCACGTTGATCATTGACTCGAGCCTAGATTGCGCCGCTCCTTTTCGACACCGTCGTGACATTCATGACCGTCATCAAGGTCTGTATACTTGCTCGTCCTCAAGTTTGCTGGCTTAGATCCATTTGTTTATCAGGCCATCACTATTCGCCGCCGCCATGGAGGTCCTAACAGCAGACTCATTCAAACATTCCTTCGTGAAGGCGAGTCATTTTTCCTTCATTAAAAAGATGCTCTTCGATAACTATATCCTCAGGTGTTTTCTATTACATATTAATCTCAATCGCCAACTTGATCAACGGCATATTCTACCTTCAGTGCGTGAAAATTTTCCATCTTTTTCTTTCAACTTTTAACCAGATAAACCAGACCACGACAAGTAATTTCCGCCATCAACATTCCTCTGAGCGTCATGATGGCGCCTATTCTCGCCTGTCGCCTAGTATGTTGTCCCTGGCATGCTCGACTTGTGTTAATTTGTTCTTTCCAGATTCTTGATCTTCGCGAACGTGGCTCCGAGACTGTTTCCCACTCGGAAGGCACTGGGATGGCAGCATTTACCACAAAGTCTCTCACCCAGCATCAATCGTCTCCCTTTACGCCACCACATCATCGTAAATCTGCTCATGGCCGGTATAGCGCTCGAGCTCGCCCTTACGACTCCAACATTATTCTCACTACATTGGACAATCATTATAGCACGATGAGCATCGACCGAGAGATCCTGGAGATGGATGATATCCATGACGATATTCACCTTCCTATGGGGATACATCTCGAGAGCTTGAGCACTGCAGTAGGAGGAGAAGACGGTGAACCTTTGCCCGATGACAGCGGATTCAGCATTTCCTGTGACGAGCGAAGCCAGGCGCCGAGCAACTCCAGTAAAACTGCTATTCCCACCTACCGAGGTTTGGAAATTGGGTTTCGACCTCGTGCTCCGAGTCTCTCAGAGGGCATCAGAGGCATCCGAGTAGACGTTGAAAAAGCCACCGCAACACTCTAAATGTCCATCACTCTGAAAATTCCATCGACCCATCGCCCGACTCGCTCAGCTGGAATCTCTACAAACTACCGGCCTAGACTTTGTCTGGCCTCTATCATGGACATCCCTCGAATCAAGGACCTCTCATCATGAAGTTCCATCGCTCATTGCACGCTCTCATATCGCTATTACCGAATTGTTTCCGTCAATTGCAAGCTCCAACTGTTAATATTTTGCATCCAGTGTATCATTACAACCAAAGATATCGACCTCATTCTCCTCATTGATAGCACTTGTCTCGCATTCTGCACATACATCCATTGTCTGGCTCACCCTTCTCTGCAAACAGCGTTTCTTTTCCCCGTCGTGTCCATAGTCCCCTGTTTCATACGTGTAAATAGCTCTTCCGAGACTGTTTTGACAAGCATGTCCTACCTTCGAGTATAAATCAATTTCTGTGGATATCATCGACGCGTCTCGCTTAACGGTGGCTACATGGAGCACGTGATCACGACTGCGGACATGCTCCTTGACAACAGCTGCGCGTTTGCATCTATCAAGAGCTATCAAGACCCCTCTCTCTTGCATTCTACGGCCATGAACCTCCAAACATTGCCTGCAGAGATTCTTTTACATATCTGTGAGCTTGGTGACCGCCAAGTGACCGCAGCGACACGATCCTGATCATTTTCGCAGGTTCTTATTTGGATGTTCCGGACCTGGCTTCACTTGGCCAGCTTTCGCTAGGTTTTGCGAAGCTAACGACAGACCCGGTCCTCCACAAACACCGAATCCTGGTCATAGCCCCGAGTCGGGTCCATCATTCTCTCTTTGGCCAAGGTCCGCAGGGCGACGCTTTGAGACCGACAGTGGGCGAGCTCGTACATCGAAATGTGCTGAGAGGACTCAATATAGAACGACGATTCAGAAACGGTGAATACATATATACCAAGCGGGTCAGTGGTCCCTAGTCATCTCTTGTTCCAATCTTTAATATTTGATACTAGTCAATCGACCAGTACGAGGCGGCACTTATTGTCGACCGTCGAATTACGACGAGGATCATAGAGAAACAGATAAAATTCCTTCGCCAAAGATCCTCTGCTCCAGAGAAACTTCTTCAGGGCTTGCACAAGTCTTACATATACCCTGATGTGGAATCTTCGTCCTTGTCGATTTCTCGCTCCTTATTACCTGCTATGCGCGCATTGAAATGGGCATTCAGGAAAGATATATTATCTCAACAACTCAGTGCCACTGGCTCTGGGGACCTTCGAAATTGGCTGGATAGAAGAGGGAAAATTGTCCAGGACGTCGAGCGGGTCAGACTGGCTATCTCCCCTGGCGTCACACATCTCATTCGACTGTACGAGGAGTTGATGGTTCAGTAGTTTTCTTGTCCTTGACTTGTGACTTGACTTTGTAGTGTCGTGGGAATCATAAGCTCTCTCTCTCTCTTCATGTCGACCATCATCATCGAAGTTTGCGTCGACTCTGTGGAATCTGCTGTCAAGTCGGTAGCCCTGGAACTGGAAAATTATGCCTTACCGTGATCTACAGTGCCACAGAAGCTGGAGCCAACCGCTTGGAATTGTGTGGAAATCTTGCTCTTGGTGGTGGAACAACACCTAGTCTTGGATTGTACAAGGCGGTCAAGAGATCCGTGAATGTTCCAATCATGGTTATGATTCGTCCACGATGCGGCGACTTTCTCTATTCGGACGCCGAGCTCGATGTGATGCTAGAAGACATTCTACTCTTCAAGGATCATTCTGCGACTGGAATCGTCGTCGGTATTTTGACCGCAGATGGACGTGTGGATGTAAACCGAGTCAAACGGTCAGTTGTTCCATGATGCTTGGCTCAATCTACAACTGATTTAGGGTCGTGGAAGCTGCTGCTGGGATGGAAGGTAAGTCGCATGGCTTATTATAAGCATTCAACTGACATTTAATAGTCTGTTTTCACAGAGCATTTGATATGACTAGAGACCCTATAGAAGGTGAATATATGACCTTTCATCTTTTAGCTTATTCAACCAAGTTTAGCAATACGCGACATTGCTTCTATTGAGGGCGTCTCTCGTATCTTGACCAGGTATATGTGGCCCTGCCTACAAGACATTCATTGCTGAACCAACAGTTCTTAGTGGACAGTGTCCTCGCGCGGTAGATGCCCTGAAGATTCTCAAGGCTTTGTTTGTCGAGGCTGCAAATCTTGACAGTTGTCACTTGACCGTTATGCCCGGTTCTGGAATCAACGGCGCAACCATTGAACCCATTCTCGAATCCCTGGCTCCGGCTGGTCTTCGTGAGCTGCATCTCAGTGGTGGTCGCTGGATCCAAGGAGACATGTCATTCAGACGCCGCGGTTTGGGAATGGGCATCAATGAAGATGTTGAGTGGAGCATTTGGCGAACAGCGGTTCCCTTGGTGAGAGAAATTCGTCAGACAGTCGACCGAACGTAACATAGCTAAATGATGAAGTATTATAATACCCTTCCTTCTCCCTTCTCCCTCCAGTCCTTCCCGCCCTCGCTTTGCGGGTGCCTGTCCAAATTTGCCGAGGACCCCGAGTGACCCCGGATATAAATAGAATGCAGCGCTTTGATCATGCTGACATCAGGCGAATGAATAATTAGCCGTTTGCTTCCTACTTTATCTTACCTCGTCGCAGCCCCCATGGGCTCTATAGACGCTGCGCTCGACCGTCCTCAAATATGGTGGGTTAATGCCATATTTTTCATAAGTGTCCATATCGCCTCCGCTTTGGGAGTCTACTGGTTCCCTCCGCAGCTAGTTGCAAAACAGTCTCTTTTACTGGCCTTTCTTTCGTGGCAGCTGGCCGACTTTGGGTGAGTGAGACCTATAATTTCCCATTATTATTCATTCTAAGGCCGTTTCAGTGTAACTATAGGTCCGCATCAAGGTTGATTTAGACGTGGCTCCTGGTTTTGACATTCTCGGCAGGTTACCATAGACTCTACAGGTGACGAAAACATTCTCCGTTAGCTGGAGGTGCTCATCCAAGTCGTCAGCCATCGAGCATTTCGCGCCTCGTTCGGTGTACGCGTAATTCTTGCCGGACTGGGCGCCACCGCATTCCAAGGTATTCAACACCTCTGATGCCTGTTTCCTTCTGGTTCACGATACTATCCGCTACAAGGATCAATCAAAGTATCTCAACAGCAAGCTATCGAGACTTAATTGACTGATCTCCCTTTTCGTACAGTGGTGGTGTCTCCGTCATCGCCTTCATCATGTTCGTATCGGCCGAATTCCACGGTGGTTGTGCTCATTTTAGGCGTTTCAAGAGATTCACAGATGATCCAATACATGACCCTTATGCTGCGACGCGTGGACTTTTCTATTCACACATGGGGTGGATTTTCTTCAAACCAACATATGAAAAGATGGAACTTGTCGATAGAGCTGACTTGGACAGTGACCCTGGTATTCATCCAACTCTAACATTGACAAATCCATCTTATTTTTCCCCTAGTTGTCCGCTTCCAGCACAAACACTATGGTTCGTCGTCTCTTGCATAGATTTTCTGTGTTCTACCATTCCATCTATGCAGTCCCCCTTGCCTTGTTCTTCGGATTCCTTTTGCCCCCAACATTCGGATATTTTGGCTGGGGAGACCCTGTTGGATCATTCGTCTGGGGGAGTCTAGTATCTCGTTTATTCAGTGGGTTGAATTTCCGACTCTTCTTTTGAATCTAACTTTGACCAGTTTGGCATTCGACATTCTGCGTCAATAGGTGAGTCCACAAGAGCGTCCAGCAATTATGGGATTGAACCTGTTTCGAGTCTGGCCCATTGGGACGGACTTCAACCTTACAGCGACGAGGACACCTCCCGCGGAAATCTGCTGCTTGCCTTGCTGACTGGCGGAGAGGGCAACCATAACTTTGTATGTCCCGTTCATTAATATCCATGATACCTGTTCTGACTATCTTAGCATGTAAGGTTCGACGTAGTCACTGTTCATCGGTTGACCATCGAAATAGCACGCCTTTCCTCACGATTTCCGATCTGGCCCTACTCTGACAGATTGGGATCCTTCCAAATGGATCATTTTGCTGCTTCATCGACTGGGCCTCGTAACAGGTCTACGTCGCGCCAGGTCCGACGATATGACAGAGGCGTCGGCCTACATGAAATACAAAACCACTCATGGTTCCCCTCCAATATCTGTTGAACCCGACGTGAAGGAGCTTTGGAACTTGGCACAAGTCCATGAATACATAAACGAGAGACCTGGAAGATGTGTGATACTGTTACATGGTTTCGTGGTGGATGCAACTCCGTATTTGGGTGACCATGTGCGTTTGGTAGTGTCATTCTTGAAATGCACTAATTTTTTTCGTAGCCTGGAGGAGCTGTTCTGCTTCGAAAATATGCCTTCAATAAAAAAGAAATGTCTTTCTGGCAAGACGCGTCATGGGCTTTTGATGGCGGTCTGAACAACCATTCCCGAGCAGCGAAACGACGAATGGGAGAATTGGTGATCGCAAAGCTGCATACTTAGAGACTCTGATGGGTTTGTACGGCGAAAAAAAGACTATTAAACGAGAATTAAAATATTGTTCAAACTTCAATTTCGCGCAAACGAACATAGCACGTGACACAATTGAGCTCTAATTATCGATTCCTGAAGTGGACTGTCTAGCCGCTGAGGGTTGAGAGTCTCGACTGGTTTTTTTTCCTCGTCTACGTCACTTCAGAATCACAGAATGCCGAAAAGAGAGCACGAAACAGATAATGGTGGTCGAAACAAACGTCGACGGTCCCCCAGCGAGGACGACTTTGCAATGTCGGATTCATTTACAGAGCCGTCTGTGAGGGAGCAGGGATTGAGGTTGTGGCACACCATCAAGGATGCGGTTAACAAGGAGTGAGTACCGTGCCCTGCTATTCGTCAATTCCAACTTTGTTTGATTTTGTTAGAGGCCGAAATATTTCTTTCGATTTCGTTCGCAAACCTCCAAAGAAGCTCTATCCCGGTTATTATATCCAGATTCGCCAGCCAATAGCTCTAGAGGACATAAAGAAGCGTCTCGATGCCAATTCGTATCCTACTCTCGAAGCTGTTCGCCAGGATTTTGAACTCTGTTTCAATAATGCCAAGGAGTTTAATATGAAGGAGAGTGTTATATGGAGAGATGCAAAGGACCTCCTGGTGCGTCTTTGTCTCTGGAAAATTATGTTCTTGCTCAAATTTTGCGCTAGAAATTGACAAACAAAACTTATCGAAAGATGGTTCCGTCCGAGGACGGCGAGAAGAAGCACAAACCCCCAAGTCTCAATCGCCTTCTAAAGACAAAGCTTCAACAAGTTATAGAAATGACAGACGAATCGTTCGTGATACAGTGACCTTTTTCGCGACTGCGCTGACCTCTTGCAGAGGACGACTTCGGGCCCATGAGTTCATGACCCTCCCCTCAAGGAAACTGTGGGCGTATTATTACACGCTGATCAAACAACCTCAATGTCTCGAGACAATCGCGGTGCGTTTAACGATTCATTTGGCCAGCTTTGACTGATCTTCTGCATGCAGAAACAACTCAAACACAAAGAATATCCATCAGCCGCTGAATTTGCAGCAGATGTCGAACTTGTGTTTTCAAACGCAATGTCTTTCAATCAGGACCACACTCCCATCTGGGAGGATGCCCTGGCCCTTAGGGTTCGTTCGGCGCTCATGACAACCGGGGTTCTTACTCATAATGCTTCAGGACTATTTCAGACAGCTAATGTCAGATCTTCCAGAGCAATGGGCTCTTTCGCAATATTCCAAGCCTGCGAATAACAAGATTAAGATCAAGATGACGGTGACAGCAAAGCCAGCAGCGACACCTTCACTGACTTTGCGAGTCCCTGCTCCGCCTGCGGTACCTTCACCTGCTCAACCGACCGTCTCTCTGCCTCCAGTAGCAGCTCCAGTTCCCGTAGTCAAAGTCAAGGCACCAATTCCAGCTTCAGCGCCAGCTCCAGTTCCAACTCCAGTTCCAAAGCCAGTTCCAGCAAAAGTGCCAGTTCCAGCTCCTGCTGTACCGGCAGTTACTCCTGCACCGGCGCCGGCGCCTTTGCCTGTTGCTCCTGTCACTGCGCCTAAACCGAAACCCATAGTTAAACCTCCACCAGCACCGACTTTACCTGTTGCTCCTGCTACAGCACCAGCTCGCCCTGTTGCTCCTGCTCCAGTTGCACAGAAACCACAGACTCGTTCCGCAGCAATTCCTCAAGCTGTCGCTCAACCTCCAGTTTATACGAATACGATATATTCTCATTACCCTAATGCATCATATATTCCACCAGCTCCTTCGACCATTGTTCCTCAGGCTGTTATAGCAATGCCAGTTCCGACCAAACCAGTTCATATTCCACAGGCCCATTCACTTCGAAATTCTCCTACGCCTCAGCTTACTCCAGCTCATCAACTTCGTTGTATTTCTCTAAAAGTGCAACCTCATGGTCGAATCCTCAATTTGGATCATTCTCTCGGAGTAAAGAGCTGGTCTGTGAAGCTTCGGAAAGAGGAAACTGGTGTTTGTGTTGAGAGTATTACCTTTCTCGGAGATGAAGAGGATGAGAGTAGTGAAGAAGAAGAAGACGAGGAAGAAGAGGAAGAGGAGGAAGAGGAAGAGGACACGAATGAGCCGCCTCGCAAGAAGAAGCGAGGTCGAGGTCGGCCTCCAAAGGTCAAGCCCGTCAAAGTCAAGGTCGTCCGGAAGAAGAAGAAGCGCACCAAACCGGGAGATGTGCAAGTGAAGCTCGATGGAATCATCTTACCAGAGAACAAAGACAACCATCGTAGCTGGGTCGTAGATGTTCCTTCTGGGACTCACACAATGGAGGTTGGAGAGAAGGACGGTCTCATCTGGAAGGTTTATGTAGCGCGATGACCAGCCCAGAGCATGTACATATAATTTTCTGCGATACCCTGCTTAGTATCAAACTTTCATTGTCAGACGCTAGTGGTTTACTCTAAATGAATAGGTATTCGAACTAGGATGCAAGTTGGTTTCTATATGTTCGGGTTGTCGACCTGGACCATTCCTGGCGTCGTAACTGGATGAATGGAACTGCGTCGGGTCGTGGCAAGAGCAGGTTTAGAGCTCTTTCGACGCTTTGGAATTCTTTTCCGAGATTTTCTCAGCTTCTTTTTCGTTAACCGTCGCAGCCCATTTTTCCTCAGTGCGCCGACAACTGAAAGTAAAGACGGGAGAACAACAATGAGAGCTAATATCTATAGATGGATATGTTGAGCAATGATAGCAGGAATAGAAAAAGTAATAACCTGGCCGAATCCTATAGCATTACTATCATCTGCATTGTTGTAATGCAGAAGCAGTTCACTGCATGCTATGAAGTAGCCGAACACCAGGATTTGGCAAATGAGAATGCCGACGAACATCTCGTCAATCTCTAGGGACCATTTGCGGCGCTTTGGACGGGTCCGGGGACTGGTGGAGAGGTAAGTGACATTCGTAGGGGTAGAGGTCAGAAGAGTCGGTGAAAGTTGGGGACTCGAGGTGGCAGCGATATTCTGCCTGGAACTCAGGTCATTGGAGGAACCAAGGGATATGGCTGAAGTCATTTTCCGGGATCCTGGGTTGGTTGTCTCGGTCGGAGAAGAAGAGACATCTTGGTTTAGAATTCTGGGATAACTTGCGGACGGTAGAATCAAGGGAGATGGTGGTAGCCGTCGATTGCCAGGATTGTAGATGGAGGAAGCTGATCTCATCGTCAAACTTGTTCCTCCGGCTCTGCTCCCTTTCTCCAAATCCGTGTCACAGCACTCTCCAGAGCTCTTCGACTTCCTGGCGCGATTGATGTAGTACGATCTCAACTCGTGCAGGGTCGTAGCACAGTACGCGACTGTCAAGAATGAGGCGAACACCAGCGATACTATTCTCCCAGACCCAAGCGCTTTTATGCGTGCTCCGAAAAGAGGAAAGTAAATCAAAGTCGAGCACGCGGAAATGGGCCCAAAAGTTGGCGCAGTCACCCTGATGCTGATGTCAGTACTGGCTACAAAAGGATAGATACGACTCACCACATGTAAATGGTCAGAATCATAGAAAGACATGTCTGCAACATAGCGCCGATTTTTACACCATAATCAGGATCCTGCTTCTTTCTGTGCTTCTTTCTGCGGTGACTTGCAGCCTTTTTTCGAGAATACGATGCAAGGGCGACAAAGGTCCCAAAGTTGGCCAACCTGCGCTCATTACTTAATCTCAGATCGAAAAGCCAACTGAAAATATCGCACCAAACCAACAGAGACACCTGAAGAGCTTGGAAGAAGGTCAGGTCTTTGCTATCCACCACCGCCGCAAGCATCAGTCCGAGACTGGTAAAAATGAAGGTCCATAAGGCGACAGGCGCGTCCTGCCATGAACGATCCACCAGTAGTACTGTTATCAGAGGTTTAGCATCAATGCAAGCAGATAACTCAAAATCGCACCTAATAGAAACGTCTGAAGATAAAAGCTGACGCGAACTCCGACCCCGCTGATATCACCTGGAAGCGAGTCATTCTGGTTACACAGGAAGCGCTTGAAGCGCTTGCGAAACTACTGACTATTTGTCGTGGCGAAGCCAGAGCAAATTTCGCTAGACATAGTTCAGTGGGGAAGGTAAGAGCATGGGAGAAACACAGCCCAGAAAGCTGTAAAGTGGTCTTGATTGGGCGCTAAAGAGCGTGCGAAGCGGGTCTGAAAACAGAGTAGGGTTCTGATGTGACGAATCAAGAGGTGGGTGATATTATTAAAGACTGTTAAAATTGCTGGTCCAGCGGAATCGCGCTCCTCGTCTGCACCAGTTGCGTCAAAGTCATAGTGACAGGCATCCTCACATTGAAAGCCTTCCCCATCCTTAACAAATGTCCACCCAGAAAATCAACCTCTGACCCTTTTCCTTGTCGAATATGTTGCAACATAGGCGAAACATCTTTCGAGGTCTCTCGCAAGATGCGCCAACATTCCTCTTCCAACGAGTCGGGGGTCAAAGCTCGATGAATGTTTTCCGCTTCGGCGTCTGTTGCAATTATCTGGGCTCGAAGGTCAGCAGCAAAAACAGCGGAAGCTTCTTCGCAAACACTCCGGATAATATGAGCACAAATCGGGCTGTCTATAAGTGCCCCATTTCTGCAATTCATGAGAGCTGTGATGGGATAAATGGCGGAATGGGCGACTAGTCTGCGACGCATGGTCATCTGGACTTGCTCATACGGCTGCCATGATGTATTGAGAGACTCTGTAAGCAGCAGAGCAGCGACTGTATTTCGCAAACTTTTGTATTTGGAAAAATCTGGGTCGCTCGGCATCGTGATATCTGCCAGTCGCGGACGAGCCTGGGTCGCCGGCGTCTCTTCATTGAAGCCGGCCTCGAAGGCGCGTCCTTCTGGATCTGGAGCGACAGCAAAGTGAATATGACCAAGTTTCGTATGCACGGCGTCATAGGTCGCTGTCTTGTATGCAGAGTGACTGTTGGATGCAATAATGAAGTGAGGTCGGTGGAGAGCATTTCGGAAGACTTGGGAAATAAGCTGTTCGTAGATGCCCATGCCCGTCTGCAGCAAGACAATGGTCGAATGTCTAGAGAGTCGTGGAACAAGTTTCCTGATGCAGTGAATGGTACGGTGGGCACCGGTAGTGACGATGAGGGACTCGATTTGGTCTGAACCTCTGTCCCCTGGCTCGTCGAGCAGGGGGTGCTGGGGCTGCAGTCCAGGGTCGAAAAGCTGGGATTTGAATCCAGAAACAGAGAACACCTCTCCTTCTCTCTGAACTCTAAGAGCTCCACCAGCTCTCTGTATTTCAAGGGCATACTTGGCCTTGTTATGAAGGAGGGTAATGACATGGTTTGACGCGACTGCACGCCGAAGGTGATGAGCGACGAGGGATCCAATGGGGCCAAGACCAAGGAAATGAAATCGCATGGGAGTAAATGGTCTCGTAGAGTCTGTGTACGATCTACGAGTCCGTCTTCGCGAGCCAGAGCCGTTGCCGTGTCCCAGGTCATAGGAAACGCTACGCTCAATGAGCAAAAACCTAGAGAATTGACCAGAATATCACTTACAGTCAAGGGGTCAGTATTAGGCTTGGTTAGCACCCTTCAACACGTTTTCCGGCCGAGCACTGCAGAAATTCGACGTGGTCAAGCCCGAGCTGGATTGGTGACAGGCAGAAAAAAATTCTGGCGGTCACGCGTCCCACACCTGTCACATCGGAGCAGTACGGCAAATGCGGCATTTTGTCGGAGCACCACAACCTGATAAAAGCAGCCAAGGTTGAAAACCAACCCCATCTTCCTCCCACATGGCTACAATTGCATTGAAGGGCACCGGGCAAAAGGTATTCAGCAATTATTACTTCTTATTTCCTCTTTGACCGATCATGTAGATGCCTCTTGTTGGGCAAGTTGCTAATGATGTCTTTTGTTAATGCTACTTACTATCTCCTGACCATCAGCTTCGGCCTCTGGAAAGTGAGCTGTTTTATCATAATCGCTTGCCAGAAACTGATCCTGCTGTAGGTTCCAAGGGCGTCCTGCGCCGAGGCGAGTGTGATCTAGTCGCGATCTTGGGATCGGCACCTAATATTTTCGCAGATTGTTTATGAAGCCATCAAGGCAGGTTACAGGCTTTTCGACGGCGCAGGCGACTATGGAAACGAGAAGGAAGCCGGTCAAGGTGTCAAGAAGGCTTTGAGCGAAGGTATTGTCAAGCGCGAGGAACTATGTATGTTTTGTCCATTCATCGTCTTACCACCATCTAATGTGTTCAATGATAGTCATTACATCAAAACTCTGGAATAGTAAGTCAAAGTACACTCTTTCACACGTCAAGGCCTCTAACGAGACCTTAAGCCTTCCACTCTGAGAAAGTGGGTGAATTTCTTCCAAAACTTTTGTCAAACTGGATGATTTTTTTCAGGTCGTGAAAGAGACCGCCAAGATGCAGCTCGGTCTTTGGGGCATCGACTACTTCGACCTGTTCCTTGTTCATTTCCCCATCTCTCTCGAGTATGTGGAGCCCAGCTATAGATATCCTCCGGAATGGTTTGGAGACGACGGCAAGGTTCACACTATCAACGTCCCGATGCAAGAGACTTGGACCTGGTGAGTATTGCAAGACTCGGTCACGCTCTTATCTGATCTTGGCCCAGTATGGAACAATTGGTAGACGAAGGAATTGCCAAGAATATCGGAATCAGGCAGGTTTTTAAAAATATAACTCAGTTGAAACTCGACATTCTGCAGCAACTGTCAGGGATCATTGATTCTCGACATGCTGCGCTATGCTCGCATCCCTCCCCAGGTCCTTCAAGTAGAACTCCATCCTTACCTGACCCAAGAGAGTCTCGTCGATCTCTGCAAGACTCTTGGACTCACGATGACCGCTTATTCCTCGTTTGGTCCTCAGGGATGGATTGAACTTGGCATGGACAAAGGGATGGGTAGTCTGTTCACTCAGGATTTTGTTGTCGCAGCTGCCAACAAGTATCAGAAGAGTGAGTTATATTATGGAATGGACCATCGGACTATCAGCTCATCCTTTCAAGCCCCTGCCCAGATTCTTCTTCGTTGGGCTTCTCAACGTGGAATCGCAGTTGTACCCAAGAGTAATGACAAGCAAAGGTTGATCGAGAACTTGGACAGCGAATTCGAGATGGATGAAGCCGATATCAAGCAGATCAGCACCCTTAACTGCAACCTCAGGGTATGTTTTATACAGCTGCTGTTGTCCTCTTTTGAGCTTGATTTTCTTCAGTTGAACAACCCAGCCGAGATCGACCCCCGCCTTGCGATCTTTGCTTGAAAGTGTTCTAAATTAAAGGAATATGTACTATATTGTTGTAAGAGATGAATTTGGAGTGTTTTATACGCATCTGTCATACTTGAATCCGATGGGGTTTGTGGGCTACGGAAATTGCTGTGGATTCTTGCTGTGGCGGCGGAAGCGCAGCAGCGGAGTTTGAATTCTAAGTCATTCAAATAGCACGGCATCATCTCTTCGTCTTCCACCACCATGGAATTCAAACTCACTAAGCGCGACGGGCCTACTCGAAAGATCAACTTCCCCACTGGTAATCCAGTATGGTCCGAGTTGGCAGAAAAGATCCATTCTTTGTACTCCATTCCTCTCGACCAAGTCTCTGTCACCTACTTGGACGCTGAAGACGACGAGGTCACTTGCTCGACCAACGAAGAGCTCCAGGACTTTTATAAAGCTTCGTATAGACCTGGTCAGGTCATCAGGTTCACGGTTCAGGATCTTAGGTCCAACCGCGGCGAAGACAAGTCTTTGCCTCAAACTCCTCGCTCCAACGTCCGTAACACTTTCGGCCGTGAAGGCGGCTTGCCTTTCGACATTGACGAGGACTGGCATATCCCAACCAAATTATCCATGGCCGATATGTTCAGAGCCCCAAGCACCGGAATGGATAGCCCCCATGCCTTTGTCGAAGTCGTCCCCAGTGACGCCACCAGCGTCTCGACTCATCACAACGATAATCGCAGTGACAGCAGCTCCAGCGTCGGTTCTGAGCTCCCCACTGCTCGTACCGACAAAGGCAAGGCCAAAGCCACCGACGAGAAATGGTCTTCGACTGTCTCCTTATTGGGAAACTTTAAGTCGTCCAAGCCTGATGTTCATGTCATGGACGTTAGTGGCACCAATCACCTGGTCGACGTAGGACCCCCTTCTTCTTATTCCAGTTCTCTTCCTGGTTCTGCTCCCATCGAGAGCACCCCCAAAGCCAGCACCGCAAAGCTAGACGAAGCAGCCTCTGCGGCCAAGTCGACAACTGCGGCTGCGGCCGACCCGCCGCTTCCTACATTCGAAACTCCTAATGTCACTTTGACTCAGGATATCGCCAATCTGCTTACAGTTTTGGGTACTGTGGTCGCCGCTCATCCCGAGCTCTCTGAAGGTCTCCGAAACATTGTCCATAATGCTTCCACCGGCTCTTACTGGTCAGCTCATCGTGATGCAGTTCAAAATGCTACAGAGCAATTGACTCAAACCGCCACCAATGCTGAAGCCGAAGCAGGTAGAAGGGTTGCTGAATCGTTGGGCCATGTTTTCAGGGCCATCTCGAACGTCGTCGGACCTATGAACGTCACCCCGACTGCGGCAAACCCGCAGTCGAATGATCCATTGCGTCAACCAACTACATCTTCCATCTGGTATGGTCCTACTTGGCGCACTTCGATGCCAACGGGTCATCGAGGACATCCTTCTCCTTTCTTCATGAGACCACCTTTTGGAGCACCGCCTCAGTTTGGAGGTCTCGGTCATCGTGGTCGTCACGCTCATCCAGGACCTCCTCCTCCGCCGCCGCCTCCCCCTCCGCCCGGCGCTTCAATGGATGGACCACCGCCATTTGTACCTCCCCCTCCCCCTCCCGGTACATTCATGAATGATGACTGGAGCTCTTTTTGGGCAGCTGGCTTTCCGGGACCTGGTCCTCAGCCAGCGCCTAAAAAGCTCGAAAAGAAGGATCTCAGGGCCCAAGTTGAAGCAGCAAAATTGCTGTACAAGGCAGAGAAGGAGAGATACAGGGAAGAGCGCGAAGAGAGAAAGAGAGCTCATCACATGTCGCAGCTTCAGACTGTGGCGCCGTATGTTTTATTTTTTCGAGTCTTGCTCTGCAATGCTGACATGAATTTGCAGACAGCCTGTTCCATCCTTCAATGACAATGACAACGATCGCTATCCAGACCTGGAACAAGTCAGCCACCGGTATCCTGAGCTAGAACAGGTCAAAGACCGGTACCCTGAATTGGAAAGGGTCAATGTGTTACCTCGTCGCTCGAACACTTTGCCAACGTCGACCACCAGCAATCGTCCGCTGCGGAACATTGTCGAAAGTCCTACCGCTCGCTCTTTGACTCGCATCAATAAGAAATTGGCTGATGTACGTCTCTAGCTCCTTGCTTTGCTTATCCATTCATTGATGCATTTTATCAGATGGGTTTTACTGAGAATGCTCATCCGGAATTGACCTCCAAGATCAAGGCTCAGCTTCCTACGAATGGCTCGATCTCGAAGGAAAACGAAGATGATATTGTAACTAATCTTTTGGAAGAGCTGATTATGTCGCCGGACAAAGGCCCTCAGGCTTCTGGCTCAGGTTCTCGTGGCAAAGATGAGATTCCTGGAGCTTGGAATTAGGCGACTGACTTGAAGGACTTGTATGATACTGACGACTTGTATGTTCAACCTGATGTTTGTGTGCTGTACGTATGAATACAAAGTAAATAGTGTGTAAAGTTGGTCCATTTTTCAATAAATGTGGTCTTTGTACCTCGGGAAAGCGATCAGTCTTCAGGACCGTAATCCGTCGTCGAGAGTATCCCCAACTGGGGGACCTTTTTTGGCCAGAGCTGGGAGATGTGATAATGTGAAAGGAATAAAGGGTGTCTTTGCGGTCCGGTAGCCTCGTGCAACCCGACGAAACATATTCAAAGGTAAAGGCCGACTGACCATTTTTTTAGAGGAATTATGGCCCAGTGAAACGTACAGACTGATGTGTACAGCAAGGCAATTTCCGAGCCAGCCCCGGACGCAAATCGCAGAAATCGCAAGCGGACCAAACCACCATGGTTTCTGGCTGTTTTTTTTTGTGTAAAGCGGTCGGATCGTCGAGTGAATGGCCTGGATATCGCGAGGATGTCGAGGAAAACTTTATCGGTGATTTTTGGCACTGTTCTGCATCCGCGGCTTTCCCCGGAGCGCAATGAGCGGGCGACCAAATAAAGGAACATGTAACACTGACCTCTTGCTTTGTCTGTTCGGGGACGTCCATGGGAAGGTGACTATGGCGGGCTATATCTTTGGGTTTCTATGTTTTGAACATAAGCGGTCTTCTTCGGGTCGCCATCCCGCTTGTCCATCGCTAAATGGTCTGGTCCACGAAAAGCCTTTAAAAGCCATCGTTCGCGCTCTTCAGACTCCATACGTGGTCGACCTTTACCATTGCTATCTCTTGGTCGCTCGCGGAAAACCAGGACGCGTACCATCAATCTCTGCTCTGCTCTGCGATTATTATCGTCGTCACCCTTTACCTTCCGTCCTCCTTCTTACCTTTGCTCGCGCTCTACGTCGTTGGGCTTGTCACCAAAGGACAGAATCATTCGTGGTGGTCATAATCAGGCAGCATTGTAATACGGTAGCAGGGACAAATTGAGCAGGACGCCCACAGTTGCAAACAAGTACGTTTTCTGCCTTTTATGGATCATTTTGAATCCTCACGCCAATCCACTTTGAACTTTGTCGACATTTTAGCTGCCTTTGTTCCGGATTTCACCCCGTTGACGACGACAGTTTCTCTATCTCCCACAAATCTCTTCAAAGTCTCTCAGACTCTTTCTTTTTATTTCTGTCAGGTAAGGATATTCCGTAACGAAGCCGTCCTTTCTAATTTAGCTCAGATGAACCATCCACCACCTGTCGCGGTTCCTGCGCCTGGCCAGCCCTTTCTGACTGCCGCTGAGGTTCACACCTTCTTCTACCACTCGACTGGGGCAATCCCTGTTGGGTATCCAACTCCGAAGAAGAAGATCGGTGCCCTTCCAGAGGCCGTCAAAGATACATTGGCGGCCTTTGAGCCACACAAACTGTCCTCAATCGAAATTCACGAACTTCGGCTGGATTGTCAACGTCGGATTGAGCTTATCCAATCCCTCGAACTCGAAAGGGTTGCCGAACCAAACCCCGAGCTTGATACTCAAATCGATTACGAGCGTGCAGACCTGAACGTCCGCTATTATCGACTGTTCAGAATCAACGATCTGCCTACAGAGATTTTGGCCAACATCTTTCGATTCCACGTCTGGTCGGTCGAAACACCTCAGCATGGAGTCTTGGTTAGGCTTTACACGACCTGGGTCTGTAGACACTGGCGCTCAGTTGCGATTTCCGATACGACTCTCTGGAGTGCGGTGTGAGTTCCATAGCCTTTGGATTTTCTTCCGTTTTCTGACATGTCTTTTCAGTTGGTTCCGTGATCCTCCACCTTACGATCGATCCTGGACATTTGCCGATCGCGCTGGGAATTCCATGCTCGATATCAGAATCAACGACACCGACAAAGAGCCGTTGAGCGACGCAGATATGAGTGCTTTCATGGATAGACTCATCCCAAAGCTGCCAACCGTCCGCATGCTCATCATTCTCCTTCAAAATTGGGAGCCTGTCCTTACGGTTCTCAAACGAATGTCGGAAGCCAGCGTCATCACAACTCCAGCCGTCTTGGAAAGATTCGAGCTTCACCGTCTTGCTCAACCCTTCGTCTGGCCTGGTGAATTCTTCCAACCAGTCGGTCACACTCGATACCTTTATCCGGCATTCGGTGGCGTCCAGTTACCGTCTCTCAAATACTTTTCCGTCAACGGTGTCCATTTCGACTGGGAAAGGTCGAGATTTACCAATCTCACCACCCTCGATTTGCGTCGGATTCCCATCGAACTTTCTCCAAAGGTGGAGAGATTTCGCCAGCTTCTTATCGACTCTCCTCAGCTCCAAAAATTATCGTTCGACGGGGCCGGTCCCAGCGTTCAACCTAGCTACCAAAACCTGGCTGGCACTATTGAGCTTAAACATCTCCATACTCTTGTCGTCGCCAATTTCACGCTTCATTACGCTTATCAGGTCTTCTGTCACATTGCAGCTCCCAACCTTCTCGACATGACCTTGATGAATTTCTTCGGGGACTATACACCACTATATACCAAGCTCGCCGGTCGCTTCCCTACTATTCGACTCATGACCTTGTATGGAGTCACTGTTCACAATTCGTCTGCAGGCGTCAGAGCTTTCGTCAAGTTTATCGACTCAATGCCTTTGCTCACCTATCTTCGAATCGCCTCGGTCGGTTCAGACTTGCTCCGAACCTTTCTTTACGACGCCGACACCTTCCAATTCCATAAGAGTCTAACAGGAGAATTGGCCGACTTTTACAGTTTCGAAGCATCTGGCCTTCAAGGGAGGCTGCCTCTTCACAAGGACAAACCTCGTCTCATTGCGCCTAAGTTGATCACAATGGAGGTTGAAGCGATGGACACCGAGGCCATGAGGAGATTCTTGACTTCGAGAGCTCGGTCTGGATATCCGATGCGTAGAGTTTACATAGCTGGACCTATGCCAAATCTGACCCGTCAGAATCTCCCGGAACTGGCCAAGCTGGTACAGCTCATGAGCATGGCTCCTGGTGCAAAGACACCAGAGGAAGGAGAGCTTATGCCCAACATCTAAAGGATTTTATACAATGACACTTACGATTCACCCAAATGTATCTACTATTAGCTCCGGATGCGCATCTACTGTATTCTTAGGAATTTGCTTTTTACGCTTTGAATACTTGTTTTGGCTTGCTTTCTGAATACATAGATGATTGAAATTTGATGTTATTTAGATGCAAAATGACTAGATATTATGGCTTTTTGCGTTTCTTGCCGTTCATGCTCGTTGGTAATGGTGATGAAGGAGGCGAAGGCGGAACGACAGGCTCTTTCGACGCCACTGCTCCTTTTGTTGAGGTTCGAGTCTCGGAATGACCATTGACTTTTCCATTTTTCATGGCCCCATTCGTTTTGGGCAACTTTTTGGAGACGACCGGAGACGAAGGCGCTAGGGAATTGTCAGCACGAATTCTGGAATAATGGTGGCTCGACTCGCGTTTTGTAGAATGCGCCCTGAACAACTCTACCACTGCATCCATCTCCTTCTGATCTACGTGACGTCTTTGTCTCTGAGGAATCGACACTGTAACACTGGCATCGACATCCATGTCCACGACCATTTCCTCCGTCTGGACCTCCGGAACTGATGTATCTTCATTTTGAAGCTTCAAGAAAGTCCCCATCAATGGCTCAAAGAGAGTCTCTAAAGGCGGCATCGAATAATATGGCGACGTGAATATGCTGTCAAAGACGGTCGACGAAGAGGGCAATGCTGAAATGCCCAAGGCCAGTGCTGTTGCAGGCGGTGGACTTGGAACTTTGAACGCAGACTTGCCAAAGACATCCTGGAACAAAGTCTTCCGCTGCGGTGCACTCGAAGTCGAAATCGCTGAGGCACTGGGAGCCTCAGGCGTCCGAACGTTGTCGCCAAACATGATGACGGTCCATTTGGCTGTGATAGCGACAAAACTGAAGGAAGAAGTTTTCAGCTGTGGCGAGTACCATGCTACATTCATCAGGGTGAAGGGGATCGAGGAAGTGGAGGAAGGTTTGGATGAAGAAGGATGGAAAATGGATATTTGTGTTGTTTCCCGATTATCGAGGCGATGGAACATCGCAAAGGAATCAATCTGTGGATGTGGAATGATGGTCACGATCACTGGGACACTTTCATAGTGCCAACGAACTGGAATCACTGTCAGTTGAAGTTTCTCAGTGAAGTAGAAAGACATACCACTCTGAGATACAAGATCCCATAGGACGAGATCGTGCTGCCCTGCAACGGCCAGAAAGCGGCAGCCCCTTCCAACGAATTGGGAACACATGGGCCTTTTGCATTCTGGCCCTGTCAATGCTCTCGATAGCATGTTGGATATCGGATCGTACAGCGCCACATAAGGACCTAGGCATATCGCCAACAATGAAGAATCCTGTGACCACGATGCATGCACCGGTAACTCTGACCGGAAGCCAGACGATGACCGTGCAACCCAGAATTCCGGAACTGAACCTGACAAAGCCGCTGATTTACTCTTGGACGAGTGAATGCGCCACATTTTAACGAGGGTGTCCTCGCCAGTCGTAACAAGATATGCTGAATCCGGGCTGAAAGCCATATGCGTGGCTTTAGACAGTCCATGAGGTCGGTCGACTCTTGTATTAAGCTCCCAGTATCCTGCTTTTCGATCCCATTTCCACAACTTTAGATAGACTTCTCCACGAAGAGAAACATCACCCTCCCGAGCGTCAAGGGTAGCCATCCAATCACCTGAAACAGAAATGACTGTTTGCTCTATTTGGGCCGGTTCAAGTGGCTTCTCGTCACGACGGGATACCCTGTTCGACGGGGAAACTTCGAGCTCCGAGATGAGCTTGGAGGAAGGAGGCGAGTAAATTTGAAGAGATGATGCGTGAGATGAAGGTAAAATGAGGGTCGCAGTCAAGGCGTGATATGCTAGAGGAGCAGATTTTAACGAGGGAGAGTTTGTCGAAGATGGGTCTGTGGAAGACTTAGAGAAGGTTTCCGAGATGAAAATAAGGACACACACCGAGCTTGACGCGACAGAAACTGCGCGAGATTTTGAGAGTGGCAGCGCTTATGAAGATATAAGTCGCATCGGCGAGACCCAGGAGGTATTCCTCTTCATTTGTCGTGGGTTTGGCCAAAGAGATTGTATTTATGGGAGCACCCAATCTAGGGACAAACTCTTTTTTGCCGGTGTCCAATTGCCATATGACCAAGACTGCTTCTTCGCCTCCACTGAGTAGATATGCACCGTTGGAGGTGAAAGAGATCGATGAGACGGCATGTGCATGCCAGTGAAAGCTGGATGTCTGGGCTTTCTTCTCGAGACCCACTGTCTTGACCGCAGTTTGATCGTTCAGACAATACCACAAGCTAATATTTCCCTTGGTATCCCCAGTCGCAAAATAATCTTCTGAAGGATGGAAAGCCAGACACGTTAAACGATCTGGGGAAACGTATTTGGTAAAGCCAGACGTGAAGGAGGAAGCCAGAGCGACATAAGCTTTATGAGCAGCGGTGACTACAAGATAGGCACCACTGGGGGAGAATGAGAGTCCTGTTGGTAATCGGGTTTTACCAATCGGCAAAGACTCTGAAGACGATCCGTTCAGGGATACTCGCAAAACGATTGCATTGTCATCTGTCGACACCTGTTAGCAGTGAAAGAGGATGATTAAATCTGAAACGCACCTTTGGTGGATCCGCTTTTCTTAGTCCGTGTAACTGCTGCAAATACAGCATCCTTGTGGACGTCGTGTGCGCAAATATGCAGAATCGGTTGTCCAACATCTATTGTTTTCAGCAAGGCTGCATCTAAAAAATCCCAGATCCGCAAGGTTCCATCCAAAGAGCCAGTAATTAGCTGAAATGTGTTGTGCGGATTCAAGATAGCAGAAGTCAAAAGACTTGGAGACGTTTGCTTGCCCGGTATTGGCGGCGCTGTTAGCGTCGAAACGACCTGCCCGGTAGCTGAAGAATAGATTCTAACTGCTGAACCAGCAAGTGAGAAGAAATAGCTATGTGAAATTTTCAGTCTGGCTCAGATACGAGATAAATGAGCCGACCTTCCATCCACAGTAAATATAGGTGGTGTCTTGGTTGGAGAAGCTTCGGTGAGAGATATCCAATCCCAGTCACTGTCCGTAGAACTCGATCCAGGGTCTGCAACGCGTCTCTTCTGTACCGACTTCGCTTGTTCCTTTCCTTTCCCCTTTTCCTTTCTCGAAGACGTCGATGATTTCGTGGGCTTTGTTGAGGGCACTCCCCGAGAGCTCGAAGCAGCCATACGACACCAAAACCGGGCACGAAAAAAAAATTGGAGGAAGGTCAACAACCGTCAACACCCCGCAATCATCTTACCAAGTTTTTCTGACTTCGCCCTGATGCAATAAATTTTTGTGTGAACCCATTTTCAGTTTGGTTCGTTGCCCGTAACTCCTTAATCGTACAACAATGCTACAGGTATGTGTGGTCCATTACATTGATTCCAGATCGTCTCTACATTCGCAGCGATTGTCCAAGGTCTCCTTGTCAACTCCTTGTCATAACCTATATCCCACCAAAACTCGGAGAGATCGACAAGGTATTGGATCCTGGTCTTCTCCATACCGAGTCGCTTCCAACATTGCTTCGCGGATACGTTCTTCCTCTATCAGTTCTGTGACAAGAGTGAGTATTTCATCTGTGAGAGGTATGATACCAACGAACCTGCTTTTGATAGTGGATCTCGGGGTGGTAAATTCCAACCAAGTTCACTTAGTGAACACCAGAGCGCGGCGCGAGTCGTCATGTCCCTAGTATATCGCTCAACCAGTCGCTCAAATCGTTTTCTGTTCTGAAGTTCTTCCAGTTCCTCGTCACTCCACCCAAAGACCTCCAAATCAGTTCGTTTGTTCCGTATGATGTCCTTCAAGCTCTCCCACATGGCCTCTTCGCACTGCAGGACTCTTAAAAAGGAGCGATAAAGATGCATTGCACTCGACCGTTCGCTCAGAGAAGCTAATTTCTCTGGAGCGACCAAAGTTGAAGGTATTGATGCAGTATCATCGTCTTCTATGGAGTCGAGGGTATACAGTTTGAATGGCTGGGGTGTCGTTTCGATCTTCAGTGGCGGTGTTGGTCTCCTAGGCGAGCCAGTCACTATTCCAGAGTCATGACTGGAAAAAGAGGTCTTTTTAGTTCTGGGCTCGGGAACCGAGAATATGGAAGCCTCTGAACGAGCAGTTATCGACGACGAGAAAGAAAGTGACGGTGCTCGTGATGGAGCTAATGCAATTGGAGGAGGAGATAATAGTTGAGTTGAATCGCCACTGGGAGACCGCAGGTCAAATGTATCCATGCCATCTAGAGGTGAATCCGAAACAGCATATATCGACACAGCTTGCTGTGTCAAAGGAGGAGGAGGCGGGAGCGGTGGCATCGAAAAGTTGACCACAGGACACAAGATTACGTGCCGGAAATATGTCGTGAAATAACTAGGCAGAACAGCTGGGCATAAAGTTAGAAATAGCAGTGGAAATGATCCACGGTCGACGTACCAGACGGTGTCATGTTAATGAAGCGCTGTCCAAATACCGTTTGGTAGAGATGTTCTAGTAGCGCATGGTCATGAGAGGGTCTAACGTGAGAAGGCGTCTGAGGTGGAGAAAAGCTGCCACGAATGGTGCCATCTGGTAGATGAACTGAGGCTGATCTTCTAGTTTTCGCGCGCATCGAGGAAGTGAACCAGCGGGGAAGGGAAGGGAAGACGATATCTACAAAGGTCAATGAGCTAGCGCTTGGAATTAATCCTAAAGATGCTTTACCATCTTCAATTATCTCTGAAAAGAGGTCATGATAAGCCAGCTGAAAGGCGCCTCCAAACACGTACCAATCGAGCCGCCTGGTCTCAGGACACGATTTAGTTCCTCAAAAAGGGTGCCCCACTGTTAGAAATGGCGTCAGGACCACTATGCGAGCCAAGGTGATTGATTGACCTTATTCTCGGGAACTGCGACGGCAATGGATTGTATGTGGATGTGGTCAAATTCGTCGTCCTCAAAAGGCAGCTGAGATTGTTCAGTACAGTCTTGAGCCATTCGACAGGGAGCGCACCTTGGTCGTTAGGCTAATAATATCCGTCAACCTCGTCGGTCCGATGTCATCGCAGTAAAGGACGTACAAGTTACCATGCACCCATTTTATCCTGCTTGAGATGGGGGAGTCCAGTGCTGAGAGAGGTATTTGTATGTTCACCAAGTCGAATCCGACCTAGATTTCGGCTATATGAGCAAATAGGCGTCGTAACCTGGTCCAGACTCACAAAATCGCATTGCGGAAACTCTTTCGCAGCATCAACAACCCAAGTTCCCGTCTGCAATAAAATAATGGTAAACGGCAGTTATTAGACTGGGAGAGGCACCAACCCCGCAACCCAAATCCAGCACATTTTCCGGAGGTTGTTCGAAATTGACGAATGATACAGAGTCGCGCAGGTGTGAGATGAAGCGGTTATCGAGAGATTCCCTGTCCAAATGAGCTTGCAAATAGGCACTTGGTTAGAATTACTGACATCTCGAGGAACTGTCGGTCATAGGCTAACGGATAGGGAGCCTTTTCGTGGTCGAATGAATGATGCTTATGACCATGCTTCATTATAAAAGAGCTGTCTTTTGGACGAGGTCTCTTGGCGTCAATAGAGGAGGACTTTGTACGAGTCGATGAAATCGTGCCAGACCTGGGCATGGCGGTTGAAGAAGAAGCTGAGGCTATTGAGGCCATATTGTGGCGAAAACAGCAACAGCAGGAAGGGTGTACAAGTGGGAAAGGATCAGGACATAGTCGTTGATATTAGAAAAGCGAAATGATCGATCCCATGTGGGCTTGTATGGATGAATTCTTAAAGAACATGGCATTTAATTAAGATATGTTGGGTTGGTAAGGCTATCCTGGGCCGCTCGATCTAATTAGTTCATTTACAGTGCTTTAGCCTGGCCTTCCATCATTTGCGTCGCAATGCTGCGAGATGACCATGCTCTTGAAGTTCTCGGTGTTCAAATTCAACACGGGTCATTTCCCAAGCGGCAACCTCTCCGGGACTCCATTACCGTAAAACGCTATCGGACTCTCGAGACTCACATACTTACATTCGCAACGGCGTCCAGACTGGCCTCGGGAAGGCGGGATATGAAGGGCCGGAACTACTCATAAGCCCCCTGGGAAAAGTCGACGTCCCCTGGCGTCCGACGTCGGCCTCTGTCACGCTTCCATCACATTTTGGCAGGGGTCACAGCACGTCACCCTCCTTCCTATTTCATCCAGTGACCTCCGGCAGGCTTCCAGCGAACTTCACTGGAACTTGATGAATTTCAAATTATTCCGCTGACGATCGGTGAACGTCGAGAGTACCCGACAGTATCTTCCAGTGAATTCCAGTATTTACTTCTGATTGTACCTTGATATTTTGTTAACAACAAGACTCCAGACTTCTGCTGAACTCCAGCGGAGTTCAATATAGAAGTAACATCCAGTGAACCCCGGTAGAAGTGACCTGAGCAGTGCTCTGCAGAACTTAGTGGAGTTTGGTCGAGGTGATTCTACTGGGACTTCCGCTGAATTCCAGCGGAGATCAACATAAAAGTAACATCCAGTGAACCCCGGTGGATGTGATCTGAGCAGACTCCGCTGAACTTCCACTGGTATGCTCTCCTAATTAATCCAATTCCCTAACAGATGGGGACTCGTCTCAGTCATCTGAGCTGTCCTCTTTGGCCATAGGGACTGGGTTTCTAAGATGACGAGGGACAGCACCTCTGGTATGTCTCATCCTTCTCTTTATCTATGTCCAATACAGAGTAGCTCATTTACATGCCGTGGAGTTCAGTGAACTCCAGTGGCCTTCACGATCCTAGACACTGACCTCCGGCGGAGGTTGATGGGTGGTTGGGGTCCGGTGACCTCCAGTGGAGGTGAATCTGCTGGGACTTCCGCTGAACTCTAGCGGACGTCAATATTAAAGTAACTATCCAGTGAACCCCGGTGGAAGTGACCTGAGCAGAGCTCCGTTGAACTTCAGTGAAGTTTGGTTTTGAGCTGGACTTCCACTGAACTTCCGGTGGACGTTTGCGTAACGCCCAGGCTTCCAGTGGAGTTCGCTGAGTTGAGCTGTCGAGGCGGCGGCGCCCACCGGAAGTCCAGTGGAAGCCGCCGCCTGCCGGTGGCCGCCAGCAGCTTTTCCCACACGGCGCTTATTACTGTAAACCAGTCAGGGATCCGGAGCCGTCATATGCCATATAAAGGTTTGTGGCTGATCCCGTGCTCATTCTTCCTTGCTTCAAGTTCAACCACAATATCAGCATGCAGCGAAAGCAACCAAAATCGGCCAATAGAAAAAGAATTCAAGTTCAATTGAAGCGTGCGGTGAAACGCGGAGACGTCGAAGCCCCAGAACCGACCAGACGACCTCATTCAAAGAGAAAGGCAAACGCCGGCCCAGCAGTACCATCCAGCTCCCGAAAGCTTCAGTCTGCTTTCACTAAACTATCCAAAGAGTTTCTAGATCTAGCAAGGGACTTATCTGCTCGCATCCCGCTGCCCCGACCGCTCGAGCGGGATGCAGCCATATTCGATAGATCACTTTCAAATGCGGAATCTTCAGACACATTCACTTGTCCCAGGAGGCCCAGGTGGCGATTTGACATGGCCAAGTCGGAATTGAACCACAATGAAGAAGGGTTATTCCAGAAGTGGCTCGCCCAGTCAGACGAGATCGTCGCGAGGTGGCAGAATCCTCCCCAAGCTGAAAATGAAGCCATCGATAAGCCGGTTGACACCGAAGTACTCGTCTCTGAGCCTGTGGAGACCATGCCGCGCTCTATAACCTACTTTGAACGCAATCTCGAAGTTTGGAGACAACTGTACGTGCATGATATTCTTGTGGAATCCTTCAAATCATCTTTTGCAGTTGGAGAGTCACCGAGATCTCTCAGATCATCCTCGTGCTCCTTGACTGTCGTTGTCCCTTGCTACACTATCCTCCATCTCTTGCGGCATACCTGGGCGATCACAAACATATTCTCGTTTTGACCAAGGTCGACATAGCAGGCCCAGAACGAGCTGCTGCTTGGACTGACTACTTTGCGAAACATTATCCCAAATTGCGGGTCATTCAGGTCGAAGCCTATGTTCAGAAAGAAGCGACAAGTGTACATCAAGGAAGAGCTCATTATGAGCCACATCTACCCGACTCTTTTAGGGCCAAGCTCGTCAAAGCAATCAAAGAAATCCACCAAGAGTTGCTCGAACCACCAGAGAAAGTCAAGGCGAACCCAGTCGCACTTCAGAAATGGACTTGTTCGGTCAAACAGGATATCAACTGGGATGGTGTTGCGACCGCCCACGGTGGCAAGGTTGGCAGTATGGTTGGTGGGCCTGTCGCTCCTCAGGATGATCAAGAAAATCATGGAGAGCAACCTCAATTCTTGACCGTCGGCGTGATAGGTCATTGCTCTTTTTCATGCTCCATATACAAACCACCTCATTTCCTTTGACAGGTCAACCCAATGTCGGAAAATCCTCTCTCTTGAATGCATTATTCGGAGTACGAAGAGTTCGAGCGTCCAAAACGCCAGGAATGGTACGAATGCTTCCCAACACACGTCTTTCATCTTTCGTTACCTTGCTATCCTTAGACAAAACATCTCCAAACGTTATTCTGGACCTCAGATGTCCGTCTAGTCGATTGTCCTGGGCTGGTAATGCCCAACTTGGTTCCGATGGAGATGCAGGTGCGACCTGCTGTCATCAAACCATGAAACCTCTGACAGATTTCCAGGTTCTCTCTGGTATACTGCCCATTGCACGTATCTCGGCCGTCCCATCCTGTATCCATTTCGCTGGTCAATATGCGCCTTTGGAACAAATCTACAAACTGACTCACCCTGACCAAAAAACGGCAGGCGAACTCGAAGATAAACGGACCTGGCGGGACGGGTTGACCAGAGAGAAAGCCAAGTCCAAAGCTCCGACTTGGACCGCTATGGATGTCTTGCTCGCTTATGCAGATCTCAGAGGTTGGCAAACCGCGCAAGCTGGGAGACCAGACATCCATAGAGCTGGAAATTTCAGTTGAGTAGGTTTACTTTCATTCGGAATGTTACTGAGAAAGGTTATAGTGCTCCGGACTCTGGCAGAAGGCAAAGTCTCCTGGGCTTTCTGGCCTCCGGATAAGGATCCAAAGTCGATCACTGATGAAGGCTTAGGAATATGGATTCCTGGTTCAGAGGTTGATGTCGATGAAGAAGACTGGGAAAAAGAAAGTGCCGAGGCGGACGAGGAAGAACATCGAGACGAGGGAGATGAGAGCGATGTGGATATGGAGTCGGACAGTGGAGACACTGGCTCTGATGGGAGTTCCAACCTTGCAAGTCCTACTCGGGCTGGCATCAGTGGCGATGCGAACTCGAAGCCCAGACTTGGAAGGTTTGGGGCGCTGGCCTTGGATGATGTCGCTGAAGACAATAATGACAACGACGAGAGCGAAAAGGAGAAGGATCAGCAATCCTAGCATTAATGTAGAATAATGCATCTCGTAGTTTGCAACCTAACGAACCTGAACAGCTCTTCAGTAAATGTACTAATACCCGAAAGACTTTCCCGCCGTGAACCGAATGCATACGTGGCACTTGAACGCCACTATGTGACTATGTGCTACTTGCAAAAGCCGGTCCGCCGAAATCATTCGGATATTATGGAAGGTACGGCCCTTTAAGCGACGATCCGGTGTTGGCAGCTAGTGTTTCGGACTCGACGCAACTTGCTTTGCAGCGGTCACATGCCTCGTTCGTCGGGACAATTCGAGGCGAAACTCTTGACCAAAACTGGATTTTCTCGAGCACATGGGCCTGGCTTTGGGTGCTCAATAAATGCATCCGAAACGACGGACCGGACACGAACTGGTGACAGCCTCGTCAGTCGCTAAAAGGTTCGTGGCGCCTTGAATTTTTGCTCAACATCCGTCATGTTGGCTGCAATCGCTTTGTCTCTTCTCTCGATCTTTTCCCTGGCTAAAAGTCAAACTCTTTTCCTGGCAGGGGACTCGACTATGGCACTTGGTGGAGGTGGTTCTGGAACTCAAGGAAAGTTCCCGATACAACTTGAGTAATGAAACTTTTCTAACGAGTTTTTCAGGATGGGGTGTTTCTCTTCCCCAATTTTTGAACATTACTGTGGTTAATGATGCTGTTGGGGGTGAAAGTGCCCGCTCTTACAGCGATGAAGGTCGCTTCACGACTCTCGCAGCACAAATGAAAAAAGGGGACTTTGTCGTGAGCACTGGAAATATCTTTGTACGAGATAGTATGATCTGAACCAAGTCTAGATTATCGAGTTTGGGTATATGACTGCAGGTTCTACCCATTAATTTCTCAACGAATCTACAGCCACAATGATGCTCATGCGAATCCGGATAATGGAAAGCAAGATGCAGTCGGAGACGGATACAATATCACCGCGATTGTGACGACTGCCAAGTGAGTTCTGCTCTTTCTCTAGCTGCTCGTAGATGTCTAAGGACGAGTTTTCGATAGTGGTAGCTCAATTTTGATCCATTCTTTCGCGTTCTACATCGAGAATTTCATTGACGCGGTTGTTGCTAAGGGTAAGCCTCAAGCACTCTATTTGGATTCGCTGAAGAGATGGGAATTAGGAGGAATTCCCATCATCTCATCGTCGACACCCGATAACATCCCGGATGCCAATGGTGAGAATCCAGTTCTTTCAAGTTCTTTTGTATAACGCGAAATCATAGGAATCATCAGTCTCGATGGAGGTCGCTTTCAGACATATGCCGCTTCCATTGGAACTCGAAAAGGCATCGCCTACGTCGATCATTATTCTTACACGGCACAAGCTTACAACAAGTTGGGACAGGGAATTGTGTCGACCTATTATCCGATAGATCACCTGCACACATCACCCGTAAGTTCGACTTTGAAACGATTCTCAATCATGATTAACGGAATGTAACAAGGCTGGAGCATTAGTGGTAGCTGAGGCTTTCGTCCGAGGACTACTTTGCGGAACAAGTGCGTTAAAAGCCAGAGTCAATTCCGCTGGACAGGCTGTTCCGAGTAAGCATTTATTCTCTGAGTCTCGTGGCGTTGAAACTCATTCTTTTCACAGACGGTTGTCTGTAACGCCGAGAAGAATACATATGTAACATGGTCTTAAATATTCTGTTCTATTTTGCGCGAAAGCTGCCGTTTCGAGCCGATAAACTTATTTCGAGTGGTTCATGCTGCGCGAGACCGTGTGCATGGTTACCTTTGCGTCAGATGGTATCTTCACCTTGTTGCGGACCGGTAGTACCTCGAAAAGTTTGAGGATCACAAGCACAGAACGATCACGCGTCGTCATCCGGGTGCCCTGGATTGGTTCTGCTTTCAGCCGCGAGCCGATGTTTTCCCAAAGCAATTCACCATAAAATCCATCGAACGAAACTCGAGAATCTTGACCATTATGATCTCCGTACGTACGACTCTGACTTTCCTGCTCAGCGCTCTTCCAGCCCTGAGTCAAACTGTCTACCTTGCAGGTTAGTCTGAGTTTAGACAGAGTCTTTATGCTGATTTAGACCTGTAGGTGACTCTACCATGGCAAAAGGGGGCGGAGGTTCAGGGACCGACGGGTGGGGCCAATATCTCGCTCAATATCTGACCCTTCCAGTCGTCAACTCGGCGATTGCCGGAAGAAGTGCCCGAAGCTACACCGACGAAGGAAGGTTTGCCACCCTCATCTCCACCGTGAAAAGCGGTGACTTTGTGGTTATTGAATTCGGTCACAACGATGTAAGAATAGCTCGGCGGTTCAAAATGAAATCAGCGAACTCATCTCGTCTCAAGGGACTCTCCGGTGCTGTGGACAATGGCAGGGAGGACGCATTCGGTACGTTCAACTCAAAAAGTTCCTTTCAATGATGAAATAGTCCTGAAACATCCTTTCAAACAGGCGATGATGTCTCTGTCACTTCCACAGTGACTGAAGCGGATGGGACCACAGAAGTCATCCACACCTTCAACTTTTATATCCAAAACGCAGTCAATTCACTCAAAGCGAAAGGTGTGCACCGACTTCCACAAAATGGCGTCTGTAGCTGATTTTTTATGTGTCTAGGTGCCAATGTAATCGTATCTTCTCAAACACCTGACAATATCTGGACCGGAAACGCCATTGGTGCTGCTCCGCGTTTCCAGCTATATGCTTCGGAAGCTGCTAGTCGTACTGCGGTCTCTTATGTCGACCATTACGCGTGAGTGTCATTCTGCCTCTTGAAATGATCATCCAAGGCTGAAGATCATACAGATATGTGGCGCAGGCCTACGACAAAATCGGAGAGACGACTGTCAATACGTTCTATCCCATCGATCACACTCACACTTCGGTGAATTCGCACTCTCCAGTCGCTTTTGAAAATATTAACAGAACGAACAGGTCACAGGCGCCAATATTGTAGCGCAGGCTTTTGTCCGAGGACTACTTTGTGGAAACAGCACTTTGAAATCTAGGATCAATTCCGCTGGACAGGCTGTTCCGAGTAAGCATCCATCCATCTGCCAGTGAATCTTGTGGCGTTGAAACTCATTCTTTTCACAGACGGTTGTCTGTAATACTGAGAAGATGTATATGTAACAATCCTGAATTTTTCATTTGCGTTGATTTATTATTTCTCAAGTTTTTTGGGTTAATATGATTTCCCAGCGAAACCCGAGCAGAACAATAGCTAAGTATGACATGCAAATCCAAATCGGGGACGTGTTCATCACGTGGTGGGAACATTAAGTCGATTCTCCGAGTCCCGACGCCTATGTCCAGTATTCCAGGAATAGATTTCTTTCCATTGGCCGAGTCCTGAGCCAGTAAGCGTAGCAAATAAAAGAGCAAAACCGACAAATTAGCTTGAGGTTCGCCAGTTATTTACCACCTCAAGTTGGCCTGGCGATAAGTACTTTAAGTATAAAACTAGCCGGTTTGGCTTTTTTCGTAATGTAGATCGTGGAGAGCCTGCCTGTATATGAGTGTCCTGTGGGCTGTATCTACTGGGCCTTAAGCTGGCTTGCTACCGTAAACATGCAGACCCTCTGGGCTTGTCCTGTTGTTCGCTAATGACGAGCACGGACAATGACCAGTCTTCTCCGAGTAGGATAGGTAGCTGGATTGGCCCGAAAGCTTTCAACCGGGCTCGTTCCTCTGGGGTAAAATGATCCCATAGTTGCAGGAGTTTCACCTTGGGTTCGTCTCTATCGGCTTGGATCTTTTTCGTTTGTTCTCTGGCGCAAGCACCGAAAGATGTGCGCGATGAAAACTGGGGACGTTCAAGACATTGGTCTGGATTTGAAGTTTTCCGTTGATGACAGGTTTAAGAAACAAGACGATGATGAGCTCGCGAACAGAATCGACAATGGCAATGAACCTACATTGGTGTGCGATATGTATGTCATGGCTTGAGACCAAGACACAATGGTGGACTTGATTTGTTTGAAACATGATAAGAGTGGATGTTCGAAAATGAGATGATGGTGGAAGATGCCCAAGGAGAATGGGAAACTGAATCGAAATCCAAGGGATTTTATAGCCTTGGCTAGCCCTCTTCAGGGGGTCCGCTCGAAAAAGGGGGTGGTCGGACCAGGAGGTACTACTGCAGAGTGATGGGCATCGGGTGGCGCTTGGGAGCTGAGGTTCGAGAGCGACTTTCGTTCTATTTTCGTACTTGCTCTGTGTCCGACGTCAGAGATGGGTGAATAAGGCAAGAAACTACTTCCTGTTACTGCTGCTTCCTCTAGAGCATTTGCATTCCGTCACCAAGTTTGCATTGGGCTTGACTTGAAATAAACTGGGTTTTTTGCGAAGAGAGAACTGGATCAAGGTTTATGGGATCAAGGACAGGACTTCAGCTGAGGTTGAATTTCAGCACCTATGTCATGCAAGCCCAAATCCGGGACGTGTTCGCCACGTGCTGAGAATATCGAGTCAATTCTCCGAGTCCCGACCGTTGCCTCGTTTGGCTGTTGTCTTCACCTGCTCTGGTCCTCGAAATTGACTCCGAGGCGTCTCTCGCTCACTAATTCCCGATATGCTTGGGTCATGGCTAAACGACAGCGCTGAGAAGCTCAAGCTCTTCCAGGAACCAGCTCCAGTAACACCACCTCGAGAGGCCTCTGGCATTGCATTGGCGAATGCTCTCTCGACACCTCATGACGCAGTCCTCGAGCAATTCAACCATGAATTGCCAGAAGGAGGAGATCCTGATAAAGCTCCCCGGCCGCGTCTCGTCTTCCACGGCGTCATCAACAGACCCAAGGCGACAGACTATATAAAAGACCCTTTTGATGGTTCTAACATGGGCACATTAATCAAGCCTGACCCTATGGCGCATCCCGAAGCCCATATCACTCCCACTCCAGCTGCGGAAAAGAATGAGGAGCTGTGGAAATCTCTGGCCAGCGTGTTGGATCTCCAGAGTCAAATAGCGAATATGCATGCAAATATGGAAGGGATTGGAAGCAGGACAGGTGACAATGCAAAAGGAAAACTAAAGGCCAAAGCTCCTGCCAGGAGATTATGGAATCAGTCGGAAATTGGTGGAGAGGAGGATGAAGGCGTCGATGTCAAGGAGTTTGGTGAAGAGGAAAAGCAGAACCGAGAAAGAGAAGAAGAATTCGCCAGGCTTGCCGACCAGTTTGAAGGAAGAAAAGAAGGGATCCAGGACATAATGTTCAAGGTAATTTCTTATCTCAGCTCTTTGATCATCTCTGAACATTACACAGCTCGACGGCCTTTCCAAGGCTCTGACTGAATTTCACTCGCTCAAAGCACCAAAGATTGAATTCTCTTCGTTCTCAAGGCGCAGCTCCATGCCCGTCACATCTTCAGACATATCACCTGCAAACAGCTCTCTCGATATGGATCGACATCTGACAGGGTTCAATTCTTATCCCAGTCCCTCGTCACCGATTTTGATCGTGAATACTGACGACCCAGGCAGGCAGCCCTTCGCCATGGACAGCCCAACGCCAATGTCGAGCTGAACTATAGATTTCCAGTCCTTATTTTGGCCATCTCCGTGTCGCATCCCTGGTCCTGTTCCATTCAAACGGGGACTCATGTCGCGGAAAGAGATCGCGGTTTTTGGATCCAAGATGACGTGGAGCGACTTTAGCCAGATAAGATTACAGTGGCGTCGAACGGGAGGAAACCACGAGGAAGGGTACCAGAATATAGTGGATTTTTCTGCAACTCTTTGCCAGTGACGTTGGCCAAGTTTAAGGTGGGTCATCGTCATCCAGGATCTGACGACACTTGAATTGTAATGCATTTCCTTCTCTGTATGCCAGTAGCCAGACTGTTATATCGCAGAAGATGAACTTTGAGCGTAAACTTTGAGTAAACTGCAGGTACGGGAGCTGAAGTGAGTGAACTTGAGAAAAATTGCATACTAGATCGACACGTGCTACGCGTATCCAGATCCGGAACTTTTTAGGCGCGAGCTCTTTTTGAATCGTATCTCCAACCTGAAGCGTGTTCGCCGCAAGGCAACGATATTCCTGCTGGCACCATCATCGAACACGACGAGAACGGCATTTCTGCAGCCAGCACTGCGCTTTCAGCCTATATAATCCACCGCCAGAGTCAGCAACATCTTACTAGAATTCCTCCACCATGGCATCCCAAAAGTTGCTCGGACTTCCTTCAATAACCCCAGAACTCAAGTCCATTTCGCCTTATTTACAACGGGCAGACGAACTCAGGCAGAAGGAGCCCATCATTGCTTATTGGAGTGCGTCGTTCGACCTTTTTGAACAGAATAAAAGCTCATCCAATTCAAGGTGCATACCATGCTGCTCAAGTGGGAATATCCATCAAAGCCAAAGATACACCCTCGCGGACTTTCTTGTTTGAGCTACTGGGAACCCTTGAGGCCATGAAGACCGCAATCGGCCCCAACGATGCTTTAGATATAGAGGTAGCAAGCTCGGCTTATGTTGAAAACTTTGCCCTTCGTGTATTTGCAGCCGCAGATAATGAAGACAGGAAAGGAATAGCTACCCGGTAAGATCCTTCTTTTATATACTACCCTCGATTGACTGGTGTCCAGTTCCACCGCCAAGAAATTTCTGGCAGCGGCAAACTTCATGGAGGTGTTGAAAGTGTTTCCCCAGTCAGACGTGGCTGAATCGGTCAGTCTTGTTTCTTCATTCCGGTCTGCTTAACTGATTCTTCTCGTCAGAATGGGGAAAAGATTCGATATGCAAAATGGAAAGCTGCAGACATATCCAAAGCTTTCCGGGAAGGGCGACAACCAGTGCCAGGCCCGCCTGGTGGGCTTGGAGAAGACGAGCTGCTTGCCCTAGCACCTTCTACCAATTCGGAAGTCACGCTTGCTGGGACGGCGTCCAACAAGACTAGCCCAACCAGAACATCGGCTCCAGGTTATCATCAATCTCTCCAATCGGAGTCACCATCCACTCCTTCCAGACCGCCTCCCTTGGACCCGTCTTCTCTAGGACCGGCATGGGGCGGACAAGGCGAATTGACCCCCAGTGGTTGGAGTAATGTTGCGACTCCAGGTGCTGCTAGTCCTGGTCTCAATTCTGCTACCACGAGATCCGGCCCAGAATCGCCAACACCAGGCAAACATCGGAAGAAGACGAGGAGTGGTAGTGGAAGCAGTTCTGGCAGTACCGCTAGTATCATTCGAGGTAGCAGCCCCAGTTCAACAGGCAGCAAGAAATCGGTCCATTTCACTCCTTCGACGGCTGGCTCGATGCCATCTTCGCCAACAGCTGACGCGCAAATCAATTACGGGTCAAATCGAGACTTTATCCCACCTCCTCCAGTGATGCAGACCCATGAATATCACGGAGAACATTTACACCCTTCTGCACCGCCTCATGTAATGCAAAACCATGAACATCATGGCGAGCATCTACATCCTTCTGCACCGCCTTTGTCCAATGTCTACGCTCAACCTTCTGCGCCTCACGTTAGTTATTCACCACAGCAGATTTATGCTGCACCGGAACCAGTTTTAGAGCTGACACCAGCAATAATCGCGAAAGCTCAGAAGCATTGTCGGTTCGCGATTAGCTCGCTAGACTACGAAGACGCGGAACAAGCTAAGAAAGAGCTTAGGGCGGCGCTGAAAGCTCTGGGAGGTTGAATGTAAAATCTTTGCTCTGTATTGCTGATGTCTCTATTTCTACTTCCAACATGCATTGTAAACTACTTAGGAAATACTATTATTAATTATCATATCTACAAAGGTCCACCGGAAGCCTGGACTCGCTGCTCCAGCTGCCGAATCCTGTCCTTCACCGAATTTGTCCCAGTATTTCCACCAAGTCCAAGGTCTTTAATGAAAGGCGCTGTCTCATTGCAGGTCGATTTGGCGCGTGTTCGAGGTAGAATGTCTTCGACTGATCGCGGTCCAGCCATTGATTGTGCTCGAGGCCTTCCACTGGGGTATTGGTTGGGTGAAGAATCGAAATTGGTCGAAGAAATGGATGGAACTGGCAAGACCCGTGAGCCTGAAAGCTTCGATAGATGTTCCACGCTGTCAACAGTGGTCTGGGATTCAAGAGAGGTTTGGCTAGATTTGGGATCAAAGTCAAAGGATGGTGTTGAAGAGGAACTCGAGTCTCTGTGGATGATTGAAGAGCGAAGGGGCGAATCAGGTTCAACCTGGTCGGGAATGTGTTCTCTTGGACGGAAGTAAGAGCCGCGAGTCGGTAATAGTGCGATATCATCTACGGAATCTGAAGGCAGCAAGGTCTCCTCGTCTCGTCCATGAGATAGTCTCCCCTGTTCTCCTGCTACCTGTAGCTTCTCCTGAACTCGCTGCGCAAAGGTTGAAGGTCCTTTGAAGTGTGACGTCGAAGGTAAATCAGGCTTTGGGGTGGCACTCGGGATATCTTCAGGCTTTAGAGTGACACTAGGGATATCGTCGACGATCGAGGTTGGTTCAGGGTGTAGTTCTAGATCGCAAAGCTCGTCCGACACTGGATCATGATAATACAAGTCTGCAAACCGACCGGCATATTGTCCGTACTTTGTGTCGATCATGGCGGACGTGATAGCATGCTGAACTACTTCGTCTGTATCTTCGTTGATAGAAAGGTTTCCAAGTTGACCAGTGACTTCGAACTCTGGTTGACCTTCGCCACCGTCGTTGGTGTTTTCCACAGATTCTCCTTCAACTTCTTCCGTAGGATATTCATCGTCTGATTCCGAAAGCGATTCTAGACGGCGTCCACTGCGACTTGTTCCGAATATATCAGAAATATCTGGGCGTGAGTTGCGATGTCTGGGATCAGCGGAAATGATTGGTACTGCAGGTGAAGGAAGAGGATTGCTGGGTGGGGGGTCGAGAGACAGAAAATTGATGATCTTTATTGGGAGTGCAACTTCAACATCCGGTGTCAAAGTTCCTGCACTTATCGAAACTCGAATATTGTACTCAACTTCGAGTAAACGGGATCGGGTTACAGACAAAGCATCTGACTAATAAATAATCAGCAACAAGGATATAATAATGCAGATCTGAGCTTACTGGAAGAAGAATTGAATGAGCGAAATCCATGGCGTGACCTGGAGCTATTCCCTGGAACCAGCCTTTGGCGCTCGCATGCCCTCGAGCACCACACTGAGCCATCTCAAGGGTAGTTTCGGCGACCTGCTTCTGGCTCGTGGATGTCTGACAATCATCAGGATCATGCTCTACGCCTGAATCGAGTTTCGGTTGGGAATACGGTTTGAAAGTGACGGTTGAGCGAAACAGTGTTAGCGTGAGGCTCTTGAGGGTCTTCTTGGAGCTGTTTTTGACATGGATTGCAACATAGCATTGTTGACCGGCGACCCAGTAAAGTCGGTGCAGTGTCGCTGTGAGGGATACTTGGCCAGAGCCACCCATGAACAAGCTCTTAGATGTTGTAGCTTGGAAGGGAGTCGGAGCTGGTGCAAGGATTATCGAGGGATTCAGCCGCGGCCAGATTTCACAATCGCGATAAAAATGGGCAATAGATCTCATCCCGAGTTGCGGCTCTTGAACCTTGACTGATCTGATGAGGAGGTTGACTTGATTCTAAACAGTCAAGAAAGAATCACTCACACCATAACGATGTATCTGACTGCTGCGCCAGAATAAGAAGGAAAGACTCCTTTGGAACTATCGCCTTCGACTGGAAGAAACATGGCTGTGGGAGTCGTCAGTTCGTAGTGAGAGCATGGCTTTTCAAGTACCGAATGGTAGAGCATGGATTCCTTCATGAACGAATGCAAATCCTTCAGCATCTGGAAGTCCAGAAAGCATTTGATCTGATGTAGTCGTAACTTCAGACAGCGCGGCGGAGCACTGGTAGAACATGTGGCGATGGCTCTCGTTGATGCATTCGAATCCAATGACCCGTACCTTTCCTCCAGCAAGCTTCACGGCTGCCTCTTTCTTCGAGCGTTTCCGAACACGAATCTTTACATGACCACCCAGATATCCTCCTTGAACGCAACTGTTGCTTTGCAGCGAGATGTCAACTTCTACGCGAGCTCTTGGTTTTGCTTGTTCCAGCGAGGTTTCTGCCGAAGAAAGTTGGCCTGGAGGTAACAGAATAGCAGCGCCAGCTTTAAGGCGAGAATTGGCGTTTCCGAGTATAGATTTGAGTTCTGCGACATTTCTGGCTGGAGAAGCTCCGACGGTAAGAAGTGTTCCGTGACGAGATAGGGTGGGATTTACAGGTGTGCGAGAGGATGAAGAAGTTGGCAAAGGCGACATGGCGGCCATAACAATTCTCTGTCCTTCTCTAAAACCGGAGCCATGACCAGTATTGTCCAATTCCACCATAGAAAGCCCAAGCTCTGCCTGTGTGAGACCGCGCATTGAGGAATGAGACCTCAGCGAAGCGATGGGATTGCAGTCGGGGCCCAAATCTAAGCATAGGCCGCTGGAAGCAATGCTGGAGATGGACATGGCGAAGACTTGGCAACTTCTTGGTCATGTGAGTAACCGACCTTGACTTGTCGATCTTCGGCGTTGGTCAAGTCTGTTGCATATCTTACATCGAAGCCGCTTCTATAAGAAAACTCATATCGCGCCTCTCTGTCTTGTGAAGCCATAACACTTCCAATTTCCCGCGATACCTTGCGCTCGCCCTCAGGCAGCCTGACACCCTGTGCCATTTCTCAGCCAACAAATCCTTTTTCTTCAAGTTTTGCAAGAGCCAGACAAACCGTCATTGAGTTATTTTCCCGAATACGAACTTACGAAGTTCCGACAATGCCGCTAGGACCTGGATTGAACGCCTTTGGATCACCTCTAGGGAACACGACAGCAAGGGGACAGCAATTTGCCAGCAATTTCATTAAGTCTAACCAGCTCTCAAATATCTGCATTTGACGATGTTCCACGACCAAGGGCGGGGCCGCCACGTTGAAAACACCGCCTTTGCGCCTGGTGCGTGGCCGACACATTGTCCACGTAGCGTATCGATCCGAGTCAGACCCTCGGAAAGGTGACTGGAATCATGCAATGCTGCCTCTGGTTAAATAGCTTGCTATTCCTTCCTATTGAGATTGTGTTCCTCTTCGATCTCAGACAACATGGGCCTTACTTTCAGTGCCCTTTTTTCCAACCTTTTGGGCAACAAAGAAATGCGTAAGTCTATTCGAGTAAATATGAATATCCTCTGCTGATTCGACGTATAGGTATCCTGATGGTACCTCGAGCTTTGAATCTTGATTCAGTACTCACTGTTTCAATAGGTTGGACTTGACGGTGCTGGAAAAACAACGATTCTCTATAAGCTGAAACTTGGAGAGACGGTGACCACGATCCCGACAATTGGCACATTCTTGTCGACGTTCAAGCGCGTTGTGGCTGACTTTGTCATCAGGATTCAATGTGGAAACCGTAGAATATCGGAACATCTCCTTCACAGTGTGGGATGTTGGAGGCCAAGACAGGATTCGGGCTCTGTGGAGACATTGTAAGTATCCTTCGTTCACTTGTCTGAATCAGTCTGATATCTTGCAGACTACCAAAACACTCAAGGTGTGATCTTTGTCGTGGATTCATCAGACAGGGATAGGGTCCAAGATGCTCGTGAAGAAATCCAGAAGATGCTCGCTCAAGACGAACTGACAGATGCGCAATTGCTGGTCTTTGCAAACAAGCAAGATCTCCCGAATTCAATGAGTGCATCTGAGCTCACAGATAAGCTCGGTCTTCATGCTTTGCGCTCGAAAAATTGGTACATTCAGGTATGTTTCATTTTTGGTGCACATTTCTTGTTCTTGTTCTAATCGATGCTCATAGGCTGCCTGTGCTTCTACCGGCGATGGTTTATACGAAGGACTGGAATGGCTGGCTAATAATATGAAACGCCGACATGGATAGATGTAGCCCTTTTTTTAATCTTAAGAAATGTTGTCTCGATGGATCTTTGTAGCGTCTTTGAAATTCTTGTACAATTTCCACTTGATTTTCCGCCCAAGAAGCCGCCAAGATGAAGCATCATCGCGGGCCATTTTCACGGCCGCGGGCCGCTGTGGCTGTGATTCAAGGAGACTTAGTCCAGTAATAAGCGCCGTGTGGGAAAAGTCGCTGGCGGCCGCCGCCTCGACAGCTCAACTCAGCGAACTCCACTGGAAGCCTGGGCATTACGCAAACATCCACTGGATTCCACTGGAAGTTCAGTGAAGCTCTGCTCAGGTCACTTCCACCTACTTTAATATTGACGTCCGCTCGAGTTCAGCGGAAGTCCCAGCAGATTCGCCTCCACTGGAGGTCAGTGTCTAGGATCGTGAAGGCCACTGGAGTTCAATGAGATTTATTGAAGATATAAGAAGTAAAATGAGCATCAGAAACTGGAGATATATGTCTGATTTCGCTCGAAACTACTTGGTGACCAAACATGTACATACGCTTACGTAATTGATATGGACGATTAAGGCTGTGCTAGGTCAACGCCGCCGAAAATTGAAAAGATGCGCAATTGAAAAAGACGTTGGAAACAATGTCAATTTTTTTCTGAGCGTGACAGCCGATTATCTCAAACAACCGCCGATTTTCAGCACTTGGGACCAAATATGCATTTTTCGACCACCCGTCTTTTTTTTGATTTCCGGCACCCCTTGCCTCCACCGCGGGCCGGCTGCTCCGACTTACCCTTAACCATGTCTGACAAAATTGCTCGAACTCATACGCATACTTCCAACCGTGCAAAAGCCAAAGATCCAGCGGAGCGTAAAGTTGTATTCAAAAGCGTTATCGACAACCCTTTTCGAATTCGATGGTGCGCTATTTTATTCCTTTGACGACTGGAAAATGCTGAATCGAATCAGGCCCTCTGTTCCAGTCAATGTTCAGAATCTGGTATTGGCTCAGTTATCTTTGATGCTCGAGGGGCTCTCTGAATACCATCGAATACACGGAGAGGCCAATAGAAAGCGGAAAAGAGCGCTCAAGCAAGGAGCAGCCAGAAAGAAAAGTCGGTTGGAACCTACCGACAGCGAAGCCGTTTCTCTACCTACCGAGACACCGGCTGAGACAGAGGAAGCGTCGGTGGAGGAATCTCCTATGGTCCCATCCATATTCTCGCATCTGGTGATGGGCATTAACGAAGTAACGAAACGGCTGGAAGGTCAGGTTCAGTCATGTCGGGAACGAATCAAGGCCACCGATGCAGAGCCTGAACCTTTGCTGGTCCGTCCTTGTTCACTTAAGACAGTCTTTGTCTGTCGCGCAGACGTCGATCCCCCGATTCTCATCGACCATCTACCCCAGCTGGTTGCAGCTGTGAACTCGACAGGCACCGCTGAAACAGTTATCCTTGTCCCTCTCCCCAAAGGAGCAGAATCAACGCTTTCAGAGCTTCTGGGAATACGACGAATAGCGACATTTGGACTGGATGTGAGCTCGAGACCTCTATTTCCTTCTCCATCTAACATAGTTTAGTCCGATACACCTGGTCTTCCGGCATTGCTTTCGCTTGTAGAGTCATTGCCCCTGCTCTCAGCGCAATGGCTATCCACTTTACCTCAGACAGAATTCATCCCAACACATATCAAACAGCTCAAGACGTCAGCACCAAAGGATATGAAGGCAGCGAAGGAGCAGAAAAAAGCAGCCAAGGCTGAAAGCAAGGCTTCTGCTAAAGAGAAACAGAAAGTAAAGCCAAAGCCTGTTGTAGTAGCTAGCGCGACTTGATAGCTTTGCATGTGACGAGGCTACCTTACCTCTAACCAGAATGCGTTAGCTTGCGAAGGCTCGAAATGTTTATTGCCATCATCGGAACGCGCTGCTCTGGTAAACGGACAATCCATGACTTTCTTGTAGACTGCAAAGATTTCACTCCAGTCCAGCTATTTAGCGGCCACAAATCTACCGCAGAGGACCTGGCTCGACAGTCATCCGAGCTCGAGGTGATTATATCTCGACTACTTGTTTGAAAAAGCTCACTTATTTCACATTGAAGACCTTTGAATCATACTCTTCGGCCTTCACTCAACCCCCCAAGATCGATGTGGCTTCCAAGCACATGTCTTTCCTTTCTCTGGAGAATGAGGCGACACCCTTGTCGTCTCCAGCGCCCTTCAAATCCCAGTCTCTCACCTTCAGTACCCCCGAGGAGCTTCTGGTCTTCATTACGAAGAACTGGAAAACCAACTTTGTAACACTAGATCTTCACACCAGAGATCTCGTCCAGGTCTTCATCAAGCGCCCTTATTTCATGCTGCTCAGTGTTGATGGTCCACTCCTAGAGAGATATCGACGGTCCACGAGGTGAGAATGGTTCGTTATTTTTAGATTTCTCACTGAAAAACATGATTATTAGATTCAGCACTTTGGAGGAGTTTGTGTTCGCGGATGACCAAATCGTCTTCAACAGTCCTTCGTCGCTGGAAGCCATGCGCGACCTTGTGGATATCCGCATTATCAATGATTTCAGAAACATCCCTTCCTTCCATGAGCGTCTTGAAGAGACCAACCTGCTCGATCCACTTCATCTTCGTCCCGACTGGGATGGCTACTTCATGGTACGTCCTGGTCATTTCCAGTCGAAGTCTCCTACAATTGATCCTCAGACGCTGGCTTCTTTGGCTTCTCGTCGTTCAAACTGCATGAAAAGACGCGTCGGCGCGATTCTAGTTCGAGAAAATCGGATCGTTGCAACCGGGTAGGTAAGCTTGCTGCTCTTTCGCCTTTGGATTGCTCACATTGTTTTCGCAGGTATAATGGGACGCCACGTTCTGTAACAAACTGCAATGAAGGTGGCTGTGCGATCTGCAACGCGACTGCTTCATTGCAGGATGGCGAAGAATGTGTGTGCTTACATGCTGAAGAAAATGCCTTGTTGGAAGCAGGTCGAGAAAGAGTCGGAGCCGGTGCTGTCCTTTATTGTAACACGTCAGTCAAGTCGATTCCACTCGACGTTTTCACTGAAGCACCCAACAGATGTCCTTGCTTAAAGTGCACCATAAAGATCATCCAAACGGGAGTCAAAGAGGTCGTCTACAATTTGGCGTATAAAGTGTGAGTTGTCTTGATGTCAAGTGGATGCAATTCTCACTGTTCTTGCAGAGACGCAGCATCCTCAAGACTATTCAGCGAAGCCGGAGTTCAGCTAAGAAGGTTTGATCCGAAGGCAAGACATTATCTCCCCAATGCTGTAGCCCAGGATGAGCTGGGCGTCTAAGATTCTCGATACATTTTGATTATATCCAATAACTATCTGTGTACTACCAGCGAAAGATCTGAAAGTGCTTATCCAAAGCTGGCCAGACCTGTTCCCGCTCACTGACAAGGTAAAGTCGCATGGCTTCGCGATACTCTGGGCTTGTAGAGCGGTAGAGTAACTCTGTTTCCTCTCTGATCTTCGTCTCAGACGCCTCGGTCTCCTCAACTGAAACGTCGGCGTTATAATCTCCTGCCCTTCTCGTATTCAATGTCGCAATGCCACCGGTTTCAAATTCCAGTGCCACAATAAGGTCCTTGAGACTGCGGAGGATATCTCTTCTCCCTGGTCCAAGGAGCCTCTCGACGCCGACTGACGTCCACCAACGCAGCATCCCTTGAAGTTCTTGTTGAGATGCTGGGAAAAGTGTATCTGGGAAATCCCAGTGCTTCCCTGGACGCTCGGGATTTTGAGCGTGATGAGGGAAGCCTTCGACGGCGATAGATGCGGCCTTGTTGTGTAAACTGTCGATGCCACTCATGAGAGAAATCATATCTCTGGGTCGAAGAAGTGATCTCTTTGCTGTACGAACACCATCGTCATGGTCATCTTCGTTAATTAAGGATGGTTGTTCCTCTGGGTCAGCGTCCGGGGAAAGACGAGAGAGGTGATAGAATGCCGCAGCAAGGAATGGAGGGTGGTGATAGGGAGCTAGGTGCTTGGTGTAACGCACAGCGAAATCAATGGCCTCGGCTGGATCTGGAAGGAGAGCATCCAGTGTAGGCAGTTCACCGTCATCCTCTGGTTCATTTGTCCTCTTTTCCTTAATGTCCAGAAACAATGGATGAATCTTCTGTTCGACCTGATCCCAGGAAGAAAGACTGTCGGCCCAGTCCCGCAATATGAATGGCATAAGGACCGAGAGCACATCAAACTCGACAGTGTATTTGTCTGCGATGTCCAGCACGCCAGATACAACTCCGATCGTTCGACGAGGCGCAATCTGGTCAAAATAACTGGTCAAGCTGTGGAATTATCAGTCAATTGGTCCCAGACAAGTGGAAATGCGTACTCGAGGTCGAAAATGATATGAAGGAAAACGGTGAAATGCTCCTCGTCGTCGGGCATCTCGATGAGTGGAAGGCCATCTTTTGTCTTTTCGGCTGCCGAGGGAGACGCGACGGTGAATAAATCGGCAAAGAAGGGAACACGAGCGATCAGAACTCGTTTATAAACGCGATGCTGGTAATTTGGCAGCTTGAAGGCCACGTCTGCATTGTCCAAAGCTAGCGACATCATGGTGGGCCACTGAGCGTCAGTGGTTCACGTGTCTGATGCGCAGTTGCCAGTATGTATTAGATCTCTGATCATGTCGGGCCGCAGCTCAATGACTTTGTTGTCTTCCTATCTTGGTATGTTACATGTAGTGAAGTACATTCTATTAGACATCTAGTATTTTCATCACGACTGTTACATTTTCCGTTATATCCCATTTTGATTCTCGCAAAAATTTCATCGCAGGAGACACATCCCCCATTGTGGCATGCAATGCGAGCCAAACGGCGTCGGCATTGTTCCTTCCGACAGCAACATAAAGGTCTCTTGCGCATTGTTGGAGCTCTTCATGTGCATGAACATGTAGAAACCTCCGAAACGACAGAATAACCTGCCAGACTGACGAATCCTGCGTTTCAACTCCTTTTGCCGCCGCCGTCATGGTTCGAATGAGACTTCGATAAAGCCGATGTGAATGCGTATAAGCAGATTCGGTCCCAACGGCACCGCGACCTCGTCTTGCAAGAGCGCTCGTGGCGTCTGCAGCATCCAACTGTTCGAGCATTTTGTGAAATCGTGGCCAAACGTCGTCCCAGATCCTTCGATACATGTAGTCGCCCATCCGAACGGAAAGGGCTTCAATCAAAGCAGCAGTAGCACTGACTACAAATGATTCACGGTCCGATAGTCGATTGAGCAAGAAGGGCCATGCTGAATGTATAGCAGGCATGAGGGAAGATTCGTGAAGGACAGAAACTGCCGAAGCCAGTAGAGTCAATATTCGAGCACGGATGACTGGCGAACCATGCGTCAGGAAGAACATTGAACGAGCCACGATTTGCTTGGTCAAAGATTGAGATGCAGTTGGAACTGGATCATCAGCTTCTGGTTTCTCCTCATCAGCCATCGCGTCAGCTTCTTTCCCTTTTGATCCCCATGCCTCTCTGGGAGCAGAACCGTAGTCGACCTCTTCCTCTTCAGGTACACACTGCGAATCATCCTTGGTCCTGAACCATTCTACCAAGTCTTCAAACTTTTTGTTGTCGGCTTGGCGCTGGCTGAGCACTGGTGTCGAGGTCTCGTCTGTACGAGCCGCTGCTTCTTCAACTTCTATGACCTTGATCACCTCTCCCAATACTTCAACGAGACCTTCAACGACAATCTCGTAGCCGTGAAACTCGTCCAGTCTGTCAAAACACTCTTCGACCACATCCGCTGCTCGCTCGACGACATCATTCCCGATAATGTGAATCATGACAACCAAAACCTTCGTCGCGTCAACATCGAGCCAGCGTCGAGAGAGGCGTCGTGATACTGCATCCAATGCATAATCAAAGTTGGACATGAGCAAGTTGGCTGGCGAAGCATACGATGTACTAATTGTCACAAAGTCCAAAGTAGCCAATGCTGTCGCTGAAAGATGGGAAACTGGAGAGACAAGCGAATGAAGTATCGGATAAAGGGTGTAGAGGAATGAGGTAGTAAAGCGAGACTGTAGAATCCCAGAGGCGACTGCTAGGATTTGGAGCGAAAGACTTCTGTGGATTATAGGCTGTGAGATGGCCCGCTTTTCCTTCAAAGGGTTGGAATGACCGATATGCAGGGTTTCGTGGAGCTTGTCCAGCCCTTTGACGACCGAGACTTCTAGTGAAGCCTCTTGCTCGGGAACTTCGGGCTGAGGTTGTTGAGCAGTATCGGCGATATCATCCCAAAGTTGAGCTGTACTTCGAGATAATTCCCGTGTAAACTTTTCCAACCGTTTGCTCCGAGGATAGCTCAACGCGTCAACATCGGTCGGCGAAAAGAGTGAGACCCTTGCTGAGCCTTGAAGAAGCTGACATGCACACCAAAGCGCTGCGACAGCTCTGGCACCGGTACCACTATGACCTACAGCTACGAACCACTCGACTGCTGGAAGACATGCATCACCTGTAGCCATTCCAAGAGACTGGAACATCCGAACCAAGGCATCATAGGTGCTTCTTGTTGAGACATTTCTGAGGGAAAGTTCCGGAAAAAAGACGGACTGAGGCGCTGAAGGATCCCGTTCAAGCATCAACTGCGCACTGGAGGTACGCGTCACGGATACAGGCGGGTCCAGGAAGGGTAGCACTGAAAGTAGGCTGTATCCCCACTTTTCGATGCCGCCTGCAGGTCCAAGAAGTTTACCGATTTCGATGGAAATGATCTGGACATTTCCTTCGGTCGCGATATGGCACACCGCTTCTATGAGACCTGCAACATGTTCAACTTTGGCGTCTGCTTGAGATGAGAGGAATCTAGGTAATGCTGCTAGATTGTCGCGGATGAGATGCATGAGGGTTTGCATCAGGAATGACTGTAATGAGGTCTTTGGTGATAGAAGGGAAAGGAGCGATGCGCGAGCAGCGGTGGAAACAGTGGGATATTCCGAAACGGATAATGACAGCAGAAATGACATCAAAAGTGCTTGCGACTGTGGAAGAGTCGAGATTGTCGCAGAGAGAATCGTTAATGAAAACTTGGTCAGTGCAAGAAGCGCAGAGGATGTCGGATGCTTGACAAGAGGTGTGAGAGCATTTAAAGCTATGTGAAGCTGTGACGCGGTTCCAAGAAGCCACGAAGGCGTCCGTGAAGTGGCATATGGTCGATCTTCCTCAGGTGTCGGTGGCACCTCCGGTATCTCTGCAAACTCCTCCAAATCTTCGACTACTCGTACAGCACCATCTCTCCGACAGACTTCGTCTCCAATAGACTTGACAATGACCGTCTGCATGACACTCAAACTTTTCTCCACAATGTCACCGTTGGACCACCCTTTCGCGGATTTCTCTCCCAATGCCAGCTTGCTCATTGTGCTGACGACACCAGGCAAAACCGAAGGAATGATGTGGTCGGGAAGATAATCGGAAACAAGAAGGTCGAGGTCTTCTAGGGAGACCCGCTGCAATGATATTCGATGTGAATCCGTCAAGAGCAGAAGGGAATTGAGCGTCTGGCCCAGGATTGGGACGAAAGCCGTCGACCTCGCATGTTGTTGAAACTCTTCCAGCCTCGATTCAGCGTATTTAGAACGCGAAAGGTCCTTGTCTCTGTGCCGCAAAAGAATCCATAGACAACTCGCGGCTGCTTCTCTTGTTTCATCGTCGCGCTGTTTTCCTTTTCCTTTTCCCTCGATGCCACCAATGATGCTGCCACAGAGCATGAAGATTTGCTCCCATACAGCTACTTCAAAGGTCCACCACCAGTCTTCGCAGAGCAAACCCAGAATCACAAAGATCTTTTCAAAGATCTGGTCCGGAATCGCAGAGGAAGGATTCCGTCTGAGAATGGCAGATACCGGGAAAAATATATAGGAAATCTCCGAGGTATCGAAAGCTTTTCCTGATGATTGAATGTCGCGTAGTTGTTGGATGAGCTGAGATAGCAACTTGGAGGTATTGGGAACCGAAGATGGCGTCAAAAGCGACGATGCAAGTAATGGGACACATATTTCCTTGAGCTTGACGCGATATGAGTGACATGAGCTTGAATACGAAAACAGTAATACCTTGCCAAAATGTTCAGTCATGGCGTTGAAATGGACGCGAAATCCTTTGTTGCACGTGCCTTTCGACGCTATTGATAAGTCAAGTCGCAACGATGAGAAATCCATCTCAGACCTCTCAGACCAGAACGTCACTGTGGGTCGCGGTCATCGTTGTATTTGCTTCCTTCCTCATCGTCATGCTAGGTCGCCTTCGAGCCCTTCTCTTCCAGAATACAAAATTCGATCCAACTGATTTTCGAGCTCCAATGTCCTCCACCAGTGGTACTTGACCCAACCATCTTTATTCCTCTCTACGATATCTGACTCCATTTTAAGATACCGCTTCTCAAATTGCGACCTTTGCAGCTGGCTGTTTCTGGGGAGTGGAACATATTTTCCTCAAACACTATCCAGTCAAGGACAACAAGGGGATTCTACGAACTACCGTTGGATATACGGGTACGGATTGCCCTTAATTTTTCTATACGACACCTTGCTGACGTTCAACAGGTGGCAAGGAGACTTCTACCAATCCAGATTACAGAACTGTCTGCTCTGGAGCTACAGACCATGCAGAAGCTCTTCGCATCGAGTTTGACCCAGCCATCGTCTCATACGATGAGCTTGTAGGTAGGTCCGAATTATTATCCTCATTAGTCCCGCTCTCAAGCTGAATAGAGTTCTTCTATCGCACTCACGAGCCTACGACGGTTAACAGACAGGGAAACGATGTTGGAACTCGTATGTCCAAGGATAATTTGCCATAATTCCACCTCACCTTTTTGCAGAATATCGTTCAGCCATTTTTACGAATTCCGAGGAGCAGAAGACCATTGCAGAACGAGTCACGGCAGAGATTCAGGCGAAGCACTTTACACCCAAAGGCTTGAAGATTGTCACGGAGATTGTTGAGGCTGGGAAATGGTACGACGCCGAGGAATACCACCAGCTCTACGTTCGTGTTCCTCGACGAGCCTTCCAGACGCCTCTTGACTAACTCTTTCCTCAGCTTTTCAAGAATCCCAGTGGATATCAGTGCCCTACCCATCGTCTCCAATGGTAAACGTTCTGCATTCGAATATAGTCTTTATCTGTAAAATAATATGCAGGAAAAGCCAATGAATTATGATAAGAAATACAACAGTCGTACGCGAATAAGCGTCGTTCCACAAACGAAAATATTGGACGCCGTCAGATAAACCTGCCCGCTCCTTTATTTACAAGGTATGGGCCGAACGGGCGTCGTCAACGACGACCACATCCTAGGATGGGTCGTGCTCAGAGACTGCACCAGGATTTTCATCATTGGCGATTTTTGATTGTGGAAGAATCGAAGAAAAAAAACCGAAGCCAGCGCCCTTTATAGGACCCGGGCTTTCCCACAGTCTGCGCACGGACCAAGTCCAAAAAGAATTCTGCAAATTGCTCCAAATCATAAACAAGTATTTAGATAATCCGGTTAAGCCAAGCGTCTCCAACATGGTCGTCCTCGGGAAATTCATTCTGCAGATCCGGAGATGGAAGAAATCTTCCCTGTAAGCCATCTGCAGTCTCAGAGGTCTGTACTCCGCGAAAATACATGGGCAACATGATATTTTCGCGGAGAAAACTGCGAGAATATCGCTGGGGACAGGTCAGTAGCTCTTTCAATGTTGTCTTCAGCAACATCTAAGGAGCTTCAGATCAAGGCATTGTACGTCGTGAATCCCACTCACATCGCTGTGTCCCATCAAGGGCAAAAACACTATAGAAGGGCTGATTCCTGCCTCGAGGAAGTTTGTCAACCGACATTGTTTCAATCCAGCTCTCTGTTGCGCGACAGTTCGCATCCCAGGACATAATACAACCTAAATAGTTGTGTAGTCGATGGCGAAATATCATTCCGACAAAGTATTGAATTGGTGGGTCTTGAACTGATCGCAAATTGATATTGGAAGCAAGCTGTATTTGGTCTTCGATGACCTTTGCACATAACAGACTCAATGTATCGTCTGTTAAAGCTGGAGAGAGACTTGTTGGTAGACATGTAGCGCAATCCAGAGGTTGCGCATGATTGACGAGAGCTTCTGCCAAACCGTGACCGGGTCGACGGTCAAGCAAAAGATGAAGGGAAAGTGTCAGGAAGGTCGTGGTACGGGTCAAGTCAGAAGGCAAGGCGCTGGTGTGTAAACTGGTCATCATGTTTCGTGCGCTTCGAAGGAGCATTTGTGCTGCATTGCTCGGTCTGATCCAGGTCAGCATGGCCTGAGGCGAGATATTATGTACAGCCAGCATCTGTGGAATATCGTGGCGAAGAGAAAGAACAGTCTTGGTCTGGCTGCCAAAGACATCCACATAAATATCTTCAACATCGGGTTTCGGTGATGACACATGAGCTATTACTGTGCTCGGAAAAGAAACAGGCGATGCGGCGATGTCAAGACCGTTGGCTATTGAGCAGAATATGTGAACCAAGGATATTGGGATTGAATGTTTGTGAGTCGTGAGATATAGATGAGGAAAATGATTGTGTATATCGTGAAAGTTGCGAGCTGTTTGGTAATCAGAAAGTCGAAAAGAATACTAAAACCACTCACATTCGCAGGGTCCGAATCCTTGACTATCCATAAACTCGCATATAATGGCAGATAGTTTAGATATGTCGTAGTTTGTGTGGGTCAAGGGGAAAGGACATTTCAGCTTGATCAGATATTGTCGACAGCCGTCTGTAAGGTCCGAAAGGATAGATGATATCTAAGGAAGCAATTAAGCCAACAGCAGAATATGGGATACGAGACACACCTGCAGCAGTGGAACACCGAAAAAGCAGGATAAAGCCGAGTATGACAGTACAAATGGTGCTGTTGGATCAGAGAGAGCGCGACACCATATTTCCAGGGCATGACCTCTGGAGATGGCCCTCATCGTAGCTTTTGCCCAGTATATCCGGGTCAAAGACATTGGGTGTACGACTTCCTCCTCAATCACGACCTCTGATTCGACTGATGCTTGCTGTCTGAAAACAGCTGGAACAGGCTGCTCTGATTCCAACTCCAGGAAATCCCAGATGTCAAAGCCATAGTCCCACAAGGTTTTCGCATCCTGGAACCGAGTACGACGAGAATGAACCATGCGCTCGAGGAGCTGTGATGCTGTTTTGTCCAAGCGACGTCGTGCAGCATACATTAGCCTCCAACTGCCGCTGTTCAGCTCGCGTCGCTGAGCTTCAGCTGCCTCGTTGCAGTGCCGATAGCGAATTCGGTAGTGCTGCTCCCACACACTCATTACTAGCGTTGCATCGTGGAAGAGGGAATTGACTTGAGCAAAATTTGCTAGGACGAGAGCAGAAGACGATGAACTCTTGCGAGAGCTAGGAAGCTGATGAAGGATATGGATGAGAATATCAAGCGGAAGCACAGGAAGTGCCATGAAGTTCGATGCCCCAGACCGGATGTCGCTATGCTGAGGACCTTTAGCAGATCCCCGTTGAGAATGCTTCGACCAGGTCGTTAGTGGCTGCTATAGCATCCGGCCTAAACACAAGAGCGCCGATAAGGTAAGTGGAAAGGAGGCACGTGACAGTAATATGGTTTGCATACGCTAGAGTGCTAGGTGTCCTACTAAGGCTCATCCGACCGCTCCTTCCATAGTGAATACATCTTCTTTCGACTCGACTCTCGGGTTTCCGAATCGCTTGCCACTTCAAATATTCGCCTCAGCAGCTTTTTGAGTATCTCTGGTCCACATGTAATTCCCTCGGATGCAGGATCGGAGAAGCAGGCGTTAGTCAACAAGTTCGGATATGGTCCGACCTCAGCTGACGTCTGCTCCAGTCTTATTCGTTTGGCGCTGGGTGGCGCATCGTCCTCTGGGGCCAAGGCGTCGAAAAGAGGATCCAGAAGGGCAGATTGGACTCGTTTGTAGGTTGTCGTCAATGGAGTACGAGATGCAAGGAGGAAAAATGGTGCTAGCACTGCGACAAGCGGGACAGGAATCGACGGGCAAATACCGAGGGCTTTGTCGAGTTCCTCGATGTAGATGTCGGCAAGATGATACGAGAGACTGGTAGGTACTCGTATATCGGTTGGACTAATAAAGAGTCAGACAAAACCATGCCTGCTGCAGTGAACTTGACTGACCAAAGAGGACCACCTTCCCGCGTGAGGATGCGGTTGTATTCCTCCACCGTACTGGTCTCCCAGCCAGTCCGAATCAAAAGCCTGAATGCAGCGTTGATGAATCTTCGGACGAGCATATAATATTTGTCAATTCTGTGAGACAAAAATGAAAAAAACTGAGAAGTAGAGGACAAAAACACGGACCGCAATCTATCAATACCACTCCATTCCCGTACAGTCGTCTCCCAGAAACCATCCAAGAAAGCAAGCGACGACGACGTAGTCGTTATAGTGAGCACAAGTTCTGCCAATTCTGTGGCTAGTGCTTGCTGAACCAGAGGTTTATCAGACATCCAGAAACCTGAGACGCGTCAAACGGGAATAATGCCGCGAAGAAGATGGATATATACAGTAGAATAGGCCCTTCCAGAGCTTGATCATCTCTGGCTTTGGGATAGCATCTTGCGAAGAGTCGGAAAGAAAAACAGAAAGGTTTTTGATAGCCTTGTCCCGGGTTTTCTTCTCTGACATACAAGTTAGCATGAATAAATGCATGTTGAGAATGGCACTGGCCTGTAGAGGCGAGGTATTTTGCGAGGGGAGGAACAGTCGAAGTCGCGGTCATTATGGAAAAATTTAACCAGTGATTTGAAAGTCCGGCTGGTCGCCTGTCAGCAACAAGCAGTCATGTCCAAGTCCCCAATAACCTGCCATGGTACTGGGCTACAATTGGCATTGCTTGGTTCTAATACATTTCCCACTCAGTGCTTGATTCATCGACCGGGAAACCTGCTCAAGATGTCCAGATTCGTCTTCAGAAATTCTCGCCCGCCACCAGTCCAGACGGGCCCGATATATTTTCGCCTCTAGCAACAGGGTAAATCTCGTGCCTCCTTACTTTTGAGATTCAATGACGGTTTTGAAGGAAAACCAATTCCGATGGTAGATGCCTTGATCTTCTTCCAGGAGATTCTGTAGAAGCCAAGGATATCGAGGCTGGGACTTACAAGATTGTCTTCAAGACCAAGGAATACTTTGAAAGGACTGGAAACAGAAAGTGCTTCTATCCTTGGGTCGAGGTGGGTTCCTCATCGCTACAGATCGACGTAACCAATGCTCAAAACTTTATCAGATCACATTTGAGCTGGAACAACCGCAGGAACATTATCATATTCCTCTTCTGATCAGTCCATACTCTTTTACAACATATAGAGGCAGTTGAAATGAAAGATTAAGCCGCATTATATGGTTCCACAGCACATGAACGTATGTCTAATTCGTCAGTGTACAACAGAAATGATGCAGGTATAGGATATGTGAAGAATTGAACAACTGACAGCGAGAGCAAGGCGTGGATGATGCAGGAAGGGATGCAGAAAGATGTGATGATGTTTCACCGAGCAAGGACGTGAGCATACTGGACGCCTTTGATGTTTCTGCCCTGCATCGAGAGCTTGACGTTCGCCAAGAACTGTTCCCTGGATTTGCTCATCTCCTGAGCAGCCTCTGCGATTGAAAGTCAGGACCGCAAATAGACAAACCAAAGATTTGGTCGCACCTTTGTTCAAAGGGTCGTCGGCATTAGGCTCCAGGAAGAGATACTGAAGTCCGACCATGACCGAATTCAAGTTTAAAACAGGCTTCCAGTCCTCTCGGAGGATGTTTAGACAGACATTGCCCTCTAGATCCACATTTGGATGGTAGATCTGTTTACCCAGAAATTAGAATCGCGCTCAAAGTATGTCAGACCGGCTCACCGTTTGCATGCATTTGACCTTTGGAGGGTCGTGAGGGTAATTGCTATTGATGGCAAAGGAAAAGTTGAAGGCGCCACCCTTGTACATTCCTGTGCGACCACAAAAAGGTGGAATGAACGACTTTGATTAGCAGAAAAACGTTATCTTCCGCTGGAAACATGCCTTCGTCTGGTGTTATAGTGAGGGTAAAATTGAGGAGATCAGCAGGGTCAGGGAATTCGGTCTTCATGGTGCTCGGTAAGTCGAGCTCTGTAAGATCTGGAGGATGAAATATCAGCCGGGATTCAAAAAGCCTGGTAGAACGCGAAACGTGCCCTTCTGCACTCTAATCTGAGCGGCGCTGGTCTTGGGCTTCTTTTTGGCCGCCGCGTCGTCATTCTTCTTCATGCTCCATATCTGAAAGGACTATAGTCAGTAAATCCAGTACGCGAAAAGACAAGAGACATGCTTTAAGCATCGTGGTCCAAGGTCAAGGAGGTGGGGCTGAGTCAAGCGATGCAAGCGATGCAAGCGGAAGCCAGAATGACACAGCCACCTCGTGACCTTTGGAAGATTCTGGAGACTGAGCCACTTCAAGGCTTGGCACGCGAGCTCTTTATCTCATTGCCTAAATAACCATGGACTTGCCTATCATCGACCTGGATATCTTCCTTTCCCAAAGAGACTCTGAGGCTTCTCTAAGCGAATGCAGAAAGGTTCGTCCTACGGTGTCGCTGAGATGGTCATGGCACCGCTTCATCGATCGTATCAGGCTGCCAATGCCCTTATCACGTACGGCGCTTTGGTGCTCTCAGATAGTCGAGTAGCGGAAACCGACAACACTATCTTTCTTGATCTGTTGGAGGATTATTTCGTTCAAGACCAGGAAGTCCTCAAGCAAGACGAAAGGCCGGAACTCTTGTCAGTGTTTCTCTTCTCCCTTTTCTAATCTCTAATAATCCAGCTACAGCTATCAGGTGGGAGTGACCTTGGAGAACACGGAGAAGCCCAAATGCGCCGTGGACGAGCCTTGTCTTCGCGTAATTCAGCGGCTGGTAACATTCTACAATTTCACGACAAGAAGCTTGCTGAGATCTGTTAGCCGCCTTCTGAAAGACCGCTTGACATTACGGGTCATTCGCCTGACCCCAAATGCCGATTCTTTTGGAAAATGGGCCAGCCCCCGCCATACGAAACACTTTTTCCTGGACTCAATGCTCCGAACGTGGTTCCTCAGGCCGATAGTCTCAATTCTAGGTGGACACCAATCATGGAGAGATGGGGCAAATCCATGAAAGAGGCGTGCGTAGCTGTTGCATTTTGAAGCCTAAAAGTTCACGAGCCTTCAGCGTCGAGAGCCTGGCCGAGATGACATCCCTTGGACTTGGGCTTCCCGCTGAAACCTTTCGTGATGCTGGCAAATATGGGCAAGTTACGGTGCTTTTATCTATCCTTTGATTGATGTTCCTCTTTCAGACCCCACCTTCTTGCACCGACTGCTTCAGACTTGGTCAAATACGGCAAGAAGGATATGATTCTCGCTGGATTCCACACAGATCTCAATTTTTTGGTATGTTCCGCGCCTCTACACTCTATATCGCAACTTCAACCATTTCAGACGATCCATGGCAGGTCTAGGTATCCTGGGCTGCACATTTGGGCTCGGAATACGGGCAATCGGATCGCTGTCAAGATACCAGAGGGCAATTATTTGCTTGTCCAAGCTGGGAAGCAATTGGAACACATCTCGGGTGGCCTGATCAAAGCAGGTTTCCATGAGGCGCGTCATTCTGCATCTCAAAACCAAATCAATACTTATATGCCGAACAGGTTGTGGTCAATGAGAAGACATTACAGACAATCGAGACACGGAAGACATCGTATCCTGAACGACCTCTAATCCGGATATCGTCGACTTTTTTCTGGCACCTCTCGTCTGACTATGACTTGGCTCCCATCCCAGCTCTCGCCGAGAGGTCTAAAGCGATTAGAGCTGATCATATAAATTTAGGCAACGACGACGCAGAAAGTGTGGTCTACGAGCCCATGAAAGTTGGGCAGCAGGTCCAGAAGTATTCACGTTGCTCTTGTGAGCTTCGAGCTCGACTGACATCAACCCACAGTGAACTGAAGCACATTGCCTTGATGGCATAGTAATATTTTAGTTATTCATTATTTAATATTATGGTCCATTCCCCATTCCTAAATGATCCTGCTAAGATGTAAAAGGTGTTGTCCGTAGGCGCTCAATAAGGAGCCCTGATATAATGATATCGTCAAATAAATCGTGCCCTTGGGGGGTCACTTCAAGCTTGGGATAGTCCATCCGCCTGCCTTGCGCTGGTGGTTGGCCTTTCGGTATGAATTTGGCCAGCATCGTGGCATGGCTCTTCTCTTTTGATGCAAAACACTGACGATCATTGAGCGACGAAATCGGTATCAGAGGACACGTACCGTCAAGACATTCCCACCACTGATTCGCGCATCCCAGTACAGTGTTACGCCCTTATTTCGATACAGTGTCTTCCAACTCCAAGTCTGTAAAACAGTCAGCAGCCAGCTTGTCTAGCGGAAACCGTCCAACATTACGAAACAAGGTATGATGCATCACTTCATTCAGTGGATATTCTGTGGAACCGAGACACACTGTGTTGAGCGTCCGTGAGCCAAAAGGACCGATTCTGGGATGAAGTTAACAAGGAGTATTCGAAAGCCGAAGCCGAATCTGGACGCACTCGAAACTGCCCACAAACTCTCCGTCTCTTTTGTTCCTCCGTATTGTTGTGATGAATGAAGTCGGGGTGAATACGTTTAGGCTGACCGAGATGTGATAAGGGGGATGGGCATTTACAGTGTTATCTAGACCGCTGTTCAGATCCTCTAGCAATGCTGAACAAAGCTGCAAACCTGGAGGCACAAGAACCATGGCGTTTGAAGGCATTGTGAGGAAAGCATAGCATATCGACTTTGCGGGCCTGTCCTGGGGATATCTACAAGCCACTGCTTTTAGTCAGACTTCCCAAGATGAAAGGGTAATTACATTGGCGCAGGCGGCTTTGGAGTTCTGGAATGTGAACGACCCGAACGCGATGTAGACGCATTCGACGGTGGAGGTGATAATGTAGGCGTCGAGTAATTTGAAGAGTAGCTCGGGAATAAGCTATTTTGTTGAGGCGGAGTATCTGGAGGAGGGTCGGCCTTGGAGGAACCGGCAATGTCACTGAAATGATTTGTTCAACAAGGCTTCCCTCTTCTCCCAAGTAAGTTACCTGGCGGATAGGATGATCATGGTCGAGCAGGATGAAACGGTTCAAAACAATGAGCAGATCCAGATCAGGAAGAGAAAGCTGTGTTCATGTAATCAGACTCTGTGCTATGTACACAGTATGTACACAACATTGGAACAAATTTATATATTGTTGTTTTTTTGGCAAGAATTGAAACGCGTTTCTGCACAGGCATTGATAACTACATGGTCTCAGACATCTCCGGTATGAGTCGGTATCGCTCGATGATCAACAATGAGAGGACTATGTCGTCGAACATGTCCTGTCCTGCCGGCGTCACTTCAAGCCTTGGCAGTACTACTGGGGTCCCCGGGGATCGCTTCTCGTGAAGTGGTGTTGGTGTCCAAATGGCAAACGTAGTTTTCCTGTCTCGGGAAAGGCACTGTAATGGGTCAATAAAAGCAGGTCGACCATAGTTCAGCATACATACGCGTCCGCCTCCGCTGGTACCAGCTATTTTACAGTCCCAGAGAAGACCCTGATATGTATTGTGAGGGATGGGCTGTAGACAAGACTATAAGCACACCTTTTTCACGAAGCGCCAATCCCATGTAGCCTGAGCCGGCTTCAGCAAGAGCTTCAATGCCCAAAAATCTGGCACTCACCTTGATTGTAGGACCAGATCGGCTGAGGACCTCTCCAAGGAAGAATTCTTTGCCACGGATGAGAAACTGATAAAATTTGTTACCGTCCTCGCAGATGTTGTGCTAAATATGCTACCTTGGGTCGAATGGCAGAGAGACCCATCCTGACAAACTATATCAGGATAGGATTACTGGATTGTGGACATGGTACCTACTCGAAATCTCCCACAAGCTCTCCATTGGTGCTTCCACCACGATACAATGTTGTGACAAAGGACGTCGGTGCGAAGCAGTTCGAACCAACTGAGATGCAGTACTGCTTTATGTGAGCATGTTTTCCAAAAGTAGGACCAGCAGGTACCTTGGGCCGTGTATCGGCAGCATCTGCCGGTGGCATCAGCAACATCGTATTCAATCCCAGAGGTGAGAAAGAGTAAACGATATTCTTTATGGGCTTTTGAGCTACCAAATAATCCGGAGGATTGTCGTTTTCTATAACAGGTACTGCGACAGTTTCAAGTTGGCGAGCTTGTGCAGCTAGTCGACCTTCAGGATCATAAGGCTGGGGATCTTGAGGATTCCACGTCAAAACCGTAGGTTCTGGTGCTGGGAGATGATGAGACCAGCTGTTTGTCGTCGGAAGAGGAGGGAGAGCTGGGGGAGAGGAGTGGGAATTCGGAGAAGAAGGTGAAGAGGCTTTTGTGGATTCCGCGTCGTCGCTTTCACTGCTTGAAGACTCAGCGACAGCTTATCTGAAAGACACCCAACACACCTGCGAAACAACGAGCTCATTTTAGAGTGAAGAGGCATTCTGGGTAGCTGTAGAGGTCAGTTGCCATTATCGAAAGCAACGGCATCATTTTTGCTGGGGAAAGGCTGTGTCGAGGTTTTCACGCGGCATCATAATCCACGCAGAGTTTCACAAATATTTGCGACCTGTCGCAGCGCAAGTAAGATGCAATTTTCAGTGAGTGTCACTGAGTGAGGAAGACAAGAAAGTGTTGATATGATAATTGTAACCAAACAACCCAATGGGGAAACCGCCGCGCCTCCCGCCGATTTGAAAACTGAACCTGTATGCAAACTACTATCCGAATAATTTATGATGAACCAGCGGTATACCTTGAATCCTTATCGTCGGAAAGCATCTCCATCAATATACGAGGACACCTTTGCTGCATCATACCCTGGAAGTCGGCTTCGTGACCTCCCAAAGCATCATGACTGAAAATAACGTCCTCAAGTGCCGGGAAAAGCTCGAGCCATTGATGAGAACCCAGGAAAATGTGAGAGTCAAATCCAACGCCTCTTTCTGTCGTATCCAGTGTCAATTGGCTGACTTGATTCAACCGACACTCGACTCTTCCGGACGAAGTTTCGACATCGTGGGTAGAGAGCCAATGCTTCGCTTTAGAGCCTCCCGGTAGCACCAATCTAAGCCATGTTGGCATCGGTTCAAGGCGCGCGACAGCTTCAAGAGCGTCATCGAGTTCTGGAAGATGGATGCTGGGAGATTTGGATTCGCCGAGGATGGAAAAGAGAAGATAAATGGCTGAGGATAATGATCAGAAGCTCTTCTGGAAAGAGTTCAATGCTCGGGCCAGTCGAAGGCCCTGGAGAAGTGACGTCCATTGGAATCAGGCTGTACATCGTACTGGATGGCACACTGGAGCCACCGAAGAGTCGGGGTGTCATTGTTAGAAGAAGAAGAGGAGCTTTTTGCAGCAAGTATTGTTATTTAGTTGCCACGGATGTTGCTTCGGCAGCTTTGCAACTGGCGTCCGCAGCATTAGTGTGACTGATTGTGTGTGACACGTTGACCGAGTCTGTAACTTTACTAACCTCTGGCTCTCAGACATGACTTCCTTACCATGCCAAATATGTCTCACATCCACCAGAATACCAACCCAGCAACAGGTGACCACAGTTATGAACCAGAGAATGCACTGACGCGCTTATCGTTTTGCAGTTTGTCGACGAGCATTTTAAACCGAAAGAGCAATGGGAAAACAAGCTCGTGTTCTTTACTGGCACCTATTCGGCTGGTTTTCGCAATGCGCTGCATGATTATACGAGACCTCTGGCTTCAAAGGGGTTTGGTAGATCTGGGATTGACGACATTTGGAAGGACAGGCTGGACTCTGCGAAGAGATCTCTGTTACCAACAGGTCAGCTTCCTGAGGAATATCCAAAATGTGCTGCCCAGGCGATGGCTAAACAAGCCAAGGGCACAGTCCACGTACTGCTAACTCCCGATGCAGACCAAACTGGATACCCAGGAACGATTTGGCGCGATTTCGAGCTGCCAGCGCTGCAGAAGAATAATATAAGAATTCTGCGCGTGAATGTCACCCAGAGAGAAGGGGTAATGAAGTACTTGCCGCGAATAGCACCTGCTATTTTTTCAAAGTATAAGTACAGCTCCCCGATAGAATTTGCACCTTTCAATGTTGTTTAGGGATAAGGAATTCTAATTGACTAGAAATTCTATCAGGGTGAGGTTGATAGCAGTTGTTTTGGACAATTTTATGGGCAGGAGAGAGACAGACCGAGTTTCCCACGTTTGAACGTTGGTCTGAGACTTTGATTTAGATTCAACCCACATGCTGCTCATTTCAGGCTGCCAACCTTCTTTGGTGCAACAAATCATGCTAATTAGCACACGGTCGTGGTGCAGCAATTATGCTAATGGCCTGGTGTTGCACCAATCACACATTGAATTCATGTGCTATCATCACCCAAACTTAGGGAGTATTGTAGGAGTATTGCGTTGAAGTGTTACACCAAAATCTTGTGAGGCCGCCTTATCCGGCCTCCGCAGGCCTCCGCTTTCATTTCCAGATATCAGCGCGCCATCATCCCACCTTCCTGAATGGAATTAATCAGCGCTCGAGTCTTTCTGCTATTGATGGCCATGGCACGCCAGAGAATTTTTCAATGCACCCCATTCATGTACCAGCAGACATTTACAGGTCACCTCGCAGCTATTTCTCGAACTAACGACAGATCCGTCACCATTCAGGAGGCTTCAGTCAACAGTGTTGACGTTGATTCATTTCCCCTACCTTGGACCAAAACAACCGGCATTCATGGAGGTGAAGTCATCCTGACAGCCACGAGCGGTCTTTGCTGCCCGGTAAAAGCCTGACAAAATCATTTCATCGAGTTTCAACGGAGTTGACACAAGGGTAATCGTTGAGTGAGCAAAACTCCGATTCCTTTTACGACTCCGCTCACAGTCTTTCTCCCTTTTCAGGTCGCAGAAAGATCAGCTCCTCTCCACCCCATGGGTCCGAAGCGAGAGTCGTAGCAGTGAGTCCTCCCAATTTCCTCGCGTTCGAAACACGCTAACAGGTAACCCCAAATAGTTTCTCTTTATTCCATCTCCTTTGTTCTTTGACCCTGGCCGACCGTGAGAGAACAAACTTACTCGTTGCTCTCGCCCTCAGCCAGGTTTGAATCCCATACCTTTCAATTAATGTTCCTTAGCTTACTCGTGCCCCCTTTCATCTAAAATAGGTCTCATACGATTTCTCGTCGCTGTTAACTGAATAGAATTCCATCTTGATATCATGAATCATGGTCAAGCCTACGACCCGCTCTTCATTGCTGGACTCGTCCAAAAACTCCAAGCCATCACTGAGGCCTACCAACCGGGTCGAGACGACCGCACCAATGTCATCAATCAGCTTCGAAACGAGTTCTACAACGGGTGTCGTCACCTTAGATGGGCCTACGACGAAAATCAACTCTCACCATATTTCGACCAACTCGATACACGCGAATTACTCTTCCAACAAGCGCTCCAGAGAGGAGGAGGAAACAGAAACCAGCAGGAAGGTTCCGCGTCGCCTACACTACAAACACAAAATTCCATTAATCCGGAGAATAACCAACCAGGCGATGACGGAGAGCGAGGGCGAGAGAACAATCGAGAGGCCCAGGGCAATAGAAGCCGCCGAAAGCGACGCAGACACTCGTCGTCCAGTTCAGGGTCCTCCGACTCATCAGATGAATCCAACCCGAATAGGTACAAAAAACCGAAAATGGATCAGACCCTCTTCGGGTTTGACACATCAGACACCTGGGAAGGAGTCAGTGAGGCGAAAAACCGAGTTTTCAGGACAATTCGGAACTACAGCATCAAACCCACAGAGGTACTCCGAATCCTCCGTAACAAACCAGGGTGTCCGGCCTTCACTGAGTCTGCTTGGAAGGCTGTCATCGAAGGAAATTACGTCGACTTCGACGAGGCCTCAGAGACACTATTCGAGCGAAAGATCACCAGTCAGGGCGACTGGATCACAATCTGGCTGGCATTCGCCAAATGCGTCAACTTCACTTTCCGTGACAGGGAAAACGAGCTCACCGTCTACTTCGACTACATCCAAAGCATTTTTAGCCAAGTCTCGTCCGACTTGGCGCACAATGTCATCACCAGCGACAGGGCTATTCGCACCACCATCGGAAACTCCCGAAACTTGCTCTTCGACGACATCCCTCGGTTTGAGCACATCACCAGATCTTACACCATCCCTGGAATGGTCAACTATCGATCTGCCCACGCTTCGACTAGGGGACAACTCGCTACTGGTGGACGAAGCCGGAATCGTACATGCCCGGCTAAGCGAGACACATCTGGGCAGATCTGTCAAAACTGGAACAGCGGAAGATGCTCGGATGATGGGAGCTGCACCAGAAGCCACGTATGCACCGAATGCAGTGGGAACCACCGAAGGAAAGATTGTCGAAAGGCTGGATCATTGTCGTGAGTCGAGTCGAGGTGGCCCTTGGCTCACTGCTGGGGCCACAGACTCCGAGCGACACGAGGAGAGGCTCGAAGGACCTCGGCTAACAGCTGGGTCCAACGATGTTTCATCCTTCGCTCGTTCAATGCTTGGGAGAGATACCTGGGAACCTGAAAGTTCTCCTCTTGACAATGATGACTCAAATTCGTACCTTCCGAAGTATCTCCGGGGCTATGGTTGGAACAGCCGGTCCTCGACGACGAGTCACACTGCCCACTGCACCGAAATCGACAGTCCATTGCCTAGACCTCCTTCTCACGAATTCGAAAATCAGGCGGCGCTCGAGACGATAAAATCACATCCTCACCTCTTCAAAGTCAACACGGAAATCCACACAAGCCATCTCCGTGACATGCTCCAGTCCCATCCCAATCCTGCATTTGTCAAGTCAGTTATCGAGACACTGGAAGAGGGTGCCTGGCCCTTCGCAAACACCAGACACTCTGACGGCTTTCCCATCACGTATGACAACTCACAGATTTTTCCGAAGACGGATCGCGAGAGAGATTTCCTGGAGGCTCAGAGTCACAAAGAAGAGGAACTAGGGAGGCACTCACCGAATTTCGGTCCCAACCTTCTCCCGGGGATGTACAGTACACCCGTATTGGCGGTCCCAAAACGTCGCTCCGAAAAACTGAGAATGTGCTCACACATGAGCGCTGGGGAATTCTGTCAGAACAACATGATGGATAGGAATGAAACCAAAGGAGCTCGCCTAGATACGCTGCTCCACTTCATTAGCGCCCTGTTAGTCTACCGACGAGCCAACCCGGACACACGTCTAGTTGCGTTCAAGTCGGACATAAAAGGAGCTTTTCGACTCATTCCGTCTCATCCCTTATGGCAAATAAAGCAAGTGGTGACGACCAATTACCCAACGAAAGCAGACGTCGATGATGGGGCATATAAAAATTCAGCCTTGTTTTCATACCAAACTGGGCAGTTTGGCATCTCTTTGACTGCTGGGACGTTGATGGAGCGCTAGAGCCGAGCTTCAAGGTTGCTAGTAAGAATGTCAAGCGTTAACAAGTGTCCGTGCTTTGTGTCTGTACTTATCAGCCCAGAAGGTACTCCTAAGACCAAAGACGGCGCGCTACGACTACAAGAAGAATAGCGGTGTTCACATAATGGCCGAGACTGAATACATGACGAAAACCCTGCGAGCCAAGATGTCTGTTTAAGACTGGAGGACTTAGCACTGTGAAACGGCGATGACTCCTTAGTACAGACTAAGCGGAGCTCTAACCGGACCATTGTCATAAGGATTACATGACCGGAGCTTTGACCGATGTCACTTGCGGAAACCAAGATGATTGCGGAACGATCAGGACAACCCACAAGGGTACCCCTATATAAAGATGGACCCACAGTGTGGACAATTGTTCATACTAAGGGACGTGCTTTTGACACAAGACGAGACGATGAGAATCACATAAGAGAGTACAGAAGGGACTAAAGGACTTGTCTTCTTTCTGCACTTCTCGAAATACCTGATCGGCAAGAGACTCCACTAGGAGGTTTCACCCGGTTGTACTATTAATAGCAGGATGACTGATGTCGTGCGGCCACCTTGGCAATCCGACTCGGAGACCCCTGTGAATGACTCAAGAACATTATGTTATCATTTCTGGACAGTATTTAAGGACTCTAAGTTTGTAGTAAATAGTTAGAACATTGTAGGGCATTGAACCCAGTTAGTAACAAGTGACCGCCTGACCAAGGCTGGAAGCTAGTAGCTGACTTGTGGATAAATATTACTTTGTTTCTCGGACTCAGTTACCGACATTTTGGCGAATTGAACAAGTTTGAACAAGTCTAGTCTAGTCTAGTTGCTTAGTGCACCCTCTAGTCTCGCAAGAGAACCTCTAGTCAAGTCAAGTCAAGTTCTAGTTAAGCTGCTTAGTGCAAATCGTGCTTCGGTCAAGAGACCACAAACCCTAGTGTTACCACACTTTAAACAAGCTATAACCCAGTTAAAAGCTCTCAAAGACGACCAGACGTAAGACACTGAGTACGGACAAGTGTTTGTGCTTTGGACTATCTCTATTATAAGAAACCCGAACTTATCGAGGATATAAAGAGTGTATTGGTGTGTTGGTGTTGTTGTGTGTGTTGTTCATTTGCATACACTCATATCGACGTGCTTTCCGCACCGTCCGCAAGGATCCCTCACATCTGGAGCCCACCGCGAGGGTTTCTAGTAGAGAAAAATCTAAAGACATCATTGATTCAGACCAGTTCTTAGGACAAGGTTCCTTAGAGCACCCCAGCTTTATTCCACAAAGTTCAGGAACCGGTGGTAGTTCTCCGCTATCCGAACTTTCAGAGTTAAGCATTGATCCAGTAGCTGGATCATCCCAGACAAAGCCTCAGAAACAGAACTCTAAACCTAATCGCCCTGCTGCTAAGCTTGAAAGCTTGGACGCTGAATCGAGAAGATTAAGAGCTCTACAACAAGCCGAGGAAAGAAAAGAAAGAATCAGAAAGAAGACAGAGTTGCTGGAAGCTGAACGTCATAGACAATTAGCACCGACACGTGTCCCTACTCCAGATTCAGACTTGAACCTCGCTTCTCAGACTTTGTTACCACCCTCTAGAGCTTCTACACCAGAAGCACCGACGGGCAATTCGAACTCAAACAGCCCGACGAATACCACCCAAACACAGATTTTTACAATGACGACTAAAGGAGCTATGCCGAGCTACACGGATCCTAAAGCACCTCGCTGGGATTCGTCGAAGCCTGTTGCAGACATTCCTAGATATCTATCCACTACTATCAAGTTGTTGGATGAGAAATCAATTAGAGATGAGGCAGAAAGAGTTGAAGCTATTGTGAATTATGTTGACTTAGAAACTAGGCGCTTTTGGATGTCTTTGAAGCATTTCAAGACTCCAGATAGTGCTAAGTTAGTCAAGGAAATTCTTACAGAATATGGAACTGAGCTAGCTGAAGATACCATGGGTTCTCAAGGCAAAGTAGCAAAGTGGTTTAATCTGAATAGAGAGCCAATTGATCTCGCGGACTATGACAGCTTTGCTGATTTTTACCGAAAGACCTACCCTGAGCTGGATAGAATGTTTGAATATTCTGATACCAATGGCGTAGACTGTCCAATTTCTAACCAAGCAGTGTGCAATGGAATTATGGGACGTTTAACCCCTCGTTTCCGTGCCACCTTGGAGGCGAAGTTGGAACGCGAAGAGGATAGGAAAGGTGCTTTGCTGACTGCAGCAGGCACCCCACCTAAGCCGAGACATAGACACGATCGATGGGCTTGGAGAGAAATGCTTGATACTGCAAAAGAGCTTTGCTCTAGTAAGCAGAGTTATGGAAGTGTTCTTTATGATAACAACCGTAATACCCCAGTCAAGCAGGAGTATCACCAGAGCTCTAAGAAACATGACGAAGACTTTGACCTGGTTAAGAACGAGGTGGCGTCCATTAAAGACTCCCTCACTATCCAGAACAAGCAAGCTGAAGCTTTTCAAGCTGAAGTGTTTAAGATTCTTAAGCAATCGAGGACACCAAGCGCAGCTACTGAGCAAGGACCCGGACCAAATCCAGCCTACGCACCGAGATCAACTCAACCGCACTATCATAATGATGGTACGATTTGTTACTCTTGTGGCAAAGGAGGACACATGGCTCGAGAATGTCCTGAACAGAATGCATTGATAAGCGAAGGCAAAGCTGTAATTGGTCCAGATGGGCGGGTAACTTTACCAAATGGTGAACCTATCTCCCGGATGTTACCAGGTCGAACTCCAGTTGAAAGAATTAGGAATTGGCATTCCAGGAAGGATCAAGCAATGTATTATTTGTCCCCTGGAGATGCAGCTGAACAGTTGAGCTATGAGGCAGAAGTTGCAGCAAGGCAGGAAGATATGTATTACCATGCTGGAGCACGAACAGCAGCTCCGGCTATACCTGTAAATCATTCTTATTTGCCTACTGCAGCTCAAATGCAGCAGATGGTTTCGAACTACCCAGGGTCTCAATACAGAGCACCCCAGTTTGCACAAAGATTACCAGTAGCAGTGGCTCCACAGATGATGCAGTATCCTTCTCAGATGCTGCAGCAGCAACAAGTGTTTGTGCCACCGGTTACGCCTTTGACGCAGGCAAGGAATGTATCGGGCCTTCAGCTTAATGATGAGGCTTGGAATGAATATCAGACGTTTAAGGCCTTTCAGCAGAAGCTAGGCGCAAGCCTGGATCCTAATGGAAAGTCTATCTTACCGTACCCCCAAGATGATGGTGCTGGACCTAGCAATATCGCTCAAGGGGCGGCATCGGTTTTTCCCTGAATTCGATGAAGGCGGCCAGGGAAAAGACACCCTCTCTGCCGCCGGAGAAATCTAAGCCGAAAACGGGTGTGGATAGTACGAGTTGGAGACCAAATCGGGCATATGTGGACTTGCCCCCACGAAAGACAACTCCTGCAGTTGTCAAACCAAAAGACGAAAGAATACCTACTCTACGGAAGATTGTTGACAGTGAAGAGCCGGAAGGTGGATATGAAAATGTCCCTCCAGTTCAACCAGCAGCAAAACGACTTCCTGTGGAAAGACCGTTGGGTAAGACTACTCTTCCCAAAGAAACGGTAGACGTAAGGGAAAACAAGCTGTCCAAGGATTACAAGAACCTCGCGGAGTTACAGAGTGACAAAGCGACAAAAGCCCTTTTCAACAAAATGTTGGATGCTGCAGTAACCACAACAAATCGTGAGCTACTAGGCACCAGTGTTGAACTCAGAGAAGAACTTCGCTCTGGGGTAACGAAGAAAAGGCAACCAGTTAAAGGAAAATCTGCAGGTGGATCAGTTACTTGGTATCAAGTGAAAGAGGGAACTTCTGACGATGAAATATCGGATGAGGAAGGACCCGAGTCACAGACAAGTGTTACCGAGAAGCATGTTCGCTTTGCTCCAGAATTACCTATGACTGATTTAGACGAGCCATTTGAATCAAACCTTCTACGAAGCGATGCAATTAATGTTGCAGACCTCCCGACTGTGAGAACAGCTTATATCCAGGACATTCCCTATCATGGTGTACCAATTGGTGGCATAGTGATATCGGATCCAGTTTTGAATTACTTAGCAACAGTACCAGCCGGTGAGGAGCCAAAACAAGTGTTCGTGGCCCGTGAGTCTGAAGGACTCCGGTCCATTTTTCCTTTTATCAATGGTGCAAACCATGAGGAATCTCTACTTGATGGAGGATCACAGATTGTATCGATGAGTGAGGACGCGGCAATGAGTTTAGGAGTTCCTTGGGACCCTTCCATTGTGATTCACATGCAGAGTGCTAACAAGCACTTGGAGAAGAGTTTGGGATTGGCAAGAAATGTACCGTTTACTGTAGCGGGAATTACTGTCTATCTCCAGATTCATGTTTTAAGAGGCGTGGCATACCGAGTTTTGCTTGGCAGACCATTCGATGTTGTGACTGAAAGTGAGATACAGAATAAGAAGGATGGAAGTCAAACCATTCAACTGAAATGTCCTAACACTGGTCAGTGCGCAGTGGTACCAACCTTTGAAAGAGGGAAGTCACCTAGAATAGTCAAGAAGAACATCGACCATGCTACAGCCTCGGTTTTTCAGTAGAACTCGATGAACTGGTCGAAGAACAGGGAGAGTTTGCAGTGGTAATTGAAGTAGATGAGCGAGGCGCACCTAGAATAAGGCAGACCGCCAAGCCCAGACACTCTCATGGACGATTTTTGGAGGTTGAGGTTAGAGATTTATATCTCCAAGCCTCGAGACAACAGATATCTATGGAATCAAAAGAAGGAAAAACGTTGGAAGCGTATTTCCAAGATTTGATTCCTGAACAACGACCTGAACTGGGATTCAACACGAACTGGTTTTCTGCAAAGAAGAAGGATCGTAAGCCTGGGAGTTTTGCATCAGAAAAGACACGAGAGAAGCTTCAGCTTCGTGCCTTGACAGAAGCAAGTTCCTATGGGCCTAAATTGAGTGAATACCAGGCATTTGTCTACAGTAAACAGGAATGTTGCACCAAGTGTCGCAAACCGTTGAGCATGGAAGATAAAATCAGGATCGCCACAGAGCGACGAGAACTTCAGGAACAAGAGGATAACGTTTCGAATCAAGCAACAGATGGAAGTTATGGCTCCTTCGCACAGACAAGTGTCCGTGCTGGTGATCTGCCTACAGCTGAAATACCATCTGAAGCTGAAGTCCGAAGCTCTTTCATTAGTTCCAAAAAGAAGTACAAGAAGGTCGAGGACAAAGTCAAACCTCTCTTCGCAAATTTACCTCTGGGGATACCAGGTGGAAGGATTATACGGAACATTACAGGCGATCCATTAAAAGATATGCCGACTTTGAACCCAAATCCACCGGAACCGGTACCAAGGGGGAGATATACTGACGAACGCATGAAAGTTGTAGAAAAGATTCATGACTGGGACTTCTTATGGCTGGAGGAACAGAAGCTTATACATCATCTGTCAGACATTCAACAGGAAGCAATTGCCTGGGATGACTCTGAGAGAGGAAGTTTTAAGGAAGAGTTTTTCCCACCTGTACAGATGCCCGTAGTTGATCACATTCCTTGGGTTGAAAAGAATATTCCTATTCCCCCTGGACTGTATGAACGAATTTGTACAATTATCAAGCAGAAAATCGATGCAGGGGTTTATGAACCTTCCAATGCATCGTACAGATCAAGATGGTTCTGTGTATTAAAGAAGGATGGCAGTAGTCTCCGTCTTGTACATAGTTTGGAACCACTGAATGCTGTTACTATAGCACACTCAGGGGTTCCGCCAGCCACAGATCAATTAGCAGAACACTTTGCTGGCAGAAGTTGTGGTGGGATCTGTGACCTATATGTTGGGTATGACGAGAGGCTCCTGGACGAAGCCTCTCGTGATCTCACAACATTTCAGACGCCCTTTGGGGCGCTCAGACTAGTGACGTTACCAATGGGTTGGACTAATTCAGTTCCAATATTCCATGACGATGTGACATATATCTTGCAAGACGAAATACCCGAATTTACCATACCCTATATTGATGATGTACCCATTCGTGGACCTGCAACTCGGTATGAGGACGGCAAAGGAGGATATGAGATGATCCCTGAGAACTCTGGAATCAGAAGATTTGTCTGGGAACAGATGATTACCTGTAACCGGATTCTACAGCGCATGAAATATGCTGGTGGCACCTTTAGTGGCAAGAAATCAGTGTTCTGCGCACCAGAGATTATCGTAGTCGGGCATAGATGTACCTACGAAGGACGGAAACCCACGACAGACCGAGTAGGTGTAGTGGAACGATGGGGAGACTGTGAAGACCTTTCTGACGTTAGGGCCTTCTTAGGAACCTGTGGAGTTTGTCGTATGTTCATTGAAGGTTATGCAAAGATTGCGGAGCCTTTGGTAGAGCTCACACGACAGGCCCAACCGTTCAAGTGGGAGGAAGTTGAGAAAGACTCCATGGCAAAGCTCAAAAAGGCTTTGGCCAATTGTCCGGCGTTATTGCCAATAAACTATAATTGGAGAATATACTTAGCAGTTGACTCATCACATATAGCTATTGGATTCTATATTTATCAGATCAATCCAGATACTGGGAAACCTCAGTTTAATCGTTTTGGTTCGATAACTATGAATGGCAGGGAACGACGCTTCTCTCAACCAAAGCGCGAGCTTTTTGGTTTGATGAGGTCTCTAGAGGCAGCTAAATATTGGCTGCTCGGGGCAAGGAACTTAACTGTCCAGACAGATGCGAAATACATCAAGGGCATGTTGCAGAATCCTGAGGCAGGACCCAATGCTACAATAAACCGTTGGATTGAAAAGACGTTAATGTATCATTTCGAGCTAGAACATGTACCTGGTAAGGGCTTCGGTCCCGATGGACTTTCCCGGCGGAAAGGACAGCCTGGGGATGAGAAGTTCGAAAATTCTGAAGAAGATTGGGACCCGATACACCCAGTAGACTTCAAAGAGTACAACGGCGATGATCCGCCATTGGAATTTGAAGACTTCAAAGATGAAATCGACACAAGAGGAGGTTTCCTGCAGTTTGAACAGGCTTTGCTGGAGTTGGGTTTACCACACCAAGTAGGGACAAGTGTCCCTACTGGGTTAGCGAAGTCTGTTGATTGTTTTCAACAAGAACTTAATTGGGCTAAGGAAGACCATGCTACTTGGAAAACTCACAGACGAAACTTAGTAGTTCTTGACCAAGTTGAGAAAGGTGTACCAGAGGTGGTCGCAGTAATGCTGGCTGCCAAGTTAATACCTGACTTAGAGGAAAAATATGATCCCGAATTTCAGGAATCATATTTTGTGGATCAACGTTCAGAGGAGGCGAAAGCCAACGATGCTCGAATCCCACTCATAAAGAGATGGTTAAGGGACCCGACTATCGAGTTGCCAGGAATGAATGAAAAGCAGTTTCTTCATTTCAAGCGGTACGCTAGTGGATTTTTCCTTGATAGTGAAGACAGACTCTACAAACGAGATACTGGGACAGAACACCAGTTGGTGGTCTCACCAGAACATCGAATGTATATGATGAAGGCCGGGCATGATTACCTGGGCCATCGAGGCTTCTTTGCTACAAGAGAATTGTTGTGGAAACGTTTTTGGTGGCCAGACTTGGACAAAGACATTAAGTTCTACGTTCAGACCTGTCATGCTTGCCAAGAGCGACAGACCCTGCTACTACGTAACCCTGCCGTACCCCACAGAAACTCCATCGCTTTTTCAGAGGGTCCATCTGGACAACATGAAAATGTCTCCGAAAAGTAATGGATATACTTGGATAGCCCATGCGCGAGATGAATTATCTCAATGGCCAGAAGCGAGGGCTCTCAGAACTGAAAAAGCTAGAGAGCTTGGGCTATGGATTTTTGAAGATATAATATGTCGTTGGGGCTGTTTACAAGAAATTGTTACGGACAATGGTCCTAGCTTCAAAGCTGCCGTTGCCTGGATTGAACAGAAGTATGGAATAAAGGGGATTCAGATCTCTCCTTATAATTCCAAGGCGAATGGTGCAATTGAAAGACCGCATTTTGATGTGAGGAAATCACTTGCGAAAGCTTGTAGTGATGACCTTAGCAAATGGTATTGGTTTCTACACCATGTTATTTGGGCAGATCGGATTACTGTACGCAAAAGAAAGGGATGTAGCCCTTTCTTTATGGTAACAGGTGCTCATCCGATTTTACCCATGGACATTGTTGAAGCAACCTGGCTTGTGTCTCCACCGGAAGGGCCTATGACTAGGGCCGAGTTGATTGGAGCAAGGGCACAGGCTTTGGCCAAGCATCAAAGCCAAGTAGAGGACATGCGCAGTCGTATTGATATGGCTAAACGTGCAGAAGCCTTGAAAATGGAAGCGGATCATTTTAGGACGATTAAAGACTACAGGTTTGAACCTGGAGACTTAGTACTTTTGAGGAATTCTTCGGTTGAGGCGGAACTTGACAGAAAAATGAAACCCAAGTATCAGGGACCCATGGTAGTAATCAGGCGTTCAAGAGGAGGTGCATACATCATAGCAGAGTTGGATGGAACAGTACTGCAGAACAAGGTGGCTTGTTTCAGAGTCATTCCTTATTTAGCACGGAAGTCCATTCCTTTGCCTGACAATATACATAACCTCATTGACTTATCGGCGGCGGGATTACTGAAGCTTGACAAGAGTACTACTCTGATGTACAGAGATGAGTATCCAGACAAGGTTCGGCCAGATCCAAAGATGTCAGGAATCAGACTATTGAAACCTGATGAAATAAAAGACGATGTTGAAGAAGTTGAAGTAGACTTAGGTGAAGATGACTTTGTTTGAGTAGCGACAAGTGTCCGTAAGCCGTGTATAAGTTTGCTTCAATTTTTCAAGTATAAGTGGAGGTAATAGTACAAGACGAGTCTCGGAAGCTGCGACACAATGCAGGCGGTATATCTATCAGGCATAGAGGGCCGAAGTGCCTATACTAGGGATAGGAGGTGGAATACTGTGTGCAAGTGTATGGAGTACGAGATGGATAAAACGACGGAAAGGAATAAAGAAGCTACCAGGTTTAGGACCGACTAAAACAACTCCTCAATGTCTTCATCCATGGGGATAGCCTCATGGGAAGATTCGGCGTCCTGATATTCTTCATCCATAGCCTCTTCGGCGGCTACAGTTGAAGATGCGGCCTCTGAAACGGCTATGTCAGCGATGGGATCTCCGTTGCGATTGGTCGGGCCGGGATTGTCGAGTTGGTTGTGAATGGCCTGGTATTGTTTGACGAGGATGTCACGAAGGTCGAGCTGACTCTTGATGTGAAGAGCATTGGCTTGGATATCACGGAGCAAGTGGCTGAGGTGAGCGCGAAGGGCTGGCTCCTGGAGTTGGGTCAGGCTCGAATTACGGACCTCGCCATGCGCAGCAAATGCAATGGCATCTGTGGCTGCTACGTCTGGAAAGGCAGCTGTAACAAGTGTCCTCGCTAAGTGTGATAAAATTGGGATAAAAGATGAGATGCTTACAAGCAGCTGGGTTGGGACTGGCGGTGTATTCGCCAAGACGAACACACTTGTTAGGGTCGTCCTCATTGCGACGCGAGTCGAGGGCCTGAACAATAAGATAAGCATCGGATTGGAGATCAAGGCCGGGAACCGCGCAGTAGTCCAGCTCTCGAACCGTAGGACGATAGTACTGGGCGATTGGTCGGGTTCACGGTCTGGAGATAAACGTTTAACTCACGGGAGAAGCTGAACAAACATAGTTGAGTTCATCTTCTCACGATTCAGGGTAAAAATGACATACAGGTCAATCCGAAAGGGACTGGCGGCGAAGCTAAGATTGTCATCTGGGCAAGCCTGTCAGTAGTGGTCTGAACGGAAATGGGACCTGAAACACACCGTATTAGTCGAGTTCGAAGAGGCAGATAATGGCAGACCATTTTTCTGCGGATGATGAGCAATTGTTGGAGTACGAACTGTAGTTCTTACGATGATTCGAGGAACAACGGTTGAGGTAGGCTTAACAGGAGTGGCACGGCCCCTGGTACGTTTACGGGGCGGCGCTTTGTTAGGTTGAGTAGCTGGAGTCGCAGGCTTGTTAGCTGGTGGTGCATTGGCAGGAGCAGGAGCCTTGGGTTTGGCCTCAGCTTCGGCGGTCTTTTGCGAAAGACGGTCATTATAATAGCCGTGAGCAACCTGTGGATGAAAGTTAACGGTTGAAAGCAGTTACTTCACAAGCAAGGACAAGTGTCCGTGCTCATGAAGTGAGGACAAGGACGTACGATGCCAATGGCAGTTGCGCCGGCACCGGGAACGTTGAAAGCCTTGTTGATTTCCTTGATACGATGGATGCATTCTCGCATATCAGAGGGTTTGTCTGCAAAGTTAGCAGCGGCAGCAATGCCTCCTGTCTGGCTTTGATTCTGTGAGAGGCTGTGTTAATACACTAGTCGGGGATCAGAGGAACGGCAGCGTACCAAGGTATCAAGAAGTCTGGCGACAAATGGCCCAATGGCGGTGTAAGGCATGAAGGGAATGGCCCCATTTATGGTCATCAGGACCTGAATGAGTCCGGCGTGTAGGGCTTCTCCTGCATGACCTTTGACGCTTTTGCTCATACAAACTCGAGTTACGTGAGTCTTCATAGCTGAGAGAGGCTGTGTTAATCAAGGCTCAGAAAAATGTAGTAATGAATTGATACCTGTCAACGCCTCCTCCTTCTGTTCAGAAGGGACGGCGAGGTATTCGGTCCACGACGAAATGACCTTCTTGGGTTCGGCAGCGGACATTTGGACGTCTTCAGATGACATTGGAGACTGTTACTGAGAGGCGTCTGACGTTTGAAAGGACGAGGTTTGGAGTATAGAAGGAAACTGCAAGGACACTTGTTCGTGCTGAGTTTTTATACTCCTTCGGTATAGGAGTTGTCTTGGATAAAGGACTCATAAAAGTCACGAGCCGGAGGCTCTAGATTTCTGTGAGGGGGAGAGGAGACGGCCTACTCGTCTTATCCCTGTCTAAAGATAGCTCTAGAAAACGTCATATCCTGATGAATAAAGCCGAAAATGTTTAATTTTAGCTCCGTAAGACATGCAAAGGGCTCGGCGCCCGCATGAAATCACGGATCAAGCTAAGACAACGGAACAGATGACGAACTCCGGCTCGGAATAGCGGAAAGCGACCACTGAGTCATGCTTAGGAGTAAAGAGGACCTAGGCATTCAGGAAAGTAGTAGTCGGAAGAAGGATAATTCCCTACTAAGACGATTGGACGGATGAAACGGATAATGGATCAAACAGGAGCAGTAACAAGTGTCGGTACTATGGGTTCGTATAAACGAATCTAATAAGTCAAGATACTACTCGCACAATACTCCTCGTATTCTGCGGCGCTAGCCTCATGATCTATGAAATCTCTATCATCAAAAGAATAACAGGGAGTGTAAGGAAGCGGCTCTTCAGACTGAGCCTCCCACATTGCGACCTGCTCTTCCCAGGAGAGAACACCGCTACGACACAAAGACAGGTCGTCGGCATGTTGTTCCTCTCGTTCAAGACCTTCCTCACGGCAGAAGGCCAAGTCATAGAACGCTTTAATGCGTTTCAAGATGAATGCTGGAGAACCGTAAGGAAGAGGACCGACGATTTGAGACTGAGTAACGAGAGCTCCATTTCGAGTAATGTATTGGAGGTCGATGGTATGCTGGTTACGGATTGGTTCAAGAGGATATTGACCGACCCAACCACCCATCATAGGCAGCCAAGTAGTACGGTCTCGAAAGAAAGCCTCGAGTGCGAAACGGTCGGCAGGCTTTGGGATAGAGAAGTACAAAGCGTTAATGGTGGCAGCTTCTGTGTCAGACATCGCAGTTAGGCAGAGGAAGGATACAGGCCACAAGACTCTGGGCTTAATAGACGCTTTAGGAGAGAACATAAGCATAGGGGTTGATACCGCCAAGTACCGACCAGTGTCCTTACTCCTAAACCTCGCTTTACTATGCACCTCACCGACGAAAAGACGATAAACAATTTAACTGAATCTTCCAGCCTGACTCGGGAACAAGTTACTAAGTTCCTGGAGCTCACGGTACCTACGACACCTCACGGGCTCTGCAAGTTTTATCTTGACAGATTTACTTGGCTAAGAGTTACCAGGGATTGGAAGACGGTTAGAGGGCTAGACGAATGGGAACTCGTACGCAGCGAGTCCACCAAAGACCTTGAGTTCTTTTTCAATAAGAAAAGCACTCACAAGGCATCCAGAAGAATTCAGGATCACCAGATCATGGGCCCGAGACTCTATTTGGATAAAAATGTAGTCGAAGGAATGATGGGAGTCTTTTACGAAGCACTGCAGAAGGCTCTCGACGAATACGGCGAAAAAGGAGACTCAGAGGATGAAGATTGGATGGAGTATGAAGCTAGGGAAACCGCTATGGAGCACGATTACAAGCGACAAGAGTGGTCAGATTAGCATGAGTAAGGACACTTGTCCTTACTACGGCAATATACATTGTCCATACACCCACTATCTTTCATTGAAAATCACCTCAGAATCAATCCAGAAAAGACGATGTAGAAAAGTTATATTTTCCCCGACGACTCTATACATGAGTACGGGGATCTGTAGTCCATGGCTACCTACGACGATTGCAAGCTAAGATATTTTATATATAAAAAAAAGAATGTCCCGGCGGACCCAATCAACGACGTCGACCTCGAGGAGGACGGCGAGCTGTAGCGACACCACGACCACGAGGTGCTCCTCCTCGACCCTTTGACGAAACCAGGCGTACTAGCTGGCACAGGGCTAACCGAGCGAGCGTCTTCGTCGTCTTCAGCAGCAGTAGCCTTAGTCTTGCCTTTATCCTTGGAACCTACAAGAGGAGAGAAAAGGCAAGTCAGTAAATAAGATGAGTGAAGCACGGACAAATGTCCGTACCAAGGACGAAAAGAACTTACTGGTTTTCTGTCGCTTCGAAGACAGAGAAGTTTCGGAATCCGACGAGTCGACGACAGGAGCAGACCGCTTGCTAGTCGGAGTAGGAACTGGACGAGGAGCAGTTACCACGCTGCCTCCCTGACGAGGTCGAAGGTCGCGAGTTGAAGCTCTAGGAGTTTCGTCCTCCCCATCGGCCATCCCTTCCTCGTCACCTTCCTCTTCCTCGACGACAGCTTTTGATCTCTTCTTCTTCGACACAGACGAGCTAGAAGCCTTGGGTTGTGAAAACTCATCGTCCGAATCAGAGTCGGTAATGCTAGGAGGGAAGACATTGCGCTTGAGCAAGCGAGTCGGCTGTCCACCCTCGGTCTTGGAAGTTTTCGGAATACCGGACTTGGCGAGATCGAAGTGTGAATAAGCGGTCTCCATAGCGTCGACGACGTCGTCCAGATGGTACAACTCAAGGACCGGCTCGATAATGTCGTCATACTGCTGCCGAGAGAAAATGGTGCAGAGGGCACCTCTGGTAGACGAAAGAGCGATGTGTCGGTAAAGGCATAGCCACTGACGGCGACGGCTGTCCAGTTCTTCCTCGCCTTGGTAAGCCAAGACGCGTGTAGCAGAGACACGAGCTTCAACGGAGAACAGCTCGATAGCCTTGCGACAAAGTTCTGGAAAGATGTTAGTAAGTGGTTCCAGGAGCAAGGACAAGTGTCCCTGCTGGTTGTTAACACTTACTATGGATGTTCGCCTCGACGATTTGATATGTCTTGGAAAACGAACGTTCAACATCAGCGAAGAACATCTGATGCGAGCAGAGACCGGAGTTGCGATCGGAGAGGCATCTACTGCAAGCGCCGCCAAGATTAGCGCTGGCAGCACAAGGCAGATCCAGCTGGAGACAGCGCAAACAGTCGCCGACGGTCTAGGCAGACGAAAAAGATGAGGATAAATCTGAATTAAATAAGACGACTTACGAAAGGACCAATTTCGTCACGAAGTGACCGGAGCTGCTGAGTCGTCGGGACCACCAACGGCAGAGGATCGGCGGACCGGGTTCGGACGAAACCGCGAGGAAGGTTAACCCCGTCAAAGGGCCCCTTCTGAGCGTTGGTCTAAAAACAATGATTAGTAAGAAGCCATAAGGAAGCAAAGAACGAGCATACGAAGAGGTGACGACGCTCTCCAGTCAATGGCAGAGCGGTACCACCTTTCCAAGGGTTCTCAGGAGAAGGTCCGTTGACGAGCTCGTCTTCGGAGTCGGAAGAGAATTGGCCAAATTGGAGCAAATCGTGGGCTAAAGCCATAGAATGGCTTTGCTTCTTGCGTCCAAGAGGATCGGTCTTCTTCTTCTTTTCCTTCCTCTTCTGGGTAGTGTCGGAAGCCTCATCAGAAGCCTCACCAAGACGGACGGCTGTACGGAGCAGATCGTTGACGGTAGGATCTTCACCCAACAACGAGATGTACCCTTTGGAACCAATTGGTCCACCGAAGAAAGGGACACCTTGCGGAGTGACCGCATGAGGGCGATGATACTATAAAACAAAAAGATGAGCAGGAGTCAAGGAGCAAGGACAAGTGTCCTTGCTATGTATATGGACTTACGATGTCTTCCACATGATAGGACTTGATCCGTGCAGTGCGACGAGAGTTTCCATAATTCGGCATTGGGGGCCTACTGAGAAGAGCGAGGTCAAAGTCCTCGTGATAAGGACCCATCGAGATCTCGACGATGTTCGAAGGAAAGCGGGATTCGGGGAAGTTTGAGTCCTGGAACCAGCGCATAATGGCCGAGCGCAGTTGGAAGATATAGCTGGTCTCGGGAAAGTCCATCTCTTGACATGCGTTGGCAATAGCAAAATCGTTTTGCTGTTGCTAAAAAGTCGATTAATGAGAAGGATTGAGATGTCAAGAGCAAGGCGAACACTCACGAACATCGCCGCAATAGTGGTTATGATCGCCACCTGCTGGACGGGATTGGTGACCTCAGAGAGTTGACGGTACATGATATCGATAACATAACCCCAATAATTGAGGTCGTCGGCACCAAGCTGGAGGCGATTCATCTGATCTGCAGACAAAGGCGGGCGAGGGTCGGGGTTTTCGATAAGCTCGCGATAAACGGACTGACGGACGGAATGGATTCGGAAGCGCGGATCACGAAGAATTGTAGGCACAGGCGTTTTTGGGGAAGCGGGCGCTTTACGAACAAAGGTTAGCGCTCGTGATGACAAAGACAGACACGGGAAAAAGCTTACGAGGAGAAGCTGAAGGTTGATGCTCGCTTGGAGCCTTGGATGCAGGCATGACTGGTGAAGTCGGCTTTGGCGAGCCACGGAGAGAAGCTGCTAAAAGAGCGGTTAGCAAAAGATGCGAAACGACGTGTAGAGACGAGATTCACCAGGTGAAGGCGGCTTTGGACGCGGACTAGGCTCTGGTTGAGCTTCGTCAACAGGCGACCGAAGTGCTGAAACACTGTTAAAAAGACGAGAGCGCAGGGGAAAGTGAGACAGACCAGGTGATGGAGAGGGTTTACCCCCTTTCTTAGGTTTGGTAGGGGTCTCCTCGTCACCTTCGAGCTCATCAGGCTCGGGCACTGGCAAAACGAAGTCAGTAAAAGGGACAAAATAGAGACTTAGCAAAAGAAGACGAACCAGGCTCATTGGCTTCAGGAGATGACGACGCCACAGGCGACGATGGAGCAACGGGCAGGACCGCGATCTCAGGATTGATTGGCTCTTCTGGAACAGTTGGAACCTCGGCGTGGGGAGACGCCTGGCGAGAACTAGCAATAGAAGATTCACGAGCGGCAGACATGACGAATGAGCAGCGACGACAAGTGTCAGGGCTAGAGACGGGAAAGATGGGAGTTAGCGCTAAGTTTGATGGAACAAGGCTATTTATTAATGAGAAATAGGCCCTGGGAAGCCATCAAACGTGGAGAACTCGCAAAAGGCACTGACGAAAATGGTTAAAGAAGAGAAGTCGCAAAAATCGAGATTTGCTAAAAATAGATTCCCATCAAAGGAAATCGGTTTGCAGACCTCCGCGCTCTTTAACCACTGGTTATAAAAAGGGGAGCTTTTGGCGACGGACGCGGGCGACCTAATAACCCAAGATGGCGAAGTTGGCTGGTTGAAAAAGACGAAAAACTCCGTGTTTTAGAGCAAGATCACGTTTAAACCGCGTTTTTAATCACGGATCCGGAGTACGGACAAGTGTCCTTGCCACGGGGATTGTTGAAGATCGATGATACCGCCGAACACTTGTATAAGTGATCTGCATTAGACGAGACAGAATTGAACACGACTAGTCAAGGGTTCGTACCCTTCAGGAAAGCTAGGATGAACAAAAGAAACCGCTACAATTACACATTGGAGTATCAATCGGGTTCAATTGGGGACAATTGAGATCTCTGTGTGGGGGAGATGATGGGGCATATAAAAATTCAGCCTTGTTTTCATACCAAACTGGGCAGTTTGGCATCTCTTTGACTGCTGGGACGTTGATGGAGCGCTAGAGCCGAGCTTCAAGGTTGCTAGTAAGAATGTCAAGCGTTAACAAGTGTCCGTGCTTTGTGTCTGTACTTATCAGCCCAGAAGGTACTTCTAAGACCAAAGACGGCGCGCTACGACTACAAGAAGAATAGCGGTGTTCACATAATGGCCGAGACTGAATACATGACGAAAACCCTGCGAGCCAAGATGTCTGTTTAAGACTGGAGGACTTAGCACTGTGAAACGGCGATGACTCCTTAGTACAGACTAAGCGGAGCTCTAACCGGACCATTGTCATAAGGATTACATGACCGGAGCTTTGACCGATGTCACTTGCGGAAACCAAGATGATTGCGGAACGATCAGGACAACCCACAAGGGTACCCCTATATAAAGATGGACCCACAGTGTGGACAATTGTTCATACTAAGGGACGTGCTTTTGACACAAGACGAGATGATGAGAATCACATAAGAGAGTACAGAAGGGACTAAAGGACTTGTCTTCTTTCTGCACTTCTCGAAATACCTGTTCGGCAAGAGACTCCACTAGGAGGTTTCACCCGGTTGTACTATTAATAGCAGGATGACTGATGTCGTGCGGCCACCTTGGCAATCCGACTCGGAGACCCCTGTGAATGACTCAAGAACATTATGTTATCATTTCTGGACAGTATTTAAGGACTCTAAGTTTGTAGTAAATAGTTAGAACATTGTAGGGCATTGAACCCAGTTAGTAACAAGTGACCGCCTGACCAAGGCTGGAAGCTAGTAGCTGACTTGTGGATAAATATTACTTTGTTTCTCGGACTCAGTTACCGACGTTTTGGCGAATTGAACAAGTTTGAACAAGTCTAGTCTAGTCTAGTTGCTTAGTGCACCCTCTAGTCTCGCAAGAGAACCTCTAGTCAAGTCAAGTCTAGTTCTAGTTAAGCTGCTTAGTGCAAATCGCGCTTCGGTCAAGAGACCACAAACCCTAGTGTTACCACACTTTAAACAAGCTATAACCCAGTTAAAAGCTCTCAAAGACGACCAGACGTAAGACACTGAGTACGGACAAGTGTTTGTGCTTTGGACTATCTCTATTATAAGAAACCCGAACTTATCGAGGATATAAAGAGTGTATTGGTGTGTTGGTGTTGTTGTGTGTGTTGTTCATTTGCATACGCTCATATCGACGTGCTTTCCGCACCGTCCGCAAGGATCCCTCACATCGATGCTGGAGTGAATCGAGGAGAACTCATTCGACGAGTCAACTGGCGGACCTGCTTCGGAGCTCGAGGCTCGTCTCGGCTGTGGAACTCCTTGATGGGACTAGTCCTATGGATAACCCTCTTTGTATGTTTCCTCGCAGACATCTTTGCTTTCATGGATGACAATTTCGGATGGGAGAAAGAAGGGGAATTCACCTATTATGAGCCGTATAAAAAGCTCATGCCGACAAAGCAGGTGAAGCTCCTCGAGCTCTGGGATTTCCTAGGGATACCTCACGAAGAGGACAAGCAGCTCTGGGGAGCGATATTGACTATCATCGGATTCGAGGTCGACGTCAATCAGATGACGGTCACGCTTCCCACAGAAGCCAAAAGCGACCTCGTGACCATGGTACAGGAATTCGTCGATACTCCGTCTCGCAGACGCCAGCTATATGACTGGCAACACCTCTCGGGATACGTGAGCTGGTCCCTCAATGTCTTCCCCCTCTTACGGCCAGCTCTATGCCATGTCTATGCAAAAACTTCGGAAAAGGCCAACTCCTTTGCCACGGTATACTTAAACAAAGCTGTGAAACAGGACCTCACCTGGTTCCTGGATCACGTCCGCAATTCGGATGGAATCTTCATGTTCCAGGCCATCGATTGGAACCCACGGACCGACGCAGACTTTGTTCTACTCTGCGACGCTTGTCCGAGCGGCATGGGTTTTTGGTTGCCGAGCCTTGGCCTGGGATTCTACTCAGACACCCCAACTGAGGCGCCAAAAGACACCATATTCTTTTGGGAAGCCACCTGCGTCCTAGCCTCGCTAGAATGGTTCTCTCTTCAGATTCGAGCTTCCTTTCCTACAGACGTGCCGACGAAGCTCACAATTTACACGGACAATTCAAACACAGTGGACATCTTCAGCACCCTGGCAGCGGAACCAGACTACAATGTCATCCTCAAGTCCGCAGTCGACTTACTCATCAGGCATTGCATCGACCTGCGAGTGCTTCACATACCGGGGACCAGCAATACGGTAGCAGACGCAATTTCTCGCAAAAACTTCGGCGACGCCATAGCCACGGTCCCCTACATATCGATTAACACTTTTCAGCCCCCTCATAGCGTGCTGGGGGTAGACAAAAAATGATTCCTCGGAACCCCAGGGCCAGGCAGGAGCATCGCAAACCCTGGTCCATCAGCGAGCTATTAAGACAGCGCGCTATTGCTCTCGGAGCAGCCCTCGATATTTCCTCACATTCATCCTATGACTCAGCTCTCAATTCCTACATTCATTTTTGCGACATACACAACCTCAGCCTAGACCCAACACAGGACACATTAAGCCTTTACGTCGTATTTATGTGTCACTCCATCGAACCACGCTCTGTCGACAAATACCTATCAGGTATCAGCAGCAAGCTAGAATCTTACTATCCTGAGGTCCGCAAGAACAGAAGGAGCATGCTGGTCTCACAAACTCTCAAAGGCTGTAAGCGACTACTCAGCCAACCAATCCGTCGCAAGCAACCACTATCACGTGATCAACTCTGGGACATAATTTCCAGTTTGTCCAACAACCTGTCGCAGGACGACTTACTATTCACGTCAATGCTCCTCACGGGTTTCTACGGCCTCCTTCGGCTTGGCGAAATGGCTGCACCAGACAAGCCAGATCTTCGCAACCCAGCCAAATGGACACTAAGGACGTCAGTGGAATGGATTATCGAAGGCTATGCCTTCTGGCTACGATCACACAAGACCGACAGCCATTTTGAAGGCAGCCGAATCGTCATTTCGCACCAACATCAAACAAACCCGGTCCCCATTTTTCACCGGTACCTCATCAGCCGCGATAAGTCCTTTCCCCTACACCCATTTCTCTGGGTCAAATCCAATGGCCAGGTCCCTACACGAGACTGGTTTATCAAGTGACTGAAACGCCTCATCCCAGACTCCGGCTTCGCGGGACAATCCTTACGCTCTGGAGGTGCGACAGCGCTCGCCGAGGATGGGGTTCCATACCACATCATCCAAGCAGCAGGGAGATGGTCCTCCGACACATTCCAAATATATATTCGAAAAAATCCGGTCTTTTTACAAATTCTGCTCAACCGCAACCGGCGACGTTGACATGCCGCAATCTTCCTCATCCATCGTCTCCGACTCCTCTCATCACTATACCCTTTAGCCATCCAGACACGGCATATCGACACTGGGGCCTCTATCCCTCATGGGAAGAGGTCGATCATGACTAACATTACACCCCCTTCGAAGCCAGCTTGAGACGTTTGGTCGAGTTTCAACGGAGTTGACACAAGGGTAATCGTCGAGTGAGCAAAACTCCGATTCCTTTTACGACTCTGCTCACAGTCTTTCTCCCTTTTCAGGTCGCAGAAAGATCAGCTCCTCTCCACCCCATGGGTCCGAAGCAAGAGTCGTAGCAGTGAGTCCTCCCAATTTCCTCGCGTTCGAAACATGCTAACAGGTAACCCCAAATAGTTTCTCTTTATTCCGTCTCCTTTGTTCTTTGACCCTGGCCGACCGTGAGAGAACAAACTTACTCGTTGCTCTCGCCCTCAGCCAGGTTTGAATCCCATACCTTTCAATTAATGTTCCTTAGCTTACTCGTGCTCCCTTTCATCTAAAATAGGTCTCATACGATTTCTCATCGCTGTCCCGCCTCTTACATATCTTACATATATCCCATCCCTTATTTCTAACTACTGCCATCCAGACACGGCATATCGACACTGGGGCCTCTATCCCTCATGGGAAGAGGTCGATCATGACTAACATTACGCCCCCTTCGAAGCCAGCTTGAGACGTTTGGCAGACAATTCACTCCATAATGGTGAATCAGGAAAAGGTATACCTTTATTCACACAAGCTTTAGGTTCCTCCCTCTGGTAGGAACCACAGCTTGTTTTCTGCCTTGACCCTGTGCCGCCGCCCTGCAGGCAGCCTCAGGTGGCTTCTGCGCCTTTGGCGCTTTAACTTGATTATGTCAGTAAAATAATTTGTCATCTAATTAATCAGCATCAGGTGACCGAGGTGTTTTATATGTATTGATTGATTGATTGACAAGCTTTAGGTTCCTCTGGGAGGAACCACAGCTTGTTTTCTGCCTCAACTTTGCACTGCCGCCCTGCGGGCGGCCTCGGGCGGCGTCTGCGCCTTCGGCGCTTAACTTGATTATGTCAGTAAAATGATTTGTCATTGATTTGTCACGAATTAATCAGCATCACCTGACCGAGGTGTTTTATATGTATTGATTGATTGATTGATTGATATTGATATTGATCCCACGCTCTCGCTACCTTATCGGTAAGACTGGTTTACGAGACTGCGAGTTTCCCACGTTCGAACGCTGCTCTCCTACTCCTCGTTTCTACTTCTACCCTTTCTACCTATAACCAACTTCATGACTTCCTTCATAATCAAATCTCACCTCGAGCGAGTGGCCTCTGGCCAATGGAAAAGCTCCGACTGTGCTTTCTGCGCAATTATCCAAGACGACAGTCCCGCTTTCCGGGTCTACGAGAACGAGCGGGTTCTCGCAATACTTGACATCATGCCCCTCAGACATGGCCATATTCTCGTCATTCCAAAGGTACCCGGCGACTATCTCGACGTGTAGTTCACGACCCGATTCCTTCAAGGCCCATTACACTCGCGTCTCGGACCTACCACCGGAAATCGCGGCAGCTCTTGGTGAAACTGTGTCCAAAGTAGCTCATGCTTTGAGTAGGTGTTTCTCATCCCTTGGGCTTTTCCAACTAAAATTTTCAGCCCAAGCCTTGAATAACACCGGGCTGAACGTCGTGTGCAATCAAGAGTATGCACAGGCAGTTCCACATGTACGCTTTGAACGATTGAACCAAGCCCCAGCTGACGATTTCCGACAGGTCCATTATCATATTATACCAGCTCCCATTCTCGACAAACCAACTCCCATGATCGAGAAACCAGCGACCGCTATACCAACCATGCGTCAGATGCATCGTATGGAGTTTGAATCCAGGCAAGAGCTGGAAGACGACCAGGCCGAGCTACTCGTCAAACAGATACGGGCCAAGTTATAACCTGACATTATGTTCTACCATCTATTCAACTGAAAAGCTGTTTCAAATTCCCAGACGCTGGTGTCAATCTCCATCGTTCAATTATCAGGGCCGACAACAAGATGTCGTCGAAGTAAGGATGCCCAACTGGCATCATTTCTAACTGTGTCAACTCTGCATCCAAAGATGGGACACGCATTGCTGTGGCAGGTCTAAATTTCGCGTAAAGTGTCGAATGATCCTTTGACCAACACTGCAAAAGACCTGATCAGATTCAAGTATCATCGTGGGTGCTTCCTTACCGTTCTAGTGCTCGTTGAACAATCCCAGAATAGGCCCTGTAGAGATTCAGCTACATAGACAGGCCGAAACGGATTGGATCACCTTGTTCACAAATTTCCAATCCCAAAGTCCTGCCTGTCTTGAACCTGACTTGCCCAGAACGTCGCCAATGAGGAATTCTTTCCCTCGGATGCAAAATGTCCCTGGTTTAGCAGAAATGCCCATTCTAGTGATATCAGCTCGACATTCGCCGCTATGTTCAATTGCACTGACTCAAAATCTCCGACATATTCTCCACTATCCGTTGTACCCCGTCGGATAGCTACAAATTCATTGAGCACTGCGATAAACCCGGATATCGACACCCACTCGTGATGTAGCTGCTGGGCATGAAAACATTCAGATTCACCGTGATAATGTATTTAGAGCTTGTTTCTGGGGCATGAGCTGGAGGAAGCAATATCATCGAGTTGAATGAAATGGGAGTGAAAGAGTAGACCAAGGGCTCTGTTGGGTAACTAGGAAAGCTACTTTGAACTCTCGGTTATCGACGAGACAGAACACTCACTTGGGAGATTCTAACGGTGGACTGGTCGGACTGACCCTGTCTCTCAAGGCTGCGATATTGTTCGCACTGTATGGGTCGTACAAGTTCAACCTGGCTTCATTCAGACGGGGATTGTTCCAGGACAGAGTCACAGGCTCCTCGGAACCAGAAGACGAGTGCGGTCGTCGGATTCTGGAGGTATTCATGAAATGATTCTAGAAAGGACTGGAAGAGGAAGACAAGAATGGTAAGCGCGTCGCAGCGCCACTTCGACTGCCATTGATAATCATCTTGAGAGACATAAACGTCGCAGTCAGGATATAAGATTTGCCTTGAGGTGTACCTGAAACAATAATATAGCCTCAAACAGAAACCGATCGCGCGACCATCTGATGAAAGCGTCCGAAGTTGAATTCAGTGACTAAGTATCGATACAATGTTGAAATATCTAGAAGATAAAGAGGTCTAATCAGTCAAGTATGGTCAAACGAGCGAAGTACACTCTGGAGTTTCACAAGCATCTCTTCCCATTCGGAATCTGGGTCAGAAAGTGCAGTAATGGCACCGCCTGCACCTACTGTCCATTCTTCAACAGATGTCGAAGGTCGTGGATCATCGCCTTGGTGCTTGAAGCAAGTTCGAATGGTCACAGCCCAATCTCCACCACCTCCAACGCACCAATAGCCAAAGACACCCGAGTACAATCCACGTTCAGTTCCTTCTAGAGCCCTCAAAATTTCGACACTTCTTTTCTTGGGAGCACCGGTCATACTGCCTAAAATAATGGTTCAGAGCCCTGCAGAATTCACCAGGAAAAGAAAACACCAACCTGGAGGTAAACTATTTTTCAATACCTGCCAACCTAGTTGCCCATCCAACGAGCCGCAGTTGTTCGGGAGCTTGCCCTCTATAACACTGACAAGTTGCCAAACAGTTTCGTATTCCTCCAGACCACAGAATTTTGTAACGACGACGTCTTCGCCAACGACACTGTGAAGATCGTGTCGAATGAGATCGACAATCATGAGATTTTCAGCAACTTCTTTGGCGCTGCCACTCAATGCCTTCTCAGCATCGAGACGAATAATTCCAGGAGCTTTACGAACTGTGCCTTTGATGGGGCGCAATTGACAAAGTGAATTTGGAGGTCGAGAAAAGGAGAGAAATCGTTCGGGGGAAGATGAAAGGAATGTGGTAGGATTCAAGCGGATGAAAGCCGCATGAGGAGCTGGATTTTTGCTTCGTAGGGTTCGATAGCGGTCCCAGGATGAGCAAGAAGGTGCTGTGATTCTGGTTTGAGCAGTCAGGCATAGCTCGTAAGAGTCACCGGCGTTGAGATGAGCTTGAGCTTCACCGATATGAGCTAGGTAACTCTCCTTGTCGGGAAAGTCTAGAATAGGCTGTGGACTGGATGGCTTATTCGATAGGGAAGGGGAAGTTTGCGTCGTTTCTGAGGCAGCTTGGACCTTTAATACTGTTTCCTCTAGCCAGTCATCGTCATCAGCGATGAGAGACTGGACATAGACCCGGTTTGATGCAGCGTCGACAACGATACTTCGTTCAACGAATGCGAGATTGACATCTGGATGGCGAGAAGATCGCGGTTGTTCTCGTTTGGGCGGTTCAGAGATGCCTAGATTCTGCACTCCGAGTCCATAACTCAACATCCCGACGAGTCCACCCCAAAACGGGACTTCTGGACATCCGTCTTCAACCCTCTTGTCCCGCATGAATGTAGAAAGCCATGTCCAAATGTCGCGACTTGGCAAGTCGAATTGATGAATGGCAGTACCCTGCTTGACACATACGAACGAGTCATCCAGAAAGTACGTGATTTGAGGGGACGTCCCTGTTAAACAGGCGAGAATAGAGAAACGACCTGGCGAAGCAGCCGAATCAAGGAGTACAAACGGTGAACTGTCGTCGGCGGCCCCAAAGGCTTCGCACATAGTAGCCAGGTTGAAATGGCGCAACTGCACGACTTTGTAGGAGCTGCTATGAGTTGTCGGAGACATGGCGCTGGATGAGATACCGAGGAATGGATATGGATTGGGCCAAGGGGTGCCGCAACAATCTGAAGCTCTGATTGGCGTGATGAGTCGATTTCGTTTGGTATTCCATGCTCTTCCCAGCTTCCAAAAGTTCTCCATGACCAGGACGCCACTTTGATCAGTTCGGACGGATTCAGGATGATACTGGACTGCCCAAAAAGGACGAGAAATATGTCGGACTGCCATAACGACATGCCCATTCTCTTTCCCGTCGTCTGCCCAAGCCAGTTGCTCGATCTCGCCGCCTGGTGCGAGATGAACATGGAGGGAGTGATACCGTACAGCTTCTACATTTCCTGCTCCTGAAAAGAGATGAATACTGCTGTGGAAAATGGTAGATATTTGGCCATGCTTCACGACCGCCAATCGCTTCAGCACGGCACCGTGCTCGATGCAGAGACTCTGTAGGCCAAGACAGACGCCAAAGACAGGCAGCAAGTTGTCTTCTGGAATTCTCCAGAGGTCTTTCACGACACCGATATCGCGTGGATTGTCTGGGGAACCTGGACCGGGCCCGACGACGACTGCTGAGAAGTACTGGAGGTTGGGTAGAAGTTCGGGGATTGTATAGTCGTCGTTCTTTATTATATGAATGGAGCATTTCGGGATCGCAGCTTTAATCAATGCTGCGAGACTGCATGGACTGTCAGTAAGCGTAATCAGAGGTGGAAATGGACAAACTTGAATGTGAAGGAATCATAGGAGTCGATTAAGAGGATTCGGGGTATATCGAGAGTCATAACGATACAGTTCAATATTACGATTGAGCTATGTTGCTCAATCGGGCGAGATATGATAGACTTTATAGTAAGAACAGGCCAAGAAGAGGCAGAAAAATTTGTGTTTGATGGTGTCACATGTCAGTGCTCTGTTTTGTGACATTTCGGACGCGTCTGCCTTCGGTGGTCAACTCATGCATGAATCGCTAATTTCATTCCTACACATTTTCTTTTCTTATTCCATGATTGCTGACCTAGTTATCAATCAAGATAGACCAATACGCAAACCTGAGACCAGCAAGATATCCAGAAATCGTTTTCTCCTGGAAGCAACACGATGTTGGTTGGATCTCGAGCGCGCGCCGCAACACCAAGACGTCTTTAGTTATAATTAGTCCAAATTGAAAAAGAAAGATTGCATTGTATCTCGAAGTTGTCTACATAAATATTTTACGCATCCTGCAGCATTTTCGCGCATTTCTCTGCTAGCATAATGACTGGAGCCTTTGTATGACACGGAGGGGATTCTGGAAACACAGAAGCATCGCAAATCATCAAGTTTTTGATCCCATGGACTCGAAGCTGTCCATCTACAACTCCAGCTTCAGCGAAGGAGGCCATTCGACAGGAAGAGGTGTAGTGATAGCCAGTGCAACCATTGGCTCGAATGTGGGCATTGATATCCTTGTCCGAAATGGATACAGGAAGAAATATTCCTTCATTGGGTATCCCTGAGCCAGCATTTCCGCCCCCAATCGCAGGGCCAGCCGGATGCCCTTATTCAGCGTCGCCACATCATCGGGATCCGAGAGAAGGCTTAAGTCACATTTGGGAGGATCGTGGGCGTCTGTGGATTTGAGACGAACGGTGGCAACGGATTTAGCCTGCAAGAGGCAAGTCATAATGGTTCCAACGCCGTCGGTCACAACGAAATCCGGGGTTGGATGGAGTCCCGAGATAGCGAAGGGCTTGATCTCGAGGTCAGGGACGTTGTGGGGAAGCGTCGCATCGAGATCATGGGCCTGGAGGTTGATGATATTTGCCTTTCCATCCAACAGTCGACTAGGGAGAAACATGGCCTCATAGAGGTAGGAGAGCTCAAGAGACTGGGCCTGCCGAGCGCATATTTAACTAGTTCAAGTAGGGCTCTCCCGGGTTTCTTGAAGAGGACGAGGAGCGAATCATCTATAGGAATGTTCCACATTGTCGGAACATCGACATGATCTTTCTAGAGTAAAGTTGGAAAAGCTGGCAAATAATTCATGACGATACTTACCAGGTAGTTCCCCACTCCAGGGCTGTCCAATACGAGGTTAATTCCATGCTCTTTCAGATGTGCTACAGGTCCCACTCCGCTGTAAAATGAAACTAAACACGTTTCTCAGACACGAGGAATGAACTTACCTGAGGAGAAGAAGTTGCGGTGTTCCAAGAGCTCCGGCGCACAAGATAACCTGTTGGTTGGCTTTCGCGACAAAATGGTAGTGTGACCTCTTTCTATCGTTGTAGGCGAATTCCACAGTGACAGCTTTGGTTTGGCCGGCCTCGGAAGAAAAGAGAATACGAGTGGTTAAGGCATGGGTGCAAACTTTCAAATTGGCTAACCGGGCTCGGGCGACAGAGGCAGGAAGGAATACCGAATATGTCGAGACGCGTCGGAGACTAGGATCGATGGCCACATCGAATATTTGCGGCGCAAGAGAAGGATGGGACGGTTGGATCGTTGTAGTCTGGGACATATGGTATTCCCAGCTCTTCTACGGCATTCAAGAAACTGGAATAGGTTTAGGAGCGAGAATAGCAGAGTTCACGAAAGGCTTACGAGTTGGCAAGGCGCTGCTCACTCGGTGGAAAGGTGTGGTTCTCGAAAACGCCTACAAAAAAGTGTTGTCAAACGACGAAACATTAGAGAAATTAGAATTTGGGCTCACCTGAAGCACCCCGAAAATCGGAAATGGTTTGGCTCTGAGACTTTTCTGACAAGTTGAAAAAGGGCTTCACGTTCTCGTAGCTCCAATCCGGATAACCCCGGTCGCACCAACCGTTGTAGAAGCCTGGAACTCCACGAGTATGAAGCATGGCATTGACACGAGAGCCTCCGCCAAGGGCCATGGTCACAGTGCGATTCCCGGCGGCCTTGAGAGGCATAGAAATCCACGGCTTCATGAGTGAACCCTTCTTGAAAGGGTTTCCTGACAAAAGTGGCGCGCGATTGTCCCATGTATCGACGATGTCGCCTCTTTCTAGGACGAGAACAGATACTGCAGGATTCTCGCTGAGACGAGAGGCAAGACATCATCCTGCAGTGCCACCTAAAGTAACTTGTAAAAACCGCTTTGCGAATGAACAAGTTGAGATTCATCTCCGACAATAATAGTCATACGAGATTTCAGGGTGGTAGTGTCGTCGAATGGTGCGCCAGCCTCAGAGACGTCGCAGACAGGATAGTTGGTAGAGAATGGCCACATCGACGCCTGATCAGTGGAATTTTGCTGGATTTGTGAAGGACGAGCCTTGTTGGCCATGTTTCTTGAGAAATGCAAGACGCCACAAGATGGACTAGGCGGCGCTCCCTGCCACCGAAAACTGACCACAATCGAAAGCCTTGGCCCTTCGCGTCAGCCTCCAATTCTGGTACGATGAGACCGAGTTCGAAACGGAGGATCAAAGAGAGGACACGGTATGCCTGTGAGCTTTACAGTTTACCATGATTGGCTTCAGGGCTGTCAACATTGATAATCTCCAAGTAAATGCCGGCGTCGTACCAGCGCCTTTTTAGAAATAGGAAGACCATTCTGCATTGTCTACGCGCTGTTTCTCAACAGGACCTGACGGTGTGGGGACTGAATTTATATGAGGGCTCAGAGGAAGCGATCCATTGGACAGTTGAATGTGGTTTTGGAAGAAAGTTTTGATAGGTCACAAGAATGTCACAAACGCGTCTTCAATGTCTACCGTCTCTGTGAATCGGCCCTTGGCAGGCGGCACAACGCCTACATACTACAGGCCGAATCCATATTATCCTGCCCAGAATGCTGCTGCACCTCAGCGCGCAGTGGTCAATGTTACCGATGATTATGAACGTGAGGATCACCTTCAAATTTCCAGCAATATTCTGAGAAAACGCGTCTAGGATGGTATACGGAGCCGATACCAAACAATCGTATGACGCTGTCTCTGCGGTCAGGCATCCACCAAGATGTCAGTTGGGCTCTTGATCGTCTCACCCGACTCTCCCAGAACGACAACTTTTTCCTCAACCAAATACCGGGCTTGGTTGATGCCCTGTTCGAGTGGCCTGAATGGTACACAACTGAAGGCTACAAGTCCTTTATGCCAGAGCAGTCTCTTTTCTCACTTCCACCGGAACTGCAGTTGAAAAGGCGACATGCACTAGAGTCATTGTTTGTGCTCAGAAACATTGTCTTGCACAAAGACAACACACTCGAATTAGCGACCCATTCACATACCATGTCACTTATCCTCATCGGCTTGCACAACTTAGATCCATATCTGGATGAGCATGCAGAGTTTCTCCTTCACATTCTCGACATTCTACATTCGGTCGCGACAAAGCTCGTTTTGCCACCACAACCTGCACCTGTGAGGAATATTCCTCTCGGTCCCCTGCAGAAAATTGTAGAAACCTCAACGAACCGACCACTCATCATTGGAGCTTTAACAACAGCGACGCTCTTGCTATCCATTCCTCAGAATGTGGCCTACATTTCTCAGGAATCGCCCATGCTAGCTGCCTCGATTCGCTACTTGCCTCTTTTCATGGACAAGGTGCTGGTAGAAGCCTGCCTCAATTACCTTTACGTCCATCTCTCCTCGCCTCCACTGGCCAAGGCATTCTTGCTGCATCCTTCCATGCCCAGTGTGCTCAAATTACTCGTGAGCTTGCTTATCTCAGAGCAAGTGGAAACCACCATTGTCCAAGATGTCTCTGGGCCAATTCACACCACTGCAATGGGAGGACCTGGATCGCGATATCATGTCCTCACTCAACAAGAGCTAGAAGAATTGCTGCCAATAGCTGAGCCTCAACGATGTTACAACTGGTGAGCCTTTCGCGATGCCTTGATCATTATGCTGACGGGACAATTTCTAGGATGCGAGTCATGTTCATCGCCGATCCAAGTGGTGAACTGACACAAGTCGATTTCTGGAATCTATACAAAGACGTCTTCTCCCCTCACTCGGACACTCATCCAGTCCTTGGGGCTTCAGATGTCATCAAAAACGTCAATGTTGTGTTTCCTGCGGCTCAGGCGATGGTTCTGCAGGAGCCTGTTCAGCGGTTCATTGTACGGGGTGTCGACCGGCGGAAGGACGAAATCGTCGTGGAAAAGTTCAAATGCTTATGGGATCGCTCCCAATGCAGTTCAACAGGATTTGGCTCGACAACCGAGCTCTACGAGCATGTCCTTCAACATGTCGTTTCCGCAGAATCCAACGCCTGTCCTTGTCTTTGGGCGACTTGCCAACACCCTGCGACGTCCAAATCACTTCTTCGAGCGCATCTCATCACACATCTGCTGACTTTCGCCAACGAATTACCGCTTTCTCAAAGCGACACCATAACACTGGATTCTCACAATGCTCAGTACCCTATTGCAGATCCCACTAGTCGGCCAGCGCCGCCACCTCGAACTATAGTCTTGAAATATCAGAAACCTCTCGTCGATCCACCCGCTCCAGCTCTCACTGCTCTGTTATGCATTCGCATTCTATTCCGAACGTCTTTTGCGTCATCTGATGCTGCTCCAAGAGCTGACGCTGACCATTTCGGCTTTCCTGGCATCACAGATGAAGCAGACGAGTTGGACGTGGATACTAGAGACGGTCAAACGATGGACAGTGATAGACAAGGAGAGAAGAGAGGACGAAAAGCATTTCAGTCCGTCAGAAGATTAATGGAAGGTGTACGGATTCGGGACGAGGTTCTAATGGATTGGATAACAGAGATGGTTGATGCAGGTCTGACTGGGACTCATTAACTTGACAGTATTTCTTGATACACCTTGAACGCGTCCAGTTTAGTGACACGTGATAGCTTGACTTCCACGTCATCGCGATAATCGATTTGTTTCGCGACGCTTTCCATGAACCAAGGCCGTCGAGTTTTGAGCTCAAAATATGAATCAACGTATTCAAAGCTATTCCAGGGTACCTCGCCCCAGCAGATCAACCCCAACGAAGATCCAAACCGGTTTTGGAGTAATTTGTTGACTCTGGAAGTGAACCGAGAGTTTCTGGATGCAGAGTTTGGTAGACTGTCGAAGGACTCGTTAATGGGACATCTAAAGGTTCTCAATATATTATCCTTGCATTTAATGCTGACCCATATTTATCTTCAGTAGCCTGTCGTCAACGAGCTCTTCTCTGCATGTCTGAAAGAAGCGCGGTTTACCGGCTCAAACCAGGTCAGAGCCTCACATGCACTGGAAACTATGTGCATCGTTACACGATGCGTATTCGCCAAGAATCCGACAGGCTTTGAAACAATGTCCATCTTGGCCGGTGGTGTCAACCAAAGCGACAAGCTATTCATGGTATAGTGTGGCCATTTTACTGGACGAGCCTCTGCTCAAAGATTATAGGATCTTGCTTCGTTTATCGAGGAAGGTATCTCTGATCCATCCGTCCCAGGTATGTTTCCTCGCGCTCTAGGGCCTAGGCCAACGCTGCTAATTGATTGCAAGTCAGCATTCGACATCAGACGATCCAGCTGGCTGTAATATTCATGTGCGGCGTGGCACAAATGAGCCCAGGCGCATACTTTCTCAGACGAGACCTGTTTCCATCGATTGCTGCAGTATGCCGTCTAATCAATAACCTTAGCCACTCTGACGCCATTTTGAACAGTTCATCAAGTCGCCGGATACAGAGCGATATACATTTGAAGCCATTTTGCTTCTTGGTGTCCTTGCTAATTTCCACAAATCGGATGCTGCAAAGATGAACCCTTATCTTCAGCGTATGAAAGATACGACAGATAAGGTTCTCATGCGAAAGATATGTTGGGCTGCTAACTATTCGCTGGATGCCTCTGTCAAGTGAGAGATTGACAATGTACTGATTGTCGTATGCTGATTACGCTTGAAAGAGCTTTTCAGGATCTCGCAAACGATGATATTTCACCAAGTCTGGCATCCACTCTTGGAAGTGTTTTCGCGGCGATGCGTCCGGATCGCGCGCTAGCGACAGCTCCGCTGGACCGGGAGCTTTTCAAGAACCAGTGAGTGGTTTACTGTGAACAAATTTCCAGAAGTTTCCTGATGTTTGGAGGTAGACCTATCGAAGCGACAGTCGTCCTTCTTCCACTCTACGAATTCATTCGTACAAATCCCACCTTTTCCGTTGTATTGCTGGAATACATCTTCGAAGACAACCTCAAAACCCAGAAAAAGCCTCCTCCGCAGTTCACAATATTGACAATTTCATCGTATTTATTGACCCATGCCACTTCTCTATCCTCTTCCCGCTCCATTGCCTATGCCAATCTTGCATTGAGCTCGTTACTTGCTCTGGTGGAAAATGAGCAAATGCTGGCTTCTTTTTGCCAACCTACATCGGTCAAGATTCGACTTTGTCGCCAGAGAGTGCCTTTGTTGCCGATTCCTCGCTCCAATCGACCGCCATTAGGAGCTCTGTTGGACTGCTGTGTGATTTGGTTGCGACACAACTTGCATCTGCGACTTGAAGTCGCTTTGTATACGTGCGTTTCACCTATCACATCTTACAAGTTGGCTGATTTCGCTCAGGAATTGCGTGTGGATATGCTACAGAGTAGTTTGGTATCTTCAACAACATCGAATTCGATTGGGTGAGCTCTTTTATTCTTTGCCACAGCGAGTATTAACTTGGACCTAGAATATGAATGGAAGGAGCTTTTCATCGCAATTTTAGGTCTGCTGAGCTTCATAACGACCAAGCTCGACTCTCTGGTATCAACTGGTGGTATCGAGCTATTGCTTCGCGAGGTCCGTAATCCAGGACTATGCCAGCCCAACAAGTTCTCACTGTTACAACTGCAGGCGATTGTATTGCTGAACCTTTTATTGGCCAAATCCGAAGTTTTCTTGCCAAGACCGCGTGCTCTTCATGAACTAGTTGTAAGTGAACCTGCATCTATCCATCAACCAACATTGAACATTGCATTTAGTATGAACTAGTACGCTCGTCTTCTGTAATACAGGAGCTCAAGCCATTGTTGAGTACATTGACTGTTCCACGCGCAAATCCCAGGTCATGGGAAACGACCAATCCTGCAGATCTGCTAGGCAACATCATTGAGATCGCCCAATTTTATGAAAACATTGTACTTGAAGCTGGAGGAACAACCGCGGAGGATGCAAGTCTGGCTGTCGCTCAACATATCGAGAAGGACGGCCTGCATGGTATCAAGGACAATCTCGAAATCGAACCAATGTATGCTTTTTCAAGCCGTCTCTAGATGTTTCCCTGACTCCTTTTCGCGCAGAAAACGAACTGAAGATGTGCTCGGCTTTTCTCGTTTTGCATGTATGGATGGTTTATCACTGCTAGCTTGATATATGTTGCTCCTTGCCTCAAAAAATACTTCAATTTTGCTGGAGACCTGGTTTGCCTTACGGCTTCGATTGGCTTGCGATCGAGCGGAACGGAGCGGATCAGGGCCATTACGTGCCATTACGTGCAAGACAAAAACTTTTTTTTCCAAATAGAGATTATCCGAAGAGCATCCGTCTACGCAGTACTGCTTTAGCGCCAATGCCTTTCTATCCTCGCCATGTCCGGAAATCAGTTGGAACAGCTCTTGAACTCTACTCGTACCAGCAAATGTCTCTTCCAATGCAAGCCGGTTGAAATTTCTCTTATCGTTCGATGAGCGCATTTTCCTTACTCGGTGAATGGCTCGGTGGAATTTTTTTTAACATCCCTATCGAAGTCTATCGGTTGGCTACTTCCATTGCGCCGCCGCTATGGCTTCCCCAGTACTGAGGCGATGTATTCAACCCATTGGTTACTGGGCTCAACGACCTCGACGCAGCTTTGCGACCATCAAGCCTGCCTCCTCGACCTTTGCACCATTGGATACATTTTCAGAGCGTCATATTGGTCCAGACGACCATGAAACCTCTTCGATGCTCGCCAAACTCGGTCACCAGTCGATGGACGCGTTTATTTCAGAGACAGTTCCACATCGCATAAGGGTCGCTGCTTCTTCCGTCGACAACAACTCGATTCCAGCTCTGAGCGAATCGGAGCTGCACACTCGAGCTAAGAATCTGGGTGCATTGAACAAGTCGTTTAAGAGCTACATCGGAATGGGATATCATTCTGCAGTGGTTCCCCCAGTTATTCTGCGTAATGTACGTCTTGATAACGCATGTTCAGTCTCAAGATTGACCGGTACGAACCAGGTCATGGAAAATCCTCAATGGTACACTCCTTACACTCCATATCAACCAGAAGTCGCTCAAGGTACCATATCTACGAACTCTTTTTGCAGAAACTCACATTTTATGCCAGGTCGATTGGAATCCTTGGTCAACTTTCAAACTATGGTCACATCTCTGACTTCGATGGATATTGCCAACGCGTCTTTGTTGGACGAAGCAACAGCTGCGGCAGAGGGCATGGTAATGGCTTTCATGGCCTCAAATCAAAAGAAGCGAATATTCCTCGTCGACCAAGGTGTTTCGCCACAAACCTTGGCTGTGCTTCGTACTCGTGCCAAGGGTTTCGGTATCAAGATTACAATCGCCAAAGAAAACATCGAAGAGTCTTTGAATGACTCCTCCATGTCATCCGACCTCTGCGGCGTCCTTGTTCAGTATCCGGACGTCAACGGTGGTGTCAAAGATTTGACGTCGCTTGTAGACAATACTCATTCTGCTGGAGCTCTTGTCGTTTGCGCGACTGACCTACTCGCCCTGACCATGTTGAAGCCACCAGGAGAATGGGGTGCAGATATCGTGCTAGGAAACTCTGCCCGTTTCGGTGTGCCTGCCGGATATGGTGGACCTCATGCAGCCTTCTTTGCAGTCACCGACAAGTTGAAGCGAAAGATGCCGGGTCGACTGATTGGACGCAGTCGAGACAGTACTGGGAAACCTGCATACAGGCTGGCGCTCCAAAGTATGTACAGCTTCGTCTAATAGTCCTAGTCTGATCCAATTTCAGCACGAGAGCAACATATTCGACGCGAAAAGGCCACCAGTAATATATGTACTAGCCAGGCTTTGCTTGCGAATATGGCCGCGATGTATGCGGTATATCACGGTCCCGATGGCCTCAGACGCATTGCACAAAGAGTTCACATTTTTACTCAAATCTTTGCCTCGTCGGTACAATCTCTCGGTTACAAGTCCACCAACGACATCTTTTTCGACACGGTGACTCTGGATGTTAGTATGTCGGTCCGTGACGCCGATGCAATCCATAAAGCATCTACTGCCGCCGGTATCAACTTGCGGAAAGTTTCCAGCAAGTCGGTAGGCGTCACTTTCGATGAAAGTGTGACGCCAGGAGATTTGGTCAACCTGATCAATGTCTTTGCTTACTCTGCCTCTGCTCCGCCGGTCACTCTCTCTGAACTTCACCACTCTCCCTCATTCTCCTTGCCACCGGAACTGAAGCGCACAACACCTTTCTTGCCACATCCTGTTTTCAACAAACACCATTCCGAGACAGAGATGCTTCGCTATATCAATCACCTGGCTTCCAAAGATATAGGACTCGTTCACTCCATGATACCTCTGGGAAGCTGCACTATGAAACTCAACAGCACGAGTAGCATGATTCCTGTTACATGGCCAGAGTTCAGCGACGTACACCCTTTCACACCTCAGGAGCAAGTCAAGGGCTATGCCACGATCATCAAGGAGCTGGAAGAGGACCTTTGCAAAATCACTGGTTTCCACGCTACATCCTTACAGCCCAATTCCGGTGCAGCAGGAGAATACGCTGGACTTTGTGTTATTCAGGCGTATCACGAGTCTCGAGGACAAGGTCACCGCAATATTTGTTTGATTCCTCTCAGCGCCCACGGAACAAATCCAGCTGCAAGTTACATTTCGCACCCTCCTATATCCATTATTCTCACCTCATTCTAGTCAGCCGTGATGGCCGGACTGAAAGTCGTTTCTGTCAAAGTCCTGCCAGATGGGAGCCTTGATCTCGAAGACTTGGAGACCAAAGCCGAGAAGCACAAGGACAACCTTGCCGCCTTCATGGTCCGTGTCTCCTTCAGCTTCAATGTGACATATTGACATGTTATACAGATCACTTACCCGTCGACCTTTGGCGTTTTCGAGGATGGCGTTCGCGATGTAAGGATTTAAAGCCTTTTGCGAAAAGTTTGCTTATTCCAACTAGGCATGCGATATCATTCACGCTAATGGCGGTCAAGTCTATTTGGATGGTAAGCGAACTCTTTCAAACGACCTTTCCTATAACAAATCTTTTCATTAGGTGCGAACCTTAACGCCCAAATCGGATTGACGAATCCCGCAATCTGTGGCGGCGATGTTTGTCACATGAACCTCCACAAGACCTTTGCTATTCCTCATGGCGGAGGTGGACCTGGTGTCGGGTGAGCATTCTTATCGTCTTCCTTCTGCCATAGCTAAGTAAAACAGTCCAATCTGTGTAGCAGAGCATTTGGCTCCATTCCTTCCTAGTCATCCGGCAATTTCCAAACACTCTCCAAGTTCCATAGACGCGGTTGCTGCCGCTCCTTTTGGCAGTGCATCGATCCTTCTAATCTCTTGGGCTTATATCAAGATGCTCGGCGGTGAAGGCCTCACAAACTCATCAAAAACAGCTCTCCTTAATGCCAACTATATGGCTGCACGGCTCTCAGGCCACTACAACCTGAGATACAAGAATATCAACGGGCGTGTTGCCCATGAACTCCTCATCGATCTCGCTGAGTTTGACAAGTCCGCCGGACTCAAAGTCACTGATTTCGCCAAGCGACTCCAGGTCTGTCTCAGTTTTTCTGGTAATTTTCCCCGACTCACAGACGCTTCAGGACTATGGTTTCCATCCACCAACATGCTCTTGGCCGACCTCGACTTGTATGCTTATCGAACCTACTGAATCCGAAACCCTTGAAGAAATTGATAGGTATGATAGGTCCTTTTCCTCAGTCTGGTTCTCAACAATCCCATTAGATTCTGTGATGCTATGATCCAGATTCGCCAGGAGGCCGAAGACATTGTGACTGGCCAACAACCCAAAGATAACAATGTTCTGAAGAATGCTCCTCATCCTATGACAGTCATCGCTGTTTCTGACTCTGAATGGAATCGGTTCGTCTCTTTAGCGGGGTTTGATCGTGATTCTGAATGTCTTGTAGGCCTTATTCTCGGCAGACTGCTGCATACCCGCTCCCTTGGCTTCTCGAAAAGAAATTTTGGCCCACAGTTTCGAGAATAGACGATGGTAAACTTCACTTTGTGTTCATCGACTGGTGCTTACCGACCCTTCCTTAGCCTTTGGCGACCTTAATCTCATTGTGAGTGCACTCAAACTTTGAGAGATACCTCTAACCAAGACCCAGTGCGACTGCCCTTCCGTAGAGGAGCTCGCCCAATAGAAGCTAGAACTCTCAGAGCTTTTTGCTCGTACATATCGCATTGCTCAACCAAGCGCATAATCTCTGTTGTAAACATACCACTGTCATAATCTCCGGCTTAAATGCAAAAAAATGATTAATCAATGTATTTTAGATCTTCTGGTATGCTATGCCAGAGCTCAGGTAAGAAACGCTGTATACGCTGGCTCACTTGTCGGTGTAGATTGTGTTTCCTCGCAAACGAGATGACGAGCCTAACAGTCTCTACATTAGGCGCCATGTCTTTCTGCCCCTTGCCCATGTCCAAGCAAACTACCTTGACAGCATCGTTGATTCTTCTCATCCGACAGAGACATTCGATCCAGGAATGCCATCCATTTCGGCTCAAGGGGAAACCGTCGCGAATCAGCCTGTCGTGTATCCGCAGGGCCATAGGCCACGACTGGTTGACCCCACATGCGTCGAGAATGATGCAGACACTGGCATCATTGTATCTCCCAGAGAGATACATCTGATCCCAAACTCTACAAGCATCTGCGAAGTGCCCTTGTCGCTGGTATGTATCCATCAACTGATTCCAAAGCGCTGCATCTGGCGAAATCGACGCGTCGAGAGTGATCAGGTCATGCGTGTGACGAGTGATTCTAGCTAGTCGCTCGAGAAAAACTTCAGCCTCTCCAGATGTAGTCTTCACGACCGAAGCAGTCAGCTTGGCGATCTGACGTAGTAAAGTAGTGTAGACCACCTCGGTGACAGGCATTTCTCTGATTCGCATGTCACGAACGATGTCGAAGTAGAGGTGGGCTGAAGGAAGGGTATCGTCCTGAAAAGTGAGACGCGAGAAAGCGTCGAGAACAATGGCATATCCGTCCTGGTCTAATTCATTCTCCAAGCTCCGGTACGCCTCAAATGCCTCTTCCTCGTTTCGAGCACTTTTCATCTGGACCGCAATGCGATATGGTGTTATGGCTCGCAAGGAAAACCCTCGGGCCTTCATGTCGCGCAATAACGATTCAGCTATTTCTCTGCTCTTCCGGGAGTTGGTCGACCTAGCCAGGCCTCGGAACAAGGACAGAAATATGTGGGCGTCAGGAACCTGATCCTGCTTGGCATAGCTCTCTGTCTGGTTGTCAGAAACAGAAGCATTATGGGCCAGGTCGTCATAAAGAGCAATAGCATGATCTATATTGGCGTCTGTGGGTCGTCTGCAAAGGGATTTAACCAGAGGCTCGACGAATGACGCCCCTGGTGTTAGACCGCGCCTTTTCGCTTCCTTGTATATCTCGACAGCATCTATGAGATTACCATGCCTGGTATTGTTGAACATCACGAGCGACCAGGGATTAATGGTTGGTTTGAGCCCAAGGACTTGTTGGACGCGGTCAATGTCGTTGACACTGGTCGAGCTACGTAGCAGCGCTTTGAACATGAATTGACTGGGTCTACCGCCAGCCTGAAGGTATTCATGATATACCTTGAGAGCTGCAGAGAGTCCGCCTTCGCTAGCCGCAGTCGAAATACGGATAGCAAAGGCTTGGTCGAAGGTATGCTGAGGGTTCTGAGATGGAGAAGGAGGAATGAGGTGATTGTATTTCGCAATGACAGCGTCTGGGGAAGGAATTATTTCGGACAGAAGGGCGGGAATGGCTGGGTCGTGAGGTATTCCCTCTTGTCGAATGTCCTGGATCAGGTCCGAGACGATCTCTTCAAGGGGTTGCTGCAAGGACAGCTTGTCGAGGGATTGCATGACGATTTTGTAGGTTTCAATGGTTGGTTTACAGTTTGTTGGACGCATCGTGGTGACCAGGCTCTGCGTCAACTGGAATGAGATGGAGGATGAAATCAATTGGTGGTATTGCGATAGAGATGGCGGCTGGTAGGGTGGTTTTTCCTCCATGTTCCTCAGCCAACGTAGAACCTCTGGGATATCTCCACGTTTTACAAGTCCACGAAGAACAGAGGCGTGGTGTTTTGGCGAGGGATTCCGGAAGAAAACGCGAGGCATGTCTTCCAGGATATCCTCGATGCGTTGTAAATCTGGAGGACGCCCCGACGCTGCTAAGGATTCAAGAATGGCTGAAACGTCGCGGTCACATTTCAAAGCAAGCTGTTTGGAGAGGTGAAGCTGCTCCGGAAATTCAGTCTCCTTCATGCTGGAAGCGAAAGTTGGGTATGCTTCATGGATGGTATGGACAGGAGATGTGAGGATATTGTCCAGAAATGGGACCACAATTGACTTGAATTGGTCGTCATAAGTGCTCGCAAAACGGACATTGGACTGAATGAGCGGTGACTTCCTGAGGATAAGGCTTGCTCGTAGCCAACCTGTACGAAGGGACATTCATGCGGGACGCTAGAGGACCATTTAACATTATTTATCCGACAGCAGGAGAAGTAAATACCTGCGGTCGTTTTTGAGCTGATGCTAGGCGTGCGAAAACAGACACATCTCGCTCCTTCTTTAACCTCCATCATGTCCGAGAAAATCAAAGAATTCCTTGACATTCCTCAGCAATTCATAAAGGAAGGCAACCAGGTATGGGCGAGCCTTGTCTGCTTAAAATATCGTCTCAATTTCTCGCTCACAGTTCATGACACGTTGCACAAAACCTTCTCAAAAAGGTTGAAGCTCTGCCAGTCTTTTGACCTCGTAGCTCATTCTCTGTTCAGAATTCACGCAAATATGCAGAGCGGTTGCCGTTGGATTCGCAGTCATGGGCTTCATTGGGTACTTCGTCAAGCTGATCCACATTCCAATGTACGTGGCATACTTTAGACATCACTCTCCTCTGACGGCGCTCTCCCTCAGTAATAACATATTGGTGTATGTTCCTTCTTTTCTTGCTGCTTCCAGTCTCTTATCATCTACAGGGGAGGGGCATAACCTACGTTTCCTTGTACATCATTCATCCACTATCATTCCTTTGGAACTTGAACTCTCCCTGTTCCTGCTAAGCTGTTTTCCCAGACACCTCTATTGAAGTCACTGAATCCGGTCGTTACCGTCAATGCGGGGTACAGACTGGGCAAGTCGTCGGGCTTAGGTGGTGCGCAAAGATTCCATGCAATGAAAAAGTCCTAGCAAATACTCAGTCAGCCGGATATCAATCGCCCTTGCTCTCGTACCTTTTGCGTCCCAAATACCAGAAACGCTACCAGTGGTACTGTTGATTTCTTCAGTCAGAGGTCCTGGTCATGGTAACAAAGCTCTTACAAGCAGCTTGCACGAGGTAGGGAAACCAATTATGTATAGAGCCTTTCGTCGCCAAAAAGATGATAGTTGTCCTGTGCCGAGTCAGCATAGCTGGCTCTAAAAGCCTACAACACGTACCCCAGTGTCGCAATAGAATACAAATTGAAGAGCAGAATCCGCATAACCAACGAAGGCGAGACTCTGCGACAGACTAAGGGAAACAACTTGGATGTGTTCCGCCAGCAAATGTAGTATCGAATGGACACTACAACTGCCGCAAGCTCAGGCTTTGAATGAGCCAAACTTTTGAATGTACTTGCCTTCGATGCTGATAAGTACCAGCAGCATTACAGTGCAGAAAATGGGCACTGCGTATTGGTCACTAGAATGAATAATCAGTGAGAGACTCTGACGTGATGTTTTTCTACGCACAAGCCACTCTGATTCAAGGTGCAGTAAATCCCATTGGATCCATTCATATTGTCAAGTGATTGGTTTCCCACCTAGTCAAAGTCAATCTGATGTCCAGAGCCGTAGAGACAAATTTACGATTGCGGAGGCTACAGCGAAAACAAGAAACACCAGATACGGCAAGACGAGCACCTGAGTCAATAGATTTTAGCGACGCCACAAATATAAACTTGATTTACCGAGGCCATTCTTAACCCAGAAGGCCATTTTTTAACATGAAATGATTGCTTGGAGCCATTTTTGAATGAAGAATGAATGGCCAGCCATGTCTGTATCCCTTATCAACTTGCATCGCGATGTAAACAAAAAGCACCGACCTGAAGAACAACGATCATTCCGGAGACGGCGGACCTGTATTGAGAGTTGAAAATTCTGTTATTAGTGGATGCTTGACACTTACATCGGAGGAGCTCCGTGTATCATCGCTGATTGAACGCGACAAAGCAATGGCGGAGGGTACCAGCTTTCTCTAGACGGATTGTACTCTGTTCCACTGTAGACCCTGAAGCCAAGTCAGAAAATACGACTCCAAGAAGGCTAGAACCCACAGAAGACTGTATGAGATGGAATAGATCACCCATGTCAGCCAAAAGTTAACGAGAGTGGGATGGCGAAACATCAGCTTCGTCGAGAAGAAGTATGTGGCCAAAAGAAGTAGCAGTCCCAGACCACCAACAGAGTATATGGTGATGTACAGAATGACAAGGGGTGAATGAGATTGCTCTGTGAAGATGAGACAGACAGAGAATCAGTGTAAACTGTCAGATCAAGCTAGCACTAAACTTACCAGCCATAGCGCACCAGCGGTTTAAGTTTATACTTAAAGTGAGACCGTGCTAGTTAGAGGCCGTCAAGACTTCTGGATTCCAGTCGTTCACCAGGATGAAATATGCTAACAAACGAGGTTTCGTCCAGCGATGGAAGGGTTAAAGAAAGATTGACAGACGATGTTGTCAATATAGCTAGTAGACACCGAAGGCAGGCCCTACAGATCACGTCTGTCAACCGACGGATGATCCACCTCGGGCGGTGTTCATCTTGCAAATCAAAAATCGCGGGGCGCTGCCTGTTAGAATTGACAGAGAGAATGGAGACTGAGCTAGGGCGCTTCAAGGATTGAATATTATGTAGCACTACCAACAAGCAATAGCCCAAATCGAGGGGACGGTTTAGCGACTTCGATAGCTGGATGAAACTGCTGCTCTGCGGCGGGGACACCGATAGCAAGCAAGCTTCCAAACTTGTCGCCCCCAGCGGGCAATGTAGGCTGTGGTAGCAGCGATGCGAACAATATCTGGGTCCGAGCGAGATAATCTGAAGCCTTGGCATCCAAATCAGGACGGGAATCACCTGTCTGGGAAGGATCTTTAGAATGCAACATAGTCCTCAGCGAAATATCTCACCTTGTCCCGTATCTGTGAAAGTTTCTGGTCCAACATTTTGTGTACGTCATCCCATGATCGGTGAAAGCTAGCCAGTTTTCGAAGCAATGCCAAATCAATCAGTGCTTGTGAATCATCGAGCTCCCATTGAGCGGTCGCTAGCTGCAATATGAGATGACGACAAGCGGTTTGTGCGACATTATATTGATGATTCACATTTCGGGAAAGACTGAGGTCTTGTAACGCACTGGAGAATGACATCAAGGACCGTATCAGATGTGGTGATGGAGCTGAAAGCACTGCCGACGATGCACTGGTCTGGTGAACTCGACTGTTTGATGATGTACGAAGAGCAAGCAAGTGTCCATCGACCACTCGGGAGACAATGTAGACTCGCCAGCGATCAATGATGCTGTTACACAAATCTTGGGTTTTTGTGCGGAATTCTAAGCTGTCGTGTCAGGACAAGTATGGAATCAAAGAAGACGAAATGAACCTGCGGCTGTCTTCGGTCTACACGCGATGTTTGAGACGAATGTGGGTGAAGAGGCAAGCTCATCAGCCACTCTGCCAACAAACAAAACACTTTGAATGCCAGATTCTGATACATATAAACATCGGTCAGTGATTCAAGAGATGATCAGGGACACTGACGAGTATTGCCAGGGACACCAGCCGCGGTACTGAGTTTGTCCAAAACTCCCAGACACAGTGATTCTGCGAAAGGCTGATATGACTCCTTCATATCTGCGATCATCACTCTAAAAGTCGTCAATTTATGACCCTGCGGAGATCGGGGAGGACGGACCGGGTATCTTCGCCTTCACCCCTCAAAACTTGTGATAGATCATGTTGTATTGTTCTAGCACAGGTTTCCAAAGTCTTCAGGACTTCATCCAAAACCGACGTTCGTCCAAGTAGACGTTTGCGTAAAGCAGTCTTGTACTTCTGGAATGATAAATCCAATGATACAGTGACATTCTGTGTCGAGACTGGTAATGGTGGCGCTTGAAAAAGGAACTCGACGGTGTCTGAAAGAACATGTTCAGTTGGTACCGTTTCCAAGATACAAGCACATACCAGTGGGGTGAGAACTCTCGGTGAAAGAAGCAACAGCGAGATCTAGTGAGTGTTGAAAGGTATTTTGGGCTTCGGCAATGGTAGATTTCCAAATGGCGAAAACCCTCGCTCGAGATACGTCGTCTAATATTGAGTATAGATGAACCGTCTCGAATTCATCCAGTCGTGGCGATGACCTGATCCATTTTCGGACAGAAGAGCGGATGCCCCATAAATCCTTGACCGTTCGAACATCTAGGAATAGTTGTTCCACAGCGGTTCGCAAAAGCTCCGTCGATCGGGTGAACCATTCGCTCAGCTTTTCGGCGTAGAAGGATTGAGATACGACAGATTTGGAGGACGAAGGAACTGAAGGCTTGTATGATTGCAGACTGGCCGGAAGAAGGAGAAAGTGGGTAGAAGACGGTAATGTCATTAGAATGCCGTGTGTGGTTAATCGAAGCAGAGGTGGGAGAGGATTTTCCGTTGGAACATCCACAGAATCGGATTGGATGTATTCGAGAACATTTGCCATCATCGATGGCTGTGAATCCGTATCTTGGAAGACCTTGCGCGCCACCTCTACGGTCCGACATACCACGTCAAGTGCAGTCAAGGTTTCTTGTTTGACTTGACGGGCAGTCTTCGTGGACTCGGCCATTCGTGACTTTTGGAGAGAACGTCCGTTTTCTGGACTAGATGTCGGCTTCCCAGCAAGCACTTGCTTCAACACTTTACTTCTCTGCTCAAGAAGAATCTCAAAGGATTGTCCTAACGGCTGTGAATTTAGCAGGACAAGTGGAAGTAATGCAGCGCAGGTTTCCTGACAGCGGATTAGTACCATGTCAACGAAAAAGTGCCAGACTCACGTCTGAAGACGCCTCGTAAGTTTGCAAGGAATTGATTGCTTTGTCCACGATATGTTTACGGTGAGGATGAATGAATTCCCATTGCCTTTGGATCAGCGGAAAGAGGCCCTGAACACGGTCAGTTTCACCACCTTAACCAATATATAACGACTCACCATGACATCGAGACCCTGCGTGTTCCATCGGTCTTCATCTCGCTCGTCATCCTGGACAAGAGAGCGGTGAACAACTAGAGAAAGTCGAAACAGCCAAGCTGCCGTAAAATATTGTTTCCTCTCTTGCAGGTGCCACAGATGTTCGGAGGCATCCAGCAATAATTTCATGTGAGCTGAGAGAAGCTGCAGAGTTCGTAGATGTGGATCGGAACCTCCTTGTCTTGAAGGCTGTTTTGGAAGAGGCGGCTCTTCTTGTGCCAGGATTGCACGTTTAGCGTTTTCTAGAGCGCCGAGGACACGTTTGGCTGAATGGTCGATGGAAATAATGGAGGAAGACGCTTGAAGTAAGTCGCGATATCGTTCTCTGTTCTTTCATTATATGTTCTAATCATCATTGACGCTGATATGCAAGACTACGCACCCAACCATCAAGCGAAGTTCTTCCTGTTTCGCGTCAGCGTCAGCTCTATATGTATCTTCAGCTTCAGTATGGAGAAGAATAAGACTTGAGACGCGCCTCAGTCTGTTCTGCACGAATTTTACTTCAGAAACGGTGTATTGGGCAAACAGATCATCTGGGTCCAGGTCCTCTGTAAGTGGAAGTTGTGAGACCGAAGGGGTCCTTGCTGAATGTCGCACTGGGGGAGAGATAGCCATGGCATGTCCATTGGGCGATGATTGAGAAGGGGAAAGCAACGACAAGACAGACGGCCTCCGCGACATGGTGGCCACAGTTGATGATTTTTGGTGGCTATTTCTTAGTCATCAGACTTGCTTCACAAGTTCACGATTCAAAGAGCGGCGCATTGTTTCAAAATTAATACCCGAGACATCAACAGCAGTAGTATAGAACTTTTAAGACATATGTGTAAAAAGAAATCGAGTCCGCGGTTCATCTATTTTCCAGCTTCTCCAATATCCACGCTTGGAGGCGAAGACGGCATCGCAGGACCCTCTGGTTTGGATGCAGCTGCAGCTGGCGGTGGACGAGGTGAAGGGGGGATGACGACATTCGCGAGGGAACTGGAAGGAGCTGAGGTCCCTGCCAGTCGCTGGTCGAGCGCTTTTAGAGCCATTGCCCTGTAAAAACTCTAAGCTTCGCGAACGAATTATAGTAACCGTTACGAACCTTCTCCTCTCTGCTTCGGCACGAGCGCTTCCTGGAACTTGGCTGTAGGCACCACCTTCCAAGTCTGATGACCCCGTCGATGGTATGAGGTGGAAGCGGTTGGCAACCGTATACACGGTATTCCCCAGGAGGGTCAATGGGCCACTAAGAGAATAAGCACAAGCAGATAAGGCTCTTGAAGACTTACTGGATGAAAGGAGGGAACCAAGAAACCAAAGAAAACGTCTCGCTTCTATCGCCGTAAGTATCAGCGCCGCCAACTGATTCTGACGAGTTCTTCTTGTAGAAACGAAGATAAATCCAGCCCACGAACCATCCGAATTGGATGATAATCCAGGGACATTGGAAACCGACAATTGTCATCACGGTCGATAATGTCAAGTAGGCCATTGGGAGATTCTAGAGAAACGTGCGGTAAGCAACCAAACAGAAACCGATGAGGAAGGACCAACTTTGACACGAGTCTTCAGGACGCCCATTACTTGCACTTGATGTTCTGGAATCAACTGCGTAAAGGCGACCAAAATGGCTATCTGCAAGGACATTTGTCCGTGGTATTCCATACCATAGCTAGTTGTCTTTGTAAACGACGGATACGAGGCACGAGTAATAGACGTACAGATAAAAGTCGGCATCGCGCGTCACAATAAACTCTATCCAATTGAAGCCAAACGCAATGATATTTGAGAACCCCACGGAAACGACGATGAATTTGAGTATCTCTATACTCCCCCATAGTCGCTCCAAGTACTTTAGGGCTGCTGGAACAGTGATGAGCGACACAACGAGCTGTCGACAAGTCAGCGGTCAATTTGGCAACAACCGAAGCAGAAACGCACCTCGACGATGGTCGTCTCAACAAAGACTGAGGTCACAAAAGTCCACGGATAAAATAGACTTGAACCGGGCACCAGAGTCAGGTAAGGAGTCGACTGGCCCCCATTCCAACGCAACCAGGCATGTAATATTGAAAATGCAAGGGTGCCGAGGGTAAATAAGCGAGTTACTGGAGGTATTTGTTGGATAAAGACCAGCGGAGAAAAGAGAAATGCCATGAGACGGAGAAAGGTATATTAGTGGTCTCCTTGAAGGAGATTTTGGGGACCAGGCTGAGGCTCGGGTTTGCAAACGGAAGTCATGTGATACATTCTCTCGACGCCACCAGCGGCGCAGTCGACGACGTGCGGTTCAGCTGGTTGTTCTCTTCGTCCAATCTTTTCAGTACTGGCATTAATTTATGCCCATGTCTGACTATGATTTACGCCCAGGAGGCTCGCTGAAACTCAAGGGGGTCGCCGAGGGTGGCATTGTAAAGAAGTAGGCTCTTGGTTGTGAATGCTCTGCTCATCCCATTAATCATTTACTCAGGAAGAAAAAAAAGTCCAAGGCTAAAGCAGATGTTGATCGTGAAAAGGAGCAGGGCCGAATGAAGGAGCTCTTAAAGTCTACAGAAGTGGAGATTATCACATCTCCAGGCAGCGGCCGCAATTCTCCAGCCACGGAAGGAAGCTCATCTTCTCGCAAGACAGAGGCCGAACGACGCTTTGAGGAAGTCCAGAAGAAGCGGGTATGTTTCTCCAGAATCCAACAAGCTCTTCCCCTCTGAAACTTCCCTCAGCTGGCCCAGCGTGTGGCGAAGACGGCCGGGAAGACTCACAAGGACCGAGTCAGCGAGTTTAATGCCCATCTAGAGTCTCTCAGCGAGCACCACGATATTCCAAAGGTATGTCCCTTCAGGGTAGTTGGTTGGAAGTTACTCATAGAGGTTAGGTTGGGCCTGGATAATTTTTGCTGTCGTCCCCAGTATATTTAGCTCCATTGTATACCTGGATGATGACCCGTCTATTGTACTTTACGAATTCAAAATTAAGAGCCCGCACGTGCCAAATCTATCTCTTCCCGCTACCACCATCGTCACTGCCGCCCCACCCAGTCATGCCCGGAGAACAGATTCCTGGCCACAGATGTCCTAAATCCGATGCAACGAATCCAGCAGACCGCTGGGAGACCCTCTTTATATATTCATTCATACTCAAATACACAAATCTCAAGGGCAAGGTCGAGGGATTGAACACACCGCTGGAGTGAGCACCGAGTCTCGCCACGAAATGATTCATATTCTTAATTATTTGCTCGGGATTCCTCTTCTAGCCTCGAGGAAGCTCTCATGTCGCGAGAACCAAATCCCATACTCTCAGATATCCTTGTATGCTTTGTGCTCAACCTGAAACCGCAGACGCGTAATTTGAGGTGAGCTTAGGCCCTGTCACGTTCAGCTCTTTCGGACATCCGTCTCATGGCTGTTCTGGTCGTGTCAGCATGGATCAGATCTCCTCGACCGTTGCGTCTGTTCTCGGCGAATACTTCAAAACTTCAGAGCAAACAGTGTTCTGGAACGACGAATACAACATAAATGTCGACCCATTCCCGGCTCTCGAAACAGGATTCTTCGCCTCAGATTGGGATTTCAAGGCAAGTGGGTTTCTGTACCGAAAGGTCTCGGTTAACCTATTTGTGAACAGCTCAAGGTGTTGCGCCAGTTAGTGGAGCTGCAGCTGTCACACTCTGTCGAAATCAAGAGCAGGATTGATCGCGCTTGGGGCGCAGCGCAGAAAAGCAAGAAGAAGAGTGCTGCCCAAGACCCCGGCGAATCCGACAATCTCGAAGACCTTCAGTTCGTGCCACTAGGACAAGATCTCGACCGTAACCGGTTTTGGGTTATAGGTGGTCAGTCACATTTCTGAAAGACGGCTGTTTGTCTGTATTTGCCGATAGCTCGAGCTTTTTACTGATATCGACCGTCTCCTCGTCATCTGATGGTTTCAAGCGCTCATGCCCGCGTTTCTTCTCACACAGACTCGCCCCGAATATATGTCTCGACAAATCCTTGGAAAATAACTGCCACTTTCCACTCCATTGCCTCGAATCGCGAGGAATATATCGCCACCATCGACCGTCTCAAAGAATCAGCTCCTCCTCCTCCTGTTGGCCGCGAAAAAAGGACTAAACTGCAGCAATCTCATATCTCCCTTATTACCGCACTCGAAGACCGAATTGAAGCGATAGACGCCGAAACAGCGGTGCGTATTGTGGCGAGGTCCCTGAACCTGATTCTCATGATCCTTTTCTTCGCCAGCGAATACAAAAAGCGAAACGGAGACTCGAGCAGAAACGAATGCTTGTTGTTCAATCTGAGCTCCGCGAAACTCGTACGAGACGACAGACACATAAACCAGATTATGTATATCCAGTAGAAGTGGATTCAGAGGTCTGTGCTCTACCCGAGAAAAACCTTTTCATACTGAACTTCCGGTCCAGGACGACGCTGAATACAATTTCCAAGACGACGGATATGAGGAAGACGACTTTGAGGCAGACTTCATGGATGTTGATGGACTCAAGAATCGTCGAGCAGCTGCAGCTGTCGGTAATAGACGTTCTGCTCGCAGTACGGTGGTCAACGCGAACAACAAGCGGGATATTCCACAAGAAGATCCCTGGATATGGAGAGGCGAACGACGTTCTACTCGACTCGGTGCTCCGGCAGAGACGCAAATCGACACAGAACCTCCACTTAAACGCGCTCGCACAGAGGAAAGCAACTTTAGCGGAACATCCGGCGAAGCCTCTCATATCGCAGAGAGAAATGCGCTGAAACTCAAAGCCAGCAGCGCCGCAGCGTTGAAGCCAACCGAGGCTGTTCTGGAAGCAGTCGCAGGGAAGAAAAAGTCCAAATTCTGGGTCTACGCTGTAGATGAACTCTCCGCTGAAGACGGTGCTGAGCCCAACAATCCTGATGAGGACTTGGCCTTGGAGCGGAATGGCCACAATGAAGATTTCTGCCGTCCACCATTTGACAATAGCGAAAAGAGCATGGCTGATAGTCTCTCTCCAATGGAAACATGATCTTTTTTCCTCTATCGCTGTGTTTTCGCCCTCATTTTCCATCTCCCACAGTACAGCATTTCCATCTGGCATTTCTACATCTCACAACCGCAATAGTCTTATCATCATATTTCTCTACAATTTTTTTACAGTAGTACCAAGCAACTTGTAGCTAAAACAATATTTACCGGCAAGACATCTACCTCGTATCTGCCGGATTATCATCGACCAATAAGATGGGAAGAAAAAGTAATCATCAGGTCTGGACCGAACTTCCAGGCCGACTTCAGCTTTTCTCATTTGGTTGGGGCGCCGGTGTTTTTTTGAGACATCTGCCCATCTTTATGATCTCAAGGTCGTCGATACATGCGCTACACAGGCCAGCTCAACAACTCTTTCGTTTCCGAGGTTGTCTATTCACCAAGGCAGAGAAAAAAGCGGCCAATAGTCGAAGCGCCTCCACTCATGCAACCATTCCAGCTTCGGCCGACGACAAGACGCTCGTTTCAGTCTTTGACCGACCAGTCTCCAATCCTCGGCAATTAGCTTTCAGCGGTCTCTTTGGACACCCTTCCCTATCACATCCGAATGGGCTGGTTTCACTAGCTCAAGCAACCCTCATTCGCGCCCAATACTTGACGGAGAGAATTCTTCGCGCAAGGGAGTCGAGAGACGAACTGCTCAAGGTCGTTAAGAATCTGGACAGGCTCAGCGACATTCTTTGCGGGGTCATCGACTTGGCGGAGCTTGTTCGGAATGTTCATCCAGACAGAAGATGGGTCGATGCTGCGAATCATGCTTATGAATCCATGTGCGAGTTCATGAACATTCTGAATACGCATGTGGGTCTTTACGAGGTGAGTCCGAGCACTATACACCCGGTATTCTAACTGAAGGCTTGCAGATTCTCAAAGTCGTGCTTTCCGATCCGAGCATTGTCAAGACCTTGAGCCCGGAAGCTCACAAGACAGCTCTTATGTTCTGGCACGACTTTGAAAAGTCTGCCATCCATCTTTCACCTGAGCAGCGATCCAAATTCGTGACGCTGTCATCAGAGATCCTCATTCTAGGTCGCCAGTTTATTGGGGAAACCATGAATCCGCGACCGCCTACATCCATAAAACCTTCAGAACTGCTCGGGTTGAAAGACCAGGGCATGGGTGTCAGGCTAAAACTGCAGGCGCGCTTCACTCAACGTGACCTCATGGTGTATCCTGGGTCCCTCCAGGCGCAAATGATTATGCGCTCCGCTCCGGAGGAAGAGCCTCGGAGACGATTATTCATTGCATCGAATTCCAGCACTCCAGAACAAATAGATATCCTGGAACGACTTCTCCGAGCCAGAGGCGACTTGGCACAGTTGGTTGGAAGTGAGAGCTATGGAGACATGTGTCTGGATGATAAAATGGCCAAGTCACCGAGTGCGTCACAATTCCTGCATTCTTTGCTTATTTGCTGATTTTCTTTCTAGCTAATGTGCAGTATTTTCTCGACGCGCTAATGGACTACACTCGACCGTCAGCGAGAAGTGCATTAAAGGCTCTGAGTCTGCGTAAACAAGAGCACCTCGGCACTGGACCTTTTCCAATCATTCAAGCTTGGGACAGAGACTTTTACTGCCCACCAGAACCTCCTCTACCACCTATTCCCCTTCCCCCACTGACTATCGGCACTGCTTTCATGGCCATGTCACGGCTTTTCCGACATATGTATGGGGTGACACTTCGAGCTGTTTCTACCCCTTCTGACGAGGTCTGGAGTCCCGATGTCCATAAATTAGAGGTGGTAGACGATGACAAGGGAGTCGTTGGCTGGATATATGCGGATCTATTTTCACGCAATGGGAAAGGCTTCGGTGCCGCTCACTACACTGTCAGATGTTCTCGAAGAACAGATGATGACGATGAAATTGCACAATTCACTCCCTCGGAAGACGTGCGCGACTCTATAGAGTTCGAGACAGCAAACAGCCGTCAGATTAGCGGGCAAAACGGAGTCTATAAATTGCCTGTAGTCGTGCTGGTCTGCGCCTTTACTAGACCGACTTTATCTCGTACTTCTATCCTCGAGTGGCAGGAGGTCATGACACTATTCCACGAAATGGGACATGCTATGCACTGTGAGTAGCTTAACCTCGATAGTTTCTTTCACTAAGCAGCCAATTCAGCTATGCTTGGCAGGACGGAATACCACAATGTCTCAGGTACTCGCTGCGCTACTGACTTTGTAGAGTTACCTTCCATCCTCATGGAACACTTTCTGAGCTCTCCAGCGGTTCTCTCCTTATTCGATATAAAGTCTACAACCACCGCAAGACAATCTGGCAATCACCATGAAGATCCTTGTCATGCCATTGATACCTATTCGCAAATTCTGCTGGCGGCTCTCGACCAGGTCTATCATTCACCGGTGGTCATGGATAAAGGCTTCGACTCCACCAGAGAGCTCGAAAAGCTTTACAACAGACGGGGTCTGATTCCTTATGTCCCTGGAACCAGCTATCAGACGCAGTTCGGCCATTTGTACGGCTATGGATCGACCTACTACTCGTATCTCTTCGACAGAGCGATTGCATCGCGAGTTTGGGGTAATATTTTCTCGACCAACCCTCTCGACAGAGAGCGAGGCGAGAAATTCAAAGGCGAAGTTCTTCGTTACGGAGGCGGGAAGGATCCCTGGCGGATGTTGTCCACCTTGTTATCGTCGCCTGAGCTAGAGAGTGGTGATGCTGAGGCAATGCGAGAAGTGGGAAAATGGAGAATTGAAGATGAAGTGGGGCTTCCTGGAAGGCATTAATGTATCTTAGACGATCTAATTGTATTGCGCTCTTGAACAACGACTTGTATAGACATCAGTATATGATATTACTGTAGTGTGGCGAGACATCAAATTGGCACGTGTCTTTTTGCGTCTCCCAACTCATCCACGGCCTTCAAATAGTACAAGCGATCCCAGGCTCACGACGTTTCTCCACACGGCCGTCGACGACCATGAGATAGGCCCAGGATAGCACCTCTTTCTTACCTCAAATGTTGGAATTGGGTAAACCGGGTACCAATGCTAGTGTTCTGGCAGTTAGCGACACCAGTGACGAGGCCTTGCTTGCGAGTCTTGGTTATAAGCAAGGTCAGCCAAGTTTTGAACCTCTATTACACCTAATCTGAGACAGAGATAAGAACTGAAACGACATTTTTCGCCTCTGAACATGTTTGGAATCTCGTTTTCAATCGTCGGTCTCGTATCCAGTTTTTCATCCGTCCTCATTTTCAGCATCCCCGTTGGTGGAGCGGCTATGGTTTGGGGTGTAAGTGCTGGATAGATCTAGAGCCATAAAACTAACCAGATTCACAGTGGACATTATGCAGCATCTTCTTGACTTGTATTGCTCTGGCTCTGGCCGAGCTAGCGTCCGCAAATCCCACTGCGGGTGGACTATACTACTGGACATTTTTCTTTTCTCCTCCCAAATGGCGCTGTTTTCTTTCGTGGACCGTCGGATGTAATTCCCTCACAATTGCAACCAATGTGATGTGCTGATTCACTGCTGTGTTTTCAGACTCCAATACTCTTAGTAACATCGCGAGTGTGGCCAGGTCAGCCTTTTTGTTCCCTACATCTGGGTTAATCCGGATTCATCTCATTGAAGTGTCGATTGGGGTTGCGCGGTCCAGATCATGGCTGCAGTCAGCATAGGTTCAGATTTGAGCTTTTCAGCTACCACTGCTCAGACATAGTGAGCCATTTCAAGCTGCTCTGACACTCCCATATTGACATATCAACTCAAAGCGGCCTATATTGCGGTATTCTAATTATCCATGGACTGATATGCTGCCTGAATCCCAAAATAATGGCCAAACTTCAAGTTCCGTTCATCATTGTCAATCTTCTGTGAGCAAATCATATTGTAGCCATATAAATCGGGACTGACGCCCTATTGCTAGCTTGTGCGGCGCTATCATCATCGGGTTACCTGCTGCGACACCGAAAGAATTTAGGAATACTGCGAAATTTGCATTAGGAGGATTCTTCAACAGTAAGTATCTATTGTCTTTTTCGCATTTATGTTAAGATTGTTCCAGACACAGGTTGGCCGAATGGATTCGCGTTTATCTTGAGCTTTCTCACCCCCATGTGGACCCTGGGTCGGTCTATATACTTGCATCGTCCAGGATTTTCTCAAGTTGAACGTAGGATGTTTTGATGCACCTATTCACATGAGTGAGGAGGCATCTAATGCCAGTACTGCCATCCCATTCGCCATCGTGTCGTCAACAGTATCAAGTCTTATTCTCGGATGGGGTCTGTGTCTTTTCCTGGAATGGCCTAGAAAACCGGATCTGATCGGCTGATAGGCATTAACGTTGCTTTGGCTTTCTGTATGGGTACAGACATAGATTCTATTGTCAACAGTCCCATTGAGCAACCGATGGCTACTGTAGGTGCAGCGATCAATCCATTATCTCGCACTGACCGCGGTGCAGATTCTGTTCAACTCTTTGGGCAAGAAAGGGACACTTGTGGTCTGGTCGTTCGTAATATTCGTCCAGTCAGTGAGCTCTTCAATCTCGTCGCAACTGTTGCTAATCCACGACGACCAGATTTGCAATCGGAGCAGGAATATTGACCACCTGCAGTCGCCAGGTTTTTTACACCCTTTTTATCTCACAATCGATGATGCTGATTTTCATCTCACAGATCTTTGCCTTCTCTCGTGACGGTGGTCTGCCTGGATCGCGCTGGATCTACTATGTAAATCCTAGAACTTATGTTCCTTCCAACGCTGTCTGGTTTTCGGTTGGGCTATCTCTCTTACTTGGTGCGATCGCCTTCGCCGGGCCAACAGCTATATCAGGTAAACGATTTTCTTGTAATCAAACCGTCGAGTCTCTTACGAGAGCAACTTCAGCGATATTTGCTCTGACTGTTACGGGTCAATATACATCATATTCTATACCACTGATGGCACGATTTTTGGGTGGTACCGTGTACAGACCAGGCCCTTTCTCTCTCGGCGTCCTTGTAAGCGATTGAACTCTCTATTTCATATGAACCATATTGATCACTTTTTCAGAGTCTGCCTGTTACTGTCGTCGCGGTGAGTTGGATGACATTAATGACCGTCATCATAATGTTTCCGTCGTCACCGTCGCCTCATGTTGGAACTATGAATTATACCGCTGTCGTTCAAGGTAATTCACTAGATTCTGTGCATATCTGAGCTGATTCAATTGAAAACCAGGAGGTTCATTGGCGTTTTCTACCATGTACTTTTTATTGCCGAAATTCGGAGGGATGTCCTGGTTCACGGGCCCGATCTCGACCGTACGAGAGTTGAATGAGGTCGACGGCAGTCAAGACTTGAGTCTGGAGAAACATGATTGAGGGTATACACAGTTACATACTCAAGTTGCGACATGAAAAGATATCCGACTTGGTTAAGGTGGAATGTTAGTCGCTTGATCCAGATCACACTTGATAAGTGAAACAGCCCAAGTGGCCAGTGATGCGAGTAAAGTAATATTGTACAAGATGTTCGACTTTCTTTGGTATATATTCTGGGGAAACATTAGTGTGACGATAACGAAAAGTTGGCACTGCGCACCATGAGGGATCCTTCTATTTCTGATCTCGCTATCAGTCCAACAGGCCTGATAAAGAGTCAGATTGGTAAAATCCTAGGCTCTTCAAAGCATACCAGTCAGAGTAGCCATCAGGCTGGCATAGTCAGAGTCGGAGATTATGTTGTGCTGTAGAAGCCTTAGACAATCGACTTGAGGGTGATGATACGAAGTGTTACTTCAACTTGCCCGTATGAAGGGGGGGCTCTGTGGCAATGTCAGTTGAATTTAACGTCTCAAAGTCCCAAGAAACTCACATCATCACAGGCGAGCCGCAGGTGGTGGTGGTTGTCTCTGGAATGGTTCGGACGATAGACAAATTTTCTACCGCAGCTGAACAGAAATTTCGGGGTTGTTCGCGGATTTGAAGCCTCCAACTCGACCGGCCATGTGTCTGAACGGTTTTCACGGCGAATAAAGGAGGAGGTGTCCTGGGCGAACTGCTGGTCGACAATTTACGAAGATGTCGGGTCAAAGTAAGGAGATTGGAATCGAGATCGCCGTGTCGCTGATGGAAAAAGTTTAAAAGGGCTATTGTTGGAGGCTTCATGGGCGGTGCTCTTCAAGAACTCCGCGGCTCCCTCTGTCTCTGGTTGAGATCGTACGGAAATATCAAGAATGAGGACCAGTGCTGAAGGGATTTTGTCGACAGCCAGCAGCCCGATAGGTTCCGCGGAAGTAAATCCATTGCTTTATCTTGGAATCATCAATTATTTCTAGCAACATAGACATCTACAACCCACCTAGAACATCTGTTGTTGTCTTTTATGCATTCCTGGCTCCTCAGCTCCTCTAGCTCGAACCCCAGCCTCCGGCCTTTCTTGATGCCATGGCCATCACATGTGCACGTGAAGCCATGTCACAGTCACACTTCGTGAAAATAAATCAGCATCGCTGTTCTCATGCGATGACCGCTGCAAATGAAAGACTGGTTCAGGTGTACGTTCTAGTGACTGAAACCATCAAGAAACCCAGCAAGAAGAAGTATGCCATTAACACCTCAAGCCAGCAGCAAGACCAACCCACTGAGTGGGTCTGTAATGGATCGACTCGACGATCATTCCTTATCGCTATTATTTATTATCATTTAATTATCATTTACTTACATAAAAGTTTTTGCACATGATTCGTTCGTAGTCTGTATTTGGCAGATCATCTTTACCTTTACATTGCCAACACCTTCTACAGAACCTAGAGAATAAACATCTAGTCTTGTTCTGTGTGGTGTGAACTTTGCAAAGGCTCAAAGACCCCATAACCCCTTACACTTTTTTGAACACTCTTGTTCTTATTCTCTACAATCCCCCACAAAAAGTTTTGACCAAAATTATCCCCGTAATCGAAAGTCAACAAAGACCGATGATAGACAATCCCCAATGCCTTCAAAAACAGCAAGAGCAAAAGCGAAAGCTCAAAAATTGCGCCAACAGCAGACGACGCAAGCCTCGAGCACTGCTGACAATCTGAACAATGTCAGCGGCCCTTCCCAATCCATTCCTGCGTCATCCAGCTTCCCTGGTGCTGGAAACGTGACAGGAAGCTCGAGCGCTCTGACTGGCTCCAGCGATTCGCTCGCTGCAAACGCTGGCTCACTGAATCCCCCAACCATTCCCTCGGGGCTCACAATTCGAATCCCTTGACCAACAACGACTATTGCCACTCCTCTTCCCCCAATCATCGAAGACAGTGTTCCCCATGTCGACGCCGCTGAACCTAGACACCCGACTGGTGGAATTGTTATTCAAGAAGGACGACACCACAGTGACCATTTGAGTACCTCGACGTCACGCTCTGGTCGCTCATCCAGGTATTCCTGCTCCTCACACCGAGTTAGCGACGATTCTGACGAAATGAGCGAGACCGCCTGTCGTCTCCGTAGAGCTGATAAACAACCTCACCATGGAGCTCGTATTCCCAAAGGTCTCGACGACGTCGCGATACAGGAGGCTTTATATGGAGATGCTAGGGGATCAAGTGAGGATAGAAATTCGTTCGGTCTGTCTACGAACCCTTCAATGGAACTGCGAAACACAATGTCTTCAATGTCTAGCATAATATGAGATGAATTGGGCTCGAGATTGAATGATGAACAGCTCACCGCATTGGAAGAAAGACTTTCGGTTTCCGGACTGATAAACGCTGCAATTGCTCAATTGCACGCACCACGAGGTCCTGAAGAGAGTGACAAGGCTTTCAATTTGAGACGAACGAGTCACCATCGTCTACAAGACCCAATCAGTAATTTAAATTCTGAGGAAACATTGACTACGTCCTCGACGGTACCTATTGTGCCCGAAAATTCAGTGAATAATATAAACGCCACCTTGAGACCTATTGGCACTGTCATGGACATACCTGCCAATTACACGAATAGTGTGTTCGCTGGACCTCTGTTGTGGAGAGAAAGCGTCCCGCCTATGTATTCTGCAACACCTTTAGTGACTGAAACTGTAGTCCCTGTGCCTGTGCAACAGACCATCATACAAAGAACTCGTGGCTGAGGCAGACTGGAATGATCAATCCGTCTGCAATGATTATATGAACGTGCTGGCACAGGCAGAATCTACATAGGACCGAGTGATGTGCATAGTGATACAGAAGACGACTTAAACTCTGATGAGGAAGTCGAAAGGATATGCACCATAATTCGGAGTCGTAATGAGGTCCCTGAAAATCTAACTGCACCGGAGAGTAATCAAGTCAATCCCATGCGGGAAAGACTGTCAATCCCGTTGTTAATCTCAGACGAATCTTCTGAGAGGTGACGTCGAGCTGGGACTATTGTTCCTGATGACAGTGTCAGTAATACTTCTTCAGTAGTCCAACCGAACATACGTCACCCAGTCCAACATGAGCGAGGTGGCACTGTTCGAATTGGCACTGAAGCTCAAATCCGTGACGAGATTGCTCGAGCGAGAGAAGCGGAAGCTGCAATCAGAGCAGCTGACAATATACGCCTTCAGCAAGAGCGTAATGATATTCTTGAGGCACATACCACACTTATAAATGAGCGTAGAGCCTTTGAAGAGCGCACACGAGCCGTGAACCTGGCTCAGGAACGTGAGTGGAATGAATTAGTCCCTGCGATCCCTCTCGAACAGGATATACCCAGGAACCCTGAATGGGTATCTAGGGTCGCTCTTCAACGGACTCGATTCAACTACCTCAGAGAGTTCGGTGAATCGAACATTGCTGATCAAGGCATCAGATTTGACGGCGATGGTAATCCTCATGAACGTGAACGAGATGCCGCTCATGAAAGGGATGCTGCTGCGGCGTACTTCTTGCAAAATAATCTTGACCCAGGTTGGGCTTTCGTGCAAAATACCGCTGGGAATAATGCGAACGCTGGTCGCGTACCGCTGCAAGATAGAGGTCACCAAGACAGGCCACCTCATATGCAAGAAAACGTTGATATAATTCGTGATGATCAACATGATCGTAATAGCTCCGGAAACGATCCTTCCGGACCTGAGGACAGTGACTCTGGCTCTGGTTCGTCTGATGGTTCTACGTCGTCAGACAACTCCAGTGATACGTCAAGTAGTACCGCCACTGATGGAACCGTGGGTCAAGACGCACCTATGCTAATTCGTTACCCTGAGGAGGTTAGGCGCGATAGGAATCATAGACGTAGGCGCAGAAATGCCATTGATGGAGATGATGCTCCATCAAGTGGTGGTGGCTCCCATGGGCAATCCAGTGAAACCAGCTCATCAACCGAGCCTGGTGAAGACCTACCTCCAAGAAGACAGCTAACACCGGAGCAAGTTATCAACCGAAGAGAGGCGAGACATGCTCATTTAGGCAGACAACGTATCATTAGATGCTATGACAAGAAATCATTGAAACGAGAATTCAAAAACAGAATAATTTCGATGATTCGTCGAGGAATTGGAGAACCGCTACATATGGGCAACGTCAAGTCAGTGAAGACTGAGCCTCTGACAAAGTACTCAGGCTCGAAAAGTTCTGACGAATTTGATGGATGGTTGCCTAAGTTTCTCCGATACCTGTCGCTACTCAGAATAGCTGGCCCAGACTGCAATGAAGCACAAATAAAAATGCTTGGAGCTAACTTAACTGGTAATGCTCTTGCATGGTTTGAGACGGTAGTCGACCCTCTGATCCCAATCAGGGGTCATGATCAAACGTGGCACATCGAGAAAGCAATTTGGAAGATGTACAAACATTGTGTATGAGACGTCACGCTGAATAACTCCAGTCGTGACTTTGACAATACACAGTACAAAGCTAGCGAAGGCGTACAAGGACTTTACTTCAAACTGTTGCGCCTTGGAAGCTGAATGATAGTGCCACCTGACAATGAAAAAATTGTCGCCAAAATATTGACTACAATTCCACCCAAAATGCGACGATATATCATTGAGAAACGCAACTGGGTACCAGAATTGCTAGATAGATGGAAGCTTATGAGCTACTGTCTGGACTATGAAGAGCGCCAAGATAGAGCCGTGTATTATGACCGAATCTACGAAAAGGAGCACCATAAAAGGTCTGCTCCTGATCCCAAGCCGCAGGACACTCGGAAGAGAAATGAAACTGGCCGGTTTGAGAGAGCTGACAATCGACATGATGAAAGGCGCGGTGAGCACCGAAATAATCACCGAGATCATCGCGGCCGCTGAAACGATCGCAGAAATGATCAACGTAGGGACTATCCACCTCGGAATGATCACGACAACAATCGACAGGATAGACCTCGACAGGGCCCCTGTCGAGATGACCATGGCGATAATCGCTGATGTGAGGATAATCGCAATAGGCCTGCATTCAATCAGAATAACTTCCAACGAAGAGACAAGAGGAATGCGACCCAACCTATCATATGCTATTCTTGTAAGGAGCCTGGACATTTCGCTAATGACCATAAATGCCCTAATTATGGCAAATGTGGTCAGGTCAATGTCCGAGCAATGCAAGAGGGTGCAGACGCCGGTCCCTCTAATGGACCAGGTACTGCTGAAGCCGCCGCTGCCAATGAAACTGATGGCCACAATGAGAGACGCACTGTATATGGTGGTTCTGATCGGAGCAGAAGGTCTTCTCGCTCACGATCATTGTCCCACTCTTCTGCCCAGCGTAGTCATACTTCAAGCGAGTTTGGTTCAGAAAGGAATCTTAGCTATTATGATGAAATTGAGGAAAGGAGCTCTCATGCCTCTTCAAGAAGCTCGGTTGGACACTGTGGTATTCGAACTCTCGAGGATTATGATGACCTCGAAGAAGACGCCTCGCCCGCAGTATATTCCGACTTCACGCTGACAGAGAATTGGGGTCGACCGGTCCCTTTCTCATGGATTGGCCCTGATGATATTGCGGTCTCGACGTTGCATGGCCCAATGTCACTATCAATGGAGTCATTGATTGGACTTGCTAACGACGACGACGAGACCGTGGTATGGATAGTGGAGCCAGGTTTTGATGAAACTGATGCTCTTGGGCTAGTACAGCTGTTCTATGGTTATGATTCATTGCTACTTCGAGAGATGTTAGCAGACTTCATATTCAAGACCGAGAATCGTGGACTTGCCTATTTCGCCCCCTCAGAAATGAGTTCCGAGCAGGAATGGTGTGAGTCCAGCTGGCGTCGGATCCACGACGGACTCTACCCATACAATCCCGATGACCCTTGGGATGAAGGACTGGTAGAGGACAGTATCCCTGACTGGGTTAACCACGTACTGGAGTATGGAACTGATGACCCATACGACGGTGACTCGTCTGGTACTGACGAGGAATTTGATGCTCAGCCATCCTACGACGATCCTGAGTCCTCCGACGGTCTTGAGTCTTCCCTGAAAAATTCTTCTCAGTGTTTGGAGAGATATGTTGGCCTACATGTCGAAGAGGATGAACTCAAACACGAGATCGAAAGGATGGCAACAATGTCTCTTCACCCGACTAAGAGGGTGAAAATTCATGTCTCTGGTCAGAAGATTGTTTGACCAAAGAGATCTGCAAAGCAGAAGTGATGCTTAACTGCTTGGTTTGAAATAAATGGACTCCAGGCTTACACCTTGTGTGATTCTGGTAGCACCACAGATGCATTGAGCCCGGACTTTACCAAAGTGGCCAAGATCAAGGCTCATGAATTGGAAAATCCCGTGAATGTGGCGCTGGGTACCGTCAGTAGTAAATCGAAGATAAACTACGGTACCTATGCCTCAGTCAAGTATGGTCCCATAAATTCGAAAGAATATTGGGACATACTGAATATTGATCGCTATGATGCTATTGTCGGATCAGTGTTCATGCGCGAACACCAAATGAGCCTTGACTTTGAACATGATGTAATTTGTATCAAGGGGAAAGCTTACCCGGCAATGAAACTCTCTGACGAGATCAACGAGAATGTTCGAAGGTCTCGAGCGGTTATCACCGAAACTCCAAAAGCAGCCCAGCTTCTGAAATTGAACTATTCTGAGGCAGTTGCTGGCCCTTCTACTCGTAGAGAGTGACTCTCTGATGAAGCCGTGAGCACTGTTCGTGCTACTGGCAAAGGCGTCACCTGCGAAGAGGTAGAAGATGAGAGTGTAGCTGAAAACATCAAGCGAAAACGAAGAAAACTGGAAAATCCAAATATAATCAACATGAGTTCTGGGTGAAACATCAATGATGATAAGTCTGAATTTAAATTAAACGCACATAAACCTCCCCGGACAATAATCCTTAAAGCAGGGGAGGACGTTGACTTTGACACTCTCGAGGACAATGTTGAAGTCATTCAGGAGTTCTCGTGAGAGCGGTTTCCTGAAAGATATGCAAACATTGATATAAGAGCCAACAGGAAACCGCATAAACCTGGCAGTTGGTCAAAGCACAACAATGTAACGCACCGTAAGAGATGTTGGGATAATGACGCAAATGAGGCCTTCCATAGAGGCGATGTGCTAATGGCTCTTTATGAAGAAACTATCGAGAGAGTCCTGAAGAAAGACAAATATGGCCCAGAAGACATACCGGTATTATGAGAACATTGGTTCCATACGTGCAAGGATGTCATGTTGGGAGCACCGCCCGAGTTACCCGCCTTTCCGTGGTATAAACCACAAAATTACGCTGATCGACGAAGAAAAGTGGTATGGGAATTACCTTCCCCACTGTCCAGACTCGTTAAAAGGCCAACTGTTGGAAAAGATCGAAAGATATACCACAGCTGGCTGGTGGGAAGCTGTAACTACCCTCGCAAGCCTCCCCCATGCTCTGCATTCCCAAGAAAAATGGTACTCTGCAAACTGTAGTGGACTGCCGTCAACAAAATGACAACACGGTGAAAGACGTTGTGAGGGATCCTTGCGGACGGTGCGGAAAGCATGTCGATATAAGCGTATGCGAATGGACAACACACACAACAACACCAACACACCAATACACTCTTTATATCCTCGATAAGTTCGGGTTTCTTATAATAGAGATAGTCCAAAGTACAAACACTTGTCCGTACTCAGTGTCTTACGTCTGGTCGTCTTTGAGAGCTTTTGACCGGGTTTATAACTTGTTTAAAGTGCGGTAACACTAGAGGTTTGTGGTCTCTTGACTGAAGCACGATTTGCACTAAGCAGCTTAACTAGAACTAGACTAGACTTGACTAGAGGTTCTCTTGCGAGACTAGAGGGTGCACTAAAGCAACTAGACTAGACTAGACTTTGTTCAAACTTGTTCAAATCGTCAAAACGTCGGTAACTGAGTCCGAGAAACAATGCAATATATTTCCACAAGTCAGCTTCCAGCTCCAGCCTTGGTCAGGCGGCCACTAGTCACTAAACTGGGTACAGTCCTACAATGTTCTAACTATTTACTACAAACTTAGAGTCCTTAAATACTGTCCAGAAACGATAACATAATGTTCTTGAGTCATTCACAGGGGTCTCCGAGTCGGATTGCCAAGGTGGCCGCACGACATCAGTCATCCTGCTATTAATAGTACAACCAGGTGAAACCTCCTAGTGGAGTCTCTTGCCGATCAGGTATTTCGAGAAGTGCAGAAAGAAGACAAGTCCTTTAGTCCCTTCTGTACTCTCTTATGTGATTCTCATCATCTCGTCTTGTGTCAAAAGCACGTCCCTTAGTATGAACAATTGTCCACACTGTGGGTCCATCTTTATATAGGGGTATCCTTGTGGGTTGCCCTGATCGTTCCGCAATCATCTTGATTTCCGCAAGTGACATCGGTCAAAGCTCCGGTCATGTAATTCTTATGACAATGGTCCGGTTAGAGCTCCGCTTAGTCTGTACTAAGGAGTCATCACCGTTTCACAGTGCTAAGTCCTCCAGTCTTAAACAGACATCTTGGCTCGCAGGGTTTCATCATGTATTCAGTCTCAGCCATTATGTGAACACCGCTGTTCTTCTTGTAGTCATAGTGCGCCGTCTTTGGTCTTAGGAGTACCTTCTGGGCTGATAAGTACAGACACAAAGCACGGACACTTGTTAACGCTTGACATTCTTACTAGCAACCTTGAAGCTCGGTTCTAGCGCTCCATCAACGTCCCAGCAGTCAGAGAGATGCCAAACTGCCCAGCTTGGTATGAAAACAAGGCTGAATTTTTATATGCCCCATCAACGTGATGTCTTTCCCTGATCAGGACCAGATCAGGTTAGACGTCGCTAGAGCTCCTATCAAGTCCAAGATTGACATGTCTGACGCCTATGAACAAATTCGCGTCGAAGTCACTGATGTATTGAAGACTGCATTTTCCACTGTATTTGGGACATATGTCAGTCATACAATGCAGCAAGGAGACTGCAACGCACCAGCGACTTTCCAACGGATTATGACAATGATATTTCGTGATTTCATCGGCAAATTCGTGCACGTATACCTGGACGACATATTTGTGTTCAGTAAGACCATAAAAGAACATGAAGTGCACCTTAAACTTGTATTTGATCAACTCCGCAAGTTTAAGTTTTATCTGCGCCCTGAAAAGTGCCAGCTATACGCCGACAAGATGGATTGCCTAGGCCACATGATAGATGAGAAGGGCATACATGCTGACGTCAACAAGCTCGAACGTATTCGATCATGGAGAACCCTGAGAAACTACAACGTCGTTCAAAAGTTCCTTGGGTTAGTTCAGTATTTAGCACAGTTTCTGCCTAATGTATCAGTGTATACGGGACCGCTGGCAGGAATGGTACGCAACAATGCTCCCTTTGACTGGAGACCAATACACGAATCGTGCTTCCAGACCATCAAGGACACCTGCGTGAAGACTTTGGTCCTGAAACCCATCGACACATCAATTGATGAACCGGTCTGGGTCATATGCGACGCATCAGTATCTGGTATCAGCGCAATGTACAGCCAGGGACCTACTTGGCAAACCTGCCAACCCACAGGGTTCATGTCTAAGAAGTTTATGCCTGTGCAACACCATTACCAAGTATTCGAGTTGGAAACTATCGCTTTTCTCGAAGCACTCCTGAAATGGGAAGACAAGTTAATTGGGCACCGAATACATATTGTAACCGACCATAAGGCTCTGGAGTTCTTCAAGACACAAAGACGTCTAAACCATCGTCAAGCTAGATGGATGGAATATCTCGCCAGATTTGACTTTGATATTTGACATATAAAAGGCGTCGAGAACAAAGTAGCTGACGCACTGTCACGATACTTCGAAACTGATAACTGGGACAAGATACATCCCTTGGACACATATGTGAATGCCGATGTGAGGTTGGACCCTGAATTCGAAGACCTCTCACCGGATAGAACCCGCGAAGTGAAGGAGCGCCACATTGAACAGTTGCGCTTAGTTCATGACGAAAACGCACGACTCCAAGCACTGAAGGAAGTCCAGGAAGAGTGAGACTTTGAAGCCACTGAATTGACAGAAAATGCCGAGTCTGACTTGATCTGTTCAGAGGTCTCGAGTGATCCGACTGTGTACCTCTCAAGGCACCGAGGGAAGGATTTGAGAGCTGTGACCAGCGAAAATTCTTTATTTCATGAGCACATGAAAAAGTGCTACGGTACTGACGCCATGATGTCGAAAATCTGGAGCAATACCAGCAAACACCCTAGATTCTTTAAAAAGAATGGGTTATTGTACACCAAAAATAATGGACACGAAACCGTACTATGTGTACCCCGAGGTATAGACCCTGAAACCCAGAAATCGTTCCATGGTCGTATACTGGAGATGGCTCATTCCATAGTGGGACATTTTGGCCCTGACCGATCGGCTGACTACACCAGACGATGGTACTGGTGGCCCAGGATGAATCAGGATGCTGATAAGTTCTGTCAATCATGTACAAGGTGCCAAGTCAGTAAACCAAGAAATACGTTACTGATTGGTCTTCTGCATAACCTGCCGATTCCAACCCGACCTTGGGAATCTATATCAATGGACTTCGTTGGTCCTTTCCCTGAAGTTAATAAGTTCAATTACCTTTGGGTAGTCCTTTGCTGTCTGACTTCCATGGTCCATTTGATCCCTATTCGCACTGATAATACCACGTCCAAATTATCCTGGATATATATGCGCGAGGTAGTCTGTCTTCATGGACTGCCAAAGTCAATCCTTTCCGACAGAGATTCAAAATTTACCTTGAAATGGTGGAGAGAAGTGCATCGACTTCTCGGTGCCAAATTACTCATGTCAACATCGTTTCATCCCCAGACGGATGGAGTCTCGGAAAGAGCAATTCGATCTGTAATGCAAATCTTCAGGAGCAAGGTTGAATCTAACCAACGTGACTGGGTTGAACAGTGTCTGATGACTGAATTCGCGATTAATTCTAGTATAAGCGCCTCAACGAAAAACACACCTTTCTTTTTAAATGGCGGCCATATGCCAAGAATGATTCGTGATTTAACCGATGTTACCGCCAACACCAATCCTGGGATCTTAGCGTTTGCCGCTAACACTCTCGTCGTGCTCAAGGATGCACACGACTCTATAATAGAGGCTCGTGTATTTCAAACCTATCATGCCAACAAAAGGCGCCGCCAAGAACCAACACTGAACGAAGGCGACCTGGTTTACGTGTCTACGAAGAACTTGAATGTTCTGAAGGGACGTGCTCGAAAGCTGGTGCCTAAGTTTATTGGACCTTTTAAAATCATCAGGGCTGAGGCCTCTAGCTCCAATTATACGCTAGACTTACCTCCAGACCTAGTCAAACATTGCATTCACCCAAAATTCCACGTCAGTCTGATTCACCCACATTTCCCTAACGATGACGACCCCTTCCCAAACAGAGAATCGTTAGACCCCTTCGATTTTGGTGCTCCTGCTGATGCCGAATGGGTTGTCAAGTCAATAGAAGGCCACTGCTGGTCAGGAACCAAGATTGAATTTGAGGTTCTATGGCAATTGGGCGACATTACCTGGCAAGACTATGATAGTGTCAAGAAACTGAAAGCTCTTGATGACTATCTGAAGCTGAAGGGCGTCACTGAATACGACGAGCTGCCTGGGCGCAAAACACGTGTTGCGACGCGTGGACATCAGAGAAGAAAAAATTTGCCATGAGGCTGGTTGATGTCTATATTTAGATGCTTCTCTCTTGGCCGTCACTCTTCATAAAGATGGACTTGATAAAAAAAAAATTCTGTCACTCTTTCCCCACTCTTTCACGTCCCAGTCATCCTCTGGACTGTCCGACTCCTTGTACTTCGCCTAATATTGAACCTGGACCGAATTTCAACATGCATCAGTCACAAATCGGCAATAAAAATCGAGGACCTCGATACTATGAGCCTGATATTCGTTCTAGTCAGGAGAATTATAGCTCTCCAAGGTTAGACGAACATCATTTGACTGACATATATTCACACCCATTATACAACAGAAACCGCGAGTATTGTCATGATTTTGTATGAGCTGCTGGTATTCGCCCAAGGCCTTACCCGTCCAGCAATTCGAGAGACAAACGACGACGTTCTAGGTCTCGTTCGATGTCTCCCCAACGTTCTGACCACTCCGAACGCCCTGAATTTCATTATCAACCATCCCTTTCCATCCCAAACTCAGTCGACGAAGTCATGGATATAATTAACATCGCATCCAAGGACTCTAATTGTCTTGACGCTGTCTGAATCCTCATCAGCCTCTTGGACCAAGCTCAATGGGTCAGAGATCCGTCTGCCCCAATGATGTACTTGATCCAAACTGAGTGGCACCCTCCACATTGGTATATGAAAGAAACCCATCTGTCCGAGGTAGCATTTCACCATTATGCCTGCCAACAAATCGAACATGCATACATTGATGCTCCCTACCTCGACCGTCGGTACATGCCTTATCCGACCATTCCGAGTCCGAGTACAACTCCTTCGACAAAGTCGAGTTCATCGTCGACTAAACATGCCGCTGCCATTATTCCCAAAAAGGTCTTCATCATCGACGATCTGAAGATTCTCCCTGACTGGGATGACCTGTCTCAGATGCTCAAGTACCTTGCGCAATCGACTAAACGCCTCTTTGGAGTACCTTTCGAGGGAAACAAACTTGTTGTTAGAGGAGTCCGCAGCGCCATGACCTTTCTTTCCCGAGTACCTCAAGGAAATGGAATAGATTGTCCCGCTGGTGTCGACTTGATGTTCTTGTACATCTGCAGTTACATTGCCGCCGCTCCTGGTCGATACTTGGAACTCCTCTCGAAAGAAAACTATGGTGTCGCTAAGGGACAAGTAGCTCAAAAGAGATTTCCGTACACCAACCCCGCTGACTACACAGATTCCAACGTTGTCAAGTTCTTTGCTGACCAAGGCAAACTACTGTGTGACTTTGATGATGGATTCGTCTGGGCTATCGCATTTGCTAAACGAATGGCATTCGACAGCGACATACCGCCCGACCAATCAATTCATTTCTTCAATATTCATAAGGCCGGTCTGTGACAACTTAGACTCAAATCTAATCTCGTCCTTAACCACACGAAGCCTGCAAGGGCAAAGTGGCCGCTCGGTATGAAGAGCGTTAGACTAAGAATTCGAAAGAGAATGTAAATTCAAGAGGATCGAAAAACTAAAGTACAACCTGTAAACTACTGTTCTTTTATACTGTACAATACAATAACGCGTGTATAATTGTCTGTTCAACACCGTATCATTACCATGCCGCTTATTGTCTGCCTTCGTGTCTGTAAACGCATGTTTTCTCATGTCATGTCAATGCCAAACTGTCATAATGTGTGATCGTCGCCTGTTTTGTTCGGTTTCTTGTTGTCCGATCATACCCGATCGGTCCGTTGTTCCATGATGCGATCACGATAAGATAGACTTTAATCGCGATAAAAATAAAAGATTGTTACAAGCGTAACATTACCCCCCCCTCTAAGGTTGATGTCCTCGTCAACTAGGAAGAGATCCGGTTTTCGCTTTTCATCTAGGTCGTGATCATAAATACGATCAAACACACCAGTTGATGCATTAAAAAGGTGTCGACGGTGGTATGGCATTGCCTCTTGCTTGTGTACAAAGCGTTTGAGGTCTTCGTCCCAACTGCCTGCGGGTAGAATCGGAGGTGGAATATGAATTTGAACGGCCCGGGTAGGAATGCCGTTCTTTCGTTTGAACTCCGATAATAACTCAGAAGCGTTTGTGAGATTACGCTCTGGTTCCCATGTGTTTTCGGAGTTTGGATAGCCTTTCCATTTGATAAGGAATTGATATCCCTTACCACGTCGTCAGGAGTCTAAAATAGACTCAATCTCGTGTTCCTCCGCATCATCAATGATCTCTGGTGGTGGTCGTTCGTCCCTTCTGTGAGCGGGGGGCTCATGATATGGCGTAAGTAACGCCTCGTTAAATACGTTGTACTTCTGGGTATTACCCGGAAGTAACACTCTATAACTTGAAGGGCCCACTTTTTCTACTACTTCGTAGGGGCCAAGACGCTTGTCTGAGAGTTTCCGAGAAGGCCGACCTATGTCAAGGTTTGTGGCCTCTACGTATACTTTGTCTCCGGCTTTGAATTCCGGCGCAGGCTTTCGATGTTTGTCGTAGTTTCGTTTCATATTAGTCTGTGCTTTTTCTAATGCCTTCGACGTTTCTTCCCGAACCTTTTTCATTCGGTCGGCAAACTCTTGGGCGGACTCATTTCGATTGTCCGATTTTCCTTCGTGACCCTTCCACGGATGTCGTCCCGTGTTTGCGAAGAATGGCGTCATCTTTGTCGAAGCACTAGTTTTGTCATTATGACTAAACTCCGCCAGTGCTAACCATTCGGCCCAATCTGACTGATGAAAATTGACGTATAACCGGAGATATTGTTCTATTTCCTGGTTCGTTCGTTCTGTCTGACCGTCCGTCTGTGGGCGATACGCTGTACTCGGGTTCATTTCTATCCCGAGGAGCTTATTAAGCTCTCGCATAAACTTGGACACGTAACGAGGATCGCGATCCGAAATTATCTTTCGGGGAATACCGTGGTATCTGATGACACGGTCGCGTGTTAGGCGTGTGATTCCTTCACTCGTTACTTCCATGTTTGTGGGTTCTACGTGGATCATTTTTGAGAATGTATCCACCCATACTTGAATGGCATCAAAGCCATTACTCTCTGGAAGGGGACCGATAAGGTCCATTGACACCTCCTCCCAAGGCTCCTTAGCTATTTTATGAGGGTTAAGCATCCCTTGTCTCGATCTCTTGACTCGAGTTCGCTGACAGTCTTCGCACGTGCGAACATACTCCCGTACTTGGTTTCCCAATCGGGGCCAAAAGAAGTTTCTCTCAATCTTCTCTTGCGTACTCGTTTCGCCTGGGTGTCCTGTAAGTGGAGTGTTATGATGAAGCTTAATGATATGCTCCCGCAATTCTTCATTTCTCGGTACATAAATGCATTCCCGATAGAAAATCAAATTGCCTTCTCTCTTCCAACCTGGTAGGGATTTTTCAAGAGCCAATTTAACCGAGGTGTCAATAGATGTGACAGATTCGATTTGACCGATTAGGTCTTTATCGACTCCCTCGATTTCAAACTCTGTAGCTCGGAAGTACTCCGGCTTTAGGAGTGTGACGTCTTTGTTGTCATCTTTTCCCTGATCATGATCAGCGCGTCTAGATAGCAGATCTGCTTTTCTATTAAGCGCCCCGGGTCGGTGTGCAAGAGTGAAGTCATATTGTGACAACTCCGTCACCCATCGTGCTTGACGACGATTAAGCTTCTGGGGTTTCTTGAAATATTGTAGATTTTGGTGATCTGTAAATACTTCAAACGTTTCGTCTGCACCCATAAGCAATGCTCGCCATTCGTCAAGAGCGAGCATTATAGCGAGCATCTCTTTGTCATAGATCTCGTAGTTTCGTTCGGTCTCCGTCAGACCGTGAGACATGAAAGCAACTGGTCGCCATAGACCTTCTTGTAGCTGACTTAAGACAGCTCCAGTTGCTCCTTCAGATGCATCGGCTTCGAGTCGGTACTTTCCATGATCGTTTGGAAGTGCGAGCACAGCATCTTCAGCAATACGATCTTTTATCTTTTGGAAAGCTACACGTTGCTCTTCGCCCCATGTCCATCCGGATTTTCCCGTAAGTCGCATTAGCGGCTTGGCCACTTCACTATACCCGCGTACGAATCTACGGTAGAAATTCGCGAAGCCCAAGAAAGCTTGAACTTGTTTCATGGTCCTTGGTTCAGGCCATTCCATGACACCTTTAATCTTGACTGGATCCATTTTCATCGAATTATGTGAAATTAGGACTCCCAAGTATTCTATCTCAGTGCGTTCGAACTCGCACTTTTCTGGTTTGAGATATAACTTGTGTGTTTGTAATACATCTAACACACGTTTCACTATTCGACGATGTTCTTCCATAGAATCCGTGAATATCAAGATATCATCCAGATAAACAATGACGTGTCCCTCATTGATTAGATCTCTGAGTATATCGTTCATCATTGTCTGGAATGTGGCCGGCGAGTTGGTTAACCCGAAAAACATGACTAGAGGTTCGAACAGACCTCGGTTGGTTCTGAATGCCGCCTTCCATTCATCACCTTCCTTGATCCGTACATTATTATAACCCCATCGGATGTCAAGTTTTGTAAAAATCTTAGCCCCTCGGAGCTTATTGACAAGCTCAGAAATAAGAGGCAATGGATAACGGTTTTTAATCGTCATCTCGTTCAGCTTCCGGTAATCTTGTACCGGGCGTAGGGATCCATCTTTTTTCTTTACGAAGAAGAACGCAGACGCCATCGGTGATTTCGATGGTCGGATTCGGCCACTTGACAAGTTCTCTTCCAGGAATTCTTTTAACTTTTCCTGCTCGACTAAAGACAATGGATACACTTTGCAATCTACCGATTTGGCTTCTGGCTTTAGTTCGATTGCATGATCCCATGGCCGTTTTTCCGGGAGTGAATCGAAAGATTCTTTTGCAAAAACTTTAACATAATCCCGATATTGTTCAGGGATCTTGTCCTCAGTCATGCGCTCTTTGCTCGATTCGGCATTTTCTGCCATCCGTTGAGCGGACGTAGATTTGAGTCGGACGTCAATGGCCTCTCCGAAATCAACAAGGAGAATAGATTCTCCTTCTTGGAGTGGTACGTCTTCTCCCACTCCGTTGAACTCATGACCCTTCATCCCGCAGGTATCAGGGCAACGACTGAACTTGATTTTTTCATTTCGCCAATCAATCTCAGGATTATGTTCATTCAGCCAGTCATAGCCTATGAACACACGTGCTTTTCCTAAATTGGTGACGAGAAATCGTCGCTTCTCTTCGTGCGCCCCGACTGCCATTCGTAAATCGACGTAATGAGTAATACGCCCGCCAGCGTTCTCAGTTTCGTCTGCATTTCGTGCCAGAATGGGGGATCCGAGTTCATGCATCTCAAAGTTTTCTGCCTTGGCGAACACACGGTCGATACAAGTGATTGAACAACCACTATCCATGAGTGCTTTTACGGCACGAGTCTTTCCAGTATCTAAAGCAGTAAGCTTTATTGGAATTGACATCTCCCGGGATTTGCGCATTCTTTGTAGTTCGCGCAATTCCGATGTCAGTTTTTCCGCTTTCGGCTGACCCTGCTTTTCTGCACTTTCCCGACGTTTTACATTGTCAGGAGTACGAGACACCTTAGGCGCTTCCTCCGGTTTTCCGGATTGAGCCTCCGCAGTAGAACTGCCCTTTTTAGTCTTTGTTGACGAGGTTTCTTCTCCTCGAGCTGATTTAAATAATTTCTTGAAAACACCCCACTCCTCGTTTTGAGCGTTGATGCGACGGTTCTTCTCTTTCGTTTTAAATTTCCGTTTTAATAAAATAACTTTATTTTTTGCCTCATCAGAGGACTTTTTAAGAAACTCTACAATATTTTGGTGTAAAGAAGAATCATATTTTTTGATAAATTCCTCGGGCTCAGCCTCGAGGGTTCCCAACACAGCATAAGAATTCTTCGTAGGGGAAGAGGACCCGGAGAAAGACGGACTGGTCGTTGGCTCCTTGGCTAGAGGAGGCGACCGCTTTAAAAACCCTTTGCTCGGAGTTCCTCGACGAGCGTCTTGAGCTCGGCATCATCTGCCGGAAGCTCCTTGATTTGGGCCAAGACGGCCCGGGCGATAAACTTCCTCGGCTTTTTGGGCTCTGGACAGTCTCGGGACATATGTCCCTCTTTGTTACAATTGTAACAAAGGAAAGAGGGTGTTACCCTCGTCTTCATCTTGTCAACGTCCATCGGAGCGGGCGTCGATTTGTTCAGGTTTGGAGCCGTCCCCGACGATCCCCACGATCCTGTGGCGGCAGTTTTAGAACCTGCCTGGGTTCCCGTCTTTTGAGCCCCAGTGGGCTTCCAGAATGGGTTTTGGCCAGAGGTCATGGCCTTCCCGACCTGATTGTTACCGTCGATCCTAATTAATCGATCACAGTAGTCCATGTACGTATGAGGGATGATAGTCCCTCCGACGTAGATCTGGCTCACAATGGACCTGTGAACCGAACCAGCAAGAATGCTGATTAGATATCTGTCCCATTGATGAGTTGCATCATAGGGACTATAGCCGGCTTTCTCGGCTAGGAGTTCGAATCTGGTGACAAAGTCACCAAGGGCCTCTCCCTGACCCTGCCGAATGGCGTTGAGTTTTTGCTGGGCCACCTCGGCCACAGCCCGATCTTCGAATGTCGTTCTTAGTTCCTCGAAGAAGGAACCATAGGTGTCATTGTCAACATATGAAAAGTTGACAATCCGGTTGTTCTGCCAGCTCCGGGCCCAATCCGAAGCGGAACAGTCTGATCCGTCCTCCGTTCTTAGGAGCGACAGCGTATAAAATATTCTGGACTTGTCGTCCAGAAAGTCATTCTCGTAGGCCACCATATAGGTGACCAAACATCGGGAGAAGTTCTCCCACTTCGTCTTGTCGCCGTTAAAGATCGGCGGTTCTTTTGCGAGGGCTACTCGCGATCTGCTCACTGACGCCTGAGCTGGCGTTGGAACCGGCATGTAAGCCGGTTGAGGCCTGGGTTGGGGCGATGCTCTTCTTTCTAAGAGTCCCCTCACCTCGTTCAGTTGTCTCTGTAGGTCACTATTTATCGCCAAGACCTCGGCGAGGGAAAAAGGTGGGTTTGACCCGCTAGGGCCGTCGGTTGGTTGATCCTGATCCATAACGGGAATCAGGGGCGGGGAATGAAAAGTGACGTCGGTGGTATGTTCCGACAGTGGTGATGGTGGGGGTGACGGTGTATCCGCAAGGAATTTTATTCCGTATCTTCCTCTGGAATACGTGGTGAATGAATTTTATAGTCCGGTGCTCTCGGACTGTAACGACCTGGTCTTTGAACCTCCAGGCAGGGAGCTGAGTTTTATGAGCAGCTACTCAAAAGTGCGTCTCTCGGAACGCAGAGGTGAAAATAAGGGGAAGGGAATTCCAAGACTCTTTTTGCGTGTGAAACCCGATTGCCGCTGCTACTTTCGTGCAACTCGGGCGACGGTGCCTCTCCGAAGATTAGCTACCTGTCCTTAATGCTCCCACCCAAGAGTCGGACTCAACGTTACTCTATGAGGGTATTGGGGCTGTTCACAATAGTGAGAGTCTCGGTGATGCTAACAGCTACAATCCGCTGCGGGGGATGGGAGTTGAGAGGACGATGAACGTGTCCTGGAAGGGAAGGGCAAGGTACGTCTCTCAAAGGATCGCCTGTGACTTTGGCTTTCCGAGCGACGGTAGAGTTGTCCACGGTACGAAGTGGAAAGGAGACGGTGATAGGGTCCCTACAAAAACGACCCTATAAATCGGATTAAAGGACTAATCCGACGTCTTTCTGGCTACTATTGGTATCTTATTGTTCACGGCACTAGAGTTGAGCTCCACACTGCTAGTAAGACTTGTACCTATGTACCGCGGAAACACTAGAACTTGACTCGTCACAGCAAGGGTACTAGCCGCGGTAACGTACGGACACACCAGGAGAAAGAGGCAAACACATGTCTCGGTAGAACGTTGGTTTAACAAGGGTTTCGCGGATCCGAAGAACTGTATACTTTCTGGTTCATAACGACTGAATGGGTTCTGCGATACCGAGGAGCGACTTACGAGGAAGCTTACATATTCCGAGGTAGTCAGTGTGATGAGCCACGGTCGCTAGCGAGGCACGGCTCCGAGACATCGGGTCAGGCAGATCAAAATGATCGACGGATATGCGATGACTGATTAAGGACCGAAAGGTTAACTCGATCAGTTTATGGATTCCGGTAATAAGGTAAAAGAGTGCTGGCTTCTGGTTATGGATCGCAGTGGGTCCGCGCGGTACTTCCTCGGAAAGAAGGAATCTTCTAGTTAAGAGACCAGGTCAACCGAGGCGGTGTTTTGATCGTGACTCAGTTGTGTAACTAGCGATCGACGATCGACATGGGGCCGAGGCATTGGTTATTATCAAAAGCACTGAACGCGACTAGTTGGCGCTATACTTCGCGGAAAGACGCCGTTTAAAGCCTGGCTTCATACGCGACAAGTCAAAGGCTTATCGGTCGCTAGGGATAACGCGGAAACCAGCTTTTCCGCGAAGTCTTTGGTCTATCAATTCGGGCATCATTTTAATGGTTTTTCGCGGACGCCGAGTAGGCTCCACCTTCACGAGGAATGGCTTGATAAGCCGAGCTAGAGGATGCGCCGGTTTACGAGTTAGTTATTTATCATCAGCTTTGGACAGTATTTAAGTCGCCCGTTTGTACTAAGTAAAAGTAGAGAATCAGTGGCCCGCTACGCTTTAGCGCGGGATCCATCTTGTACGCTCTCTGTGTTGAAATCATAAGATTGTCTGCACTTGTCTCGTCTTGTCTTGTTCTAGTCTCTAGTCTCTAGTCTTGAAGTCCTTGTTTCGGTAACAGGCAAAACCTCTAGTATCTAGTCTCTAGTCTTGTCTTGAAAGTCCTGTTTCTAATAGGCAATACAAACCGTTGGCTTAAAACACCAATACAAAAACCCCTTCCGAGAAACATACTACCCCGCATCTCGCGCGGAAGTCTACATACCGCGGAATACGAACTTGCCGCGGAAATTCTGCGTGGAAACTTTCCAAGCTTCCAAGTCTCGTTTGAACTAGTTAACCAACTCGCACAAAGAGGGTATTAAAGAGATATTGTGGTGTGTGTTGGGTGCTCGATTCGTCGCCACTCACTCGTGCCATTTCCGTCCCGTCCGTTAGGATCCCTCACATCTGGAGCCCACCGCGAGGGTTATCAGATTAAATTGAGACCTGTTTGAAGTTTCACAAAGACTTTACCAACACAAGTTCTAAGACTCGGTCTTAGATCTTCGCACCTAAGCTAGTTTGGCTCCAAAACTCAATCCGAAAGGAAAGAGCAGAGAAGTTGAATCAGAGTTTAGACCCGACCCAAACAACCCTGTTCAAGGACCATCCCGTCCGCGGATCGCTTCAGATGTTCCTCGTAGTTCCGGCGAACCAAGTACTTCCAAGAAAGAAGGAAAACGTCCGCTCAAGGCACTCGTAGGATCAGAGAAAGATCAGCAAATTGCACAACAAGGATTAAATCGAGCAAATCGAGCGGCTAGACGCGGAACAAACAGTCCAACTCAAAGTCGTAGTCCTTTACGCGGAAATAGTCCTATTCGTTCTCTTACAGAAGAACAAGAACAGAACCTAGACGATAGTTTATCTCGTCTATCCCTAGAGAATCTAAACATTCTCTCAGACTTGCTTAGTTTGAACTCGTTGCCGTTTCAGAACTTAACACCTATACCAACACCGATACCTAGCCCCGTAACAAGTCCTCAGGTTAATAACACCATGACGACTAATGTTTCCAAGAAGGATATGCCTTCTTTCAGAGATCGCAAAGCTCCGCGCTGGGAACGCGACCGCGATGAGAAACGAGACATTCCGCGGTTTATCCGTGAAGTCACTGACCTCCTCGACGGTTGCAAGATCACAGACGAAGACGAGCGATGCAAATGGTTATCAGATTATGTGGATCCACAGACTCGAAGAGAATGGTGCACCTTTGACGGGTATAATACTAATTATGATACCTGGACAAGAGCCATTGTCAAAGACTATTCCCTCGAACTGCGTATCGAGAAGGAAGGAAGTTATTCGAAGTTGGATCGAGTTATTCGAGAGACCGGAAAGCTCACAAGCGAAGATTTTGGAGAAGTCCAAGATTATAAGCGGGCTTTCCAAGGAGAAGTAGCTACGATGCTAAGCGCAGCAAAGGCTAATGACCAAGACGCGCCGCTTTCAAATAAAGCGATTTGCGAAAGGTGGTTGAAGCCTATGTCCAAAGAGTTTGTCGCGAAAATTGATGAGCGTGTGAGGCTTACTGAGTCAGAAAGGGCCCGCGCTATCAGTTACAAGCCGCGGAGAGCTGATGATCCTTGGGCCTGGAGAGACCTAATCTCGGCTACGATTGAAGTCGCATATCGGCAGCATAATGGAGGAATGAAATCTTTGTATGGCACAGAATCCGCCGCGGAAAGCCAAGTCATCCACCATAAAACTGACGAGGAATTGCACTCGATCAAGCAAGAGTTGGCACTACTACAGGATGCCCTCGGGACTCAGAACCGCGAAACTAAGGAATTGTTGGCGGCATTGAAGCAAAACTCTTGGAGTACTGCACCGCGTCAATTTACTCCCCAACCTAGTCCGATGGCACCTTCTGGATCAGGAGGGGCGATGCGCCAATATGGCGATGATTGCTTCTACTGTTCAGAAACTGGCCATCGGCTGAACGCATGTCCTTCGCGTCAAGACCACATGAATAAGGGCTGGATTAAGCTAGATAGCTCAGGGAAAATGGTATTAACGGATGGAGTCTATATTTCGCGCAATCTGCCTGGTTCTAACCAGAAGGAAAGAGTCGAGATCTGGCACTCTAAGAAAAACAACTTGTTAATGTTTGTTCCCGAGCTCCAAGCGGTCCAAGAACTTAAAGAGGAATTTTGCGCGGAAGATGTTCAGCCGGTGTTGAATCCAACTGTATTCGCGCAAGAAATTGGCAAAGTGGTGAAAGCGGAATTGGCTCGATATGGTGAACCTGAGTTTAGACTCACGCCACGTCCAGTCGAAGGAACCTATCGTCAGCTCTACCAAGCTCCAGTCGCGCAGACCGCTATGGATGAAGAGACACTGGAGCGTTATCGAGTAATTGACGAGTACATTCAGTTTAGTGAAGCGTCGCGGAGAGCCGAAACTAATCGTGGACCAGATAATACTGGCTCAACGAAAGGTTCGGGTTTTTGAGAAGTTCCGGGAAGGCGACAGGTACCTTGAAACCTAAGCCGCCGGAGAACAGACCAAAAATTCAAGGCGCGGATTCGCCCAACTGGAGAGGTGCTCCGAAATACCCAGAACATCGGATGTTTGTTGATTTGCCTAGACGAGTTCCAAAACCCAAGGAACCTGTTAAGGCACCAGAGTTAGTAGAAAAGGCTCACAAACCAGAAACCGAGGAAAGTGAAGAGGAAGCGTTCGAAAGAGAATTAGACCTACCCTATAGAAAAGTCAAACCTCTACAGAGCGTTCCTGGTCACTTACCGCGGGAAGCTCCATTCGTTGAGCCACAACCAGTACCAAAGGCCCGTGAAGCGATTCCGCGGCCCAAGGTGCAAAGCAAGGCGTCTACCAATAAAGCTCCTCTTCAGGATGCCAAATCGGTAGACACCTTGTTCGACAGAATAATGGCTACCGAGGTACCAGTCAGCGGGAAAGATCTATTAGGCGCTTCACCAGCGTTGGTAGAAAAATTCAAAGTCGCGACAACCAAAAGACGAATGCCAGTTAAGTTTACTTCTGAGCATGGAAGTGTTTTGGTGGTAGAAATGATTGACGGTACGGATGAAGAAATGCCTGAAGAACCGGAGCTTCCGAGGAAACAGGTTAGGTTCGCGGAAGTACCAGTTCAGTCTGAACCAGACGCGGCGACGTTGAAGGAACCTGAGGTTGTCAAAGCTCCAGCACCTCGGGAAGATTCTCGAGATGTTATGGCTTATTTCAAGTCCCAGCTTGGAGAAGAATCTATTAACATAGATGATTTACCGACTGTGACTTCCTTTGTCCAGGCTACTCCTGAATATGGGCTACCGAGAGGAAGTCTTGTGTGTAGAGACCCGGTACAAGCCTATCTCGCCACACTTCCACCGGGAGAAAAACCCAAAGCAGTTTTCGTTGCGCGGGAATCAGCTGGTCTGCGGGCCATCAACCCGTTTATCAACGGTACCGCGCATGAGGAATCTCTATTAGATGCTGGCTCACAAATCGTTTTGATGAGTGAGGATGCAGCTTTGGCCTTAGGAGTATGCTGGGACCCAGATATACAGATTCATATGCAGAGCGCCAATAACCAACTCGAAAAGAGTCTGGGTTTGGCTAAGAATGTTCCTTTCCGGGTGGAAGACTTAACAGTCTACCTACAAGTTCATGTTATCAAAGGAGTAGCATACCGCGTATTGTTGGGAAGGCCTTTTGACATCGTTACAGAAAGTGGGGTACAGAATAAGGCAGACGGCTCACAAGTCATCACCCTTAAATGTCCAAATACCTTAAAACGAGTCGTGGTCCCCACCTTTGAACGCGGAAAGTCTCCCGCGATATTGGCCAGGAACACATCTGACGCGAAAACACCGGTTTTTCACCAAGCCTCGATGAATTGGTTGACGACCAAGGAGAGATAGCTTTGATCATCGATGTTAACGACCGAGATGTGCCGAGCATTACTCATTATGTGAAGCCGAGGCATGGGCATGGATTTAGGAGAGATGAGCTGAGGGACGTTTATCTGAATGTCTCGGAAGCTTATGCTCCGCGGACGGATACAGGAGGAACATTGCATGCATATTATCACGGAGTTATTGGAGAAATTGTAGAATCAGTGAAACCATCGCGGAACGATTCTACAAGATCTCCACGGACAATCCGGGAAGAAACCGCACGAGCGAAACAAATTCTGCTCAGTCTCTCGGAAGGTGTACAGCTTTCGCCATCCCTATCAAAGGCACAGCGAGCAGCGTACAACATTCAAGATTGTTGCGATAGGTGTCATAGACCCTTAAGCAAAGCTGATAAGGAATGGATTGCGCGGGAAGCCCTGGGATTGAACGATCCTAAGACAGAGTCCGAAAGCACTCAGTCAGCAGGGGACCTGGCTACTTCTGAATCGAAGGAAACAAAAGAGTATCCTGAACCGGTGAATGAAGCTACCAAAAGCGAGAGAACCGCGGTTGGGGGAAGTTCCGAGGTATTGCCTCAGGACGAAGTTGACACTGGTATTAAGGAGACCTTCCTTGGTACGAAGAAGAAGTACAAGAAGGTAGCGGATAAGATCCGACCATTGCTAGCACCATTACCGTTAGGGGCACCTGGTAGTAATATCATACGAAATATTACTGGGGACCCTTTGGCAGGTATGCCAGACTTACCGACCGTGCCGCGGAAGCCTGTTCCAACTGAAGAATATTCTCAGGAGAACATGGACGAAGTAAATAAGGCTCACAAGGGAATGTCTGACTTATGGGAGCAGGAGCAATGGTTGGTTCACGAGACCTATGCCCTACAGCGAAAAGCTTTCGCCTTTCAACCTGCCGAGGGAGGACGCTTCAAAGAAGAATTCTTCCCGCCGGTTGATATGCCAGTCGTGCCTCATATACCTTGGAGAGAGAGGAATATTCCGATCGCTCCTGGAATTTATGATAAAGTATGCGACATCATCAAGAAGAAACTTGAGGATGGAGTATATGAAAGATCAAATTCCGCATACCGATCCAAGTGGTTTTGTGTGGTTAAGAAAGACGGATCAAGCCTCAGACTGGTCCATAGTCTGGAACCACTTAACGCGGTTACTATCGCGCATTCCGGTGTGCCTCCTGCGACAGACCAGTTAGCAGAGAAATTTGCAGGACGAGCCTGTGGGGGTATCGCGGATTTGTATGTAGGTTATGATGAACGACTTCTCGCGAAAGGATCCAGGGATTATACTACATTCCAAACGCCTTTCGGTGCCTTAAGATTGGTTACATTACCGATGGGATGGACCAATTCGGTACCAATCTTTCACGATGATGTGACGTATATCTTAAGGGACGAAATACCTGAGTACACCATACCGTATATAGACGACGTTCCGATCCGCGGACCGGCGACGAGGTATGAAGATGGAAAAGGTGGTTTCGAGACTATTCCGGAAAATCCTGGAATACGTCGTTTTGTCTGGGAACATATGCAGAATGTTAATCGCATTCTGCAGCGCATGAAGTATGCAGGTGGCACCTTCTCGGGTAAAAAGAGCGTGTTATGCGCGATGGAATTCGAGGTCGTAGGTCATACTTGCAGCTACGAGGGACGTAAACCTTCAACGGACAGAGTTGGTGTAATTGATCGCTGGGGCGATTGTGAAGACCTGACTGACGTTCGAGCGTTCCTCGGAACATGCGGAGTGTGCAGAATTTTCATTAAGGACTACGCAATGATGTCAGAACCTTTGGTAGATCTGACTCGGCAGGGACGACCCTTCAAATGGGAAGTCCGCGAGAAAGAATCAATGGCGCGGTTGAAACAGGCTATAAAGGACTGCCCCGCGCTAATGCCAATAGACTATGATAATCCGGGAGGCATCTACTTAGCGGTAGACACCTCACATCGCTCAGTTGGTTTCTACTTGTACCAAATTGACAAAAATGGCAGACCAGTGTTTAACAGATTTTGCTCGATAACCTTGAATCCGCGGGAAAGGAACTTTTCACAACCAAAGAGGGAACTGTTTGGTTTGATGAGAGCTTTGGAAGCGTCGAAGTATTGGCTGTTGGGCGCAAGAAATTTGACTATACAGTCGGATGCCAAGTATATCAAGGGTATGTTGAAGAACCCAGAAGCTGGACCCAATGCTACTATCAATCGTTGGATTGAGAAGGTGTTGATGTTTCAGTTTACCTTAGAACATATCCCAGGCAAGGACTTTGGACCAGATGGCTTGTCTCGAAGAAAGGGGCAAGCTGGGGACGAGGTCTTTGAGAATTCTGAGGAAGATGCTGATCCGTTGCAAAACGTGACGTTTGTCGAGCCAAACGGTGTCGAGCTGCCACTTGAATTTGAAGAATTCAAGGACCAGATTGATACCCGCGGAGGTTTTATCCAGACGATCCAGTCCTACAAGATGAAGCGACGTGAAGTATCTTATCTAGAGAACTACAACAGAGCAGTCAAGGACTTGGGGTTTGGAATCATGACCGATGCTGATGAGCACCACTGAGCGACGTTGGCACGAGAGCCTCGGGATTTTCAAGAGGAATGTGAACGCCAAGCCGAGGAAACGGATGATTGGAGAGACGCGCAGATCGAGAGAATTATCGTGGAACAGGCAAAGAAAGGGGTGGATCGGTTAGATGCCTTCGTTCAAGCTACCGCGTTAATTCCTGACCTAAAAGAGAAGTATGATCCCGATTATCAGGAGCCATACTTCCTCGGAATACGTACACCGTATGGCGTTGATCAAGATTTGAAGTTACCTTTGGTGAAGTGGTGGCTGAACGACAAGTATTGGATTCCCGAGGAAATGAACGTGAAGCAGTATCAACAGTTTGTTAGATATGCTTCACAGTTCTTCCTCGACAGCAAAGGGCGATTGTACAGAAGGCATGTGGAGGGTCAGCACCAACTGGTAGTCGACCCAGCCCATCGCATGTACATGATGAAAGCCTCGCATGATAGTTTAGGTCACCGCGGAGGTGACGCTACTAAAGCATTGATAACACAACGTTTTTGGTGGCCGGAATTGGATCGGGATGTGCAATACTATGTTAAATCCTGCCATAGATGTCAACTGAGGCGAGCTGCATTATATGTTACGCCACCGGTGGCCACTAGGACCCCCGCGGTATTTCAGGTTTTGCATGCGGACAATATGAAGATGTCTACCAAAAGCAACGGTTATACTTGGATTGCTCATGGGCGAGACGCTCTTTCAGCTTGGCCCGAGGCGAGGCCTCTGCGAGCAGAAAAAGGTAGAGACCTAGGCATATGGTTGTTTGAAGATATCATTTGTCGTTGGGGCTGCTTACAGGAAATTGTGACTGACAATGCTCCGGCATTTAAAGCCGCGGTAGCCTGGATTGAGCAGAAGTACGGGATTAAAGGAATCCAGATATCACCTTACAATTCAAAAGCCAATGGCACGATTGAAAGGGGACATTGGGATTTTAGGCAAGCTCTGGTTAAGGCGACGGATGGTGACGTTTCAAAATGGTATTGGTTCTTTCACCATGTACTATGGGCCGAGCGCATCACTACGCGGAGAACTAGAGGTTGCAGTCCGTTTTTCATGCTAACTGGGGCGCACCCGATAACTCCTCTGGATATTGTCGAGGCAACTTGGTTAGTCGAGCCACCCACGGGAATGATGTCGCGGTCTGAGTTAATTGGCGCCAGAGCACAGGCGCTTTCGAAACACCAAGTATTCGTCGAAAGGATGCGTGACAGGATCGACCAAGAGAAGAGAGCGCAAGTGATCAAACTCGAGGAAGATCTAAAGCATACCATTCGGGATTTCCGTTTTGAGCCTGGAGATTTGGTTCTGATATGTAACTCCAAGATTGAAGTTGAACTCGATAGAAAGCTTAAGCCAAGGTATTCTGGACCCCACGTTGTGGTTAAGAGAAAACACGGCGGAGCTTATATTATCGCGGATATGGATGGAACGGTGTTTCAAAACAAGGTAGCGCGATTCCGCGTTATTCCCTACTTTGTGCGGAAATCCATCCCTCTGCCCGACAACTTCGCGGAACTATTGGATATGTCGGAAAAACGCCTTCTGGCACTGGATAGGACCACTGAGCTTCTATATGGCGACGAGTTTCCGGAGAAAATCAGAGTCGACCCAAAGATGACCGGACTGAAGCTGAAAACAGGCCACGAGGAATCGCGGGACTCTGATTCCGAGGAAACGGTATCTGAACCAGACTTGGAAGACGAGGTGGACTTCAAGTAGCCGCGGACTGGGTGGTGGTGGACGGCGCTGAAATAAAAAGGCACGTCGATTGACACAGGCCACAATTGGGATTCGAACCCACCGCTGCGACATTACGGGTCAGGAGAACGGGCACAATCTTCCGACTGGGCTATAGTGGCTGGTCTGGACCGTTTGTTCTGCGTTGACAATAGGTCCGGCCTATCTGGATTACCTAAAAAGAGGAGGGAATACCCTTTTACAGGATATTGTCGACTCATGTGACCAGGGGGGGTTCGAATCGCCGAGGTAACATTCGGGTACGAACGAAATGACTGATGCACCCCCTGAGCCATTAAGGCTTGTCTGGGCCTGCTAGCTTGTGGGTAACATAGGATCTGACAAAGCCAGATGCCGTAAAAAGGTTACTTTCAGTCCATGCAGGCCAGGGCGAGGTATCGAAACCCCGCCCTAGCAATGGGCCAATCAGACGCTAGATATGTTCTACCAACTGAGCTATAATGGCTGACGAAAATGGGGTACATCGCTATCTAGTCGCTCCAGTCTTGGCGTTCGGGGGTATAACTTCCGCGATTGCCTGGACTAGGAGGAGGTGACGGAGAAGGAGATTGACCCGGGGGTAGAACATCATCTATTACCGTGGAAAGGTCCGCAATTCCGCGGAAGTGGAAGGCCGAGAACTGGATATTGTGAAGGCTGGCTAAAGCGCGAATACGGCCTTCCGCGGCATGACGACCGAGATTGGTTAACCAATCGGGATGAGCCATCATCATTTCGGAATCGTCAATCTCCTGCTGAAGTTGTCGTTGCTCCAAATAAGTGATGAGCAGACGCATGACTCGAGCCGGATTGGTGTAAGGGATTTGACCGAGGATGTGGTGTAGGGAAAACGGGACTCTAGTATTCGCGTAAGCAAGTTCTAGGTCTGTGGTAAACCGATTCCGCGTCGGCCAACCTGGAACAAGGGGGAGCCAGGAGAAACGCGATCTGTAATAAAGATCAATCTCCTGGTCGGTCTCTGGACGTGGTACGAGGAAGAAAGCGTTGGATTCCGCGGGAGAGTGCGCCATGTTAAATAGCGACCGTATCAAAAGCCTGAAGCTTAAAGCTAAGGCATTTTGAAACTGGGGTTCCCGAGGAAAAGCCACAGGGGCTCGAGTGATGATCGGTCATCAGTTTTGCGGGACGTTGTCATCGCGGTAACAGTTTCAGGGCGTTTCCTTCCTTCCTGACACCATGAGCCTCTCCGCTGAGCTGTTTGCCAAACTTCCCATTCCTATTACCATGAACGACATTGCCGAATTCTATATACATCGCGGCTCTTTTCTGGTCCTGACTTCCATTTGGGAAGGGAGGGCTAAGGAAACTCGTCTGTTGGCGGATACTTCGCCTTGGGCTCAAGACCTGGTAGCATTGCGCGACCAGGGAGAATCCATCACCTTGGACATCATAATTGGTCCAATTCGTTACGACAAGGACGTCTGCTTAATGTGGTACATGCTCGAGGCCATGTCGCACTCCTTTGTTCTGACAGAGGAGGAGATCAACGGATTGGAACAAGATGTTGGTTATTGGCAGCCATTGGCGGAGATGTTGAACGAGAAGTTGGACGTTCCCTTTGTTGTTCCGCGGGACAGGAGCAAGCTTTTGGGTGCCTATAGGGCGACTTGGGGACTTATGGACGAATCCGCGGATTACGCCGAGGATGATGCCAGTCTCCTCGACCCGGTTACTTATGGTTCAAGCGCCGGCGACGAGGCCAGCGGGCCAGTCGGAAGATTGGTTACGGTGGAACTCGAGGATGGTACTTGGCCCGATATTATGGAGTACGATAACGGAGTCTCGATTTATTGAGCTATCAAGGGATTGCGACTTATGTTTAGTTATCGTTCTCTACTTGTCTTGTGTTAAGGCATTATACTTCAGTGTCGCGGAATGTAGCCAGGAATGAGCTGTATTTTGCGGAAATCTTGACAGGCGGTAACAACTGCTATGGTAAAGACTGGAGTGTGGCTAGAACAGGACAAGGCTGATGCAGTGGTAAAAGTTGGTGGTTAAGGAGAGTGGATTAACTACGACTGTAGAGACGGGAATAGAGAGAAAAATATCTGCGGAGAGCTGACCGAGGCAAGAAACCGTACGTGCGAACCAGTCAGTCGTCATCAGACTCGATAACGGTAACCGCGGGGGTTTCTGCAGCAGGCGTATTGGGAGCGGTTTCAAAAGAACCTGCTGGAACGTGGTCCTCGTCGACTAAGCCGTCGTACTCGTGACGAAGAGTAATGAGCATGGCGGTGTCGGCGCTCAGGCTGAATCCAAGGGCATGCATGCTCTGGAGGAGACGCTGTTTCTCGGTCTCGACGTCGGCGTCGGTGGGGTTGGCCAGGTCCTTGAACTGGGTCTGGATAGCCTTGTTAGCGTCAGCACAAGCGGTGTCCATGTTCTCGAGGACTTGAGCTTCAGACGCTATAGGTTCTGGTGATTAGCAACCATGCGATAATATTTCATGAACGCACGCATTGGGCCCGCGACTGAGCTGGTGCCAGAGTTTTCCTCGGCCTCAGCCTCTTTCGCGGCCTCCTTGGCTCTCTTCTTGTTTCGACGTTTCTGGGGACAGTCAGAACAGTTGATCGGTGGTTGGCACATCCAGCAACCGACCTTAGCACCTTCGGTTTCGTCAGCTTCGACGCTGAGAGCCCGTTTTCGCGAAGACTTACCGGACGACGTACCAGTACCAGGTGCGGCTTGCACCTGAACTGGAGCCGGCTGGATCTGTTGGAACCAGGTTAATCAACGCAGACAGGAGGTACTGAGGCTTAACTAACCGTTGGGGCTCTGCCGCGGATATGAACAACTTGGCTGGCGAGGTTCTGTAGGAGCGACGATGCGATTAGACCGATTATTCGTGGAAACCTCAATGCGTACCTTGAAATAGGTGTTAGCCACGCCCATGGGAGAATAATGAGAATCTACCTTGGCTCTGTTAGCCTCGTTTTCCTTGTCCGAGAATTCGCGGGTACGAGCTTGACAAGCGCGGTAGACTTCCTCGATATCTTGAAGTAGACCGCCGAAGTAAGTCGCGGCAGTGGAAAGATGGACAATTGCATTGTTTTGGTGCAATCTGGGGTTCGGGTCAATGAGGTCGAGCAGAGCGCAGCCTTTCGACTGAACGAGAGCCGTCTATAAAGGCTTTATGTCAGTACGATAGAGACCGAAGGTTTTCGACTCACGGCAGAGGAAAACAGCTCTTTGATGGTTTGGACATTCAGCTCGTTGGCAGCGGCCGCCCCGGAGAAGGTCATGAAATCCGAATGGAGACCTTCTTTGAGAAGATGAATGACTTGCTTGAGCAGCTCGAAGTCGTCAATGGTTTGGTTCGGCCCTTTGGCTATAATAAGCTGATGAAAGGGCCGAGTAACATGCCTAGACAATGGGTCAATGACGCTAGCGTGAATTGTGAGGCTTACTCGTTGTAGGCCTCGCGGGCTTTCTGGGCGACCATCCTCGGATTGTGGCCTGCCCGCTTGGCCGCGGTGACGACATTGACGATCTCTCGAGTGTTGTTATTCATTGAATGGTAGATGAATGGATAGGGCAGCAGAGAAACTGGGTCGATTTGTTAGCTATGGGGGCCTGGCCTTTTATAATTAGCGGGGACTCAGGAATTTGTCGCGGAAAATGCCATCATTGGTTTCAGGCGGAGACTGAAAATTTTTGTCTGGGGGAGGTGTGGAGCGACCATGCGCTCCGTTTCGCGGAAAGCATGGCAGCGAAACAAGATATTTCATAGTCGCCGAGGTAACGCTCCGCGATAAGGAATAACTCCCTGGTAACTGGATATTACTTGTGTGGCGGCATTTCAACAGACCTTGGGACATAGTAACCGATCAAGGATTTCAAAAAGGGAATTTCCGTGTAACCGGGGCCCTTAGAAACCCATCTGTGAAATAAGCCCAAGTCAAATGCCCGCGGTAAACCCATGGGGACAGAGTTTTTGGATATTTCGGTGAAGAAGAATAACGTGCGCGGCTGTACATCCGAGGAAAGTCATTCCAAGGGAGTAAGCAACTCATGGAAATTCTACAAGTCCATGCAAGGGCTTCACACTGGTCAAAAAGGGATCAAGATGCGATTTTTGTATATATAAAAATTACAAAATAAGAAATCGTGTCTAATTTCTTGTAAAAGCGTCCAAAAAGCGCGAGAGATTTGTATGACGGACCTTAAGCCGACCCGGAGTGCTAAGAAAGTGAACAGTCAGAAAAGAACTTAGAAGGAAATAAAGGAACTTACCTTCTTCTTCTTCCTCGACGATTCACCGACTTCAACCACGGCGGTCTCTGAGACTTTCCTCTTCTTCGTCGAGGAGCTGCTGGCTTTAGGGCGAGAAGGTTTGGTGGCCTTGGCAGCTTTCTCGACGATGGGAGAATCGTGCATTTCGAAGTCGTCGTCGTCGTCGTCCTGAGGCTGAGCCTTGGCTTTCCCCTTTCTTGTCGCGGAAGATGAAGTCGAGGCAACGGTCGGCGGAACTTCCTCGATATTGGGATCCGTCAGGTCGTACGCCTTGCACATCTTGGACTCGGTGTCGAGGTGACCAGCCTTGTGGAGCAGGGGCTGGATAGTGGACTCGAAATATTGTACCGGAATTTGAGTCAGAGTATCGGCTCCGCGAGGCTGGGCACTGCAAGCCAGATAGGACTTGAAGAACTTAGTGAAGAAGGCTTCTCGCTGTTCGAGAAGGATCTTCGCGGAAGTCTCCAAGCCCCCTAGGGCTACGTCGACGCTGGAAATTGCGCGGAGGGAATTGAGCATGGCTGGTTAGATTCAGAAGCGTTAGTGCTGAGGCTACTGTCGTTTAACAGGACTTACCATCCAAAGACGAATCGGCGGTCTCCGAGGAAAGCTCCTTGAAAACCTCCAGGTCCGCCGCGGTAACCGACAGAGAGCACGCCTGTTTGGCGATTTGACAATTCTGACAAGGTACGCCCTTGGCCAGACTCCTAATGCAAGGACGTCTGACCTCGGTGCACCGAGCGCAAGGATTGAAAATCTGAAAACCCAAGTCAGAGTTGTGTCCGGTAAGAAAACTGGACGAACCGTAGCTGGAGGGAGCCGCGAAAGGGCATCAATCAGCGCGAAGTCCTCGACAGAAGGGGTCGCAGGACCACGAAGGGTGGCTAGAACAGGGTTAACGAGGATCGAAGACTGGAATAAAAGACTCACCAGGGACGCGAACGTATCCGCGGGGAGGCTCGCCTTGGTCGGCTTCGTTGGCACGCTGATTTGACAAGTCAGTAGAGCGTGAAATAAAAGCTAAGACACTTGCATTCCGTTTGGACACTCCAGGTCCAGAGCCCCAGGCTTCCTCTTGAATGGCGATCTAAAAAGAAAAAAAAAAAAAGAGGATTGCGGTCAACAATGAGCATTCAAGTAAGGATGAGCTGAGTACCTGTTCCGCGACAGTGCAGTTGCGGAAGTCCAGAATCAACGAGTCTGTCTTAGAATACTTCTTGCCAGGTACCGCGACAATGAGCTTCTTCGAGGATTTCGACGCTGAAGGGGATCGTTTGCGCTTCGGCGGCTTAGAGACGATTTCGACAGAAGACGCGGAAGGAGCAGGAGAAGGAGCGCGGGTTTTCTCGGTCTTCTTCTTCTTCTTCTTCGGTGTCGCGGAGCCTGACGGTGCTGCACTCTGGCGAGATCCAGCCGCGGAAGGTGGCGCAGGAGGAAAGTCGTCGTTGGCGTTAAAATGCATGAGTCCGTCTTTGCCTTGAAAGACAGGTCAGCCAGCGTGAGGCTACCAGGATTGAATTAGAAAGAAAGGAGAAAACAAAGGAGGCAACTCACGTTATCCTGACGAAGGAGTTCAACCCGAGAGGACCGAGCCGCGGTTCCCCAGTCCTCGGCAGATTTTCCCTCGAGAGTAAAGTCGAAGAGTCGGAATCCGGCAAAATCGTCGAAAAGAGTATGGAAAGGGATCCGGCCGAAAGGCCATTCCTGACCCTCGACAGAAGCCGAGACATCTTCCGAAAGAGCCCAGCAGGTTGCCCTGACCCGCTCGGCTTCCAAAGACTCATAAAAGTCGACCTCACCGCGGGCGCCACGGATGACCATTTCGACGTGCTCAGCCTAGGGTTTGAATTAACCAAGGACTCTGCGCAAGGGACTCGGACTTACCATATAGGTCGAACATTCACTCAACATGACGATGAGTTGAATGTTTGGCTTTCGGATTTCCGTGACAGGAGTGTTTTGTCGGTATTCCAGCAGCAACTTGGCGCACCAACGAGCGTAATAGTTGAGGTCCGCGGTAAGGATCGGGTGTTTCTGGCTGGAACAAAATTTGGAAAAACGAACTTGGGCCGCGGAATTCATCTTGTCCTGGTTGTTCCAGGAGTAGGACATGAGATCTTGGAATTCCGGGAAGTCTGTGTCGGGGTTGGGCATGTCCTCGCGCTCGAAAGTCCAATCAGCACCTTGAAAACGATCGGTTAGGAAGGGGTCAACGACCGTAAGAGAAGACATACCAATCTCGAGAGAATCCTCGGGAGGCCCTGGTAGCTCTTCCTCGTCAATGTCCATTCCACCTGCAGGTTCAGCTGGTGCCGCGGGAACGGCAGGACCTGATGACTCTTGGTCTACTTCGCCTTCGTCCTGATCCTCGACAACCTTCTTCTCGTCATCCTCGTCTGACTCCTCCGAATCCTCGTCCGAACCCTTCTCGTCCGAATCTTCCTCGTCGCTGGTATCCTGGAGGGGTTGTTTTGAAGACACGGGAATGGGAGCAGCGTCGGAATCGGTGTCAGAATCAGACGAAGCCACCACTGAGTTGGACTTGACGACTCTGGTAGTAGAATCGCTGTCGGAGTCTTCCGAGGCAGACTCGACGACTTCGCTCCCGGAACCAGCCTGACGAGCGGCAGCAGCTTTGCGAGCAGCTATCGCGGAAACAAGGCCGGGCGCTGGATGGGTATAAGAAGACGCGGCGGGTGGGGTCGTCGCGGCAACTTTTGCAGGTTTAATCTGGAATAATGCATGATGAGGGAAATTGTTAGCAACTTTGGTTTAAAAACAGGTACCTTGGGACCAGTGGATTGAACATTCTGGGGCTTCGAAGGTTTCGGGGTGCTCGACATTGTGGGAAACAGTGAGCAAGTGTTTTAGACGTCGAGTGAAACGATGAGGGGAGCTGGTGAGCGGTGAAGAGGAAAGAGAGGGAAAGAAAAATGTGTTAGCGCGGTGGATCAGTGGCAGTCTTATGTGGCCCGCTGAAACACAGAAGCAACGCAATCTCAGATCCCGACCGCCGAGGCGGGTTCGAAAGGGTGTGGTTCTTTCCCAATCAAGCAAAATGAAGCAACTGGATTCCTTTCCTTGCTACATATCCTGAATTGGGAAGACTTAACCCCGAAACGAACGCCTCATGTTTTCACACACTCGCTCTTTGATTGGAAGTACGGCAACTCATACCAGAATTGGGAACGTCGAAAGCGGTGACTTCCGAAAATAGGAAGTCACGCCTGCCGTACACCAGGGTCTGGGGCTGGAAGCGCTAGCCGTTAGACCTTGAACATGGATTAAGGTTCAAAAGGCGGTTGCACGTGGCATTAAAAATAGTCACCGCAGATCCAGTATCGCGGGAGGCCATTACAGCGGATGATCGGAGGATCAGGACTCTGTTACGCGGAATCAAAATTCTTGGAAACCACCGAAAAATGCGAAAATTTACAGCTTAGGGATTGACGAGGGACCGTCAAGATCTTTGTCTGGGGGAGATGATAGGGTCCCTACAAAAACGACCCTATAAATTGGATTAAAGGACTAATCCGACGTCTTTCTGGCTACTATTGGTATCTTATTGTTCACGGCACTAGAGTTGAGCTCCACACTGCTAGTAAGACTTGTACCTATGTACCGCGGAAACACTAGAACTTGACTCGTCACAGCAAGGGTACTAGCCGCGGTAACGTACGGACACACCAGGAGAAAGAGGCAAACGCATGTCTCGGTAGAACGTTGGTTTAACAAGGGTTTCGCGGATCCGAAGAACTGTATACTTTCTGGTTCATAACGACTGAATGGGTTCTGCGATACCGAGGAGCGACTTACGAGGAAGCTTACATATTCCGAGGTAGTCAGCGTGATGAGCCACGGTCGCTAGCGAGGCACGGCTCCGAGACATCGGGTCAGGCAGATCAAAATGATCGACAGATATGCGATGACTGATTAAGGACCGAAAGGTTAACTCGATCAGTTTACGGATTCCGGTAATAAGGTAAAAGAGTGCTGGCTTCTGGTTATGGATCGCAGTGGGTCCGCGCGGTACTTCCTCGGAAAGAAGGAATCTTCTAGTTAAGAGACCAGGTCAACCGAGGCGGTGTTTTGATCGTGACTCAGTTGTGTAACTAGCGATCGACGATCGACATGGGGCCGAGGCATTGGTTATTATCAAAAGCACTGAACGCGACTAGTTGGCGCTATACTTCGCGGAAAGACGCCGTTTAAAGCCTGGCTTCATACGCGACAAGTCAAAGGCTTATCGGTCGCTAGGGATAACGCGGAAACCAGCTTTTCCGCGAAGTCTTTGGTCTATCAATTCGGGCATCATTTTAATGGTTTTTCGCGGACGCCGAGTAGGCTCCACCTTCACGAGGAATGGCTTGATAAGCCGAGCTAGAGGATGCGCCGGTTTACGAGTTAGTTATTTATCATCAGCTTTGGACAGTATTTAAGTAGCCCGTTTGTACTAAGTAAAAGTAGAGAATCAGTGGCCCGCTACGCTTTAGCGCGGGATCCATCTTGTACGCTCTCTGTGTTGAAATCATAAGATTGTCTGCACTTGTCTCGTCTTGTCTTGTTCTAGTCTCTAGTCTCTAGTCTTGAAGTCCTTGTTTCGGTAACAGGCAAAACCTCTAGTATCTAGTCTCTAGTCTTGTCTTGAAAGTCCTGTTTCTAATAGGCAATACAAACCGTTGGCTTAAAACACCAATACAAAAACCCCTTCCGAGAAACATACTACCCCGCATCTCGCGTGGAAGTCTACGTACCGCGGAATACGAACTTGCCGCGGAAATTCTGCGTGGAAACTTTCCAAGCTTCCAAGTCTCGTTTGAACTAGTTAACCAACTCGCACAAAGAGGGTATTAAAGAGATATTGTGGTGTGTGTTGGGTGCTCGATTCGTCGCCACTCACTCGTGCCATTTCCGTCCCGTCCGTTAGGATCCCTCACAACGGGATGGGTAAAAAGATGAAAACAAAACAAAAATCCTAAATCGAAATCCGAACGTGTGTTCTCCAGTAATCGGCGGCTTCAATAGCCTCGCCTCTTTCCAGAAATTTTTCGGTGCCCCGGAACCCGGCACCAAGAGCGGAGCAATCACGTTCTTACAACCTGGTCTCAGAACTCAATTCCGAGTCTCGATCAATTCCCCTCAATGTCGAGAGGCGATGGAGCGGTAGAGTCGTCTGACCAGGAGTTGGGAAAACGAAAAAGAAAAGAAAAGTAAGGTAAAAAAGGTAGAGGTTTGTTGGAGGTATGAGAATAGAGGTACGATGGTATGAGGTAGTTTTTCGATTATGTGACAACTTAGACTCAAATCTAATCTCGTCCTTAACCACACGAAGCCTGCAAGGGCAAAGTGGCCGCTCGGTATGAAGAGCGTTAGACTAAGAATTCGAAAGAGAATGTAAATTCAAGAGGATCGAAAAACTAAAGTACAACCTGTAAACTACTGTTCTTTTATACTGTACAATACAATAACGCGTGTATAATTGTCTGTTCAACACCGTATCATTACCATGCCGCTTATTGTCTGCCTTCGTGTCTGTAAACGCATGTTTTCTCACGTCATGTCAATGCCAAACTGTCATAATGTGTGATCGTCGCCTGTTTTGTTCGGTTTCTTGTTGTCCGATCATACCCGATCGGTCCGTTGTTCCATGATGCGATCACGATAAGATAGACTTTAATCGCGATAAAAATAAAAGATTGTTACAAGCGTAACACGGTCTCAGCCTTGAAAATATGGGTATTGCCCCACCAGGATATCCGGCAGGACCAGAGGGAGTCCTTTACTCATGCCTCCCTCGTCCTCGCGACTCGAAGCGGACCCCTGTCCCAAAACTTCCCAAGTCCGATGCCAGTGTCTCTCGAGCTCGTCTGACTAAGGACAGTGATATCGATAACTCGCATTACCTTGCATCGGCAACTACCAATTCCTTGACGCTCAACGCGAAACAACCTTCGACCATTGAGCCCAACCATGAAACTATTACGACTGAAGGCCTGGTTGAGCCCAATACCATGGACACTCAACCGGACTTCACCGTCCAAGTTCTACAACCTCCTGCCGTCGACATTGATGCTCCCTCTTTTCCGACTAACGGGATTCCGGGTATGACCGCCTTTACTGTTGGAGCCATCAGCCCAAGGTACTCGCCTGCTGCCCCATCTGGAAGCGTAACACCACAGGATGTCAGCGTTGACCCCAAATCAATTATGCCCCTCGAACCTCACATGCAGGACCAGGAGGAATTCGAAGAGAACCTTTCTGGTCAAGAGGAAGAGTACCAATAGGATGTTAGGATCCAGTTGGCTATTCCTCACTGTCATCTTGACGTTCCTTCTTGAAAACACCGTGTCGACGTCAAACTCATTTGCAGAGGCTTTCTTGAACTTCCCAACACGGTCATTTCAGTTACGCCTGACTCAAGTCTCCTTCTTGGTGAACTCGAACCAACTCAAGTCCGTTCCACTGCGTTCATTGTCGATACTGTGGCTTTCGACAAGTCGGGAGAATGTAACAGATCGACTCGACGATTATTCCTTATCCCTATTATTTATTATCATTTAATTATCATTTACTTACATAAAAGTTTTTGCACATGATTCGTTCGTAGTCCGTATTTGGCAGATCATCTTTACCTTTACATTGCCAACACCTTCTACAGAACCTAGAGAATAAACATCTAGTCTTGTTCTGTGTGGTGTGAACTTTGCAAAGGCTCAAAGACCCCATAACCCCTTACAGGGTCGTTGTGCAGCAAGACGAGTGCCACCAAATTGCCGACACAATCAAGAATTCAAGGCTCACCGTTTTTGAAAAACAGGTAGGTTTCTCTACGAGAAGCCCGACCCGTCTCCCATCTCCACTGAAAAGGCTGAACTGGTGCCAAAATATCGTCCTTCGCTGTTGGAGGTCGAATCTTCGCCCCACATCGTCCAGTTATGCAGCTCAAGACTTGTTAAATTTGCATTAACAGTGAATATTTCTCCTGATCGATTTCGCTGACTTTGATAATAAAAAAATGTCGGCGGTGTCTGCCGCCACAAATGACCGTTGAATCTCGGTCGGTGACCACAAAACAATTAAGCAGGTCATCCTGTGGGCGGCTACGGGGCCTTTTGTCGACAAAAAGTGAACCATTGACGAACCATGTGATCTGGAGGCCATCAAGAGGAGTTAAGACGATAAAATCAGGATAGCTCACCAAGAAGCCTACTAATTTCACCAGGACGTCTCAGAAAAGGTCCTTGTTTAGCAGACGTTCACCAGTCACTTTGCGTTGAAAATTGGCGGTTCGATGTTCGAAATTTTGCCATTTTATGGTCTGTTTCTTGTTTATAGTGACCAGGGACTGTTGGAATAGCGTGTGGCCTTCTCTATCGCAGTCGAGCTAACACTGAAGCCATCGTGGTGGTGGTTTGGAAGTGGGCAGACAATCAAAAAAACAATCGCACACTCAACCAAGGGCTAGTGACATTTTATCTGGCTTCGTGCCATTTCTGATCCCATTTTCTCTAGGCCTGTAGTTGACGACAATGACAAGGAATCGTCTGAAGTCGAAGAGAAAAATTAGCCTCCAAATTCAGGTTGATATCTGGCTCGGTGAGCTTTACATCTGCAGTCTTGGCTTATCTCGTGCTCCCTTAGCATTCCAAAGGACTCTGAACTGAAGAGAAATATGCCTCCTGTGTTTGAGACAGGTCTCTGAATTTTTCTCCAATTTTGATTGCAATTATTGCCGACTTTTTACCAGGATGCAAATCAGCCCCAACACCATCACCCACAAATATGGGCCGCACTGTGTGCCGACATGTCCAACAGCTCCTCATCTTTATCCCTGTCACTGCTTTCGGAAGGTTTGCCGAGTATTGGAGCATCCAAGATTGACCACAATTCAGCTCCCTACAGTATCTTCCGAAGAATTCTAATTTCTTACACCCTTCATTCTGGTGTCTACTGACTCCTTGCCCTGGATCCGCACAACCACTGTCAAGAGACGACATTACCCATGTGCCAGAGCCCATTTCACATACATTGTTAACACTTCTTGGACAGTTTTCATCGCTCTCTGCAAGCAATCCTTATTCCCAAACAGTACTTTACCTTAATGTTTCGACTCTGGTCATTGGCAGATGTAAGAAGAGTTCTAGCAAAGTTGTAGATCCTCCGCGGCAGCCTGCTAATGCTTGGGTATTGAATGTATTTCATTGTCTGAAGACCAAAGGTATCCTTGATAACCGAAACGAACATCGCCTTGAAAAATATAGTGGTACCGTAAAGAATGAAAGAAGGCGCCTCTCAGATATTTAGGTCCAAGTTCCCTGCAACTGGATATCGAGTGCCGATGCTCAGGCCTACGTAGGCTGTGAATGTTCCACAAGGCTTCACAAATTTCTGGGTCAGTGTGTCCCAAATACTACAGATGTCAGATTCAATTCAAGACCGGAATATGATCTGCTCACCTCATGTCTCTCAGTGCAAGTGTCATTGTTACGACAGACGCGTAGAACTTTCGAGGCACTCCAGCAGCAGGTGAATAGCCCAGGTAAAGCTGAGGGATCTCTATAAACTCATTTTTCATCGTTTATTACTGACACATGGTACAATACGTGATACGTGGTATGTAAAACCTGGTGATTTTCGTGCTTCCTGGTACTTGATACCTGGTATAAAGTACAGAATTTCAACTGCTACTAGACGACTGGACTATAAAAGTGTGTGCAGTCCCATGAAGATCTAGGTTTCAGTGAAACCATGTTTGATCACACTGGTCATGATTGTCACAGCTTCCTGGACCTTGACATGACATTTCTTACTTTCGGACTCTTGGCTTGTAAGCAGTACATTGAATATGAGAGGTCAATTATAGGGTTTTCAAAGGTTACAATTCATTCAAAAGGGTTTCAAAAGGTTGCAAAAGGTTTGAAAGGTCAACGGTCAAAATCATACAAATACAATGCAAGGGGTTGTGGGGTCTTTGAGCCTTTTCAAAGATCACACCAAACAGAACAAGACTAGATGTATATTCTCTAGGTTCTGTAGATGTTGACAATAATGTAAAGGTACTTATTAGGTAAAGATAATCTACCAAATATGGAAAGCTGGCGATGAAATGACTGTAATCCATATAGGACAACGATAGTGGTTTGAGCGCGAAAAAATAAAGTGCCTACCATTTTTGATGTCCCAGGCTTTATATGCCCTTGCCAAACCTTTAACAACCTTTAAAACCTCTTTCAGACCTTCAAAATATATGGGCCCACCTCTTGTTGACCTTTAAAGGTTTTGGGGCTTCAGAAAGGTCTTGGCAGGAATCAGGTACGAGGCATCAATTTTTGTCACATCACGAGGTAAGTGGCTGTGACCACGTTACCATTGATGCTCGACTCAAACCTGGTTGTCTTGCTTTCCAGGAGTCACGTACCTGTCAGTACTTGTTAAAATACCAGTTGTTAAGCATAATGAAGTACTATTTTCCGATGAAAAATAAGGTCATAGATCTCAGTTCCAGCGAAAGTAGCTCGAGTTGCTCACAGTGAAGCTAATGATTTAGAAGTTGGAAGTGATGACTGAAAGACCAGAGTCATGCAAAGGTCGTGAGGAAAGACCAAGACCAGACTCATACCTTGGGATGATGCCTTGGGCGAGAGAATCTAGGAGGTGCTTCTCCTGACGACAAGAAATGCCCAAGTTATGCTGTAGCGAGATCTGAGATCAACAGATAACCACGGGGAACCCAAGCTGTTCTAAGTCTCTCCCAGACAGACTCGTTACGATCAAGCAAGTTGATGTATAGAGTTCTAGACTACTTACGGTGGTCCGTAGAATGGAATAATGAGAGGATACGACCATTGAGAAAGGCGGTAGGATCGTAGTGACAAAGTTGGCCGATTGTTAAACCGGAACGACAGAGAATACAGTGACCGTGTTTTCTTATGACTCTTTCGACATGGAGAAAAAGGTAAGTATCATGACGGATCGGAGGGTCCAAATGCAGTCAAGGTCACCTACCAGAACGAACGAACCCAGCGTAAATCCAGGTCGTTTCTATTTGCCTGGACACTCGAGAAATATTCAAAAAATCCTTGGGCCGTATTGTAGCGAACAGGTCCGTCAGAACCAAGTTTAGCATACGTACGTAATTCAAATTGGAAAGTCAAATCGTTTGAAACGGAGTTTGAATTCACGGCTTTCTTCACCGTCTTTCAAAGACCTGGTTTTTTCATGCCATTTGGCTCCACTTCGTTATGGTCGCCTGTTCAATGCAGCCTTTGCGATAACACACGCGAAATCTGTGCAGCCGGAGCAATAACAATGGCTCGCCAAAGTATTCAACTCCGCAGAACAAAGATGGCCCGAATTACTTAAAAGACGCTCAGCTTCTGAACCTTATTGTTTTAGCTTTTAGCCGCCACCATGGGTCAACGCCACCAAGCTTTTGTCATCGCCCGTGTCGTTCCTCACGGCGAAAAGAAACCTGCTTATCGCTGCATCGCTGCGGTACATCATCAATGGTGCTACGGAAGATTGCCACTGAAGGCTCTGGACCGGTTCTTGAAGCTGGTGAAGCAGCCCAACAATGCAGAAATTGTCCTCGAGGAAATCCAGTTGATTCAGGGAAAATATGGCCGTCACCAACAAACTCCCGAAATTGTCGATGTTCCCTGCCCATTCACGTCATTCCTTTTGTCGTCAGCTTGGGCTGTGGATCTTGAAGATCCATATTATTACTCTGGTGTAAAATATCCTGGATCCGTGTTACCCGCCAATATGGGGAGTTTTGAAGGAGGTGAGTTCACATTGAATTTCTTTCATGTCTTCATTCATGTTGATGGGCTTTCAGACAACAACGATGGTATCACTATAATCGATGTTACCGATCTAGCCCATCCGTCTTATTGTTTCAACTTGTTCGAGCCTCAGGTACTCACCGCCGAAGACTATGTCCGTCAGTACTATAGCTTGCCCACCGAGAAAGAGATGAAAGACGAACGGACGCGTCTGCTTGAGGAAGACGTGTTGGAGACCGTCAAGGTCCTCAAAGATATTCCTCTCATCCCCTTGAAGTCTCTTGCAGAAGCTTGGCCTTCTGAATATGCAGCAGAATACGAAGCATCCTCCGACGCCGCCGATAATTCCTTTCCTGAATCCGAAAAGACTACCATCCCATCCCTTTCAGATCTCGCGATGCAGCCCGCGTTGGAGCAATCGCTCGCTGATGGTGACACGGGCGATATCGAGCAGCTCATTTGGTTGCCCGGAAAAAGCTTCTTGATCCAAGAAGCTCTGCGCGCCAAAGTTCCATTCCCAGAATCCGCCTTCGGCCTCCTTGCACAGGTCATCGCTCATGAGCTATCCTCTGCAAAGGTCATCGACCTTTCCTCGTCCAGTCTGACCGATGCCCAAGTGGACCAACTCTTATCTTCCATCCCACACGATGTCCTGGCTACGGTTGAAGACGTCAATCTCTCCCATAGCGCCACCCTCGGTGTCGAGACTCTTCGTCGCGTCATCACCCACATTCCAAAGTTGAAACACATCACTTTGTTCGATACAGCAATCAAACCGACAGACATTGAATCGCTCATCGTGGATGAGCCTCAGCTATTCAAATGCCTTGAATCCCTCATTCATCCCAGCCTTTTCCGATTCGTTGAACCTATTACTCATCCCAATGGGTTTTCCTTCATCGGGTCTTGTCAGTACAAAGTCGGTTCGGCCTATCTTCCCATCTGGACCCCTGCCACAGCGGTTCAGTGTCTTACCGATTTCTTGTCTTGTTTGGTGGTGGAAGATGCTGATATGGATAGGATTATTTCGACCATGGCGGTGACCGCTGCTTTTGGCTCTGCTGTCCGTCCTACCGGGGTGCAATGGGCTGACCGACGAATTTCCTCCGTCCCAGCGAGCTCTATGGCAGGTCTCGACGGCGAAGGTTGGACTTTTGTGATCACTGGAAGCGCTGAAGCATACCACTATGGGTTCGTCAAAGTCGACAAAGATGTGATGCAGAAAAATGGAAAAGGAAGGACGTATCCGCCTGGGGCTTGGAGGATCCATGATCTGAAGGGATTCTTAGACGAGATGGTGAAGGAAGGACGACCTTCACCGGACGACGCTGCAGTCAAAACCCTCGACGACATCATCTCCACTTTGATCAGCCAGCAGTCCAAGGTAGTTCCCGAAGGGGTCAACCCCTTGGCGGCCCAAATGAGCGCTGCAGTGAACTCGCCTGAAGGAGACATCACCCAGGGCTTCATGCGCATGTTCCAGATGATGCTCAATCCTGGCTTTTCGGCTGGTGCTTCAGCAATTCCTGGACCTCCTTTGTTTGATGACCAAGGCTTCGAGAGTTTTCTACGCTCGGTTCAGCAAAGCCCTGACCATTTCTCTGATTCCAGCAATTTCATGGTACGACTGGGGTAGGCATGCGAACAGAATCAATTATTCCCTGTGAACCTGTAGTTTCTTGTAGCTTTTAATCACTTTCAATTGAAAATCATCTTGTTCAAAATGACACCTGGCAGCGTACTGTAATGTATTCAACAGTATTCAACAGTATTGTTACAAGCCAAGATTGAAGGTCGACCCAAAAAGATATGCTCCTGGCGAGGGCTCTCTACTATCAAGGGCCTCGTGGAAGGCTCAGAGACGCCAATTAGATTTCGAGCCAGCTGGAATCAACACGAATCTGCAATCTGTGGCAATCCGCTCGCAAAGTTGAAAAATCCGGCTCTACATATCTTCATTTGCGGCCTTCTTCAAGAGGTCCTGCCAATCTCCGGCAAGTTTCGACAATGCCTTGTTCTTAGCTAAGAAACTGGTCAGTTAACTGCATCAAGCACCGAAATAGCACTTACCAAACTGCGACAATACCTCTTTGAGTAGATCCCGTTTCGCCATTCCCACCACCGTCGGTGACCAGTCACCCTCGCGAGTGGTATCTCCCGGACGCCTGAAAGACAATGAGATTCAAACAGTCCAACAAATCATCAGACGAACCAATAAACTGGTCCAAACAATTCCTTGATAAGTTCTTCTGCCTTTGCCTTGAATCCCTCATCGGCCAATTTCCTAGCATATACCAGGAGGGCCTGCTTGTACTCCAAAGGACTCTCCAGCAAACGACAAGCATGTAACTTTGACTCGAGATGCCCAAGCGTCATCGCAGTATTCCACCAACCAGGTCTGTGCTTCTGCGCTGCAGTCTCGTCGAATGGCGCATCGATGTTGGACTCTAGCCAGGCGACAATATTCCGAGTAGAAACGGTGGAATTGCGCTGTCTGCCAGGCCATATATCAGACCCTTCCGACCACCATTTTTCACTGAGTTTGATCCATGTACTGAGATTCGGGTCGTAAGAGTACATGACCCCATTAGAACAGTTCAGAATTGGGCAAGATCCATGTACTGCTATTGAAGTGACCGAGATGTTGGGAGCAGATTGGACGACGGGAGCAATGGATACACAAGGGAAGCTAGCTCGCTGTTTGTTGACCTTCCAAGAGTAGAGCATCCCAGCTGAAGTGATAATCGACAGGCAAGTCGCGTTTCCGTCTATGTGAGCAGCCGGTGAACCCAAAGAGAGCGTCGGAAATAGCCGGCGACCTGATCGAGTGTAAACATTGACTGTACCATCTTGCATGGCCGCAGCACAGTAGCCCTTGGTGGCTTTGATAGAGATAACAGGATTTGGAAGATAGTCGACCCATAATGTTTGCTTCCCGCTGAGGTAGACGACTTCGACCGGCTCTGGGAAGAGTTAGCAGTGGATTTAAACAGTTCGTATACACTTACCATTGAGATCCTCGGGATTCACTGCCTCCAAGATATCATCGGTATCTTCCACGGGCACTGATAGTCTTGTTAACAGTGCAGGAACAGGCAAAATTGGTGAAGGAATTGTTGAAGTCGAAGCCCCGACCCATGTACCAGATATCTCTTTCGCTGGGGCAGAATTACGCACGCGGTCACCCCCAAGAGTTCTATAAACTTGTTCGGAAGCTTCAGACGCCTTTCTTTTGGCCTTGGGAGACATGTAAGGGATGGCAGAATCCATGTCGACATCAGCGTACGGTTGCTCGTCAGGCTGAGGGAAGGAAGTTTGAGGACGTGGCGTCGACATAGCCACATCTTGTGGAGCAAGCAAAGATGCACGTCGTGTACTCTCTGGGGCTGATACTGAAGCGGAAGGAATCGAGCTCGGATGAACAAGATTTGCTCTCTTCTTATTGCTACGTTTCGCAACCAGTACGTTGACGCGCTCTCCTCCAGCCGGAGTTGACGCGAATCCACTGGACTGGGAATGCATTTGAGATTGGGAATGTGACCGAGGTGATGATGGTTGAAGAGAAGCTGGCGCTTCGTGGGAATATCCCTCTGGAAGCGCAGGTGCAGTGAAGCCGAATTTTGACAGGTATTGTTCCTGAACAGAATGAGGAGCAATTCCGTCGAGCTCTTCAGCTTGGAAGCTGAAGACCGCTAGGGTTCCGTCTGAGGATGCTGCGTACAACGAAAGACCGTCCCAAGACCTGTTTGACGCGTCAATAAACCATTGCAGGCCGAAAAAAGACTGGGCGCACCAGCTCAGATCCATAATATGCCTTTCGAAAACCTCTTTCGCGACAATAAGCGGTCGAGCAGACTTGGTCTGCCATATTGATATGGATCGGTCATCTGCACCGAGGGCTACCACTGAACAGATGTTGGACGTTGTGACTGGTGCATTGACATTTCGGAGGAATATATGGGGATTATAGGCCTTTACAAAACGATTCAGCAGCAAGAATTACACGTTCACAGGCCACATACCGCGACTTCAACCGTATTCTCATGACCGACCAGACTGATCTCGGATGTCCAAGTATTTCGAGTTATAACTGCGGCGATAAAGACAAAGCCCTTGTTGTTCGTTGCATTCGAGGCAGTAATATGAGCGCCATCGGGAGACCAGCTCAGCCTCCTGAAAAAGGTACTTCCGGGCGAATCTTCGAATGGTTTCGTGACCTCTGCTTCCAGTGTCCAGTCAGTCGTGCGCCAAATTTTGACAGACTTGTCGTCAGACTGGGTGGCGAGGAATTCTCCAACTGGATCCCAGCAGACGCCCTTTACGAAGCCCTGGTGCTGGTCAAGCTTGTGAAGTCGCTCCAAGGTATATCCACACCAGACCATGACCTGAGAATCCAGCCCGACTGAAGCGAGATATCTATCGCCTGGTGACCATGCCACGTCGGTGACATCGCTACCATGTCCAGGCAGCCTTTTAAGTGGTTTCCAGCCTTCTACATTCACTTCGTCTGAACCCCAAACTCTACCTCGAGCATTTCTGAAAGGCTATCAGATGAGATGAAATTGAGTGAAATTTGACTGACGGGTCGAGATCCCAGACCATTACAATGGTGTCGTCGCTTCCACTGGCCAACCATCTTCCAGAATGAGCCCAACGCACAGTTAGAACTGGACCAGTGTGCATTGTCAGGGTGCATAACGACTTTGGAGGCTTGTTTGAGAGCTCTGAGGCGGGATTGAGGATAGGTTTAGTGCTCCATATCCGAATTCGTGCATCCAGACCGCCTGTGGCAATACGAGAACCATCTGGATGGACATGGACCGAAAAGATGGAAAGAGGTTTCGCTGAATCACTTTTGGCTGAGGGATCGGTATGTTGGACCCATGAGGGTTTCGTGAAATGCATTAGAATTTGAAGGACCGGAGAAGAGGAAAAAGCACGTGTGTCGCGACATTAGTGCAAGACAAGGTGCAAGAAAGTGGATTCTCTCCGACTGCAACACCGCAAGATGTACTACATGTATCTAGGCTCTGTACTATCAAACGTAGCAAGCCTGTAAATGTGCGGAAGCAAATGGAAGCAGAAATACTTGGCGCAGAGCTGTCTCCATGACGGCGCGGGTCGATGTCGAGTCGACTGTCGCGGCCAGAGTTTCTGACTATTATCCATCGCAGCCTGGAGGGAAAAGCGGTATAAATCCTGGTCTCACTTCTCAAAGTTATGCGTTTCGATCCATCGTACAACGTCGCCCAAGTTCGTGATCGCGTTGGGCTCTTTCGAATCTCGCTCAAGGAGAAGGGAATGCATTCCAGCTTCACGGGCTCCATGGAAGTCTCTGTTACAATCATCAATGAGCGTCAATGGAGAAGCAGGTCACGTACAATTCCGGTTCATCGCCGACGTGCAGACATTCAGCGATGTCGATTGATGAACCGAGTTTTTCGTTCACTCTCTGCACAACTCTCCGAAAGAATTCTGGGGAAGGTTTCTCGCAACCCTCGTTTTGACTGAGAACTGGAGCCACGTCGAACAAGGTTGACAACCTCAGCGACTGAAGAACTTTGATCACCCTATCGTCGGAATTGCTCGCGACAACAGTACGGATGTCAAATCGAGTTCGGAGTTGCTGAATTGCAGGAAGAACATCTGGATAAGCTTCGTAGCCCAAGTTTGAACTGAATCGGTGCAAAAGAGTCGATACGATTTGGGACAAGGACTGATCCAGGGCATGTTCGTTCGCTCCAGCGTTCAAGGCAGTTCTTTTTATGACCTCTGTCCACCAGAGCTTGGTGCCCTTCTCGTACAGTGGTCTCTCAATTCGGAGTTGGCTGAGCGCAGTCTGTTTGCCGGTCAAATAATCCAATAGAGAAAGATATCAGACACACCTTGAATGATGCATCCAAGAGTTTTTCGTTCATAGAACCCAGGAAGGGGGACATGACACTGGCGTACTGAGCCGCGATTGAATGCCTTGGGTAGAATAATGTCTTGAACGCGTCAAAGCTCACGAGCCTTATCATGGTGGATATAGAGAGATTGCCAACAGGTTCAGATAAGCGGCATTGTCCCTCTGAGAAATGAGGTGAAGTCAACCGCGGTGAAATGACGGTTTGGGAGGGGTTTGAGCGCTTATTTGTTCGTAATGTTCCTGTTTCTGTTCCTCTGCCATGTCCTCCGAGCCGGGGCAGTTCCTCTCGATCCATGTGCTGCAATTGCTGGACGAACGTGGGCTTCACCGCTCGAGGTCAGAAAATGCCTCTTCTCTGAACCGCTCAACGAGACCATCAGAGCCAACGTAAGACGGTACTTTGTCGCACTTGGCATTATTATTGATTTTGAACGTTTTGCTCACAGACAATTGAAGTCCTGAATAAGACCCTGGCTTTTCATGCATCTGTTAACTATCAAGTTCAAGCACCAAAGCCCTTTGAGGACGTCCACGAAGACCTGCACGCGGATCTCGCTCGCTTCAGCGTCACCAACTACTCGTCTGACTTTGCTTTTCATCTCGACGTCTATAGAGCATTCAAACGCTTGAACGATGGCCACGCATGGTAACTATCTCTTAATGAGCAGGAAAACCCAGTAGCTGATACTAGATGGTCATATAGGTGCATCAACTATTGCTACGATTGTGAGCGCTCTCTTTTGCTGCTATTTGCTTCGACTCATTTCTAGCACTGTATATCTCGTATATACCGACTCCGGTTGTCCTTTTGACGGATGCAGACGGCTCACAGAACGTGCATATTGCTCCAGAAGCATTTGCGGTTGCTTCTGCCGAATTCGGGGACGAGATAGCGTTTTGGCAGGATTCGCTTCCCGGTGAACTTCGTGGCCAGCTCAGTTCCGTAAGTCCCGGTTGCCCTCTTCAAATATGCCGCTCAGTTTCATGTAGCTCTCAGGCGCAAGAGTCCTGTTGATTAATGGCGAAGACCCTTTTGTCGCGGTCGATGCCAATGCTCGCGTCACAGGTGGATATCAGGCACTCTCGACGAGACAAAACTCGTATGTCTGCTTTTATTCAACATGAAAGTGTTTACCGAACTTGCAGATTTTTTGCGAGCTATCAACGCGTCGCTTCAGGCTGGTCTTATTCAATGGGTAACTTTGCTTTACACGCCCATCCGCTGACCGACGCTGTCGAGCTTGTCGTGCAACGCGTCAATAGCTCTTCGTTCGATGTCATCAACGTTGGCCGTCTCCGCCTACTTTTTGCTTGTTCTGACTCTTGTCATTCAGTTGCCTTATCGATCTCGTTTTGGCTCTGGCGCCAAAAACTTCACAGATTACAACTCTTGGCGTGCCAACAATTGTTTAGCGCAGAAGAGCACCAATGGTATTGACATCTACGCCGTTGAAACTTTGCCACAGTCCCAACAGCAACAACATCACTTGCAGCAACACAGACGAGAAAGGAAACATCCCGTGAATATGATTTTCGAAGACGCTGCTCTCCAGATGGACATTGATTTGCCCAAAGAGCTCCAACCTATGACGCCCCCGTTGAACGAGAGCTATAGTGTTGCACAGTTCTATTTGCTCCCCGACAATGTCACAGGTATTCTGGCTCTAGGAAGTTTCTCCGCCACCAGTTTCGATATCTTTCAGGAGAGTCTGCTCGCGGGGCTTGAAGGTTTGAAAAAGGCCGGAACTGAGCGGCTCATTGTGGATGTGACGAATAATGGAGGAGGTTCGTGTTTTCTTTTTTCCGTGACAATACTTGGTAAGACTAATAATAATCTCCGTAAAGGATACATTTGCATCGCACACGTGGGTTGCCTTTGGAGTACTATTTGTCACTTCACTAATGATCTGGAATAAAGTGGCTTCATCGCATTGTACGCGTCTCCTGCTGCCAGAGGCATACGGTCTCCTTAACCCTGCGTTCAGATTGTCGGTCCAAAGGGAACCACAGAACCTCAAGCTGGGCTGGACACCAAAACCCGTGCAGGACCGCTTGCTCATCTCATTGTCAAGCGCATCGTAGCAGGAGGCGACCCTGAAGAGCTTCTCTCATATAATGGAGTACAGTGGAAAAATGCTACCGGCATCTCATTCGAAAGCAGCACGGATTGGCTAGAGCCGCATGTTAAAACGGTAATCAATGGACGAGAAGACGCGTTCAGTCAACGGTGCGTCTTCTAATCATTATCATTGCTTTCCGATGGTTGATTCCAGACAGCTTGGGGCAGGAATGCCAGCCATTTTCCAAAGATCCGCCAGATCATGCACTGTTTGACCCGAAGAATGTGGCCATTGTGTCAAACGGTCGATGTGGAAGCTCATGTTCTCTATTCTCGGTGTGTCCAGCTGTATTATAGGTCATATTCACTTACTGACTGTTGGAGATCACCATGGCGAAACTGGACCATGTAAAGACAGTAGTCGTAGGTGGTAAAAAGGGAGTGCAACAACAATATTGCGGAGTTGTAGGCGGGCAGTCAACTGACTGGACCATGATCGATACAGAGATAAAGGTCTACTTTTCTTCTTTTCAAAGACCACACAGATTCTCACATAGAAATAGTCTGTTCACCTCAAGAATCACAGCCTCGCCCCTCCAGATTTGTACGTCCAACCGTACGCCGCTGTTGTTATCTAAATGAACTGTTTCTTCAGCATCGGCAATCTTGCTCAAGGAATTACTTGGAGGCTTGGATTTGGACTCGATGATCCGGAGGAACCTGAAGGTGGATTCACTTTCGGTTGAACCACAATCTTATACTGAGCCTGTCTACAGAGTGGCAGGATCATCCAGCAGATTTCAATCTGCCGCTGACGATGGAAACGTGAGTTGAATGCATGTCTCCGCTCCTGTCCTCTTACTGACCTTCTTGCAGGGTTAACAAGCCAGCAAAGATCTGGGAGCAGGTTGCCAGCACTGTTTTTGGATAATTTGACACGTCGGATATTCACTTGGGCTCTTGGTTTGGTTGCTTTATACACTTGTTTGTGCTGAAACGCGATCTGTGGCGTACTTCGGCGACTATGAGCGTGTCTTAGTGTTCAGACTTCTAGTAATTCGAAGGATCACTTATTCTTCTGACTCGGGTTTGTCGAAAAGGGTCAATGGGAACTCAATTGGAGCTCGGGGAAAGTAACCGCCAGTTTGGATACAATTTCAAGTCAATATGAATATTAATCCTGGCTGGCCAACGTTCATTGCAAAGTCCTTCTCGGGACATTTCGCAGCCTGTTACAGGTTCGCTCGACCGAGGCTCCCTCCATGTTGCAGATTCGTCGGATCTGGGCGAGGTTGAATGGGAAGTTGACTCGCTGATGTTGGTAATGAAGGTGAGCTGAGTCTTTCACCTATATCGAGATATCTTTCGAGTCCTCGTCATCAGGTCGGTAGCGGGTCAGAAACGGATTGCTCGATTCTGGGGAACAAGGAGACGGGATCGGAGGGACAACGCCTTGGGATGGATTCAGACCTCTGTCTTTTTGATGGCAGGTCGTCCCTCTCAGATATGTCTCGGCGTCGTTTGTGTGGTTCTGGAGAAATCTTTCTGTCTTCACTCGCCAACTCGACGGCCTCGTCCAAAGTGCCCTTCAACAGACTAGCTTCTATCGCGTACATCTCCTTCGCCCGTATTTCAATCGCAGTAAACTCCAAATGCAACGCACTGTCCAAAAATTTCTCGTTGGAATCTGGGTTCAAGAATGGGTCTGATGAGGTTGATTTGTACCGCAAAGCAGCTTCAAGCATTGATTTTCGAGTGGTGAAACGAGTGTGAAAGAGGTCGTTCCAGCCGCTCCAACGTCTGGCTGCTGTGAACCAGGAGTCGACTTGGGCGCGGGGAAAACCGGAGGCCGAGGCGAGACGGCCGCGAGTTGCGCGACATGGATATGGGTTATGAAGATTAGAGATGAACCATTCATAGGCTGGCTCGATGTAGGTCGGAATTGGTGAGGGAGGTGGAGCCGGGCGTTTGGAGGGTCTCCTGGACAGTGAGCTGGCTACTAGCTCGTCCAAAGACCCAGATTCGGAGGATTGCGAAACAAATGATTTCAATCGAGTGGAACCGATACTCGAGGCGGTTGTTTCACATGAAGCCGCGGAGAGAAGTGATTTTGACGCTGAAATGGCCGGCGAATCCTTCGGTATGACCATCGACTTAGTCTGTACATGCTCTTCCACTTCTTCTTCACTCCTGTGAGCTGAGATCACCAGGCCTGGAAGTCCAGCACTGCTGTCTATGGTGACTTTTCCCAGCGGCCGAACCTCATAAGCAGCAACAGCTGCTCCTCCAGCCTCAGATTTCGATGATTTTGAGGAATCCCATGTTTCTATGCGCTGAAATTTCCTGCTCAGCTCGTCGAGATTTCTATCGTCTTTAATTTCAGGTCTCGTCGAGTTCAAATCTGATCCACCGGGTTGTCTATCCCAGTGTGGTGTGGAAAAGACCCAAACTGGTGGAGGATTCGAAAAGCTGAAAGGGTTCGTCGATTCTGAGATCTTTGGGGGACATGGCGACGTCGGGCTATCTAGGATAGAGGGTTTTGACTGGGCGCTGTATCGGGGCGCATTCAAGGACTGGGAGGAGGATCAGTATAACGACACCAGGTTCGGAAAGACATACTACATATCCTGCCAAATCTGGTGTTTCGACAACATTACCAGTGGATCCATCGCAGTTGTATGCTGCTCCGTCGGTCTTCCAAGGGTCAGGAAAGTTTTTGACCAAAGCCTCAAGTTCACGGTCGCTGTCTCTGCCCTTGCGCTCTGAATAAAATTGATTCGTTTTCTTCAGGCGGCGACGGCGATTTTGGAACTGTGTCGAGGTTCAGATGAAATTAAAAACCCGAGAAGTTTCAAGAACTCATACCCAAACTTCAACCTGCCTCTCACTGAGGTGAGTCTTTGTACCGATTATCCTACGATTAAGCCGAGAAGGATAGGCGTCGACAGTGAAGCATGAGACAAGGAATGCTTGAATGCTCATCGGATGGTTTCATACGTAGGAAACTCGTTGAGAACATGAGGCTCGGTAAAATATGCATTAAACCGGGCCCGGGTTCGCTGAACTACATAAGCTCATAGCGTCTATACAATGCAATCATAAGATTATTAGGCGCTACACTTTCAGGCCTTTCTGCCTCATTATTATGCGAGACCGAGATCATGCAGCGTCAAACCACCAGGAAGTGCCACGAACTAGATTTAACAGTGTCATTTATGGGTCAAGGACATTACAGTAAAAGAAAAGCTTACTGGGTTGGGGAATGGATCATCGGTGATCATTTCGCTATACTATTAGGAAGAATGTCATTTCTAAATCCACGGTTTCGTGTCGGTAGGCTTACAGTGTGGTCCTCCAGTGGGTCCAATATGAGGACAACGGACCGATGGTCGGAATGGAAGCTAAGGACAAGTTGGTCTAGAACTGCCGGTAGCATTGGAGACGACATACCATTGGAGTATGAAGGTATCTGCAGAATGCAGAGTTTTGTCCACCCGCCCACACTTCGCCCATTGAAATCTTGTTCAGAACAAAGTCAAGACATGCCGCAGTGGATTCATATTGAACGTCTGGTCCAAGGCAGAATTTCTCGTGCTGAGAGCATATATCTCGTGCTGCTCTAGTTTGAAGCGCTACTTGAACAGAGGTGTTGTCTGGGAGATCAAGCTCGGCGATAAGATGTGGTGCTAGCTTGGGCCAAATATCGGCGAAAACGACACCCGATCGAAAGATACCTCCATCGTACTGTGTTACCAGTCCCTAGGCGGACGTCAGAAAGAAATCTCGGTTGTGGTACAAGAAACCCATTTCATACGTCGTCGTTGAACACTAGAAGGAGGATGAATGGACCCGTCTGAAGATAAACTATTGTCACGTACTAAACTTGAAATCAAAACGGACGGGTACAACAGCGACTGAGGAGAAGGTCAGTCGCAAGATCTGTAACAGTAGGTTTATCATGTACCTGTCCAGTTGAAGTTACGGATTGAAGTTACTACGACAACATTGTCGTTGACGACAAGCCCGCTAAAGCAAAGTTGAACATGTATGTCAGAGCTGAGAGAAGTGAAGATACATACGTGACTTTTGACTCTTCGCTGAGGGGTGTTCCAATTAGCGGAGTGCTGACATTGGCTCCGGTGGCGAGACCAGAGAATATACCTGCATTGTATGAACATTTGATTCCACAAGCGTCCAGAGACTCACCGAAGATGTACTAAGCCAGTGAAATCGTGATGGTTGACTCGGAGAGTCAAAGAAACTATACCTCGGTGTTGAGCTCTCGTCCTTGAAAGCGCCTCAGCGTGTCATCAATTGTACCCTTGAAACCACTCACCAACAAATGTGCCCGTAATATCGAATCTGCCCACAATATCTATGAAAACGGAGGGTCAGCGCGAGACACATCATGGAAAGGCCCGGATGTACTGACCATCGGCGAAGCCAGTGTAGTTCACGGTTTGAGCAGTCTCGATAATCTGGGGATAGCTGAAATCCTAAAACATCGACCAATGAACTGATGGAGCTTGCTGGACAGTAAGTACTCGGGACACACGTGGTTGAATTGGGTCAAGAAACCAAGCATTTGTTGCAAGCTAGGGCTAGCGATGGCATAAGTCGCGAGAGCAAGAGGGGAAATCCAGCGGGAAGCCTTCATTGTGATGCAAAATGGAGGTTGAAGTCAGTTTCCAAGGACAAGTCTTATCTTTTAAATAAGCTAAAGCGATTTGTGACGGGCAAGTGAAATTTTACCGCAGTCCAAAAATGCTTCCGGCGCCTGCAACAGAAACTATAGCGGTGTCGGCGGGAGCGTTTCAACCATATCTATCTGCCCCACCGGTTTCAGTCGATGGTAAAGGTATTTTGATTGAGAACTTTCTAGCATCATGACCAGATTCAGGCCTTTCGAGGGTGGCGCAAAATTGCATAGAGTTCGATACTTGCTTTGGAGACTCAATCTTGGCGTGAGTTTTGTTGTGGACGTACTTGGAGAATATATAGGACTGGCTGATGTCGGTGAGGTAAGGGCAAGGATCCACAAGAATGCGACAAGGCGATGTGATCCAGGGACGACCTGATATCAGCAGATATGGCAGGAAACATGGCAATTCTTCGCAGAATAGAAATAGGACTTGAGCGATGATGATGGTATGGACATACACAAATGAGAGAAGACTGTCCAAGAGAGGAACGCGCATTAATCGTCGCGACTGGACCATATGATTGAGGAAGATGAGAACCTGAGAACAAATCGCGTGTCTCTGGCAATACCGTTCTGACCAGGATAAAAAAATTCTTACGAAAAGAAAACACCCGTAAGGGTTTATCGAGCGGGAAAGGGTATGCTGTCATCCGAAATTGGACTGCGAGATGTGAATGTGATAAACCAGAAACCTCGAACACATTCCAGCCTGCCCGACCTCAAAACCTATCACGGGTGCTAACCAGCTCGAGCAGGCTTCCGGACCACGAGTTACCAAGTAAACGGGATAAGACGGGATATTGGAGGGTTGACAATGAATCATTGAATCATAATGCATAATGGCCGACCAGCATGGTTGTCACCGGTACAAACGTCAAGTGCTCACGTAATCAAGCTTTCTCAACTCTCGACGTACCTCGACACTGACGGTTCTCGACCATAGCCATTCCTTACAGCCTCAAAGTCTGATCTTTTCCATAAGCCACATAAATATGTGCAGAGACTACAGTTGGTGAGCTGCAAATTCTTCTGATTTACTTAAGTGGCCGTCGAATTTCCAACGTTCCGTGTTACAGTGGGGCCAAATTCCTCGAACAGCCCATTGAATGAGAAAGCGTACAAGATCATGTCAGGCAGGGTGCCGGTAAGGAGGTCAAATGTTTTGCCTATGTACTTATGCCCGATATTGACTATCCATGTTTTACTGTGATTCTCTGCATATGAAATTACCTTTTGTCCCAGTAGCCACCTGATCGGACTTGAGGATTAATGCAATATGCTAGTGGTAAGCGGTGAATATCTGTGGCGCATCTAACGGGGATTATTGTCGACATATTCTTCTGGACAGTTTGCTATGAATTAAGGAGGTCCTGGCGGAGAGCGGTAGACTGTCCAATTCAGACTCCCTCATAGTCTCGGATCCAGACGTTCGGCGGTGAAGCTCGCCAAGGCTCGCTATCCGGAGATCCGGATATTTCGGATCAACTGATCGGGCGGGGATTCAAAAAGCTAAGAGGTTTTCACCGCTAGAACGTCTGGTGCAATTGGTGGAGCGCCACCTACAGACCCCTTAGCCGAAATGCCCGACTTTGAGGAAAATTGTCTTTTCTGCCTTCCTTGACCCTTGTATTGCTTGACTATGGCTTATATATGATTATCCTAATAATAGTATAGGTCTTGGAACCAAAAAATGAAGGAAAAAGTACAAAAATCTGTTTTGTCCTGCCAAATTGGGTGCGCAATGAACCATCAAGTATCTGACATTCTGCAGCATGTACTGCAGGAAAATTTCGGAAAAATATTTCAACAAAGTTGCTGAAGGCATTTTGCCCCTCCCCGGGGCCGAAGACAGACAGGGCAGGACAGAAAAGGGTCGGTAGGTATGTCCTACCGAACTGCACCAGACGTTCTAGCGGTGAAACCTCTTTAACTTTTTGAATCTCCGCCGGATCAATCCGGATCCCCGGATAGCGAGCCCCAGCGAGCTTCACCGCCGAACGTCTGGATCCGAGACTAACTCCCTCATTGTTCGCTCATGAGTCACAGGCCTTTTGCTTTTCTCGAGTCTCTCATTCTGACTGCTTTGAATGCCGATTATCTTCACAACAATGAGATGGGAGGATGCAGTCACACATCAAGACAATCACATCCATTTCCGATACAAATTCCACCAAAACCCCAGTAAAAACAAGATTAAGAAGTGCATGTGAGCCATTGAAAGTTGAAAGTCTTGGACAGAGTGAGGTAAGAGTTGGAAAGGGATCACCGGAAGAGTATGGTACCTGAGTGAGTCCTGCATCAATGGAGTCCTGCGAGATGATACCAAAGCCGCTCGGGTTGGCCGAATTGTCGACGAATACCTCCGAGTTAATATTGAGGACCTGAAAGGTGCATCAGAGTCTTCGATGATACAAATGCGTTGAAATACCGTGTCTTCCCCACAAGGAGCATCAATAGTTGGCGAGAGATTGAATTCATCGCGGAAAACATAATTGGCGCCTGGATACTGCACTCAAATGTGCTTTATGATTTACTAGAGATGATATACCATCAAGAGGTCCGACCAATGTTGAATTGGCTTGGCCTGGCTTTGAGTTAGACCTAGCAAAGGAAAGGATCTGAGTTACTAGTCACTCTGAATGAGGTTTCCTTGGACTGAACAGATCAGAAATCGTCTTGATACCTGGATGTCACGCACAGTAATACAAGGCCCCATGAATCACTTTGACCTTGGGATCCATCTGATAAAAGCCTCGCTGAAATGGACACAATAAATCAAGGTAACAAACATCAAGAATGGTCACACATAATCAACATCGGTGATGGCGAAGGAGAAGCCTTGAGGGACATGGATATTGAGACTAATGGCACAGTTCTTGCGGTCATCCGATAAAGGTATCCCTGGTCCTGCGGATGCCTCGTATTGGCTGAACGTGATGGTGACCGCAGTGTGATCATCTAGAGCTAGCTCAGACAGCACTAGCATGAGAAGATGTCACTCACTGTTCAAAACATATACGATGGATCCCGGAGGACATCCACTTCCTAGTAGCCACAAATATGAGTGGAATCAAGCTACAAGTCATTTGGTACTTACCATTGGCTATCAAGGAGGTTCTATTACAGTAAATCTGCTGTTCCAGCTGTGAGATGAGTCTAGTCTGGACTCACATATTGAAGGCTGGTGGTGCAGCAGTGGTAGCTTGCGCAACTGCCAGAGAAGCAGTTGAAGCGAGAATCAAAATTCGGGAGAGGAAAAACATCATTTCCTTGAATAAGAATCTCGGAATCCGTCTCATTTTATATGTGCGGCACCAAATCTCCGACACACTGTCATTATGACAGTAGACAAGGGCACATGGATTTTTTGAATTAAAAAGACTGCGCGTGTGCCGCAAGTCCCTTCTTTAGTCACGAGAAAAGAGTCCGAGAAAAGGCGGAGATATATCGGGAGACATCGGAGATGGGTTTCAGCTTGAACAACTTAGAGACCCAATAAAAATACGGCACCTATGGCACAAGGGCACATATTTGTTTCTCGACATGACGGTACAAGATTCGGCAGCCTTGCAATGCCAAGTTTTATCACACGGCTTGAAGGGGAAGTCGAAGTAACCTGACACTCTGATCCCGGTGACTCGAACCTTCCGTACATTATTGAGTTCATTCTGAAGTGCCAAGAAATGCTATTGACATGAGGCCATTGCAAAACTTCGAAACAAGATGCCGATGCTCAATGGGGTTTTCGGCCTCCATTGTCATACCTGATTAGATGTCGCATCAACATGTCATCTCCTTTACACTGTGCGGCACTTTTGTCACTCCCAAAATCACTATAAGCCCCTAAGAACCTATCCAGTGTTTATGGGTCCTGTAGACCACAATACAGTAACATCTATTTAGCCACCCAGTCACTATTCATCCATGGCATCACTCACCGAGTCCTGTTCTTGGACTGGATCACTCCTTCATCCTTTGAGGCAAACCATGCAAACAAGGAGGTAAAAATATGACATATGTAGTTTCACAACCAAATATCCTATGATGCATTTGACACTGTGGGTTGTATGGCGGGTTGCTTCAGGCAGCAAAACTACTCAACAAGTCTATTATTAACCTTGAAGTCTCTTGTGAGACACAGTTTCATCCTTATGACAATCTAGCAAACAGAAGTCAGATTAACAATACAATCTATATAAAATAAGAATATATAGCAAGTGAATCAGTGACTTCAAATAAGATATAATGAGAAGGAGTCAAACAAACACTGATCAAACCAGGAGACATATAGTTTCACAACTAGATATCCTATAATATCTTGTACACTGGGTGTGCCATGGCCCCACATAAAATGCAATAATGAGCCATAAGATCTAACAAGCCAACCTCTAACAAACACGCATCAAAAGGATCACACACTTGCTAGGGGGCAGATGGTCTCACAACTAGATGTCCTGTCATACTGTGAACACTTTGTGTAGCATGATCAGTATGTACAAGAGGAAACTTGAGTACGACCCAGATAGATCATGAAATGCATCAGTTTAAACAAGTGATAAAATGGGCAATTCAGACTGGAAGAAACTCATAAAAAATGTCTGATCATTATTGTAGAGTATAGAGGGCACCATCTTGTAACAAGCTGCCCTATGATAGCTTATATACTCTGTCTCCCATATAGCCAGCACCTTCCTTGTACTTGAGCGGTGACAACTACAGGACAGACAGGACACCAGCACGAAGTTGCAGCATAAAAACCAAGGCAAGTCATTAAATTGCATGACAAGTCGCAGCATGAAGTCCAAATCCCTACCTTCATCTGTCATGATCTCAGTGCTTCATTATCAAGTCCAGATTCTTACCTGCTTCATCAAGTCAGACAAAGAGAAATTCAGATCAACAATAGGGCAGTGGCGCACTCAGTGACACCTTGGTGTCCCTCCCTGCTTCTGAATGATACTTATTTGCAATGTTGGCCTTGAACCAAATTGGATCAAACGGAGATTGTAGAGAGGCACATAGTTTCACAACTAGATGTGCCTTACTGGCTTGGACACTTTGTGTAGTATGGTTAGTAGCTTCAGGTGGTAAAAGCACTTGATAAACTTTGACTCAAATCAACTTTCAATGAGCCAATGAATTGAATAAAATGTTGAGGCTCATTGAAAGTTGATTTGAGTCAAGTCAGGCTCGAACAAGCTCACATTAAGAAATATGACTCACCATCCCTTAAGGGCATGTAGTTTCGCAACTAGATGTGCTGTGATAGATTCTCATAGCCTGGCTTCAAAGAACACATTACAGGACCAGCTGAGTCGCAGATTATAGTACTGCAAAGTCCAAGTTGAGTCATACTTTTTGCTTATGGTCAGCAAATCCATACCTTCATCTGGCTCAAATAGAATTGAACTCAAATTGATCCAAATAAAATTGCATCAAGTCAGCTCGAACAAACTCAGATGAAAGAAAAATCTGGTTGCACAGTCAAAGGCCAAGTAATTTCACAACTGGATGTCCTGTGATAGCTTATCTACTTTATAGCATGAGAGCACCTCAAGTGAGATTAATATTCCATGAGCCACTGATTTACTTGTAAATTCTAAAAATCAACTTGAGTACTTGAACAAGAATCGGAACTTTGACTCGGCATAAAATATGTTGAATCACTTGAGTAAAATCTGACTGACCAAGTCAGTATACAGTACTCGACAAGATCCAGGACTCAAACAAACACCTCCTGTCAAAAAATCTTTAAACTATGGCATTCCAGATGGACACAGTTTCAACAACTAGATGTCCTGGGATAGATTCTATGCTCTGTCTCCATACCCCAGCTTCCATGTTCTAGCTGGTATTAGTCAGCAGCTTGTGGTTACTTGGGAGACAGAGTCAGTGGCTTGTACTTGCGAGGCTCTGTCTCCCATACCTTGGCTTCTATTACAATGAGCCAATAAGCTGATGTATGAAATTGGAAATCCCACAAGTCAGCCTTGAACAAACTTGCATCAAAAAAGGACAGTGTCATGATGTATTATAAGGCATGTAGTTTCGCAATTAGATGTGCCATACTACCTTGGACACAGTGTTATGTATGGTTGGTAGGCTCAGGCAGCAACAACAAGTACTTGATAACCTTCAAGCACCAATGACTCAAATAAAATGCTGACAAGTCAGGCACAAACAAACTCACACAAAAGGCATCCACAATCCTTGCAAGGGCACATAGCTTCACAACTAGATGTGCTGTGATAGATTCTCATAGCTTGGCTCCAAAGAACAGATTACAGTACCAGCCAAGTCGCAGATTATAGTACTGCAGAGTCCAAGTCAAGTTGTGGCTTTTTGCCTCTGGTCACCAAATCTCTACCTTCATCCACCTAGTTCTTACCTTCATTGTCACCAAGTCCATATCCCTGCCTGCTACACCAAGTCCCTCCCCAGGCAGTCAGAGCCCCAGACAAAAGAGAATTCAGAGTGATATTAATGATATAGCAGTGGAACACTTGACATCTTTGAGTTCCTCTTTGCTTCTGAATGCTACTCACTTATTTGCAACATTGGCTTTGAATCAACTTGTGTCAAAAGGACTAAAGACACACATAGTTTCACAACTAGATGCACCTTACTAAGTAGCTTGGACACTTTGCAGAGTATGGCTAGCAGGTTCAGACAGCAAGACTTGGAGCACTCGATAAACTTGAACTCAAATCAAGCTCGAATAAAATTCATCAAGTCAGCTTGAACAAACTCACATGAAAGAAAAATTTGGTTGCTCTTTCTCAAAGGCCAAGTATTTAGTTTTGCAACTAGATGTCCTGTGTAGCTTCTCCACTTTGTCTCCCAAAACAATCACATTGTATGCCTGCCCAGTACTTGGTACTTGGCAAGTCCCGAGGCTGTTCCAACTTCTGGTAGGCTTCTGCCCCTGTCAGATGTAGGCTTATTTGTAGATTTTAAAAATCAGGCTGGGAGTCGGAGACTCGGATAAGTATCTCTAAAATCGGAACTTTGACTCGGCATAAAACCTGAATGACTCGGCGTAAAATCTGATTGACTTAAATAGAATCTGACTGATAAAGCCAGTACTTGATAAACAAGCCGGACTTGAACAAACGCCTCCTGCCAAAAAAACAACGAGTAGGCCTCTGCAGACGGGCACAGTTTCAACAACTAGATGTCCTGTGATAGATTCTATACTCAGCTTCCATGTTCTGTCTCTCGTATGCTTAGTTCGTAGACTTGGTCAGCAGCTTGTATTTGGGAGACAGAGGAGAGGCTCTGTCTCCTATGGGCCATATCATGGCTTGTATCACAATGGACCAGCCAATCAGTTGGATAAAAGCTGAGCGTATAAAATTGGAAATCTGACAAGTCGGGCTCGAACAAACTCACATCAAAAAGGAGACTGATATTAGGGCACGTCGTTTCACAACTGGATGTACCATCCTAGCTAGGACACTGTGTGTTACATGACCAATAGGTTTAGGTGGCAAAAGCACTCAATAAACCTTGCCAACTCAAATCAACTTTCAATAAGCCGATGACTCGAATAAAATGCTGACAAGTCGGCTTGAATAAAATGCTTCCAAGTCAGGCTCGAATAAAATGTTGACAAATCCGGCTCGAACAAACTCACATCAAAAGGTGTCCTAAACGGCGACTCAAGAGCATGTAGTTTCACAACGAGATGTACTGTGATACATTCTCATAGCTTGGCTCCATGCTCTGTCTCTCGCAAGATCAGATTACTTACTTACCAGCAAAGTCACAGATTACTTATAGTACCAGCAAAGTCACAGATTATAGTACCAGCCAACTTTCAGGCAGAAAATCCCGTGCAAAATATTAAACCCACATAAAATGTATCAACAAGTGATGAAATCTGACAAGTCAGCCTCGAACAAACTCGCATCAAAAAGGCCAAGTTGGTTGGATGCCAAAGGGCACGTAGTTTCACAACTAGACGTGCCATACTGCCTTGGACACAGTGTTGTGTATAAGTAGTCGATAGACAGTGTTATGCTCGTGCAAGAAATACTTGATGAAATTTGACAAGTCACAGTAAAATGCTGACAAGTCACAGTAAAATGCTGACAAGTCCGGCCAAACGCCGGCTCGAACAAATTCACATCAAAAAAATTAGCAAATTTCGGACCTCAAAGGCAAAGGTAGTTTCGCAACTACGATGTGCTGTGATAGATTCTAGGCACTGTATATATTCCAGGCTCTATATATATTCTAGGCTCTGTATATATTCTAGGCTCTGTATATACTTATCCTATGATAGGCTCTGTTTCTCATGCTCCGTCTCCCGCAAAGACAGATTACAGTACTTGCACTGCGTAAAATCGGAAATGGGCCCTAATTTCTAAAGTGACTTGAAGCCGGGCTCGAACAAACTCGCATCAAAAAGCACGGGACTAGAGAACCTAAAGGGCACGTAGTTTCGCAACTAGACGCGCCATACTGCCTTGAACACAGTGTTGTATATAGTCGGTAGGTTCATGTAGAAAATCCCGTGCAAAACCCACATAAAATGTACTGTAATAACAAATCATGAAATCTGACAAGTCAGCCTTGAACAAACTCGCATCAAAACGCAAATGTGGCTGGTGGGCCAAAGGGCACGTAGTTTCGCAACTAGACGTGCCATACTGCCTTGGACACAGTGTTGTATATAGTCGGTAGGTTCAGGCAGAAAATCCCGTGCAAAACCCACATAAAATGTACTGTAATAACAAATGATGAAATCTGACAAGTCGGGCTCGAAACGACTCGCATCAAAAAGGGCAGATCTGGTTCGATAATTAGGGCACGTAGTTTCGCAACTAGACGCGCCATACTGCCTTGGACACAGTGTTGTATATAGTCGGTAGGTTCATGCAGAAAATCCCGTGCAAAACCCACATAAAATGTACTGTAATAACAAATGATGAAATCTGACGAGTCGGGCTCGAACGAACTCGCATCAAAAAGGGCAGATCTAGTTCGATAATTAGGGCACGTAGTTTCCAACTAGACGTGCCATACCATACTGCCTTGGACACGGTGTTGTATACACTTGGTCGGTAGGTTCATGCAGACAATCCCGTGCAAAACCCACATAAAATGTACTGTAATAACAAATGATGAAATCTGACGAGTCGGGCTCGAACGAACTCGCATCAAAAAGGGCAGATCTAGTTTGACAATTAGGGCACGTAGTTTCGCAACTAGACGCGCCATACTGCCTTGGACACGGTGTTGTATATAGTCGGTAGGTTCATGTAGAAAATCCCGTGCAAAACCTATATAAAATGTACTGTAATAACAAATGATGAAATCTGACGAGTCGGGCTCGAACGAACTCGCATCAAAAACGGCAGACCTTTCATTAGGGCACGTAGTTTCGCAACTAGACGTGCCATACTGGGTTGGATACAGTGTTGTATATAGTCGGTAGATTCATGTAGAAAATCCCGTGCAAAACCCACATAAAATGTAATAATTAAATAAACAAATGATGACGGACTCGAACGCACATCAAAAGATGTTGTCAATCCACGATCCATTGTCCAAGGGCACGTACATGGTTTCGCAACTAGATGTGCCATACTGCTTCGCACGTTTGGTTGTATATATATACTACCTTGGACGACGTGTTGCATATAGGCAGCCGACGCGGCGGCACTTCCAGCGGACTAGTCCCCCGAGTCAACCTCTAGAGCGTAAGAGACCCAAACACAATCCAGAAAACCTCGACAATCCAGAGCAAAAGAAATTCAGATTAACAATACAGTAGAGTGTAGCGGTGGTATGGACGATAAAGCAATAAAAACAATAAAACAATAAAAACGCGAGAGCGTAGCAAAATCAACAGTAAAAACACTAAAGAGAGCGAGACGAGATATACACGAAACAGCGGGATATACACGAAACAGCGAGATATATACACGAAAGAGACCCGGATAGCAGATACAATAATATAAAAATAACGATACATTCCTTTCCTTCTTTTCATTCTTCGTTTTTCGTTGTAGGGCATTCGCTGTTTTTTCGTTGTAGAGCATAGGGGCATATGTTGGTGCATAGGTGGTTGGTTGGGTTGCATAGAGCGACGAGGTGAGGCTTCATACAGGCGGTCGACGAGCTCGAGGTGACGCAAGAGGCGTGAGCTCGAGGTGACGCAAGAGGCGCGAGCTCGAGGCGACGCAAGGACAAGCTCGAGGTGGGACGAGCAGCCGAGAAGAGTGGTATCGGGCTAGGTGAAAAGATATGGGGTATAGGTATCGCAGGAGTGATTCGTGAATGGGCATAATGGATCTATGATCCTTCCAAGTGAGGTCGACGACGAATGAGCCGAAAGTCGATGTTGACGAAATAAAGTCGACGATGACGATCAAGTCGCAAGTCGACGATGATGACGATCAAGTCGCGAGTCGATGATGACGACGACCAAGAAGGTCGACAAAGACGACGACCAAAAAAGGTCGAAGCGAAAAATCTGGGATCAGCCAGCTGATTCTACGAGGACGATGTCAGTGAGTATTCGAGGAGAAGGTGAGGAGATGGGCGAGAAGGAGGAGAAAAGAGCGAAATACAAAATAGCGTCATCCGGAAGACAGCACGTAGAAGGTAATAAAATACGAACAAGGAAATAAAACACGAAGAAGGAAATCAAACACCTAAAAGGTAAATAAAATCCTTCAACGAAAGACATCCTCCAAACAATGAGAAAACCAAAGAAACGAAAGAAAATCTGTCGAGACCAAGAATTATCACACCCAAAAGCGCAGAGCACGGAGGAAAAAAATTCCTCCAACGATAGCGCCCCAAAAATCCCACCAACGAAAACGACTTGACAAGTCTACCACGAAAACGACTTGGCAAGTCGGCCACGAAAAAAAGACGAAACTGGCCAAGAAAAATAAACTCACCCAAAAATTCTCTACGCCTTGACAAACGACATCTTTGTCGGCGTCTTGAGGTCGTCTGTCGGTGAGCGCAGCGAATCGACGAGGAGACCACGATGATGGCGAAGCGAATTTGCATAGCGCGTCGACGACGAGCAGATTCGGGTTGCGACACCGAGCGAGACGAGTAGCGATAGAGCAGATTCGAAGGCGATAAACGAAGGCGGTGATAAGGAAGGACAAATCAAAAGGCCAACGCAACACAAGAAAAAGTGAGACATTGATGGAGCGACAAAGTCGAAGCCATGAGGGCGACGATCGGGAAAAGACAATAAAAGCGGAGCACAAGGATAAGAAGAACACGAAAAAGACCATGAGCAAACAATTCAAATACCAAGAGGGGGAAGAGACGTACCGTACGACTCTGTTCGCTCAGTGGCCTCCGACTCTGTTCGTCCAGCACCCTCCGACTCTGTTCGTTCAGCATCCTCCGACGCTGTTCGTTCAGTGGCCTCCGTCGCATCGCCAAACTCGACAACATCCGTCTCAAACAAACTCGAGCCGACCAACCCGGCATAATAATCCGAAAAATCGAGGCTGGAGAGACTCCCGAGGTCGAGGGGGGTCATTGGTTCGAGTTTGCTTGTTCGTTTCTTCGTTTCGGTCGCGTCGGTGGCAGAGACTTTGACAGTAGATTCGTTGGACGCCGCCGCCGCCTTTCTCTCCTTATACGTCTCAAAACTAGACGGACCCTCAAAGTTGCCCTCCTCATACCAGGAAGCGTAAAACTCTGGATCGAAGAGGGTGCCGGAGAGGATGATGGGGCCGCGTTGGGGTGCGAGGCCGTTGGGTTTCATACCAGCTGGAAGACGGACAGGAGCACGAGGAAGAGCGATAGGTCGTCCGTCGGTCGGTGTAGGCGGCAACGAAGGGGACGAGGAGCGGGATGAGGAGATGGAGAGGGCGGGAGAGGCGGGGTATTCGGGGGATACGCTGCGTTGAGCAGAGGCAATACGGCGAGGTCCGGAGATGACTCTGTACTTGACCCGCTTGGATGGCTGGGATTCGTCGTCTGAGCAGTCTGAATCGGCGAGACGGCGTTTGAGGCTGTCCACAAGTCAGTAAAAATTCGACAAGGAAGAAAAGGGAGACAAACGATGGGAGAGCGTCGCTGTCGGTTCTGAAAGACGATGAGAAAAAGAAAAATAACGGGTGAGTGAAATACCTTTGTCGTTTCACTGGAGCATCATATTCGTCGTCTTCGTAGCGCCGTTTCTTCTCGGCCTCCATCGTGGCGTCGTATTCATCATCACTGAGTGCCCGACGCTTCTCCGCCTCTCGTATGGCGGCTTGACGCTTGTGCTGGTGGACGATATCAATCGAGGCCAGAGTTTCTCTGAGACTCGCAGCGTGTTTCTCTCGTTTGCGACGTTCAGCCTCTCTTCGCTTTCGAAGGACCTCTTCCTTCTTCTTCCTCTCTGCCTCTTCATTCTTTCGTCGCTCCATTTCTTCACGACGAGCAGCGACTTCCTTCTTCCTCTCTTCCTCAATCGCATTCTTCTCCGCATTCAGCTCGTCTTTCGCTGCGTCCAACAAATCGTCCGACGCAAGCTCCACAGCTGTCTCCAAAGTGCCCATAAGCGGACTCTGATCGACGGTATACATCTCCATCGCCCTTGTCTCCACCTTTGTAAACTCCAAATGCAAAGCACTATCCAGCAACTTTTCGTTCGGATCTGCATTGGCGAATGGGTTTCGGGGGGACGAGGATGCTTTGAAGCGCAATGCGGCGTCGAGCATGGATTTTCGGGTGGAAAAGTGGGTGTGGAGGAGGTCGTTCCAGCCGCTTCGGCGACGGGCTGCAGTGAACCAGCTGTCGATTTGGGCCCGGGAGAATCCGGAGGCGACCGCCAGGCGCGCCCGGGTGGCTCGGCAGGGATATGGGTTGTGCAGGTTAGAGATGAACCAGTCGTATGCTGGTTTGATGTATGTCGGCGTCGAGGAAGATGGTGGAGTGGGTCGTTTAGAGGGGCGCGGTTTTTTGGAAGACGGAGGGGGAGAGGGGGATTTGGAGAACTGGGGTTTCGGTGGTTGAAGGACTTCTTTACTGTGATCCAGAAGACGATTGCAGAAAGAATCGGGAGCAAATTGGAAATTGAGCATAGCCAGGCAGATGTTCTCGACATCACGGGCTACAGTGTCAGCGAGAAGCGCTGTCTCACTATTCAACGTTCCCTGTTGATCAGAAAGGGCAATTTCGTTGAGAATATCCGTCCATTGTTTTTCGAAGTTGTCGGTGGAGACGTCGAAGAGCTGGGCATATTCGCCAGTGGCCAGTTGGGTGAGCCGGTTCTGTAGCGAATTGTCAAGCATTGGCGTCGTGGCCTGCAGCAGTGGATTGTGATCAAGGTCGAACAATGGCTCGAATAAGTATGAGAGACTTTCAAACTCCGCAGTGAAACTCCATTGTTTGGTAAGCTGTGACCGTGAGACTAAGTGACCTTATTGGGGGAACAATGGAACATGCTGCATTTGATGAAATGCCGAGTCCGCCCACAGTCTCTGCCAGTTTCCCATCATGTCCTTAACGCGAATGCCAGAGCAAGCTCTGCGTAACATCTTGGAGATAGCCCGCAGACTAAAAGCGGATGCTCAACGCGTCACAGGTCCTGACGCACTGCAAGGACAGAGCGCCCCAGTCCAAATTCCACCACATCTAGCCTCCCCATTCGATATTCCAGGGGATCTGCGCAGCATTGGCCTCTCTGAGGAATGTCTGACCCTGCTACAGCCTGTCATGTTCTCTATGCTCGACGTCTACTCAAGGGCACTCCAAAAGCTGGCCTCAGTACCCCATCATCCCGGAATGCCCAGCACAGAGAGCGTCATGCAGAAATTATTTGAAGCATTTTCCAATATATATCATCGAGAGGTGCTTCCAACACTCCGCGAAAAAATCCTATCCTACCTATCCTCCGAATCCGACGACCGCTTCGAAGAAGTAGAAGAGAAACAACCCACATTCAACTCTGTGCGTCGTTCTCTTCCTTTTCTTATTCCTCTTCTTTTTCCATCTTGTATTCCTCATTCCCTTCCTGTTCTTCACCTTTGTCTGCCTTTTCCACTAGAAATGGGGATTATTTTCATGGCCGCCACTGGGGACTTGTACCCCACATTCTGTCGAAAAATAATCATACGACTCGGTTTCTCTTCCTTTATTTTTTACACCTTCCATTCTTCATTCTCTTCATCTCCTTCACCATGTCCTCGAACTCGGATCGATCTTGGCAACTTTTTCATCGCCGCCACTCGCCACTTAACCAATTTTTCCCCATTCCCATCCCTCTCTCTCTCCCTTTCTCTCTCTTTATCGTCTCGCTTCGCTCATTGCTGACCTCTCTCTCACAGCAATACATCCCCTTTCTCCTCGAATACTTCAAATACAACGCTTACCCCGCCCTGCCCGACCGCCAAGCGATGGCGAAACGCACGGGTATGTTGGAGCGGCAGATTGAGGTTTGGGTATACCGCATTTCATCTTCTAAGGCTTCATAATGCTCACTTCGTTCGCATCGCAGTTCCAAAACCGCCGCCGCCGCCTAAAATCGCAAAACCCCACGGTCCCCCTCATCCGACGCAAACGCACCGACGCCCTCCCCGCCGACCTCAACCTCGTCGAATTCCAGAAGAAATTGGTCCCGTCGTTGAGGGCGAAATTACCGCCGCCAGAGCCGATTATCAAGGCGCCTGTGAGGGACGAGAGACGATATGGGGTACGTTGACTATATATTTTCAAAGAAAGAGATATTGATGGGTTTATAGTCTCTAATTACACCACGATACCCCCTCCAAACCGATTCTTCCATCCTCGATATCCCCATAACCCCTTCCACACCCCCACGAATCTCCGAAACGACATCCATAGTGTCGTTGAACTCCCCTCCAACGTCCTTCGAGTTCCCCAAGCCAGAGTGGCAACGCCTTGCTGTACTGGGTGACGATGGGTCGAAGCGCCAAATCGATACTGATGACAAGAAGAAGAAGAAAGCGAAGAAAGCGCCTTCACCGCCCTTGACGGCAGCGCAACAAGCCCACCAAAACGGCGTCATGCAGAACCTTATCCGCTCATTCCAGCTTTTACGCGCCAACGACGCCGCCGCTGATGCGCCTCCGAGAGAGGTGAGCGCGCCGGCTGCTGCGTTGGCTGCGACGCATTTGGACGGCGGGAGAATGTGGTGTGTTAAAGATGCTCGGGGGATGAAGGGTGTCGTCGTCAGGCCTTCGAGAGACGAAGAGAGACGTCAAGAGGGAATAAGGAGACAGCAGCTCAAGGAAGAGGAGGGGAGACGCAAGCAGGAGATTGAACAGAGACGACAAGAGGCTGAACAGAGACGACTGGAAGCTGAACAGAGAAGACAGGAGCAAGAGCAGAGAAAGGCGGAGAAGAAGACGAGGACGCCCAAGAAGAAGGCTGGGTTTGCGACGAGAAGACCCAGGGGATCGCCTGAATCTGACGAGTCGAGACATTCGAGCTCATCGACGGCGGTTAGCGATTGGAGCTCGGGGGCTGAGACACTCGGCTCCAGGTCTTCGTCGTTGGAACTCGATTCGAGTTCACGTTCGTCTTCGATGGAGCTGCCCTTGGACTTTGAGCGAGAGCTTGAAGCCAGCATGTTGATGCCACCACCACCGCCCATCGTCGCAGCCGACGTCGGATTGGCGTCCTTTTCTGCTTTCGATGCGTTTGACGCCGCTTGGAATGCGTCCATGGGCAACACCGACCACAATTCCAACACCAACACCTCTGGGTTGTCTTTGGACTCTTCGACCATGGAGATGGATTACAACGCTGACGGTCTCGATGCCTTGTTTGGTGACGATGGGTTTGGAGATGATGATGAGGCCATGCCCGAGTCCACTTTCGACCAAACCGCCTCACCAGTCTTCAACGTCTCTACATTCGACGAATCAGCGCCCCTCGACGATGCCTTTTTGGATAGCTTGTTGAAATTGGCCAGTCAGGCGAATGTCGATTTCGCTGCTGTTGCGGACGATTTGACTGTGGCTCCCGAGTTCACTGGTGTCCCCGACGCCGACGCCACCTCCTTCGACCTGACCAACGTCATCGACCCGAGCATGCAAGTTGACTTGACTACGGATATCGATGGCTCCGTCGCTGTGGCCTACGACGACATGTCGTATTTCAAGGATATTGATTTGAGTGGTGCGTCGCGTCTCGTTATCTCTTTTCCTCGACTGACAATTTATTTATTTTTTTCAGCTGCTGGGTTTAATATGGATTTCGATTTCTCGGTGCCTTCGACGTCGAGTTTTGCTGCACCTTCGTCAACGTCTTTCACCGCTCCCTCGTCGACATTCGAGTTTAGTGCAGCGACGTTTGACGCGGAGCAGTTTAGGGATTTTTCGTTTACGTTTGGTGGGCAATCATCTTCATCGCAAGAGACTCCTTCGTCCTCCTCGCCCCGAACAACCTTCTCCCCGTCGCGAACAACATTCTCCCCCTCCGAACTCACACTCGAGCCTCGTGCTGTCAAGGTGCTTCCGGCGAGAAGGGTGCCGTCTTCGCAACAGACCCAAGGACAAGTCGAGCAGCCGGTACAATACATAACCGATATCACAGGGCGCAAGCTCCAGATCGCTTCGAGTCCTTCGTCTTTTACACCATCGACTCCAACTCGGACTCTTACGTCGTCCCAAACCACGCCGACACCGTCATCAAAGAAACTCCTCGGGTTCAACTTTACGAATATTGGGGTTGTGCCGTTTGGGGTTGTGAGGATGGGTTAGAGCCGAGCTCTTTTATCGCTCGAGGCTTCACGTTGGGCCTTCGACCTTCGATGTCTTCACGTCGGGCCTTCGATGTCTTCAAGTTGGGCCTTCGAGCTCTTCAAGTTGGGCCTTTGAGCTCTAGAGTCTCGCCACTCGAGGGGAGCAAGAGCGCTCTGTCGAGGGCAGTATCATTATTCATTATTTATATTTCGTTGACCGCCATAGAGGTGAGGGTCGTTCGGGCCTTGTTATCTTCTCGCCATCTTTCGTCGCTCTCGTCGCTCTGCTATCTTTCTCGTCGCTCTTCTTTTGTGCTCTGATCATTTTTATCTTGCTCTCATCGTTTTCATCTCCTCGTCGTACTGCTATCTCTCCTCGTCGTATCGCTCTGCTCTAGTTTTTGGTCTCGTCGCTCTAGTTTTGTTTCGGTTTCGTCGTGCTTTTTTGGATTTCTCGCCGTCACTGTATACTACCATTATCAAAGAAATAAAATAAATGTATTCTGTCTTTCTTTTTGGTGCGATTTGAGTTGGAGGTGCGAGGTATTTAGGTAGTTATTTCGAGAGCGAGGTATTTATTCCGGGACTTTGACTTGCGAGGGGAGTTGCGCGTAGTATTTATTGGGACTTGTGATTTGGTTTCGTTCGGCACTGTGGCGTCAACAGAGACTGCATATAAGTATCCCTCTGCGAAACGCATACAAGTATCCCGCTGCGAAACGTATATATCCCTCTGTGAAACGCATATATCCCGCTATGAACCGGGATATATTGTGGCAGGTACCGAGTTATCTTGGGCTTGCCACTTGATGAAGACAATGCATGGAGCAGTTTTTTGGGGCGTTCGAGGCACGTTTTGGGGCGTTTGAGCTGTTTTTGATTTTTCGATCGAGCTTTTTTGGATTTATCGGTCGAGTGTGATAAGGACCTGTGGAGTATATATTGTAGTGCTGATATCTTTGTACTGTCAGTTGTGACTTGAGTTGGACTGGACTTGTGAGGTGTATGGAAAGGTATTTGGACTGGAGGTTCAGGAAAAGGATGTGGCGAAGGGCTGCACATATCCCAATGTGAACAGAGATATACTGTGGCATGTATTTTGCGGTGCTTGCCACTTATGGATCGTCCGGAATCATTGCTTTTTGGAGAGTGTTCGAGACACGGTGGACTCGACCGCTTTTTTTCAAATTAAGGGTTCACCGCCACCGAAGTAATCCGAGCAGGTTTGATCGAGTACTTAGTACTTACTGTACGCTACCAATCAAAGAAATAAATGTGTACTTATTCTGTCTTTCTTTTGCGTGTAGTTTGAGCTGGATTTGGGATTGTGAGGTGTTCGGACTTGGGAGTGCGAGGTGTTCGGACTTGAGACTACGGAGTGTTTGGACTTGGGGCTTGCAAGGGACTTGACGTCGTGGCGTCAACAGGATCTGGATATATCCCGCTGTGAACAGGGATACTGTGGCAGGTGTTTCGTGTTGGTGCTTGTCACTTATTATAGAAGGGTAGAGTTTTTTGCAGAGTGTTCGAGACACGGTGGACTCGACCGCTTTTTTCAAATTATGGAAGGGTCAAGTACAAGCGGAATACTTACCAGAATACTTGCCGGATATATCATATAAGGACCTGTTATGCATACATTATTGTATCACTGATATCTTTGCATTGATATCTGCTGTACATTGATGAGGTCCAGCTCACCTTTTTCTTTTTTCTAGAGTTCAAGCCCAGACTTGCCGAACAATTTGAAATGTACATTTTGTTTTGTCTCTCAAGTTGGTTGTGGTTTGGGTTGGACTTGAGGGTTCTTGAGAGGGGAGTTTGGATTCTTGAGAGGGGAGCTTGGGCTCTTGAGAGGGGAGCTTGGGATTCTTGAGAGGGGAGTTGGACTTGAAGGGCTGGCCCATGATGGTGGCATCAGCAGAGACTAGATATATCCTACTGTGAACCGGGATCTACTGTGGCATGTATTTCCTTGATGCTTGCCACTTATGTTGCGTGATTGTCTTTTTTGCACAGTGTTCGAGACACGGTGGACTCGGCCTCTTTTGTGAGGTTGATTTATTGTTGAATGCAGCTTATACAAGGTAGATAGGAGCTTACAAGGTAGATAGGAGCTTACAAGGTAGATAGGAGCTTATGCACGGCAGACAGGCGGATATCTGTGACTTGAGTTGGTTTTGGAACTTGCGAGTATCTGGGCCTGAGGCTCGGGCCTGGCGGATCTGGATATATCCCGGTGTGAAACAGGATATACTGTGGCATGTATTTCGTGGTGCTTGCCACTTATGGTGATGATGGATACGCCTGGTTTTTTGCAGTGTTCGAGACATTTTCGACTCGGTCCAAGCTTTTTTTGATTTATCGGTCAAGGATCATAGAGTATATATTGTAGTGCTGATATCTTTGTACTGTCAGTTGTGACTTGAGTTGGACTAGACTTGTGAGGTGTATGGAAAGGTATTTGGACTGGAGGTTCAGGAAAAGGATGTGGCATTGTGGCATCAGAGGGGCTGCATATATCCCACTGAGAACAGGATACACTGTGGCAGGTATTGAGTCCTCTTGGGCTTGCCACTTTCGTGAGTCATAGTAGGATTTTTTGCAGTGTTCGAGGTACGGTGGACTCGGCAAAAACTTTTTCAAATTAAGGGTCAAGTCCATGAGATATTTGGACTGGCGGATCTGGATATATCCTAGTGTGGACCGGGATATAGTGTGGCAGGTATTTTGTGGTGCCTGCCACTTATGGTGCATATATTTGTTGTTTTTTCAGCTGCCAGTGTTCGACACATGTTGGACTCTGCCTCTTTTAAGTTTTAACAAATTATTAGTACAAGTTTCCACATTTCATGAGTCAAGTGTAATACTGAATATAAGGACCTGTGGAGTATATATTGTATCCCTGGTATCTCTGCATTGATATCTGCTGTACATAAATCTAGAATCAGGAATCTTTTACTAGAGTTCAAGTTGAGTTGCCGATCAAAATCAAATGTCTATTTTGTCTTGTCTCTCTCAGTTGTGACTGACTTGGACTTGTGAGGGGATTTGGGCTTGGGCTTGGAAAAGGATGTGGCATTGTGGCGTCAGTGGGGCTGCATATATCCCACTGAGAATGGGATATACTGTGGCATATATTTTGTGGTGCTTGCCACTCTAGGACAGATCCGTGACTTTTTTGCAGTGTTCGACACATGTTGGACTCTGCCCCTTTTTAAGTTTTAACAGATTATCAGTAAGCTGTAACAAATTATTAGTGCTAGTCAAGCAAAATACTGGATATAAGGGCCTGTTGTGTATACATTGTATGGCTGATATCTTTGTATTGATATCTACTGTATATACATGTAGGAATTTAAAGGTGGTGACTGAATTTTTACTAGAGTTCAAGTCTTGTCACTGTACACTACTAATTTATTCTGTCTGGTCTCTCTTGATTGTGATTTGAGTTGGACTTGGAGGGACTTGGGCTTGGGAGGACTTGGACTTGGGAGGACTTGGGCTCAGACTTGGATGGGACTTGAGATTGTGGCGTCAACAGAGACTGCATATATACCACTCTGAGCTAAGAGATAATGTATTGAGTCATCTTGGGCTTGCCACTCTGAAATTGGCGACTGAAGTTTTTTGGAGAGTGTTCGAGCCACGGTGGACTCAGCACTAGCTTTTTTCAAATTAAGGGGCAAGTCCATGAAGTATTTGGACTGGCAGATCTGGATATATTCCACTGTGAACTGGGATATACCGTGGCATGTATTTTGTGGTGCTTGCCACTTTATGACAGATCAGTCATAGCTTTTTTGCAGTGTTCGAGACACTTTCAACTTGGTCCAAGCTTTTTTTGGTTTATCGGTCAAGTGTGATAAGGACCTGTGGAGTGTACATTGTATTGCTGATATCTTTGTACTGTCAGTTGTGACTTGAGTTGGACTGGACTTGCGAGGTATATGGCAAGGTATTTGGACTGGAGGTTCAGGAAAAGGATGTGGCATTGTGGCATCAGAGGGGCTGCATATATCCCACTGAGAACAGGATATACTGTGGCAGGTATTGAGCTATCTTGGTGCTTGCCACTTTTGCCAATCGTGAGATTTTTTGCACAGTGTTCAAGACACTTTTGACTCGGCACAAGCTTTTTTCAAATTAAAGGTCAAGTCCACGAGGTATTTGGACTGGCAGATCTGGATATATCTCACTGTACACAGTGATATACTGTGGCATGTATTTCATGGTGCTTGCCACTTTGTTGGAACAATAGTTGATAGTTTTTTTGTAGAGTGTTCAAATGATGTTGGATTCGGCCTCTTTTGTGGTGCTGATTTGATGTCAGACACAAGCAGAATACTGGATATAAGGACCTGTTGTGTATATATTGTATCACTGATATCTTTGTGCCATGATATCTGCTGTACATAAATCTAGAGTCAGGAATATTTTACTAGAGTTCAAGTTGAGTTGCCAATCAAAATCAAATGTTTATTTTGTCTTGTCTCTCTCTCAGTTGGGACTTGAGTTGACTTGGACTTGTGAGGGGATTTGGACTTGGGCTTGGAACTGCAGGATCTGAGGCTTGAGGCTTGGATTGGGCTTGGAAACAGGATTTGGCCATTGTGGCATCCAAGAGACTACATATATTCTGCTGTGAACAGGCATATACTGTGGCATGTATTTTGTGGTGCTTGCCACTTATGGATCATATTCAGGGTCATTGCTTTTTGGAGAGTGTTCGAGACATGGTGGACTCAACCGCTTTTTTTTCAAATTAAGGGTTCACCGCCACCGAAGTAATCCGAGCGGGTTTGATCGAGTCTGACCAGGGTCGGATTAGGTACCTAGTCACCTAATCAGACTTAGTCAGACCCGATCGGGTTGATCAGGTGGCCGTGAAACGCAGTGTACTTATATGCCGCTGTGATGCTTGCCACCTTATAACAATGAACTGAGCTTTTTTGCACAGTGTTCGAGACATGTTGCATAGTACTCTGCTTCTTTTCAAGTTTCAACAAATTATTTAGTGCTAGTCAAGTGCAAGCGGAATACTTACTGTACGCTACCAATCAAAGAAATAAATGTGTACCTATTCTGTCTTTCTTTTGAGTGTAGTTTGAGCTGGATGTGGGATTGTGAGGTGTTTGGACTTGGGAGTGCGAGGTGTTTGGACTTGGGACTGCGGGATCTGGACTTGAGGCTTGCAAGGGATTTGACGTCTTGGCCTCAACAGGATCTGGATATATCCCGCTGTGAACAGGGATATACTGTGGCAGGTGTTTCTTGTTGGTGCTTGTCACTTATTATAGAGAGTTGGATTTTTTTGCAGAGTGTTCGAGACACGGTGGACTCGACCGCTTTTCTCAAATTATGGAAGGGTCAAGTGCAAGCGGAATACTTGCCGGATATATCATATAAGGACCTGTTATGTATACATTGTATCACTGGTATCTTTGCATTGATATCTGCTGTACATTGATAAGGAGTATCTCCAGCTACTTTTTTCCAGAGTTCAAGCCCAGACTTGCCGAATGGTTTGAAATGTACATTTTGTTTTGTCTCTTGGTTGTGATTTGGGTTGGACTTGAGGATTCTTGAGAGGGGGAGTTGGGATTCTTGAGAGGGAGTTGGGATCCTTGAGAGGGAAGTTGGGATCCTTGAGAGGGAAGTTGGGATCCTTGAGAGGGGAGCTTGGAATTCTTGAGAGGGGAGTTGGACTTGAAGAGCTGGCCATGGTGGCATCAGCAGAGACTAGATATATCCTGCTGTGAACTGGGATATACTGTGGCATGTATTTCCTTGATGCTTGCCACTTATGGGGTGTAGATGATCTTTCCTGTTTTTTGCAGTGTTCGAGGCATGGTGGACTCGGCCTCTTTTGTGAGGTCGATTTATTGTTGAATGCAGCTCATACAAGGTAGATAGGAGCTTACAAGGTAGATAGGAGCTTATGCACGGCAGACAGGCGGATATCTGTGACTTGAGTTGGTTTTGGGATCATTGAGTTGGTTTTGGAACTTGCGAGTATCTGGGCCTGAGGCTCGGGCCTGGCGGATCTGGATATATCCCGGTGTGAAACAGGATATACTGTGGCATGTATTTCATGGTGTTTGCCACTTATGGTGATGATGGATACGCCTGGTTTTTTGCAGTGTTCGAGACATTTTCGACTCGGTCCAAGCTTTTTTTGATTTATGGGTCAAGTGTGATAAGGATCATAGAGTATACATTGTATTGCTGATATCTTTGTACTGTCAGTTGTGACTTGAGTTGGACTGGACTTGTGAGGTATATGGCAAGGTATTTGGACTGGAGGTTCAGAAAAAGGATGTGGCATTGTGGCATCAGAGGGGCTGCATATATCCCACTGAGAACAGGATACACTGTGGCAGGTATTCAGTCCTCTTGGGCTTGCCACTTTCGCCAGTCGTGGGGTTTTTTGCACAGTGTTCGAGACACTTTTGACTTGGCACAAGCTTTTTTCAAATCAAAGGTCAAGTCCACAAGGTATTTGGACTGGCAGATCTAGATATATCCTGGTGTGAACCAGGATATAGTGTGGCAGGTATTTTGTGGTGCTTGCCACTTATGATGCATATATGTGTTGTTTTTTTAGCTGCCAGTGTTCGACACATGTTGGACTCTGCCTCTTTCAAGTTTTAACAAATTATTAGTACAAGTTTTCACATTTCATGAGTCAAGTGCAATACAGGATATAAAGACCTGTGGAGTATATATTGTATCACTGATATCTTTGTGTTGATATCTGCTGTACATAAATCTAGAGTCAGGAATCTTTTACTAGAGTTCAAGTTGAGTTGCCAATCAAAATCAAATGTCTATTTTATCTTGTCTCTCTCTCTCAGCTGTGACCTGAGTTGACTTGGACTTGTGAGGGGATTTGGACTTGGGTTTGGAACGGCAGGATCTGAGGCTTGAGGCTTGGATTGGGCTTGGAAAAAGGATTTGGCCATTGTGGTGTCCAAGAGACTACATATATCCTGCTGTGAACAGGGATATACTGTGGCATGTATTTTGGTGTGCTTGCCACTTTATGATAATCTGGCTGAGGTTTTTGCAAAGTGTTCGAGGTGCATTGAACTGTGCCTCTTTTTCAAGTTTTAACAAATTCTCTGTCAAGTGCAAGCAAAATACTGGATATAAGGACCTGTTGCATATACATTGTATCACTGATATCTGCTGTACATGATGTAGTCTAATACATTTTTACTAGAGTTCAAATCTAGACTTCCAAACAATTCGAAATGTGTATTCTGTCTTTCTTTTGGGGTGTGATTTGAGTTGGACTCAAGAGGGGAGTTGGGCTTGGGGCTTGGGAAAAGGATGTGGCATTGTAGTGTCAGAGGGGCTGCATATATCTCATTGTGAACCAGGATATACTGTGGCATGTATTTTGTGGTGCTTGCCACTTTATGAGAGATAGTGTGAGGTTTTTTGCAGTGTTCGAGGCACATTGGACTCAGCACAAGCTTTTTCTGATTTATCGGTCAAGTGTGATACTGGATATAAGGACCTGTGGAGTATATATTGTATGCCTGATATCCTTGCATAATATCTGCTCTACATGGATGAGTACCACTTGACGAAATTTCTGCCACAATCTCAAGTCCCATCCAAGTCTGAGTCCAAGTCCTTGAACTGCCCAAATTACTTAGGGTGTTAAAAGAGAGTTAGTGTGTATTTAGGATTCCAGATTAGTGTTGCTGTGGCTAGCTAAGCCATAGCCGATGGAGCTGAAGCCAATTTTAGTTGTGGCTTTGGCTCTGTCACCATAGCCAATGGTCCACTAGCAGCTACAAGCTAGCTAGAGCTGACTTTATTTTTTCAAAATGTCTTATTTTATCCTTATTTCATCAATAGAATATCCAAGATCTAAAGAAACATCTATTATATTCATCTTGCACATTACATCAATAAATACCCAGCTCAGGCAGGCAGAGTGCCACCACAGAGTGAAGTGCTTATCCAGCCTTCCAGGAATAGATCTTCAAGCTGTCCTTACCTTAGTTTGTGTCAGAGATTGGCAAATGGTGATTAATCTTCACACAAGCTCAATGTGTGGGTCACCATGTGCATGTGCATGTGATCATTTCCACAGTTGAATAAAATGGTGCAGAAGGTTATTTGAGCGCTGGTGGTACATACCACAGGCTGTATAATAAACAACAAAGAAATTAATGTTAGCTTAGTTTGCTCGAGCTGCTGAGCTGTTGAAGCTGTAGCCAAAAGTCAGCTATGGCTGGCTCAAACCTCAGCTCAGCTACAGCTCTGAGCTGCAGCAACACTATTTTAGATATGGATCTTTATAGATCTGTTTTGAGGATTCCATTTGCATTGACAGCCCCACCAAAAGGTGCCCTATTATCAAAACAATACACTCCATGATATTGCCCCAAGGTGTTGAGCACTTCAAGACTGCTTCCTATGTTTGACCAAGGAGTGCAGCTTGCTTACAGACAGGTCAACAGAGACTAGATATATCCCACTGTAACCAGAGATATAGTGTGGTATGTCAGACTTGCCAATCATTCTGTCTTTATGGTCTGATTGAGTCAAGTTGAGAGGCAGAGGGAATTGGATGGGACTTGGCTAGGACTTACATTGTGATGTCAACAGCAAGCCACAACCTTGAGCTTGAACTGCTACAGGAAGATTACAAGTCCTAATTTTTTTTCATTTTTGCTGGATCCATAATCATAAAGGAGATGGAAAACCTCACATTTTCTCTGGTCCCAACTTCAATTCCCTGCTTGTACTATTTTATTGTCAATCTATATCTTCTATCCACATCTCCCTCTGCCTATTGGGAGTGGTACTTTGTGCCCTGTTCATTCCATGTCCATTATTGTTTGCTCCTATAACCTCTTTTGTGATGCTGTCCTGATTGTGAAGCAGCCGAGCCAGCATCTGGACAGCCTAGTGCTAAATTTCATGGATGGTACCATCCGGTGCTAAGTACACTGCCATCAGTAAGTGGCTATCTAAACTACTTCCGAAGAGCTCTGTTGCGGCCACGGAAACTCTTCGGACCATCAATGTGCATCAACGTCATAGATTTCGTAACGACCGAGAGGAGCTGGTATTGTTTGAAGCCTTCCATATGGTTGCCTTGGCTTGCCACTATAAAAAATTGATGAGCAACCTTGCCAGCGAACTACGGTACTGCAATTTTGGGAGACAAAGGCCCAGCCGCCCTCTCCACTCTCGTTAAACAACCTATCAGAAGATTGCTGAAGATCCCAGTTCGCAACAGCAAGGCGAAGATGATGATTGATCTAGAGGTGAAATGATGAACATCTGATTTACAGAAATGCGAGAGATACCAGCTGATACCAAGGTGTTTCATGCCCATCTCAGGTCGAAAGATGCCACAGTTTGACACACGAGACACGGCCGAACTATCCACCATCATCACATGGACGCTCATTTATGATTTGCCAAGGGCCCAAGGACCATCCGGAATCTCAAACGGTCTTCGGCCGCCTCGGTCAGCCCTGTATTTAAGCGCATTTGATCCATCAATGAAGCCAGAGCTGGCCTCTTTTCTAATCGCCTCGATGCGTATCTCCCAAACCACAATTTTAGCTGCCTTAGTCGCAGGCGGCATTGCTGCCCCACAGTACGTCAACGATGGTTTGGCGGTGAGTGACAAGCAGTGTTGCGGCTTAAGCCCTTATTAAGGGCTGACTTTTGGCCTAAGGCCTTAACCCTTAATTAAGGGCCTTAAACTTAATTCAATTAAGGGTAAGTTTAAGGGCTGAAAATATTATTTTCCTTCAAGTTTCCTTGAGTCACTCAAACATTTCTCAGCCTTTAGAGCACATCAAATGGATCTTTTTAATGTTCCATTAATAATCACTGCCAGAACAACCAAGAATGATTATATGACAGTCATGGACACCGAGTCCGCGGGCGCATGGCGGGCCCGACGCCCGTATCCTGCCTTCACGTGGACCTTAAGCCTTAATAAAGCCTTAATGCAGCTCACGGTCAGCTTTAAGGGTTAATCTGTAACCCTTAATAAGCCTTAATTTATTTAAGCCTTAAACCTTAAGCCGCAACACTGGTGACAAGACCTCTTTTTATTGTATGGTCTAATAAATCTGGTTCTGTAGCGACGTATCGTAAAAGTTAATGAGGTCAACCTGCATGCGAGATACGAGCCAATGTTAGATCGCAGGGATCTAGCTGCACGACACCTGGATGGCGTGCTGGAAAGCCGCGACAATGAGCTCTTCCGTCGTGGAAAGTGTGTATTCCGATCCTTTCGCTTCTTGATACAAGCTCAAGTTTTTCCGTAGCACTGAGAGTACTAGTCAAAAGGGTAAATTTACCAGTGCAACTCAAAAGGACCCTCAAGTACACTGGTACCAGTGCCAGAACTCTCAGCATCACAAGCTCCGGATTACAGTCTCCGGTACTCGCTCATACGCCATCACAGAGACTTCGGTAAAAAAGGCCAAGGAGATGTGGAAAGCTCAGGAACATTGGCACACGAGATATGAGACTTGCAGGATCCAGTGAGTCTGGATCGCCTTGGCTACATAGTACCCGCAATACTTATCGTTACTCAGGGTTCGTCCTGATGATTCGGGCGGAACAATGACCTTCAAGGGACCGCAGAGGCTCGGGAGTCCGACGCGCACCGTGGACTATCAACTCTTCAACCCAGCCTAATATAGAGGTGGACGAGTCCACGTAGCTCGCTGCGCACTACTAGCTGTGGATGTCATTATCTTTTATTCACTTTACTCCAGACGTCTTTGAAGGGGGCGGTGAGCAGGTTCAGGTCAAACGAGACGTTATAATAATGATTAGATGGTGAAAACAAGACATGTATAGTCGCAATATCGACACAAAGGATGACGACATGAAGTAAATATGTGGCCTTCTGTATTGGAGAAATCTTGTTAGCTGGCAGGTGAGACCTTGGCTTTGTGGCCGAAACACGAGTTCCGATCAAGGAGAGGGATTTGCTGACGCTACAGCACACATTGACGCGACAATAGCAGGGAAAATGATATCTGGCCACCTGAGACCAGATAAAGAGGTCAAAGTCGAGAGGAAGAAGCAGAGAAACGCACTGCAATAGGCAAATGGGACGTCTCCGAGAGGTTCAGCAGTAAACAGCCTCTGAAAGCCTTTATTTCTGCACTAAAAGACGCACGGAGGTAGAAAAATAGTAGAGGAATAGAATTGCCGAAGGGATAAGGAATTGAGCCAGAAATGAATGAGCTGCTTGTCGTTAGATTATTTTCAAGTCATTCATTCTCGCAAACGCTGGATGATTTACGACCTTGCCGGTTGCCCAGCTGCGGATAGAAACAGCAGAAAAGCTTGCTTATCTGAGATTGCGAAATGATGCGGCAGCGGCTGGCAGTTTGAACTATTCAAGCCCGGTCGCCTCTTGGCTGAAGCCAGAGCTGACCTCTTCCCATCATAAATCTGAACATTTCTGAACGAAATGTTCATCTCTCAAATCACGAATCGCCTGTGGCGTCGCTGCTCCGTGGCACGCCAACAGTGGTCGATTAACAGTGAGTTCGCTGGCTTGGTCTTGGAGTTTTCTTGGCTGTTGGCTCTTGTAAACACTAATATGAGCTTGACTTGCATGCGCGATACGAGTCGATGTTGGATCACGGCGATCTCGCTGCAACCCACTCGAACAGCGTGTGGGACAGCAAGCTCCTCGCGGAAAGTACGTCCTCCGATCCCTTCCCTTCATGATTCCAATTCGGAACTCTTCTCATAGCTCTGACAGTACACTCAACCCAAAAAGCAAGCAAAAGAACAACGCCAATTCCAAAGCAGATTTGGAGCACCACCACGACCTCCAGATCACCGTCGACGGCTCCAATTCGATCGCTGTCAGGGCATGGAGGACCACAAGGGGCTATGAAAAGCGTTAAATATCAGCTGTTTCCTCCTGTTGATGTCGAATGTCGATGAAAGAATTGATCCATCTGCTCGACTGGTATCGTTGAGAGCTCAAGTGTTTTCGACTTTGACCCGTGTGGCTGAGGGGCGTCTGTGAAAGTCAGCTAATCGATGATTCGAACAAAAGCGAGGAAGCAAGAAGAGGAAAATATATTATCGACACAAACTCTAACATTGAGCCCTTGTGAGACCTACGACTCTCCAACACAAGCCCTTGATCTAGAACGAGAAGCCACCGCCATGGGCGTGTCCTCTTGAACGGCTTCCTCCCCCGAAGCCACCTATAGCTTGAATCAGCATTTGAAAAGATGTCAAAAAAAGCAGGGCTTACCGTGTCCGCCGAATCCGCCACCGAATCCACCGGCGCCACCGCCTGAAACGGTGAATCAGTAAATCGCCCAGGTGAAAGAGTTCAACGCCGTAACACAAGTGGCAGAAATGATATATATAAGGGAAACCTACCTCCGAACTGGGCGAAAAGTTGTGCAATATCAGCTTGGGACATGCCGCCCATGCCGCCGAAGCTGTATGCCGAGTTAGTGAGAATACCAGGGTAGCAAATAGGAAATGACACTCACCCAGCACCTCCGCCATCTCTCTCTCCATCCTCGTCGTCACCCATGTCATATCGCTCTCTTCTATCAGGATCCGAGAGCACATTGTTGGCCTCGACAACAAGCTTGAATTTCTCTTCATCGCCGCCCTAAGAAAGATTTCGGTAAACATCACGAAGAGTAGAGGTCGGGGTGCGAAACCGTCCAGGGATGAAAATGCAAACGACAAGAATGGTCACATACCTTATCGGGATGGTGTATTAAACTCTCTCTCCTGTACGCCTTCTTGATCTCGGCCTCTGTGCAATCCCGCTTCAGCCCAAGGATTTTGTAATAGTCTTTCGTTTTGGACCGTTTGAGGGCGATTTCTGCCTTTTTGAGCTCGGCTTTCAGGTTTCTAGAGAGCTGATGTTAGCCTGAGCAAAAAGACAATATCTGTGACGTCAATGGCCAGGAGAGACAGAAAGAAAGCAGCTGTAGAGCGCCGAACCAGAAGTAATGAAAGGAAATGGAAACGCACTTGATCTCAGTATCGCTCGTCATCCCATCTCCCATAGCTGCCTCAATCGCACTCTTAAAATCCACCACACACTTGTCGTACGACTCGAGATGTAAATGAATCCTCGCCCTCGTACGCAAAGCTTTGTACTGATTCGGAGAAAGCAGCAGCGATTCGTCAGTGTCGACCAAGGCTTCGTCGAATTTGTTCATCTGACGGAATATCAGCTAGGCCATATACATAGAGGAAATGGAATAAACCTTGACAAGTGTTGTAGCTCGATTTGAGAGCAATATCGCTCGAATGATACCTCCTTTTCCTTCATGGTCCTCTGTTCCAATACGGTCCAGCGCCTCACCGTACTTCTCACAGGCTTGTTCCAGTTGACCACCTTTGAAGAAGGTATTCCCTTCATCCTTGAGCCTCTCCACATCCTTCACTCGTTTCCTCAACTTTGAAGCCAGCTCAAATTGGGGATCGAGTCGCAGAGCACTGACCAGATGGCTCACAGCTTGGGTTAGCTTGCCTGAAAGGAATAGCACCAAGGCCCGAGAAGTAAGTACTTCCGGGCTCGAAGAGAATAGTCTTAGGGCATCGCTAGCAGCATTATTTGCATCTTCCCATTTGCTCTGCGCCAACATGAGCTCGACTCTCCATAGGCGCCATTCCAAAGGTCCATCGCCCTCGATTGCCTGGTAGCATTTGTCCAGTGCCAGTCGCATCAAGCTGTAGTCCCGGGCTTTACGCGCCTTCTCCAGCGTACGCAGGTGGCCTTCGAGGTCCATGACCTTAATTTTAAGCGCTGATGCAGCGGGATCTGCACCTGGAATGTTGGAGATCGTGGATAAAGCTGGTGTCGGAAGACCAAGCGCAAGTTGACACCTTGCCAATCGTAACAAGGTTTTCGGGGGTGCTGTGCGAGTAGGGGATACTGCACTTTGAATAGTAGCGGCTTTTTGACAATCGTCCAGTGCAGGACGAAAGCGCTTCAGCGCTATATATGAGGCCGCCCGGTTTGTGAGGTACGAAGCTTCGCTTTTATTCAGTTCTGAGGCGAGGTGAGCAATGGGAGGATTAGGGTAGAAAACTTGACCCACCAATAGCACTGGTATAAAGATCGATGGCTTCTTGGTATCTGCCTGCTTTGAAAGCGACATTACCCTCCTCTTTGGTCTTTTCAGCGCGCACTGAGGCATCTTCTTCGACCGGCTCGGGCTCTGGTGAAGATGATGTGGATGGTGAGCTATGTCGGGAAGAATAGCCGTTGAGGAAAGAAAATAAAATCGTTCAAGACATCGGGTAGGTTTTCGGGTCAAACGCCACGGGTGGGTGATTGGTTTGGATAAAAAAGAGGAGATGATTTTGGAGCAGCAGGGACGCGAGCAAGTAACAAAGGGATAATGAGAAGCCGGACTTGCTAACACAGAAAAAAGAGAACATACGGCTGCTTGTCCTCTCTCTCTTCTTTACTTGAGCTTGGGTCGCTGCTCGTGGTTCCGTTAGCAGTAGAGCCACTAGGTGTCGACGTCGTTGCGGCTGCCCGCTTGGCTTGCTTGGTCTTTTTGCTCACCATCCTGTTACGTGCTGAGTGAAAAAGGAAGTGTGATGGATAATAGTCTCGCGCGACAGGAGCGTGCTGTAGTGAGGATGGACTGAGGGTCGGATAGAGACGGTTTCACAGCCTACTAGACTGAAGCTGTAAGGGTCGTGTAGCACGGGCCGGGACCTTTGATTCTGAGGTCTTGTGCAAAAAGCCACCAGGTTCGTCTACGAGCCTTATTTCAGCAAGATACTCGAAAATAAGAAGAAGAGCACGTCAAGGCACCTTTCAGAGGCTCAACGCAAAGTTGGAAGAACAAGAGGCTGAAATTACGCTGCTTGTATAAGCGATGTTCTTCCCACGCCCTCGGAAGTCAAACTTTTTGAAAGTAGAAAAAGCCCCAAGAATCACCACAAAGCTAACTGTATACCCTGAACCATATTACGATATGACAGAGCACATCCCTAAGATAAAGAGTGCTACGCCGACCTATGAACTCCTATGACATACTTATAAAGCGATAGATCCTATGAGAATTCTCCAACCCCCTGGAGGAAAGTTCAGTCCGGATCCATCAACTGCCACAGAGAAATAACTTACTGGGCCAAAATGTTCGCCTTTCGCTAGTTTGAGGAGGGGACAGCCTGCATTGTCGCAGCCATTATAGCTGATGGTATTGCCTACCCAGTTAACGTGTACGCTCTTGAATTCGACCGCGAAGAACTGAATTATCGCTGAGATGGCGATGGCACTGAGCAATAATTAGCGATATTGCGCAAGGTATTCAGGACATGACCGACCTCGCAAACGCTGCCGACAGAACATAATTGAATTTACCCCACCAGCTGAAGTACCGGCGTTTAATGTAGAAGCCAAATGCAAATGAGACTGGGAGCGCTGGCCAAAGATAGGCCAAGTTGTATGGGGCCCAAATGAGAGCTCCAGCAAGTATGACTGGAACATGAACGTGTTTCAGCGCGGGATACTTCTTCGATCCGTAGTAAAAGACGAAGGGCATGACGAATCCAACCAAGAAGCACCAGAGCAGTGGATTATAGATCGCGCCTGCCCCAAACATCCTTACGGGACCCAAGGTTCCCCAGAGGACAGATCTTTGTGGAGGCGTCAGAGATATAATAGCACGATACTGTGAGACCTACGCAGTGAAGAAGGTATTTTGGCCCGGGCAAGCTAGCCAAAACATCAGGAAGAAGCAAGGCGCAAAAAAAGGAATCGACGAACTGAAGCGGTCCGGTTGAGTTGGCGAACAGACATCAGCAATGCCTGTCAGTTGGAAATTCAAAACAGCTATGCACACGAAGGTGGAAACGAAAGTCGCGACCATTTGAGCCCAGAATGTTGCCCGAGGGGGGATATGACAGTAATGCGCGAGCTTCAGATCCTGGGCGAAGCTCAATGTGTGTGCGGTGGTAACATAACCATACGACTTGAAGAAATTCATGGCGTTTGCACTAAGGGAAACTGTCAGTGATATGGATAGCACAGCGGCTGTCAGACCTACTTTCCCGGGAACCAGAGACCACCTAGAAACTCTGCAAGGACGTTCAGAGTAATGTCAGCGTTTGTTATAGACTTGACGAGGCCAATCGGGATGCAGAAGATGACCTATTTCAAGCAATTAGCATTTGAACAGGGCAAAGTTTAACAAACGAACCGCCAAGAAAACACCGTAAAGCACAACTGCCGGAGTAGTTTGAGTCGGATATGCCCCTACTCCAGCTGCACCAAGGGCTATGGCAAAGACGAGAACCACTATATAATGCCACTCAGGGACTTCCTTGTATTTCTTCATAAGTCTGGCAAGAAATGAGCCACAACCAGGGCTGGAGGGGCACAATTACCTGACGTGTACGTCAAATTTGGCTATCTGATCCAGAGACCGTCGCTTGATGAGGCTTCTAAAAGAGCTATAGAGCTCCTTTCGATGATAGATGTAGGTATGCGAGAGAACAGCGGTATAAATAGCGACTGGTGAGATGTGAGTTGTGGCTTTCTACAGACTACAAAATAAGGTGACTTACAAAACCAGCCGTACAACAGAATATTTCCAGCCGCAAGATACGCTGGTGAATAGGACTTATATGACTCTTGGTCGAAGAGTGCGTTTTCGTCAACGGTCAATGAGATATTGTAGCGTTTCCCCGTGTTGTCGAAGACTCCGTTTGAGTTGATGGGGAGATCTTTCAGAAGCTCGATTAGAAGTACTGCTTTTCGCGGAAATTGCAAAACCTACATGCGGTGTACCACACATTATTGACCCAGAGAGCGAGAATCTGCCAAAGTCAGCCAAAGACGCGACCGTACGATTCGAGGCTTACCACTGGTAGTGTGCAGAGCGCCCCAATGAAGAAATTCACGAAAGTGAAAAATGGGTTCACGAGGGGATCACCCAAAACGCTGAGAAAAATGTCAGGTTGCTCAAGTCATGGATAGACATTCTTACGTTGTGAATATGTTCCAATCGAAGGTAGGCTATGTCAAGTGTGGGTTGTTCAATTGCACTATGCCTTTGAGATAGAAACATACAATGGCTGCCAAAAACGTCAGCTGCAGTGCAATTGAGGGTTTTCAGTTTCAGACTTACGATTTAGACCAAGACCTGAAATGCTTCCTGCGTCATTGGATTAGTGGACTCATAGAAACCGTTTTGCTATGATACATACCAGTGACTGCTGCGAGCATGACATTGTCGGGCGCGATCCAAGTCATCCAATTGAAGTTTGACAGCGCTTGGAACAGATAACTGGTCAAAACCGACGTTAGATCAAAAGAGCGAGTGAACGAGCAGTGACAGACTTCGGGAACCCTTCAAGGATGTCAGTGATATTCTACCTTTCAACCGTAGGTCGACTCACAGAAGTAGACGAACATGCCAAGGAAGCAGTACATGAAAAAGCGCATCTGAAATGAGTGAGGACCTGAAGCCGACACAAAGCAAAAATCAATGTACTCGGGAGATTTTCCAGCCATGCACAGTCTCGTTATATTCGGTATGGAAAGCCTTGTTGAGCGCAATGGTGGCGAGAGTTGTAGGCCAAATACATGCGGATGGATAAACAAGGAAACGACGCGTGATTCCGGCTAGGCCATATCCTGGAGGAGAGGTTCAATAATAATGATCAAATAGATGGCGCCACTAGTACCAATGAAGTTGGTCGACAGAGAGACTATTCAAGGTCAGATCAAGTACGAGTAGATAACTGAAAGACCTCACTGAGGATCTGGTAACCAAAATTACGTGCCCAACTCTGCAAAAAAGTTCTAAGGAGCCTAGAATGGTGAAGCAGTACTAGCCTGATTGAAGAACCTTGTCGAAATTTGAGGTCAAGAGGGACAGAAAGGACGAGCTGGACTTGCCTATCAGCGACCTGGACGATCACGATACTCTTTGTGTACCTGTCTGAAGTTCAGAACAGAGCCCTGACAACCTGGAATGCTCTTACGGAGCTGTAAACCCCACGTTGGCCTGCATTTCCTATTGAATTCAGTACTGAGAGACCAGAAAGCGGGAGCTTGCCATGATCGTGATCAAAATATGTTCCTTCGTGTTAAATCGGCCGCTATGATAGACCTTAGATCACTTCAGCAGGACAATCACGGACTCCCTACGGATTCAGGGACCAAGTATTGCCAAAGGTCGTAAATTCCCTGGTAGGAAGCACTGTATGCATTGCTTTGCCGACAGGAAATGCACTGTACCCTCTCTTAGTCGTGTTCAAAGCCGAGAAAGGATCAGAGGACTTACAGCAATTGCGCTACGTTGGCATATATGAGAATGCCCGGCTGGCGAATCGTGAAGAATTGGTTGATGAATGCTCCAAACATGACATATAAAATCCCGATTGTCCATGTTCGGAAAGTGAGCGATGGAACGTCGGGATCCTCGTTGCTTACTACAGCTCGTACTTCAGCGTATGCAGAGTTCTGGAATGGAAGATCAGAACGTTTCCTTCACTTGTACGAGAACTCACGATCGTCAACAAAGCGGCCTCAAGCTTAGCTTCATTAAAAAGCTCTTCATAGACCACCGGATCGTTTCGAACGTTGTCGTCGTAAAGTACCTTCCTAAAGAGAGTTTAAAAATCACGTCGGTGGCATGATGCTGGAGATTTGCCTAGCAATTTCCAAGGGCCGAGGAGGAAAATTCTGAAAAATAGGTGAGCGGAATATTGCGCTGCTGTGAAGAGCACCGACGGGGTCCGATTCATGAGTTTCCAAAATGTACTTCAAACATTCCTCGATGTCTTCAACTGACATGCCCTGGGCGGCCAGCACGGCTGCCTCCATGTCGCTATCCAGCACTTGCATCCCAAGAATGTCCTGAACATATTAGTCTTGCAATGGTTATGGCCAGAGCGGGCGCCCTTACCTTCTCGGGCAGGATAGCCGCGTCAAAGTGTCCATTCTTCTCGTCAGATCCATCCAGGCTTTCGACCTCGGGCAAACCATGAGTGTCAACTTTCTTCTCGTCGAGGGACAGCGACATAGTGAAGCGAACTGTGGTGGGGAACAAGAGCGGCACTCGAGTAGTAATGCTAATATATTCTGTCGGGCCAAGCCTTTTTCCTCCTTTTTCCCAGAATTGCCGGCCTTTCGAAGCTGACACGGAGAGTTATCATATGGGAGCATGTGGTAGTTTTGCGATAAGAAGGTGGAATAGCGTTAGATGGCTTCTGTATTATGATAGCTTTGACATCTTCCTTGGCAGAACCTGAGAAGATAAGGCGTTGGCAGTGCGTTGGCCGGGCCCGGACTTCCGTTGCGCTGGTTCCGGGTTGGTTGAAGAAGGTGTCGCGTCACGTGTTGGTACGTGATGTCACGTAAGAGAAAATCCGCCAATCCCAAGTGTGGCGTATTGATGTCCGATGAACGATCAAACGATCATGAGTACTGAATGCTTGAAAGTCAGAAACAGTCAATTCTATGAATAGATACAAGTACAAAAATATCTCTATCTAGATGGAGCAACATCAAATATCGATACACTACAACCAAAAGAAATGTGACGGGATCGTGAGATAAGATATTCTAGTTTCGAGAGATCGAAGTGATCCTTCTCCTGGTAAAATCACTGTCTCGATTTCCATAGAGCATGGATTCAACTCCCCCTCTCCAACTTTCTTCATTGCGTTGGGCAATTTCCTGAGTCACCCAGACTCGGACCCCAGCTTTTCCAGACTCCTCTTCAATACGAGCATCTTGAATGCGGTCGACCTCTTCCTCAAAGACACTGGTGCTAAAGCAATTCAATGAGTTCATCGCGAAGGGGATGAGACTTGGCGAGCTCGGACGCGATTGAAAAGGACTTGAAGGACGAGAGAAACACGACATCAATGGAGAGCTGGGCATCGGACGAATTATTTTCTTGGTTGTACTGTGGTCGTCGGTCTCCTCGACCTTTCGACCGACGGAGCCAAAACCTGCGATGGTCGGACTGCGGTCGGTGACGCTGGTGGCCGCAGTACTCGCGTCGTTGGAGGAAGATGTCGAAGAGAGACGCGTATCCGAGGACCCGTCATCGCTCTCAAAGATCGAATCTGAGTCTGAGTCAGGAATGGGTGCTGAAGGTCGCTCTTTGGGGTGATGGTGACAGAGCCAGGTCATTTCAGAGGCATAGGTGTCGACTTCAAGAGACAAGCTGGCTTCGGTAATGATGCTCAAGGAGCGCTGAGAAAGTTGATAGAAAAATTAACATGACGAACCAAAAAGCAAGAAAGACAACAAAATACCTGATGCCTGAGCTGAAAGTCGTAGCGTTGAGAGTTCAAAAAATTGTTGCGAATATCGGCCATTGCAAATATGGAACGGGGAATGAGGAGATGTTATGATTAGTTCAGTATTTATATCATTCCCGGGACTCTTGGTAATGTTGGTGTCGCCGCTTTGGAAACCTATTGTCACCCAAAAAAGGAAGTCGTCGTCGGTGAGGCCCTAGTGTCAACATCCTTTGTTCGATCCCGGGTTTCAGCACCGGACCACAATGCTCGATCTGGTCCCTTTTGGTCCACATCCTCAATCACCCGCGCTCGGCTGTTGTTGCCGCCTCGAAAACCAGGAAACTTGCATGTTGAGACAGGTTGACTCGACCGTGACTTGGATCAAGTAATCAAGAGTCGCGCCACGAACATTACCGGCTCAAAAGATCCAAAGAACATATCCATACTGACTGGTCAATTCCATGGTCAAAGGCACGGCTGTGCATTGTTGACCACGCGAGGAAGCGCGCGGACCAAAGCGCATCACTGTGGCTGTGCCAACTCGAAGGCCGAGATAAGATAGGTTCCATTAGATACTGCGTGTAAATCTATCTAAAATGTCTACTAGATTTTTTCTCCTTTCTTTTGTATCAAATACTGTGGCGTGATCAAGGCCTGGATTCATCACAACTTGTAGACGACCTCCCGGACTCGTCCAAAACTCGACATCGTCCTGGCTTTCGGATGTAGTCCCAGTGAGATATTTCCAAACCTCACTAGAGTTCACAATCTGATCAGAGCCAGACAAGACAACCGCCGTTTTTCCTGTCCATACATCCTGGCCGTCATTTCCAAGTAAGTCCTCTCTCCACACAATGCAATTTTGCCAGAAGAAGTGTCGTCCCAGCGTTCGTGCAACGTCTGGATCGCGGCTGCGAGAGCAGAACAAGACGACGTCAGAAAATTAAGAAGAAGAGCATCATCCACGTACCTTGCGAAATACCACAACTGCCACTGGTTTGCTTTTTTCGGCGAACGATAAAGGAAATTATAGGCGACGTCAGGGAGATGGAGTAAAATCGGTATGGGATCTATGAGTAATATAGAGTTGAATTTGCAAGGTGGATTATCTGTCATCGGAAGTCGTGGTGGCCCTTCTGGGAGCACCAGGTCTGTAGAATATGATCGTAAAATATGTGCTGCAATGACAGTCCCGTAGGAATGGGCTGCAAGGGTCGCTTGTGAGATATCTAGAAAAGACATGGTCGTAGATATGGCTTCGAGGAGTTGGCCTCGACCGGGTAGTGGCTTGGAAGTCATATGCATACTGATGGGAAGCAGCTCAATTAATAGAATACCGACGTCGGGGTCTGCAGCCACAAGTTCGCTTATAAGCGCCACGTATGGATACAGACCTATACCGATTCCGTGAATGAAGACGATAGGAGTCTTGGTTGAAGATTTGTGAGGTCTAAACCAAAATGGAAAGTGTTCGGTAGGACTCTCTTGCGAGAATATGGCGAAAGGGCGCAAAGGAAAGGCTCGGAACCATTCTGCTGGCGTATAGTGACGAAATCCGAGGTATGTGAGTGCAATGGCGGTCCCTATATCCACGAGGCCAACAATCTACAGAAGCATGAGCTGCTGGCAGATCATACATGAGAGCAAAGGACGCACAGAATACCATATCAGAGGCCTATGATTCATCCTAACGCGGTCAAAATGTATCCGCATGCTCTGGACCTTTGCATTTCGTCCAGGTTCGAATGACTTGCCCAGCATCTTTTCGAGCTTCTGAACGTATTCTTCTATCTCCTCGTCCCATTGTACAGAAGCATCTTCCGGGAGAGACGAGAACAGGGCCCACATCAGCCATTCTTTGACATTGTCTGCAGGGACAAGGTTAGAAAATTGTATGCAAGCATAGCATGACGCACCTCTATTAACTTCGGGTGAAAGGAACCATCCCAGGGGATAGGTAGAGTCTGGAATACAATTTGCACATTTCAAGAACAGAGCCTCACGTTCCGAACGAGTTAAAGGAGGCGAATCTGTGGCTGAAGCATACATTTGAGGAATATGGCTCGATTTTCGAAAATAATATAAATCTCACCTCGGAGAACCTTTTGGAACCGTCTGCTCCTTGGAAAATATACAAAAAGATAGAAGCATCCCTCTGAGAGGGCAAGAATGGTAATCCAGGGCGAGAGTAAGGGGGGGTAGACCGCACAGGCCGCAAGGTAGACAAGGCTCACGGGAGCTACTAGTCGTAATGCGAATATCGAGAGCCTGATGAAGCAATATTCGAGTTTACTTGAGCCGATCATGGTTCAGAACACGGTGCACGAAGATTGAGCTGAAGGTGTTCATGCTCGTCGACCACTTGTCACTGGGTCACCGACCAACGGTGCCTGAAACATCATTGTATCCGCAAACGTCACTGATCAGATCGAAGCGCAGAAGGGGAAGAAACATTTTATCCCGACTATATACTCGACTATATACTTCAACGCTGCACGCGTATGCGCCTATAATACTCTTTCCTCTTTGAGACGGACCTCCCAAACCTCCAATAGAACCAAGCTTCCTAATCCCCGACCAAGGAATAATGGGGCTGTCGAGTGAGGAGCGAGCCAACTAGCACACACCATCTCCTGTCAATTCCGAGTCCTCCGACTGAACGAGAAAGACAGACTGTTGCCTTCTCAGCCGTTATTGTTGTCTCCAAAACCCAGCGTCGGCCAGTGCCCAATCATAGGACCTCCCACAGACATGGGCTTCTACGAGACGAAGGCGTCAGCTGGAAAATATTGTCAAAGAAGCAGAAAACTTGCCTAGAGGTAACTCGTCTATCTGGTTGACCAAAGTTATCTGGAATGGTTCATGGGTCAAGCTTTCAGCATTAATTGCACGCCAAATCTTCCCGAGGAAACGAGCTAGTAAGCGTGGACTGTGCTCTGCAGAGTCGGACGGTCAGTGAAGACTACCATCGGGACTCTTACTGCTGTCTCAGAGTTTCAATCGTCAGCTCTTCAGGTGACGACTTTTCTTGCCTGTCGCTGCATTGGTTTCGATACATTGGCGGCTTCAACATGCATAATAAGTTGTTTCGGGGTAATCCGGCGGCGATGAAATTGACTGGTAAAGTGAAGGATCTCTGTGCCAGTGTAGCTGCTCAATGGCTCTCGAGCGGCTGATGTATATTTTGGATATGAAGGATCCGGAAACTAGAAGCCCTCTGCGCCGTCCGCGTCTTCGACTGTGAAAGTGCTCCGACGACAGCAAATGATAGAATCGGTTATGGGAGTTGACAGTGTCGAACGGTGGTAGTCTGGATATTATTGGTGAGAATTGCAAGAAAAAGCCTCGAGTTGTCATGTGACACGCTGCTTTTGCGACCAATCCACTGTCAACGACGCGTATACAGTACATAGCCGTCTGACCATTTACCCATCATCTGTCTCAAAACCACCCAGATACACTTGGTGAGATGGGTCCGCCGCCCTGCTCTTCATTTTGAGGATCCAGCTTAGCATCAGTGAAAAAGTGGGAATTGCGGGTATAGGAATGGCGCGCGGTCGATGTGTTGGCAACATCTCGCCGGTTCCCCATACCAATCTCACTATCTCGAGTATCTACTTTCAAGATGCGCCTGCAGGCGTACGTCTGGTATACAATGTCACTGGCTTTCCGCCTGCAATCAATGCAGCCAGTACTTTTAGTCGAAGGCTCGTGAGGGCGCGAGGAGTTGTTCTCGATGAAGACTTTGGGGAAGAGGCATTCAGTGAGTCAATCCTCTTTTCGGGATGATTCAGTCAATGGCTGACTGCTCTTTGTTAGCGTTTTTCTCGGGCCTGCCAGGTCTGGTGTGGATATACCTTGGAGCGACTTCACAAGCTTGACCAGCACCAGGGCTTCGTAAAGGGCGTCTGCTGGGATCCAGTTGGAGAATTCCTCGCCACCCAGTCTGACGACAAGTCTGTCAAAATTTGGCGCACGACTGACTGGACACTGGAAGCAGAGGTCACGAAACCATTCGAAGATTCGCCCGGAAGTACCTTTTTCAGGAGGCTGAGCTGGTCTCCGATGGCGCTCATTACTGCCTCGAATGCAACGAACAACAAGGGCTTTGTCTTTATCGCCGCTGTTATAACTCGAAATACTTGGACATCCGAGATCAGTCTGGTCGGTCATGAGAATACGGTTGAAGTCGCGGTATGTGGCCTGTTAACGTGTAATTCTTGCTGCTGAATCGGTTTGTAAAGGCCTATAATCCCCATATATTCCTCCGAAATGTCAATGCACCAGTCACGACGTCCAACATCTGTTCAGTGGTAGCCCTCGGTGCAGATGACCGATCCATATCAATATGGCAGACCAAGTCTGCTCGACCGCTTATTGTTGCGAAAGAGGTTTTCGAAAGGCATATTATGGATCTGAGCGGGTGCGCCCAGTCTTTTTCGGCCTGTAATGGTTTATTGACGCGTCAAACAGGTCTTGGGACGGTCTTTCATTGCACGCAGTATCCTCAGACGGAACCCTAGCGGTCTTCAGCTTTCAAGCTGAAGAGCTCGACGAAATTGTTCCTTATTCTGTTCAAGAACAATATCTGTCAAAATTCGGCTTCACTGCATCTGCGCTTCCAGAGGCAAATTCCCACGAAGCGCCAGCTATCTCTTCAACCATCATCATCTCGGTCACATTCCCAATCTCAAATGCAATCCCAGTCCGGTGAATTCGCGTCGACTCCGGCTGGAGGAGAGCGCGTCAATGTACTTGTTGCGAAACGTAGCAATAAGAAGAGAGCAAATCTTGTTCATCCGAACTCGATTCCTTCCGCTTCAGTACCAGCCCCAGATAAGACACGACGTGCATCTTTGCTTGCTCCACAAGATGTAACTATATCGACGCAACGTCCTCAAACCTCCTTCCCTCAGCCTGACGAGCAACCGTACGCTGATGTCGACATGGAACCTGCAACCTTATGTCTCCCAAGGCCAAAAGAAAGGCATCTGAAGCCTCCGAACAAGTTTATAGAACTCTTGGGGGTGACCCCGTGCGTAATTCTGCCCCAGCGAAAGAGATATCTGGTACATGGGTCGGGGCTTCGACTTCAACGATTCCTTCACCAATTTTGCTTGTTCCTGCACTGTTAACAAGACTATCAGTGCCCGTGGAAGATACCGATGATATCTTGGAGGCAGTGAATCCCCAGGATCTCAGTGGTAAGTGTATACGAACTGTTTAAATCCACTGCTAACTCTTCCCAGAGCCGGTCGAAGTCGTCTACCTCAGCGGGAAGCAAACATTATGGGTCGACTATCTTCCAAATCCTGTTATCTCTATCAAAGCCACCAAGGGCTACTCTGCTGCGGCCATGCAAGATGGTACAGTCAATGTTTACACTCGATCAGGTCGCCGGCTATTTCCGACGCTCTCTTTGGGTTCACCGGCTGCTCACATAGACGGAAACGCGACTTGCCTGTCGATTATCACTTCAGCTGGGATGCTCTACTCTTGGAAGGTCAACAAACAGCGAGCTAGCTTCCCTTGTGTATCCATTGCTCCCGTCGTCCAATCTGCTCCCAACATCTCGGTCACTTCAATAACAGTACATGGATCTTGCCCAATTCTGAACTGTTCTAATGGGGTCATGTACTCTTACGACCCGAATCTCAGTACATGGATCAAACTCAGTGAGAAATGGTGGTCGGAAGGGTCTGATATATGGCCTGGCAGACAGCGCAATTCCACCGTTTCGACTCGGAACATTGTCGCCTAGCTAGAATCCAACATCGATGCGCCATTCGACGAGACTGCAGCGCAGAAGCACAGACCTGGTTGGTGGAATACTGTGATGACGCTTGGGCATCTCGAGTCAAAGTTACATGCTTGTCGTTTGCTGGAGAGTCCTTTGGAGTACAAGCAGGCCCTCCTGGTATATGCTAGGAAATTGGCCGATGAGGGATTCAAGGCAGGAGGCAGAGGAACTTATCAATGAATTGTTTGGACCAGTTTTTTGATTCGTCTGATCATTTGTTCGACTGTTTAAATCTCATTGTGGTCGCCGACGGTGGTGGGAATGGCGAAACGGGATCTGCTCAAAGAAGTATTGTCGCAGTTTGGTAAGTGCTATTTCGTTGCTTGGTGCAGTTAACTGAACAGTGTCTTAGCCAAGAGCAAGGCATTGTCGAAACTTGCCAGAGATTGGCAGGACCTTTTGAAGAAGGCTGGAAATGAAGATATGTAGAGCCGAATTTTTCAACTTTGCGAGCGGATTGCCACAGATGGCAGATTCGTGTTGACTCCAGCTGGCTCGAAATCTACTCGGCGTCTCTGACCTTCCAGGAAGCCCTTGATGGTAGAGAGTCCTCGCCAGGAGCATATCTTGTTGGGTTGACCTTGAATCTTGGCTTCTATACCACAATACTGTTGAATACATCAAGTGCGCTGCCAGGTGTCATTTGAACAAGATGATTTCCAACAGGCGATTGAAAGCTACAAGAAACTACAGGTTCACAGGATACAATCGAGTCTGTTCGCATGCCTACCCCAGTCGTACCATGAATTGCTGGGATCAGAGAAATGGTCAGGGTTCTGCTGAACCGAGCGTAGAAAACTCTCGAAGCCTTGGTTATCAAACAAAGGAGGTCCAGAAATTGCTGAAGCACCAGTCGAAAAAACTACCTTGGACTGCTGGCTGATCAAAGTGGAGATGATGTCGTCGAGGGTTTTGACTGCAGCGTCGTCCGGTAAAGGTCGTCCTTCCTTCACCATCTCGTCTAAGAATCCCTTCAGATCATAGATCCTCCAAGCCCCAGGCGGATACGTCTTTCCTTTTCCATTTTTCTGCATCACATCTTTGTCGACTTTGACGAACCCATAGTGGTATGCTCCAGCGCTTCCGGTGATCACAAAAGTCCAACCTTCGCCGTCGAGACCTGCCACAGAGCTCGCTGGGACGGAGGAAATTCGTCGGTCAGCCCATTGCACCCCGGTAGGACGGACAGTAGAGCCAAAAGCAGCGGTCACCGCCATGGTCGAAATAAGCGTTTCCATATCAGCATCTTTCATGACTAAACAAGACAAGAAATCGGTAAGACATTGAACCGCTGTGGCAGGGGTCCAGATTGAAAGATAGGCTGAACCGACCCCTTTGTACTGATCAGACCCGATGAAGGAAAACCCATTGGGATGAGTGATGGGGTCGACGAATCGGAAAAGGCTGGGGTGAGTGAGGCATTCAAGGCATTTGAATAGCTGAGGCTCATCCACGATGAGTGATTCAATGTCTGTCGATTTGATTGCTGTATCGAACAAACTGATATGTTTCAACTTTGGAATGTGGGTCATGACGCGACGAAGAGTCTCGACACCAACGGTGGCGCTATGGGAGAGATTGACGTCTTCAACCATAGCCAGGACATCGTGTGGGTTGGAAGATAAGAGTTGGCCCACTTGGGCACCGGTCAGACTGAACGAGGAAAGGTCGATGACCTTTGTAGAGGATAGCTCATGAGCGATGACCTGTGCTAGAGGCCGAAGGCGGATTCTGGGAATGGAACTTGGGCTCGCAGAGCTTCTTTGATCAAGGAGCTTTTTCTAGGCAACCAAATGAGCTGCTCGATATCGCCCGTGTCACCATCAGCGAGCGATTGCTCCAACGCGGGCTGCATCGCGAGATCTGAAAGGGATGGAATGGGAGTCTTTTCGGGTTCAGGAAAGGAATTATCGGCGGTGTCGGAGGAAGCTTCGTATCCTGCTGCATATTCAGAAGGCCAAGCTTCTGCAAGCGACTTCAAGGAGATGATATGTCTCTGAGGACCTTGACGGTCTCCAATACGTCTTGCTCAAGCAAACGTGTCCCTTCGTCTCTCATCTCTTCCTCGGTGGGCAAGCTATAGTACAGGCGGACATAGTCTTGGGCGGCGAGCACCTGAGGCTCGAAGTAGTTGAAACAATAAGACGGATGGGCCGGATCGGTAACCTCGATTATAGTGATACCATCGTCGTTGTCTGAAAAGCCCATCAACATGAATGGAGACGTGAAAGAAATCCAACGTGAACTCACGTCCGTCAAAACTCCCCATATTGGCGGGTAACACGGATCCAGGATATTTTACACCAGAGTAATAATATGGATCTTCAAGATCCACAGCCCAAGCTGACGACAAAAGGAATGACGTGAATGGGCAGGGAACATCGACAATTTCGGGAGTTTGTTGGTGGCGGCCATATTTGCCCTGAATCAACTGGATTTCCTCGAGAATAATTTCTGTATTGTTGGGCTGCTTCACCAGCTTCACGAATCGGTCCAGAGCCTTCAGTGGCGATCGCCCGTAGCACCATTGATTGATGTACCGCAGCGATGCAGCGATAAGCAGGCTTCTTTTCGCCGTGAGGAACGACACGGGCGATGACAAAAGCTTGGTGGCGTTGACCCATGGTGGTGGCTAAAAGCTAAAACAATAAGCCTCAGAAGCTGAGCGTGTAATTCGGGCCATCTTTATTCTGCGGAGTTGAATACTTGGCGAGCCATTGTTATTGCTGCGGCTGCACAGATTTCACGTGTTTTATCGCAAGGGCTGCATTGAACAGACGACCACAACGAAGTGGACCCAAATTAAATGGCATGAAAAAACCAGGTCTTTGAAAGACGGTGAAGAAAGCCGTGAATTCAAACTCCGTTTCAAACGATTTGACTTTCCAATTTGAATTACGTACGTATGATTGTAGTCTGCTCGTGCTCAACCAGGCTCCGGCGAACCTCTGTTCCCTCAATACGACCTGAATTTACGCTGGTCTGGCGTTCGTTCGTTCTGTGACTTGACTGCATTTGGACCTTCCTTCGTGATATGTCGAAAGAGTTGCAGCTGTTTATACGAAAACACGGTCACTGTGTTCTCTGTCGTTCCGGTTCAACAATCGGCCAACTTTGTCACCACGATCCTGCCGCCTTTTCCGATGGCCGTATGCTCTCATTTTATCTAATTCCACGGACCACCATCATCTAGAACAGCTTGGTTTCCGTGGTCGTCTTTCTGATCTTGCTACAGCGTAACTTGGGCATTCCTCATCGTCACGACATAGATTCTCTCGCGCCGACGCAAAGCATCACCTGAAGGTATGAGTTTGGTCCTGGTCTTCCTTCATGACCTTTGCAGGATTCCGGTCCTTCAGTCACCACTTCCAAATTCTAAATCATGAGCTTCATTGTGAGCAACTCGGGGACTACTTTCGCTGGAACTGGGATCCCTCAATTTTATCTGGGCTATCGGCACATGCTGCCGGAGCGCTTCGAAAGTCCTTTGCGTCCGTCGTAACAATGACACTTGCATTCAGAGACATGAGGTGAGTAAACTATATTCTGGCCTTGAACTGAATTTGACATCCATGTTATTTGGGACACCGACCCAGGAAAATGTGAGGCGAACATTCATACTACGTAGGCCTGCATCGCCACTCGATCTTCGGTTGCAGGGAACTTGGACCTAAATATCTGAGAGGCGCTCTCTTTCATTCTTTACAGTACCGCTGCTTTTTTCAAGACGATGTTCGTTTCGTTTTTATCAAGGATACCCTTAGTCTTCAAGCAATCAAAGGGGAGGATCTCACAACTTTCTAGAACTCTTCTTACGCCTGTCAATGACCAGAGTCGAAACACTACGGTAAAGTACTGTTCAGGAATAAGAATAGCTCGCAAAGAGTAACAAAGACTGCAAAAGGTATCAGCAATATATTTGAAATGGACTCTGGCGTACATGTAATGTCGTCTCTTGACAATGATTGTACGTCGGATTCAGAGCAAGGAGTCCAGACTCAATGAAGGGCGTAAGATTTCTTCGAAAGTAGGGAACGGAATTGTGGTCGATGTTGGATGTCCCGATGCTCAACGAACTTTTCGAAAGCGGTGACGGGGACAAAGACAAGGGACATGTTGGAGAGAACCTCCACAGAGTGCGGCCCATATTTGTGGGGTGATGGTGTCGGGCTCATTCGCAGAGTCCTGGCAAAAGTCGGCTAGAATTGCAATTAAAATCGAGAAAATTGCAGAGCTGCTGGAATATGTTTAAAACACAGGAGACATGTTTCCCTTCAGTTCAGAATCCTTCCGAATGCTAAGAGAGCACAGAAAACAGTATGATAAGCCAAGACCGCAGAACAAAGCTCACCTAGTCAAATATCAGCCCAAATTTAGAGGCTAAATTTTTCTCCTCGACTTCACACCATTCCTTGTTACTGTCGTCAACTAGAGGCCGAAAGAAAATGAGCCTCAGAAATTTCACGAAGCTAGACAAAATGTCACTGGCCCTTTTCGAGTGTGCGATTGTTATTTGATTGTCCGCCCACTTCCAACCACGACAACGATGGCTTCAGCGTTAGCTTGACCACGATAGCCAAGCCACACGCTATTCCAACTGTCCCCGGTCGCTATAAACGAGAAATAGACCATAAAATGGCAGAATTTCGGACGTTGAGCCGCCAATTTTCAACTCAAAGGGACCGGTGAACGTCTGCTAGACAAGGACCTTTTCTGAGACGTCGTGGTGGAATTAGCAGGCTTCTTGGTGAGCTGTCTTGATCTTGTCATCTTGTATCACACCTCAACTCCTCTTGATGGCCTCTAGATCGCATGGATCGTCGATGGTTCACTTTTGTTGTCGACAAAAGCCCCGTAGCGGCCCACAGAACGACCCGCTTAACTGTTTTGCAGTCGCCGAAATTTAACGGTCATTTGTGGCGGCGGACAGCGATGCCGCAGACATTTTTATAAAAGTCAGCGAAATCAATCGGGAAAAATATTCACCGTTGACGCAGATTTTAGGAAGTCTTGAGCTGCATAACTGGACGACGTGAGACGGAGATTCAGCCTCCAATGCCGAAGGACGACATTTTTGACACCAGTTCAACCTTTTCAGTGGAGATGGGAGAGGGCCTGGCTTCTCGCACAGAAACCTACCTGTCTTTCAAAAATGGTGAGCCTTGAACTCTTGATTGTGTCGGCGATTTGGTGGTAATCGTCTTGCTGCACAACGACCCACACAGAGAGGTCTTGCTGCTAGCTTGAGGTGTTGATGCTTTCTTCTTGTTGGTTTCTTGACGGTTTCAGTCGCTAGAACGTACATCTGAACCAATCTTTCATTTGCAGTGGTCGTCGCATGAGAACAGCACGATGCTGATTTATTCTCGTTTGACTCGAAGTATGACTGTGACGTGGCCTCACGTGCATGTGACGGCCGCGGCACCGAAAAAAGCCGAAGGCAGGGGTTTGAAACACAGAGGAGCTGAAGAGCCAGGAATAGCGGAAAAGACGACATAAAATGGTTTAGGTACGTTGCAGACGTCCATCCTGCCAGAAATAATTGACGATCCCAAGATAAAGCGATGGATTTGCCTCCGCGGAACCTATCGGGTTGCTGGCTGTCGCCTAAATCCCTTCAGCACGGCTCTTTGGGGCAGATTGGTCGCCAGTAGGCTCAGCCAGAGACATATGGACCCGCGTCGCTCCGAAATTGTGGTGCCGCCCATCAAGGCTCCAGAATCGCCTTTTTACACTTTTTTCATCAGCAAAGCGGGGATCTCGATTCTGATCTGCCTACCTCGTCCGGACAACTTCGTAAATTATCCGACCAGAGCTGTCGGACAACTCGATGGCAGTCATTTTTTCTTCCTTCGTCGTCGCGCGCGCAAATTCCCTCATCTTGGAGGCTTCCGGCCAGCGACGACAGCTCGAATTTCCGGCGACCCGCGGCAATAAATCGTCTAGTATCCGACCCAACGACATGGCGCGAGTAGATATGGCAAGGAGCTCACCTCGAATTGATCCAGAAGCCACTTCTGGAAATGGCGATCTCCATGTTTGGATTCAAAATTCAATGTCACGGCGCAGAACCTTAAAAACCGAAGTCCGCTATGATTCAGTATAGAAACGTGTCGTTCGCTATCATCTCTCACAATGGCTAAATCTCAACCTCCTACCTATGCTCACTCGACTCAACAAGACCAGTTTGTCACTCTCAAAATGCCAGTTTATATTAGCAGGCACCTTCACCGGTTCCATCCCTATCCCAGATACCATCGTCGTCTCAGTTGTGACAAGGTGAGCTTGCTACTACTCTCAAGATCTCCAACTGAAATCGAATAGGGACCACCCTCTTATGAACAACTTGAAGTAACACCCCCATCATCGCTCTCAAGTCGTCAATTGAAGTTCATATAGGCGAATAAAATTTCTGCTGTCGATTACTCCAGTCTCATTTATGTGATTACTGCAAACTTGCCAGTAGGTCTTCAAAAGCCTGGTCATTCTCAATCTCATCTCTCCTCAGGTTATGCAGGTGGTAAACACACCGCCAATGTCGAGAGCAGGATAGGATAACCTGATGGTGCGCAATGCGGACGTCTCTTCATTATCATGACTCTAACGTCTCGATAGGCTGGGGTTTCATAACCGAAGAAGAATAAAGAATATATTTTACACTACTATTTGTCCAATATTTGTCCAAAACTGTTGACTCATCTAGTTGTATAGTTGTATGTTACGTTGGGTTTACTCGATTACTTCCCCTCTTCGAGTCTTTCCTATCGCTTTACCTCCCCGACGAAAGGAGAGCTGTACACTTCAGTCCTGAGACTCTTCGGCCGCTAGGCCATGGCTTCTCCGATGTCGCATCTTGCACCATGTGGAATTCAAACCAATCAAAACAAAAACTATGCAGCAAATACAAGAATGAAATCACAGCGTAAATTAGAAAACTAGATCAAGCAAACTCGGATAACATGATACAAGAGTAATTGCAGAGCAATGGTCATGATTTGCCATACTTCTGCTTGATGTTTTTCGTCAAAGCGCGTAACATTGCGATGGTCACAATTGGCGGATCAGCGGGTGCCATCGAGACCGTAGCTGTCGAAGGAGCCAAAGATACGGTGCTTGCACTAGGAGAGGGTGTAGCTCGCCCATTGATGTAAGGCATAACATCCAAGCCCGAGTCTTGAGGATTGGAGGTAACAGAGGGCGAAAGTTTCCTCCGTTTGTGGTGCTCCGAGCTGTGTCGCTAGTAAGAAACATTCCGAATGTGACTGCTGACATACCTTGTCTCTTCCGTGACCTCTGATGTACCCCGCCGCTTGGGAGATCTCCTTACACTCAAACTCCAGCTGAGTTCTAGTTTCGTCTGTAAAGATCGTATAGCAGAGCGTCCACGATCTATGGCGCTATTGATGTCTGTGACCGGGACGTGAAGTTCGGCCTTGGGATCGCCGCCAACCAGAATCTCGGTCTGGTAGCGCACAAGTTCGTGTAATCTATCCAAGAAGTTTCTTGTCGGGAATTCTGTAGTCCAAGCTAGTTAGAATACAAGCGTACGAGGGAAGAAAGCCTCACGTCTGTCCATCTCCCTTTGAGAATGTAAATCAATCGAGACAGAGTCTCCGGCAGAACCAAGATCTGAATTGGACAACCACTGCATAGCAGCATCGTACATCGAGCTAGTTCATCCAGCGTTTAGAACGAGATAAGAAGGGATAGAAATAGACACCTACTCGCTATCTTGAAGGCCCGCAGGGTCAAATGCCGGGAGTTCAGCACCCTCATTGGATACAAGGTGGCCGACAGATTCGGCAATCGCATTTAAAAGGTCGATAGTGACTTGCACCAGCCGTCCGTACAGAGCCCACTCGGCTGTTTATCACAAGGTAAGTGTATGTATAAATGAATGGAAACCACGCACTTTGGCCTGTGATGTTACATTTCTCGAGCCATTGAGAGATAAAGGTGTTGAAAGGCTGTTCAAACAGCTTAAAGACACCTAAAAATGTCGATCAATAAAGTACAAGTGTGAATGTGCTCTAACGGACCTCGGAGGTTCAATGTCCTGACCAGTTTTCCTTCGAAATCCAATTGAAGGGATTCGAGAGCTTCCGCAAACTTGTTGTCTAGATCTTTGGTCGCAGCTGTTACCGCAAATATGCGATAGTTCGACAATACCGATTCATCCACCAACTTCTGAACCTGAAACACAATACGTCAATGACCGAGCTCGACAGGAAAAGACGACAAACCATTTGGATGTAATCGGGTCCTGGGGTCTCGTCTCCATCTCCAGCCCAATAGAAGGTCAACAATGCGGGAACAAAGTGTCGTTTCGCCGGCATGGACTTGACAATATCACGTAGACGAGCACAATCGTCCAGAGTGCGATATTTCCTATTGAAAGTTTAGGCAATATCTAGAGCGATAGACATCAACTCACCTATCCAAATCATCTGAAATACCGTCAAGCGGACTGCACTCGAATATGATAATACCGGGAAAATTGAGCGATGTAGCCGACTCGATCAACGGCATCGAAAAGACCGACTCCGAGCGCCATTGACCCGAGTCGGGGACATGAAATTTACGCTCCAGCCAAATCGCTGTCCCATCGACATCTGGATTCGTAGAGAGCCATGCATTCCAAGACGCAGGTATCACTGACGCTTTCGTTTTGGCATGAAGTCGGAGAATGCGTAAGAAAGATCCGGGAGCCCATCTTTTCTGATGGTCTTCATGATTCTAGATGTACAGTGAGCCTTTGATTTGACAAAGAAAACACCGTGTACCTCTTTCAATCTAGTAGCCAAATCTTCATCAGTACGTGGGGGTCGATATTCACTGGAAACCCGGTGTTTGATGCGCTTCTTGGGCTGATACGTGCGGGAAGAAGACGCTGAAGCTTTCTCAGTGGATGAAAGAGTCCTCTTCCGGTCGCTCGGGGTACCAATTTGGCTTCTCCTAGCCTGGATCTTATCACTGTAAGTATCACTCTGCATGCAGGCCCTCTGATATGCCGCTTCATCCACGCCATTGACCGTAACTTCTTCCTCTACCGACGGTGAAACAGGCTTTGGCGGCGGAGCTGGTTCAGGTTCAGCGACAGCCTTTCCCTTGCCTTTCTTCCCACTCGAAGGACTCGGTGGCGCTTCAAAAGCGCCATTGGGAAAAAAGCTTTTCGACGATCCACTGGGACCTGCAGGGAACTCAAAGTTCTGCATCGAAGGAGCTCTGAAGAGACCAGGCGAATTTAGAACAAGCGGACTGAGCATACCACCATTGTTTCTAAGCCCAATTATTGATTTTGAGGTCTCTGTGAGAGTCGGTGTCGAGGGAAGAGAGATTGGCTGCATCCGGGGAGTTGGAGGAGTCATTTTCGGGGTCGAAACGACAGGAGGCGTGATGGATATGTTAGTGTCAATCTTAGGAAGTGGAGGTGTCCTGGGCGATGATCCCGACCCCGGAAAGCCAATGGACTTGTAAGTAGTTGGTGAAACCAAGTTTAATGGTGAAGGAACAGAAGTGCGCTTGCTGCTGCTGGCTTTCTCAGACGGCGACTCTGTATTGGCTGACGATGTAGGAGTGAATGTAGGAGCCAATGGATTGAGTGATCCAGAGGGCGGTTTTGAAGCATCAGCCGCAGTGAAAGCTGCATTGAAGAAGCTGGGTTTATTGGGCTCGGAGGAAGGAGGAGCACTGGACGTGCTGGGATTTGTTCCAAATATTCTGCTGGTACCGCTGTTGAAAAATGAGGCGAAACCATTTGTCTGCGGCGCGGAGGCAGGCTCTGCCGCAGTTGCAAAGATGTTTGGAGCAGGAGATGCGGTTTGTGGGACCGGTGCTGCAACAGGTTTGGGAGCAAAAAATGTAGGAATAGAGGTCGAAGCCTCCGATGTGGTCGATATCGGGACGATGGGTTTGGGGGCAAGAGTGTTCAAGCTCGTTGAAGCACCATTTCCGAAAATATTATTAGAAGTTGATCCAGCCCATGGTGACGACGTTCGAGCTGGTGCGTCAAAGGTTGGAGGAGGTGTTGGGATAGTAGAAGGGGCACTAATGAAAGGGCCAGATGTCGCTGGAGGCGGTTCAGGATTACCGAAGACATTGGATGTTCCAAAGCCACTCGGCGCAGGTGAAGGTGATGCGCTCGACAAGCCAAACACCGAGCCACCGGTTGCAGGCTGTCCAAAGATAGACTTTTGACTGAATGGACTTGAACTCGCTGCCAGTCCAGCAAAAGCCGAGGCTGAAGGAAAGATTGGGGGAGGGGTCGGAGCGGCAGACCCAAAAGGACTGGAGAAGTTGCTCGATGGCCATTCAGGCGCTAATGCTGTAGGAGCTAGAGCTGGCGGTGTCGGAATCTCTGTAATCTCTGGTCCTTCATCCTCCATCCCTTCCATGCCATAGTCTTCATATCCGCTAAAGGTGTCATCATGGGTCTCAGAAACCGATATCCCATCAATGATCTGCGAGTTAGTGAGATCTCCTCGAATGGCGTCAATGTCGTCGATGGTGTCCTTCCCAAAGATGTGTTCCAAAATGCACGCGATGAGGAATATCATGACAATATTGCCTTCCGCTCGAAGGACATTTGCCAAGGCCCCAAATATTTGCATCCCTTCACTATCGACGATCAGTTTCGAGGTCTTGCTAATCGGTGCACTATTCCGCTGGACATGAAGTCGGAAATCGGTGGTCAGCTTGTAGACAGGATGTTCTTCAATATGTGGCGGAACCATGTCGTTCCTTTCTCGTTGGTCGCGCATGTTGGTGAGCCGGTGATAGATTCGCATTTCGAGCTCATTGGTAAACTCGTAATTGCCTCTCTGATCAGCGTAAAACTCCTTGAGACTTTGCAGAGCTAGATAATCGTGTCGTCAGGCGTAGCTCGCAGGGGAATGGAAATGTAGCGAACTATTCATGAGCTGTTGGACTTCTTGGGCATTGTCCATTTTGCCGATATGGAGAAGGAGGATGTGAAATCGAGCACAACGTTCATGGCATTCCATAGAAATCGGTCCCGAGTCGAGTTGCAGAGTAAAGTCATTTCTGACTGCTCGGGCGCGGTCGCGAATGAATGGAAAAGTGCTTGGTTGGGAAGGGTCGAGACCTTCTCGAGCAAGGAGGTCGTGAAAAAGATAATCCAATGTTCTCTGTACAATTCTGTAAACCAAAATGGAGAAGCAGAGGAAGGTGAACGCACCTTGAGAACTTCAGGGGGCCTTATGTCCGAGGGCAAACTCTTGTCTCCAGCAGCACGTTCGTATATTTTCACCGCGCGCGAATGATCCACTCGCTTTGTTCCCGGTATCTAGAGCAGAATCAGAGCAGATTGTAGCGAAAGAAAAAGCGTACCAGCTCCCAATACATGAGATTGTTCTCCCTTTCTCTTCTATATCGCTCGAAACGAGGACACATATCCATGCAAGTGCCAACAATGGTGATAGCATCACTGAGACTTTTAGCAACAGTGGGGTCGTCCATTTTTCCTTCAGCAATTGCAGACTTTCGTTCGAGCTCGCGCGCTTTGACCAGCTGAACACTTGTCAGTGAGTTCTAGAGAGACTAGGTGAAGACTAACCTCTTTGTAGAAGGCTTCTCTTTCTTCCATTGTATCGAGCACAGGCTCTGCTGCCATCTGAGATATCAAGACCTCTTCGGTGGCTGGTCTCTGATTTACTGAATGGATTCCGCCTCGAGTTGACTGATTTGGAAACCGACGACGACCAGGCCCTCTTGTTCCTCTTCCACCTCTGTGACCTCCTCGCTCCCATCGTTCACTAGTGTCGCGTAATGGTGTTGTGCTGCCACCGCTCTCTCCAGCGATCCATTGTTTGTTCCGGGAAAGAGGTCGTCCTCGTGGGCTTTCGTGTAAAAATCCACGTCCCCGTCCACCTCTGGGCTGGAAAGACACCTCCATTGTCGGTGCGGGTCAGTCACCCAGAATATTTTTGAGCAAAGAGATGCGTGACTGTGACGGTGTCACAAGCTCTACTTGCGCTTTCCAATTCCAGACGATGTGGCTCGAAGGTCAGTCAATTTATAACCACTGAACCACAAAATATGAAGCTGATCACCAAAACACAGCTCGAGCAACTGCTGTCGAAGCAGCGCTTGCGGTTTCGTCGTCGGAGGCGGCATCCTTACATGGGTGAGGCTTTCTGCATATTTACTAGTCTCTCAGTATGACTGGCTTCACAGGAAAAAGGCCAAAACTCCGATAATTGCTGGTGTGGTCTGCGGCACCGTCATGGGTCTGGCATGGATCATTGGTTTCGCCATATATTTCACCAAACGATATCAGAGGAAGAAGAGGAAACGTCTCGCTGAAGCTGAAGGAAAAGCATCTGAAGAGGCCGCCAAAAAAGCCAAGTCTGACCGTCCAGAGGAGAAAATCATCATTCCACCGGATCCAGCTGTTTTGTCCGGTGCCCACCAACCAGGAGAGCGAATCATCATCGAGAAGAGGAAATCGCATTCTCGCAATCCCAGCGAGTCTCGGAAGATACATTCCCGTCACCCTAGCGAGTCCAGAAAGTCGCTTTCTCGCAATCCTAGTACTTCAATGCCCAATGATTCGGACACTCTACCCCTAAACTCTTCAACTTGACGTGGTTTACACGGACTCTTGTATGTGCACTGTATATACCTACACGCTCTTATCACAGGTGCTATTCACAACAGACTAGGAGATTTTAAGGCTTTACCGTGCATTTGCTTCAAGTATTATATGATCCTACTTTTCCGCAGCTCCTGTGCTCCAATTTTCAAGGGCAGTCTGGTTTTCAAGAGCTCTACCCATTTCGGAATCGGTGGCAGGCAATGATTCTGGCAGCCCAGCCTGAATTCATCGACAGATCTACGACGAAGCATCGGTGACTCTGCGGATATTCAAGATGCCACAACTTGAACCAGGTTGGCATTCAAATTCAATAGTCCAACTCAATTAGGCCAGTTTTATTTTTATTTTATTTTTTGATGCAATATATCGGCATAGCCGAGATCAAATCTGTCACCATCCCAGGCGTGTATAGAGCCTGGTTGTGCAATTTCTCGCCGTAATTAAAGGTTGCGAGAGTTTTTGAGGATGCACTAATGCTCTGGGTGGTACTTGGAAATGTTTGCCTGGCAATAGTAGGCATCCGACTTGATGCAAAGACCAGTATCCTCATTCAACACCTGCACGGTCGCCGTCCAAATCCGGTATTGGCTAGCTTCGGCTAAGATCAAAATAAAACTGGCTTAATTGAGTTGGACTATTAAATGTATGTTCATTCTACGTCTCAAATTCTGCTCGAGCTCAACTTCAGCCAGAAAACTCTGGGTCTGCCGGGTCAACTTGCGCTTTCAGCATAGTCACATTCTTGAACCACGCCTGAACTTCCCATCCTTCGAATCCGGCTTCATAACATTCTGTCACTTCTTTGTCGATTAACTTCGAAAGCCAAATACTTGTTTCTACTAAACGTACTACACTAATCGAGATCAAGATACACTACGCTCAACTACAATTACACTTTTGACTACATGATAATCACTATTTCGCAAACCAGAGGGAAATGAATCTCTTTTACTTTCTTTCTTCACCCTCCACATCACGAGCTGCTCCAAACATTGAAAAGATTCGCAGCAATTCCGGTACGAGGGTAGGTTGTCGACGCTCCTTCTCGACTTCCTTCAGTAGATGTTCGACCTCTATCCTCTTCCGCCTCTCTTTTGCTAGCTCGGCTTCAGCCTGAGTCACACGCAGTTGGAGATCTTGAAAGCGTTAACATTGTCCGCGGAAGCGAATGCTTGAAAGCAAGTACCTTGATTTGACTGCCAGGTATGATACTCGACTCCCAATCCTTGCATTTCCTCCTGCAAAGACAATGCTCTCGCGCTGACAGCCGTAAGCTGACGCCTGTTATCCCAGTATTCTCGCAAAAGTGTTGGAGACGTGTCGGATGTTTTAGTTTCATTCTGGGATTCGGATGATTCAACAGGCAAGGTTACAGGGTTCGAAGGTTCAGATAGTGGTGTTGCTTCATTGATCGCTGGGACTGTGATGGCATCGGGAAAACAAAGCGTGTATTTCGACGGAGAGGCCTATAAAAAGACGAAATCATTAAATATCTCCATTTACACGTCAATACGGAAAGAGACTCACAAATGGAACTGGAGAGCTTCTCAAAGACTCTTGAATGATAGAAGCAGGTTCGCTCAACTTCTGCCTTTTCGCCTTCTTTTCTTCGTCTTCGTCCTGAAAATCACCCTTACGTCGGGCGCCTGTGCGACTTGGAGATATGGTCAAGGTCCTCAATGGCGACCGGGACCTTTGCCGAGCTCGCTCACGGGGAAAAACGCGGGACGAGAGTTCGTTGAAGCTAGACGCGTCTTTGTATGACAAGGAGGATAGTAGGTCATCAGCCTCTATAGAGCCACGACGTTCGGATCGCCAGTCGCGAGAGCGGGAGCTTGCTGGTCTGTATGAATCGCCCCTGCCGACGGTACTGACTGAGCTTCGACGGTTTGTGGAAAATGCAAGTGAAGAAGAGCGACGATCTTCTCGCGATTGGGAAATAGCACTTGGAGACCTAGTGTCCGACTAAGTTTAGGCATAGATACATGAGATGAAACTCATTTTACCGAAAAGACATGGAAATGGTTTGACTGAACACAATGAAGTCAGCAAAAAATCGTCTTGAGGGAAAAAAGTAGAGGCGGGACACTGACATAGCACACGCCTTTTTAGCCTGCTTTAGGATGGGATCTTTATCTTGAGACTGAATCACACGCTCAATGCTGCAGTATAGAGGCTTCGTTGGATCAGCTATCAGAATGAGATCGTTGAAAAAAGAAGGATCTTACTGAATGTCGCCTAGTCGTCCAAAAAAGTATCAGAGGACCATCGGCGGGTGGCGAGTTGATATTGTCGGCTGGTGGATGAGGAAGCTTCGTCCTGACGCGAAAGGATGTTAATAGGGAGGCCAGAGAAGAATTAAATCGAAGTACTTTGTCATATCTTGTCGAATTCTTTCCCCCAGTATGCCCTTGGGCAGTGCAGCCATTGTTCGAGCTTTGTGGTCCTCGTAAACAACACGGAGGACGATATCGACCATTGGAGACATTCTTTCCGGGCGAGTAGCGCAAACGTGGTGGTTCGAGAGAAAACAGGATTGGAAAGAACCAAGCAAGGAATGTTCAAAGGCAAAATTCCCACCACGTGCCCCCGACGCGGTTGATCAGCTTGAATCAAAGATCAGAGTCAATACACTTTCAAGTTGTTTGTATGCTACACAATACGATGCCTGGCTCTACAAGTCAATGAGGAATAAGAATAGGTGACGGATATGCGGCTTCTGTGATGCGTCAAATGGGTTTGCCAGCTTTGTTCGCCAATTTAGAGATCGAGAGAAACGCGTCCAGCAAGGCAGGTACGACGAACGGCGATTTACACTCTTTTCGAATGTCTGCCAGTAAAACTTCAGTTTCTTCTCTTTTGTCTCGCTCCTTCATGAGCTCTGCCTCCACAAGCTGTAGACGACTATTCAACACTGCAATTTTTTTTAACACAAGTCAGCATCATGAAGACAAAGGATGAGTGGAAGACATACAAAATAGGTTAGCTTCGCTCCGATGCGAAGGCTCTGGGATGTCGATATCGATTCCGTTCTCTGCATGTAGATTTTGGAGATCTTGAAGTATCACAGCTTCTCTAGCCAATCCCCGTTGAACACTGTCTCGCAGACTACGAAGCTCATGCGTAAGTTCTTGTATTCTCGCTTTGCTTTTTCCATTCAGAGGTTCGGCATGAGCAGGAGGAGGCATCGGACGAAAGGAAGTCTGGTGAAACTTTCAAATTCCCTGACAAAATCGACAAAAAGGGGAACCAGACTCACGGAAGATTGAGATGAGGAGCGAGTGTGAGAAGCATCCTAGAAGTAATACAATAAGGTTCGATACAGTCATTTTGAAGCCAGAACAGACCACGGTTCCCTGTAGAAAGGCAAGTTGAAAGTCAGGCCCTGGGCACTCTAGCGAATACTCACATTTCTACCATTCTGAGCCTATAAGGTCGAGCGTAAGCAGAGTTCGTCTTCTACATTAAAAAGAGCCAAGTACTTACCCCCAGATCATCACTAGTTACTTGTCCTTCTTCTCGATCCATCTGAAAGAAAAGTCGGAGGTCAGTTAGCGCAAATTGAAGCAATCAGTCTACGTACTCCATTTCGCCCTCTGGAAGGAACTGACGATGCGATTGAATCCATATCATCGTCTCGATTGCGTGTTGTTTCATATTGATGAGTTCTGCTCCGTTTCCTGGCATAATCTAGCGGAGCCGCTAGCTGAGCCAATCGAGCCTCTTTGGCTCGGGCCTGCTCTTCGATATTCTCCTCCCTCTGTCGCTGCTGCTGGCGAACCATCTCCGAAAGGGCATTAGAATCTCGGGTCTTTTGGGCCATCTCGTCGTGGTGGAACATTCTGGTCTCAAATTCAAGCTCTGTTTCTCCCTGCATACGCCGCGGTTGATGATTGCTTTCAGAGCTAGGACCAGGATGACTGTCGGAAGGAAGGAAGGAAGATGAAGACGGAGCAGTGGCTGATGGAACAGACGAGTCGACGGGTTCTGGTTTTACAGGGACAGTGGACATGGTCTTTGACATGTCGTTGAGAAAATCTTGGGCTTCTTCAGCCAGAGATTGCGCACGACTGGGGCCAGACCCCGACGAGCCATTGACTTTGGTATAGGGATGGGAGCGTTGGCGTGCCGCAGCAAGCACGCTAATGGACGTCTCTGATGAGCTCTGGTTTGCTTTATACTGAAAAGGCTTTTTCGAAGGTGAAACACTGCTGACGGAAGGACTGAATAATGGGTGGTTGGTTAAATTATCGAATGGACGTGGACTAGAGGATCTGCTTACGGATATTGCTCTCTCATATTAAAAACTGCACTGTTATCAAGGTCAAAATAAGGACTAAGGACGCGAGAAGCCATGTAGACTGCGCACATCGATAATTTGTGGAGGTCTGACGCGGTGGCATTCTGTTTCTTCTGCACTAGGTTTCTGTGCAACACCTGCGGCCATAATGAGCTAGATACAGAACATGGATGATTTCTCACTGTATGTGGTTGGGTAACCCATGAAAAAGAGACATTTCCAGTATGCAAAACGCGGACATTGGCGGCTTTGGGGTGTGGCAGACCGAGGAAAGTCAGGTCTTCGCGTAGTGTAAAAAGCACAAATTGGAAAGCAGATGGATCTGGTAGTATAGATGCACCTTTTGTGCCCGTATACTGGAAGGAAAGAATGTATTCCACGTCGGCACCCATGATAGCCAACGCTGGAGCGGAGTTTTTTCGGCATTTGAAAACTTTTTCGTCATACATCAAACAAGTGGTTTTCAATTATGTTTATGGGTTTACGGCTTTGACGCGTCCAAAAAAACCTGGGCGCCAATCGCGAAACTTTGAATCACACGAACTGGGCGCTACGCCGAGGCTACGGCTATCGAAAATATCAACCTGGACCCACAGCGCTCAAAGATCCATCTGCCACCGTAATAAGGACGAGCCACCTCGGTTAAATTCTCCATTCCTCTCGATTCCTATCCGTAACCATGGTATGCTACCCAAGAGCTGCTTGGTGATTCGATGACTGCCAATTACAGAACTGGATGAGCCAGGCTGGGTTGATTTGTGAGCGCAGCATTTTCAGCCAAATCGTGAACTCGTTGTGCAGCATCAACTATTGTTTGAATCTTCTGCTGAAAGGCCTCTGAAAAAGCTTTTCGTCGGCTATCCTCCAGTGTCTTCTTGCTGTCGGCTTTGAGGGTGTCGAGAATGGGAGCAAGTTCTCGATGGACAACTTCAGCGACAGCCGCTTGTAATCGAGGTCGCAGTGTAGGCGACTCGGAAGGAGGCCTGGTGAAATTGTGCAGCTGCTTGACTTGTTCCGACAATTCATGTATCTTCGCTCGTCGATTCTTTGCGTCGGCTTGACAAATCTTGATAAATTCTCTGGTCTGAAAAGAATTTGGTGAATTGAACAATTAAATTGAGAAATCATAAACCTCAGCATCGAGTCTATCATTTTCTTCTTTTCGCTGACGCATGACTTCCAACTGTGAAAAGACAGTCATGAGGTGCACGACTTTGTTTGTGATCGGATCCCATCGCGTCTCAGCCTCGCTGAACCTGACTTGTAGAGCTGACAACCTGGCCTCTGTGTCGGAGGCAATAAAGTTCAACGATGCCATTCTGTCACGGACAGCCTGACGGGTGTTCTGCTCGGAGATCTCGAGGGATTCATGGAAATAGTCCGTCAAATGAGCGAGTTGTTCTTCAAATGCTTCCAACTTTTGGCGAAAGCTTTCAAGAGATTTCTGGATTGCAGCACCGTCATCTGGTTTCGTGCATTCGGACGCTGAACCGGACTGTTGCTGAAGAGAGATTCTGGTGTCACTGATCCAAGCCAGCAGCTGGGAAGTATACGTGACGATGGTGGCTTTGTCTTTGGCAATATCGGGGGTTAAATCTCCTAGTTGGATAATATCGAACTCGATAGTTGAAATCTGTTTTTCCAAATCTTGGACGTCCGTGTTGTACCGTTTATATTGATCCTCGAGCATAGCTTCACCTGCGGGGCGAACACGCGCGAAGTTGGCGCTCTTCCGAGTGAATCTCCAACGCTGCTGATTGCTCACGGCAGCAGAGAGTTCGGATTTGACTTTTAACCAGTCGGTTGTAAGCCTTTCATCTTGTCAGATGAGAGATAACAGAGGAAAACAGCACTCACTGTATTATCTGTCGGAAGCGATCGATCTTTTGCTCTGGAGAAAGGATTGTTGACGTTGGTGGAATAGCAGGCAAGACTTCGAATGTGAATGGAGCTCGCGGCGTTTTGTAGGGCGTGATGGGTGATTGGATAGAGTGGAAAAGAGGTGATTGTTCCACCGGCGACTTTGGCCTCGTCAGGTCCGTGTTCACATTCTTGAGCTCGCTGATCTTTTTATGGTAAGCGGAAGGCTGAATATTGGGTGGAAGCATATCGCTCGGCGGTTTGTCGAAAGGAAAGCTAGTCTGGGAACCTCGTGAATCCTTTCTTTGAGCGATATTAGGAGGTTTGGAAACACCGCCTTCTGGTCGAATTGGAGGAATCTTAGGCTCTGGATTGCTGCTGAATGAGCTAGCAGTGGCGTCGGCGACCTTTCCCGCGTCATCCCCCCACCCTCCTTGCGCTTCACCCCAGTCCCCAGCAGCTTCACCCCAGCTCCCAGCGGCTTCACCCCAGCCAGGTTCTTCAGGCTGGCCCCACCCTCCAACTTCCTCTCCCTTAGATTGAGACCAGCCAAGATTTGAGGTCGAAGCAACTGGTTCCTTCTCCTTCACTCTCGATTTTGCCCCAATTGGTTCGGAATTAGCTCCTGTTGTTTTTTTCTGCGCGTGAAGCCGACGGACGCAAATGCCCACGACCACGGCCACGGCCACGGCCACCTCTTGTGGGCTTTGCATACTGAGGAGCCAATCCTGCTGCTAATCCGCGATCATCGCGTTTAGCTATAGCCCAGTCGGGATCCCCAAAATGAATGAAGCCACAAGTTCCTTCACTTTGTCGTTTGCAGAAGCCTTGGCCGGAATCTTTGCTGTGCTGGGCATGAAATAAGAGTTGGAGAACGGAGGGAACTGTGAGACTTACTCGGCATCTTATCAGAGGCATTGACCGTTCATTCGAGGAGAATTGGAGAGCGTGGGAATGAATTCCTTGCGATGACGACTGGCATTTGGCGCTGCGGCGATTTTTCAGCCCATCCATATCTCTTGCTGTTATCGTCCAAAACCCCAATATACTTCATTGAAATCGAACCATGCAGCCCTTCAAGTGGTCCTATGTCGCCAGCATCCGGCTCGCTTCATTTCAGCCTAAACTTCCAGCCACTTGGATCCTTCGCTGACTGGCGACATCAGCACGAGGTACAGTGGTATTAAACCGCTGTGGTCACGTCGAGGTTCCTCGATTCTTTTACCATGATCTGGTTACCGCTCTCGCTGTCCAGTCTGCCTGCAGTTTCGGCCCTCACTGTTTCTGTGCCCTTGTCGCCACCAACGACTGCTCCAACGCTTTCTCCAGCACTTATATCCTTCAGTATTGAACAGGATAGGTGGACAGACTGGTCAGGTACGACATCGCGTAATCAGTTCTTCTTCAACACTCTCGACAATCTCAAGCAACTCACCGGACAAGCGCCTCACATTCGGATTGGAGCCAACAGCGAGGATCACACCGATTTCAACTCTGATCTTGAAGTGAGCTTTCTCGTCGTGGATTCTGGCTCAATATTGACGTCTACAGTTCTCCCAAACCATTTTTCCGGCTCCAACTAGCACGGTTCCATATCCCGAGGCGCTGAATATCACCGTCGGCGATGCTTATTACCATACTGCTCGTTTCCTTCCTCGAGGGACGCATGTTACCTGGGGGGTGAACTTTGGCCAATCAAACCTTACTGCCGCCTTTCTCGAAGCCCAGGCTATTGTCCGAGCATTCAATTCCCCAGTGTTACAAGGCGCCGGCGTTGTCCTGGACTATATCGAGATCGGTAACGAGCCAGATTTGTACAAGAATAATGGCTTGCGCCCTTCTACATATAATGTGACGCAGTATGTTCCAGAGTGCGTTTTCTTACCGTTTAAATCATGATTCTGCGCCGCGACTCACACTTGACAGATGGATATCATTCGCTGCGAACATTTCTGAATTAATACAAGGTGGTTCGACCAAATTTCTGACCGGTTCGTTTGCTGGGTCTTCCCATACTAGTTCTGGCTTCTCTCCTCAGGGGATATTTGCTGCTGGTATTCTACAATCCAAGCCTGGGCCCTTGATTGGCGCGTAAGTGCATAGGCGGCGACTGACTAGTACTGATGTCCGAACAGTGTCTCTGAACATCGGTATAGCGGGTAAGTTTCACGCGACACTTCGCGTATTTTGTATATTCATGTCCTTATAGATCGTTTTGCACAGGAAACGGCGGTCTCCTGCAAGATCTGATGACCAAAAGCACTATTCGCGGAAATCTCTCGACTTTCATTCCAGATATTGCAGTTACTCGTGCTAAAGGCCTGGATTATATTCTTGGTACCAAAATACCTTCTAGCCGAAGGAGATCACTAACAAAATCTAGGCGAAACGAACAGTTATGCTTGCCACGTAAGTTGCTTTAACCAGCTCAAACGTGTATTGACGCGTCTAAAGGGTGCTCCAGGAGTTTCTGATCGTGCTGGTGCAGCATTGTGGACCCTTGATTATGCACTATTCGCGTATGACGTTTTTGCCTTTTGCAACTCATTTCTAACCATGTTCGAAAGCCCCCAGATTGGCATATCCCAAGTTTTCTACCACGTACGTCGACTTTCTTTTCTATTGCTCGATGACCGGTTGCTCATTCTACCATTTACAGGTTGGTGTTGGTTTCAAATATTCTCTAGTTCGTCTGGCCTTCCTGCTTGTTTTGTTTCCTTCTCATTTTCGTTAGATCCAACCGGTCACATTAACTCGGGACATCGAAGACGGTTCCACAATACCACCGCTTGCTCCGCATGTTCAACCACAATATTATGCCGCCATTATTGCTGCCGAGGCAATTGGTCCTCATGCTACCCAAGCTTTCGAACTTGTTATCGACAATCCCAGGATCTCAGGATACGCTTTTTATGAAAATGGCGTGCTGAAACGTGCTCTCCTGATCAATTCGCGAGCTTTTTTAAAGGCGAATAGCACGACCGAGCCCCAAAACACACGGACCAGTGTCCACGTGGATTGGGACTTTGGCGAACAAGGGCTTGATTTTACAGAAATGGTCTCGAAAAGATTAGCGATAGGATACGCGGACGATCTGAATGGATTGACCTGGGGTGGACAAACATATGAAACTTCGGATGGAAAAGTTGCTGGAAAAATTGAGGAAGAGAGGTGTAATGTGGCGCTCGGTGTCGACATCCAGGAGACTGAGGTAGTCCTTGTCCGTTTTGTTTAGAATTGGACCCATTGAACACTTCTTCAGACTATGACATCGAGTTCTCAAATTCATGATTCAAATTACATCAGGTTCAAAACGGTGGCAAGAAATACAGCAGACAGTACAGTACAATGGAGTTCCAAGTCATTCAATCATAATCTCTGTTCCAAGGACTGTCTTCCCAAATACCTTTGATGTGTGTGCACGATTCCCTGGCGATGGAATTCCGGGAGTGTTTCGGTAATCCAAGCCGCCAACGCCTCTTCTGCTCTTCTCGGAGTCGTCTCTGGTTCGAATTTCGGACATTTTCGATGCTCTGCCGCGCACTCATCAGCAAAGGCGTCAGGATGCTGTCCTTCTGACCACCAAAGATCACTGCCATTCGTTTCAACGTCAATCGTAACGGAAACAAGTCCAAAGTCTGGGTTGGATAGCTTGGCCTCAACGTCTGCCCATTTCACATCACGCAGGCGATTGGTTTCGAAGACGCAACAAGTATCTGAGCGAGGAACTTTGAGAATGAAGGTGATGAAACGAATGCTGTTCTTCTTGGGATCCAGGGTTGAGAGAGCGGTCGTCGCCCATCTTTCTGCTACGCCATAGACTTCACTCACTACCCATTCTTCCATGGGGAGCGCAAGGTATAGATGAATGTCGAGATTCTCGAGCTTCGGCATTTTCGACAAGTTGAAAAGGCCTTCGGTAAATACTGAAAGCAATGACTGATCAGCTCATTAACAAGGAAATGTTGGGACGATGCTTACCGTCCATCGATTCTTCGACAATCCCATGAACGACTCGCAAGGACAGGTTCTGAACAGAGAGTACCAGGTCCCTGAAGACCAAGCCCATCGTCACAACACTGTTCGAGTCAATCGTTAGATCGAGATTGACGACGGAAGAGATGTCGAAGGAAGGATGTCCGAAAACTGTGAGGAAAAAGATCTCCACGTCGGTGAATTTGAGAGTCGTGGGTTCAACAGTGGATAAGCTGGTTTCGGGGATGAGTTCTGTCTTGGCCTTCTTAGTCTTCGAAATCTCTGGAAAATAATCTGCATTGACGACCGAGGAAAGGGAAGGAATGTGCAAAGGAAGGGTCGTCCAATTTCAGGAGCCATCACGATGGAGTACAGATGCACTTCGTGTGCGTCAATGTCCAAGATGAATTTGCGAACATGCTTCTGAAGGGAACACCATTGCAGGTCCTTCAACGAAAGCACCTCGAGCCGTTTGGGCATGGGCTTCGAAAGAGCTCGCTCTGCCTTGTTGATTTGTGTGACTTCTCCTCCTTCTCCAGATACGAGCGACAAAGAGCGAATGAATGGAATGAGGTGTCGATGGGCGAGGAATCGACCAACTTGGTCTCCATGGTAAGGTTGTTTATTGCCATGAATCTCGAGATGTCGATAAAGGTGCTTTCTAGCTCGGCTCAGGAATTTCTTTGATGCCATCGTGCATAATCTCAGAGATTTAGGATCATGGTGAAGAAAGTTGAGGAAAATATCGAGAAGTTCCTGCGAGAAGAGACAGTCGTCATTCTCAGCCATCGAAAATGTTCTGCTTGGAATTTTGTTAGCATATTCAGAGCAAATTTGAAGAGAAGGACTTGCAGAATGAGCCAAAAAAATGGCTCGCGCGGCAAGCTCTCAACACGAGCTACGACGAAAGATTGAGACAAGGTTCAGCACTGTGCAATGTGAAAGTATATAAGTACTCTTTGTGTGGTGGTAGATCGCAAGTACAGTAATGAAAAAGCTTAAGACTCGGAATTAAGCTTCGAGTCGGCGGACGCCGTAAGCGTGACCACCGTGACACCGACAATTAAAAGCAAGAATTATATATCTTTAATTCGTGTTTCAGTACAATCGCAGGAGAATAAACAGCAAGAAGAAACGTGTCGTTTTACTACTTCTCAGACTCGCTGAAGAGACCGACCTGCCAAGTACCTTCCATTCGGGTTTGCACGATTCCCAGCCGATGAAGTTGGGGCAGAGTTTGCGGCATCCAGACTGCGAATGCCTCTTCCGATTTCCTCGCTGTGGTCTTAGCGTCATATTTTCCACAGTTGCGATTTTCGTGATAGTAATCATCCGCGCGGGCGTTAGAGTTCATACGTTCCTCCCACCAACAATTGCTACCATGCGTTTGAACGTCGATAATGACTGATACAAGTCCAAATTCGGGGTTGGACAACTTGGTCTTAACTTCTGCCCACTTGACCTTGAACAATCGGTCGGTTTCAAAGACGCAACAGGTGTCATGACGAGGGACTTCGAGGTAGAATGTGATGAAACGAATGTTGTTCTTTTTGGGATCCAAGGTTGAAACAGCCGTCGTGGCCCATCCTTCGGCGCCTGGGCAGCCCCATCCTACATCTTTTGCCGATTCACCTTCTAACCGTTCTTCCATAGGGACGGCGAGATACAGATGAATGTCGAGCTTGTCGAGCTTCGGCATCGTTGATAAATTGAACAGGCCCATCTTAAATACTAGGGAGATGGGTCAGACAATTTTCGACGACGATATTCAAGAGATAGGTACCATCCATTGATTCTTCGGCAATTCCATGGATCACTCTCAAGGAAAGGTTTTCAACAGGTCAACGTCGCGCGTGTCGATCGTTAGATCAAGATTCCGGACGGAAGAAATGTCAAAGGATGGATGTGCAAAGACACTGACGACATAGAAGTCGGATTCAGTGAATTTGAGAGTCGTTGGTTTGACACGAAATATACTGGATTCGGGGATTGGATGGGCCTTTTTATTCGACATCTCTGGAGGAAAATCTGCATTGACGACCAATGCCAGCGAATGGAACGTGCAAAGGAATGTTCGGCCGACGGTGGCATTGATCTCTAGGGAGTAGAGATGGACTTGTTGGGCGTCGACGTCCAAGATGAATTCTCGAACATGCTTGTCCAGGGAAGACCACTGTACTCTCTCCAGCAACAGCATTTCAAGCCGCTTGGGCATGAGGGTCCAGAGATATCGCTCTGCTTTGTCGATTTCTGCGATTTCCCCTCCTTGTCCGGCTACAAGCGATAACGAACGGATGAATGGAATGAGGTGGCGATGGGCGAGGAATCGACTGACTTGATCTAGACGGTAGAATTTTTTATCGCATATAGCTTGAGCTCTCCATAAAGATGATATCTAACCGTGTTCAGCAATCTTCTCGAGGCCAAGCTACACGATTTCAATGATTTGCGATTATCGTGAAGATAGCCGAGGAAAATATTGAAGATTTCTTGAGAAAAGAGAGGGTCGGAATTGGCGCTTTCGGACAGCGTACGAGATTCAAAATTCTCGCCCTTATACGGGATATAGAATTCAGAATTTCGCTCTCGTTTGGCGTATGGCAATGTCCTGCTTCTGGGTCAAAGACAGAGGCGACTCTTGAAGAAACGGCTAGAAATAGCCGCGATGAACGCTATTTAACGGCTTTCAGAAGAGATTTGTAAGGCATATAGAAGCTTACTGTAATATAGGACATGGAATATAGACGTTGGAAATGAAACTAAGCAGCTTGAAGCTTCAGAAAAGGATCTTGAGTAAACTTTTGGCAAGCTTTCGGGAAAGCCGTGACATCTCCTCGTGGTCCAAGTCACAGTGACACCGTGCCACTAAGGGACTTTCCGCCAAAAACCTATTTCCTTTTGTAGCGAATATGGCTCCTTTCCACAAAATTTGTGACATGCTTACTTGAAAACACGGACTGACAAAGACCGTTAAGACGGAGGAGCTGGCCAGCTTTACTGCGAGAAGACAAGTACATTTCAGGGGCTGATACAGGTGTACAGTAAGCTACAAATCGGTAATTGTTTCTTTCCACCGGTTCCATGTCGAGCGCAATAATAGATGGTGTCGGCGTAATGGTGGCTCTTGTTGTGCATGACCTTGCGAAACTCGATGCAGTTCGAATTCTGATACTGAGCGAGCCAGTTGGTGAAATCAAGCCACGAGTCCCATCGGTGCGTGAATTTTCCTGAAGCGATATCAGCCTCATATGACCCAGGCGCTGGAATATTGGTTTGGCAAAACAAGAACCGGCGATGATCAGGAGGCGGACCAGGATGGAGATACGGATTAGGCGAGCTCGAGGAACCATCTGGAAATGACACTGATTCATGGTTCATGTCAGTTGGAACATGATAATAGGCTGCAGAAGCTACATACCTTCAGGCCCATTATTGAACAACGGAACAGGCTGAGAATCCACTCGGAATTTGGAGAAGGACATTTGAGCAACGCCAGATATCCCAGGGAAAAAGAGAACCGAGGATTTGTGCCAAGGAAACGCGACTGGAGACCGGGGTAGCGCGAGCGACGGACGGGAAGGCGAGATCAACGTTCGAGGTCATGTGCAGTCCGGATGATGGACTGACGCTTCCTTCCGGCCGACCGACCGGAAAACTTTTTAAGTAAGCATGTCACAAAATCTGCGGAAAGGAGCTATATTGCTGAAAAAGGAAATTGGTTTTTGGCGGAAAGTCAAGACTGCACCGTGCCAATCCTTCTGAGTTGAATTCTGATTCTCCTACTGGCGCCGTCAATAATACGACTTTTTTCTGTGCTCCAGCAGCGGTTCAGAATGCTCTCCCCCAAGACATCGAAGTACTGGGACAGCTCGACCAACGGTTAGCGATTTCTGCTCCAAATTCTCTCTTTGAGCTGAACGTTGAGAAATGTTTCAGAAATCCCCAATCTTCCCAGTAAAGGTCCTGCTAGATCATTATCAGACTTTGGTATCCTGTCAACCCAGGGCTATGTATCATGCTCTAACATGAATACGGCACAATAACACAGCGTCAAGAGAATTTCCTGAATACAAGTGGAAAGCCAATCTGACGACGTCGCTTTTTCCGTTCAAAAGACCAGTAAGTGATCTTGTGTAGTATGCGTGCATGACTCTTAGACCTATATTCAAGCCCAAGAACGCCATACCATCATATCTCGCGGTGAAGAATCAGTGCTCGTCACAGTGGCTACTTCCCGAAAAGAATTGTCTCCTTGTACAGGCCGCTACCCTTCTGCCGGTTTTCAGAGTTCATTTCTTCCGAGGTTATCATGTGAGCGCCAGCATTTCGACCTCGTCTTCCTCACCAACCTTCGTTACAGGAAATGCGGTGAAGAGAATTTCGGAATGTCAGGACGCTCTGGTTGGCCTGGAGCAAGAGATGTTGTGGCTGAGATAAGAGATCTACGCTTGAAGAGGTTAGTTGCTCTCATCTTCCTCGATCTTGACTGACCGTATGTTATCAAGAAAGACATCCTTCCTGCTGGACGATTGCAGGTTCCGACACGCTCTTCAGCTCTACTGGTGTCATGGGAGAGCCTAGTCAGACAGCGGTGCGACCAATAGTCCGAATATGCTGTCAATCGCTCTGGACTTATGTCAAGGCATCCTTGGAACATGGTATGTCAAGTCTGTTCCAAAGACGTGGATATCCTTTCATTGCTTGAATGCAGGTTTGAGCGCATCGAAAAGGCTTGCTGAGGAGATCAGTGACTTCCATGACCTATTGAGTTCACGTTGGACCACCGGAAACGAGGTATGTTCCATGTGTATCTTGCTCAAGGAGATTCTAACACATGTACCTGACAGAACCCCATCCAGACAATCCCACAAACAAATGCGGCGCCTTCCAAGGTCCCTTATTCTCCTTGTCCTTTGACTGCCAAGGTCACTATCCTAGAGCTGCAGCCGTACCACGGACCGCTGGCCCGCTCTTCAGGCTTGTTCCGACTCGTGTTCCGACGATAGATGTTTATAAAATGTTTTTTTGCCTCGATTTATCGTGCTATTCTAAAGTATTCATACATCCTAATGCCAGCGGTTTTTTTAAATGTGTCGCTGCGAGATGGGTATGTGAGGTGGTGTTACAGACGGTGGCCAGACTGGCCAAACGATTGGCTTATTTCAAAGCGTCTCGTACCCGCCTTCGCATCCTGAATACACCGATTCGAACCACCAGCTGCAGCGTTTGCCATTCCTTCTTCATGGCATCTGAGCCCTTTGGTGCCTCTGATACCTCTTTGCTCTCTGATACTTCTTCAACTGTCTCTTCAACTGTCTCCTCAGAATCCAACGAAAAACGCCTCTCTCTGCGTTTCTTCTTGAGCTTGTGCTCGGCTTCGAGCGAAAATGAATCACTAGCTGAACTCAGCCAGGAATCATCATCATAGGATGTTGGAGAAGAGGAATATGATGATGGTGGGTATATGGGAGATGCACACCGTGAATATGACGGTGAAGTTGGTCGGGAAGCACGATGGTGCTTGTCCTCAAGCTCTGCCTCGAATATTGAGGCGTCATCGTCCTCCTCCTCGTTCGCAAGTTCCCAACTGGGCCTCTGCGGTGAATATAGGGCAAATGGGTCTATGCTGGATGATGAAGTTCGTCGAGGGCTGCTTTTCTTCTCGAAAAGCGGGAATTGACGATAGTCAGGGTCATGTAGATCGCCATTGTTATCCATCCAAACCCTTTGAGGAGAATAGGATGATGAAGATGATGAAGATGAAGCGTATGAGGGGTCCAAGAGCCTCGATGCCTCTGCTCTTTTTGAGGCCTTGCACGGGTGAGACAGATGGAGATGGCTCGACATTGTTGGTTCGAGTGTACAAGGCATTATATCCAATTATCGAGACTAAGATATGAAGTCGTCGAAGAGGAGTTGTCGGAAATAAAAGGAGTCATCGTGGTCCTTTATAAACATAACCCGCCCGAGAAAAGCTCGGCTTAGTTATCCGTGTCAACCGGAAGCTTGCCATCGGAAAATCCAGCCACCGACGCGTAAGCGGATGCTCGGGGCCATCGGAAACATCGTGGGATGACCTACACAGTCATGGCCTCTGACTCGATGTTATTGCCAGCGGCTGCGATCCGCTGCGACTGCTTTAGAGACCGGAATGCTCAATTTCTGAACTCTATGGACTCTTTGGGAGTCATACCGGGACAAAAGAGTCAGTCAGCATTTGCTTACTGTTATATTTCAAAGAAAGTCTTAGAAACCGGTTATCTTACTCATCACTCGGAAACCTTCCACGGCTATTCTTGGCTATTCTTGGATTGCGGGGTAGAATGAGCGTGCGCGTCAGGTCGCTGGCTTACGCGCTGACTACGCATTGTCGCGGCCCGGGATGTCGACAACTCTCCTTGTGTCGACCAAAATGGCTTTTTATATCTCGTCGAGATATGCAGACAGTTACTCAGATATTCATGTTTTGGATTTCTCCAAGATTCAGTCCCATTCGGGCTCCGCAATCCTCACACCTTCCAATTTATCGGTGGATATCGCGTAGCACGCGTAACTGTTTCAAGTCCAGTGGCGACGCGAGTAGTCCTTTCTGCTTGATCACCCGAGTTTCTCACGTCTGAATCCGGACGACCAGATTAAAGAGGCAGATGGCTGTGCAATATGTTTTTCAATTGATGTCTCTCAATTGATTCCAGCGTCTGATGTGTTTTGGATTGCAAGATGGCCGACGGTCCCAATGAAACAAACATAGCGGGCCGGGCGCCAACTTGATTTTCGTCGATAGCTCTTTCAACGTTCGCTATCGATATCCTCTGCGATCGGATCCATACCGGTCTCTTCCCAGGTCATGTTCTCCTCCGATCTTGTCTGAACAGGCGCCAGCATTTCTCCGTATTGAAATACAAAGTAGGTCACCTGGGATCTGCTTCTCTTGCGATGGTTACGCATCCCGGCCATCTCGCAAGTCAGCCCTTGGGAATCAAGTGATTAGCTGACCAGCCGACCTGTGCATGGTGAATGCATGGCTGTCCGGCGCCAATGAATATTTTGCATGCTTCGAAGGTCATAGAGAATCTCCATCCACAGCTTCAAGATAGTATTCTCAAATCGATCCAGATTTAGGATGTTGGGAATTGAACTTGAAGTTGCGGTCCTGGACTGGTCCTTGATTCCCGATGACACAACATGATGACATACATCACAGTCGATCGATGATCATAATAGCCTGTGAGAACATTAGCTTGATCGCCGATGTTCGATCCAGCCAGAAAGTGTCGGGTTCGGAATAGCCGAACCGACGAACCGAACTCTGGTCGTTTTTTTTGGCTTACACCTATACTAATATCCATGCTTTCAAAGTATTTAATGCATTGAAAGAGGTCAGAATGTGACCAGAGCAAAAATTGGCTTACAAATCACTCCCGAGGAGTACATATTTGTAAGCTCATCTCCTTGCACTCTTCAGGACTTGATTGGGCCTTTTACACACCATGAGCTGATGAACCTAAACAAGCAACATTTAGTACTGGAAAAAATCTATCCCTTTCAACACCGCCCCTTTATCCTCGATTGGTCTGTAGAAGTGGTCGGCCAATATCTGGTAGCCCGGGAACACAGACCAAATGCAGACCCTGAGTCTTCCAGTACCATGGGTATTGAGATGATTCCCATAAAATTCAAGCTGCATTTTAGAAGCTGCAAGTATCGCGGTCACATTCCGCAGTGACTGAGCAATTTCTAGGCTAGGCCGACTTGAAGTAAATACAAATCCCGAGTAGGCCATGATGCATGATCCAGTGTATATATTTGACCGCATGAAACTGCTACAGCCATAAAAGAGGCCTATTTTCGGGAGTTAGATTATTGCTGTTTGGCATTTGTTTGGTTCCATGTTCCGAAATTGGAAACAAGATGGAAAATGCTCAAAATTCATGTGAGACAGGACTTGAATATTCTTGGAAAAATATGCAAAGGCCAGTATAGTATATAAGCCCTTGAGAATCATAAAATAAATAATTACTTTTATATTCGGCAGTTCGGTTATTCTGATATCCCACTCGTCCTCGATCCAGCCGCTTCCAGCCGATTGGCCAATTGCATGACCGGATTCAACAAGCACTGACTAGTCTAGTACTCGTCTTCACTAGTCTCTACACTGCCAACAGGTTCTTCTGATGTTTCAAGGTAGTTTGGCGCGTACGAGTCTACTTTCTATTCCTTCGGGAGCGCGCATGTCATTGGATTCTGTCGCGTCATTGGACACGGCAGCGGAAGGAACCGGAACGGAGTTTCTCCGGAAAAAACATACTGTATCTTCCGACCAAATGTTCAGTAACGTGTAACGGACCTTCGTGAACTGAACAAATCTGAAACATGTAACGCGTAACATAGGCCGATGAACAGTGTTACATCCAAGATTTTTCCAGGTCCAATTTTTCAATTTTTCGGCTCGGTTTTAGCAGATTTAGGTACAGTATTTGCATTTTCATTCATAAACAGATGCGGCAAGCTCACTATCCTCTCCAGCTGCGTCGCGCTCGGCTCAGAGTCGCCTGCAACCGCTGGCCCGCTCTTTAAGCTTGTTCCGACGATAGATGTTTATAAAATGTTTTTTGCCTCGATTTATCGTACTATTCTAAAGTATTCATACATCCTAATGCCAGCGGTTTTTTAAAATGTGTCGCTGCGAGATGGGTATGTGAAGTGGTGTTACAGACGGTGGCCAGACTGGCCAAACGATTGGCTTATTTCAAAGCGTCTCGTACCCGCCTTCGCATCCTGAATACACCGATTCGAACCACCAGTTGCAGCATTTGCCATTCCTTCTTCATGGCATCTGAGCGCTTTGGTGTCTCTGATATCTCTTTGCCCTCTGCTACTTCCTCAACTGTCTCTTCAACTGTCTCCTCAGAATCCAATGAAAAACGCCTCTCTCTGCGTTTCTTCTTGAGCTTGTGCTCGGCTTCGAGCGAAAATGAATCACTGGCTGAACTCAGCCAGGAATCATCATCATAGGATGTTGGAGAAGAGGAATATGATGATGGTGGGTATATGGGAGATGCGGACCGTGAATATGACGGTGAAGTTGGTCGGGAAGCACGATGGTGCTTGTCCTCAAGTTCTGTCTCGAATATTGAGGCGTCATCATCCTCCTCCTCGTTCGCAAGTTCCCAACTGGGCCTCTGCGGTGAATATAGGGCAAATGGGTCTATGCTGGATGATGAAGTTCGTCGAGGGCTGCTTTTCTTCTCGAAAAGCGGGAATTGACGATAGTCAGGGTCATGTAGATCGCCATTGTTATCCATCCAAACCCTTTGAGGAGAATAGGATGATGAAGATGATGAAGATGAAGCGTATGAGGGGTCCAAGAGCCTCGATGCCTCTGCTCTTTTTGAAGCCTTGCACGGGTGAGACAGATGGAGATGGCTCGACATTGTTGGTTCGAGTGTACAAGGCATTATATCCAATTATCGAGACTAAGATATGAAGTCGTCGAAGAGGAGTTGTCGGAAATAAAAGGAGTCATCGTGGTCCTTTATAAACGTAACCCGCCCGAGAAAAGCTCGGCTTAGTTATCCGTGTCAACCGGAAGCTTGCCATCGGAAAATCCAGCCACCGACGCGCCACGGATCGGCTCGGAGGACATCGGAACATCTCATGGGAATTCCTGGGACACTTCCTCTGACTGCGCCAGCGGCTGCGACTGCTTTGGAGACTGAAGTGCTCAATTTCTGAGCTCTATGGACTCCTCGGGAGTCATACCGGGAGAAAAGAGTCAGTCAGCACTTGCTTACTGTTATATTTCAAAGAAAGTCTTAGAAACCGGTTATCTTACTCATCACTCGGAAACCTTCCACGGCTATTCTTGGCTATTCTTGGATTGCGGGGTAGAATGAGCGTGCACGTCAGATCGCTGGCTTACGCGATGACTACGCATTGTCACGGCCCGGTATGTCGACCAAAATGGCTTTTTAGGACTTATCTCGTCGAGATATGCAGACAGTTACTCAGATATTCATCCAGCTTTGGATTTCTCCATGAGTCAGTTTCTTTCGGGTTCCGTGATCCCCAGATCTTCCATTTATCGGTGGATATCGCGTAGCATGCGTAACTGTTTTAAGTCCGATGGCGACGCGAGTAGTAGTCCTTTCTGCTTGATCACCTGATTTTCTCACGTCTGAATCCGGACGAGCAGATTAAAGTGGCAGATGGCTGTGCAATATGTTTTTCAATTGATGTCTTTCAATTGATTCCCAGCGTCTGATGTGTTTTGGGTTACAAGATGGCCGATGGTCTTATTGAAACAAAGACGTCCATAGCGGGCGCAAGCTTGATTTTTCATCGATAGCTCTTTCAACGTTCGCTATCGATATCCTCTGCGATCGGATCCATACCGGTCTCTTCCCAGGTCATGTTCTCCTCCGATCCTGTCTGAACAGGCGCCAGCATTTCTCCGCATTGAAAGACAGTGTAGGTCACCTGGGATCTGCTTCTCTTTGCGATGATGACGCATCCCGTCCATCTCGCAAGTCAGCCGTCGGGCCTTGGGAATCAAGTGACTAGCTGACCAGCCAACTTGTGCGTGGTGAATGCATCGCTGTCCGGCTCCAATGGATGTTTTGCATGCTTCGAAGGTCATAGAGAATCTCCATCCACAGCTTCAAGATAGTGTTCTCAAATTGATCCAGATCTAGGATGTTGAGAATTGAACTTGAAGCTGCGGTCCTGGGCATTGATTCCCGATGACACAACATGATGACATAGAATGACAGTCGATCGATGACCGATGAATAGTGAATCGTGATCGATCGGTGATCATGATAGCTTGTGAGAACATCAACTTGATCACCGATGTTCGATTCCGCCGATTGGGCGATTGCATCACTCGATTCAACAAGCACTCACTAGTCTAGTACTCGTCTTCACTGGTCTCTACAGGTTCTGACATGTTCCAAGGTAGTTTGGCGCGTACGAGTCAACTTTCTGTTCGTTCGGGACTGCGGAATATCATTGGTGACTCTGTCGCTTCTCATTGGACACGGCAGCGGAAGGAATCGGGACGGAATTTCTCGGGAAAAATGTATATACATTTTCATTGGTTCACCATAAGCCCGCTCTTCACCTAGCAGAAACAATCAAGACAGAAGCTGAAAGTCCAGGAGCGTTGTATGTGATGGTTTTACCAGCTGTAAATGTAATGGCTCTTGGAACAGCGGCATTCGGATTCGACGGCGTGTTCATGGTGTTTGTCGCTGCAGTGAGAACCGTCCCAGTGCCAGCAGTTGACAAAATTGTGAAAGGAAGCGTGAATACAACAGTATTCGCCGTCGTCGCGGTGTTGATAGCCTATGTCAATCTTCAGTTTGCGAAAGAGACTTGAAAATAAGAAACTACCTTTAGATAAACAAGACTACCAGCGGTATTCTTGGTGACACTCCATTGAACAGCGCTACTGGCACTGTTCGTAGTAGAGTTGAAATAGGTATCGCCTTTGTAGAGACTGAACATTTGTTGGACATAGTACGAAGTCGACCTGATAACTGTGTTTGGACTAGGAAGATCAGCGTATTGCTGTCAACAGTGGAAAGGTTTCTTACGAAAATGAGATGAGATTGGGTGACTGGGTGCTATTAGCATCATTGTTGTAGAATCAAGAGTCCCTTACCCATTGACTACTGGAAATATGCTGCATGAAATGATTTGATATACTTTCGTGCAATAATTAGAACACTCACATTCAACAAAGGTGCATAACTCGCGGCGAACACAATGTCGCTGTTGCGGTCAAAGCCTGTCAGATATGCTGCCTCTGCCACGGATCCTAAAACACTGGTCAGCCGCTGCATGACGAAGAAGCAGAGTGAAACATACCGTCAATTGAAGGATACGGCAAGGTGGCCCCAGAGTCGCTTGTAGTGGCAGCATATTCACCCTTCGGAGGTATCAAGCCAGATCTATGAAACTGGAGAGCAGCTCACCTGGAAGAACTTGAGTCCAGTATTGCGTGGAAGAATGTCGAAATTGTAACATCCCGAGCGGAAGAAATCTAGCATAACCCTGAATAAATGGCATCCCGCTCTGGAATCAATTTAACCGACTCGGATTGCTGTAATCGCGGATTTGGTCAGTCCGAAAGTCACCGACGCTGCGAGAACAACAAGTCACCTATAGATGTGGAGATCCCATGCCTTTGGAGCTGGAGTAATTGAAGGTACGACTCCACTGGTGGCGCTTGTAGCAATGAAAGCTGAGCCAAATCAGCGACTTTACATAGAACCGCGACGACGATTCATACTCAATTGAGGGAACATGCCACTGAGGGTGTTGTAGTAATCAGCCCAGCGGTAGCTAGCATATCTATGAACAAGTCAGTCACATGAGCTGAAACGATCTTCGTCATCATACGCACGATGATGCAGCAAAGTTATCTTCATTTCCGATCTCAATGTACTTGACCTGATATCAAGAGTTAAAAACCAAGAACAACTCCAAGATATGATCAAATACCGCGAAAGGTGCTGGATGACCCAATGAGGACCGCAAAGCGGCAGCTGCGCTCTGCGAAGGGTCACCTATCGCAAAATTTATCTGCAGCCCACGTTAGAAGAGGCATATGAACGCGACTCGAGTAATCTGACCTGGTCCGCGGCCTGTTGAATATAGGGCGGAAGACTTGAAGCTGGTAAAGCATTTCCATCCAACGAATAACCTGTGCGACCAAATTTCAATGACTGTCCCAGTTCTGCTGTCGAGTCTGCTTACCGGCCCATACAGCCATGATGCTTTCCATCCCCATATCCTCGATCCATTGCAAGTATTCGAAGAGTCCGAGACCACTGAGAAGAAGTCGATAAGTCATCAGGTATGGCAGGTGACGAAAGAGACTTGCTCAGTATTGACATAGCCCCAGTCTCCTTGTCTGCCAGGTCGACTAAGCAGCGGTCCAACAGTTGTATTCCATTGCCATCGACTAGCAGTGTTTCCTCCCTGAGAAGAATGAGTAAAATCCAATATGCAAACATCCAGCCCTACTTCGAGATCTAAAAAGCGGCCAACGTCAGAAAAGCGGTAGATAACAATAGGGAAGAGACGTACTGTTGCCTCCAGGGAAACGGAAAAACGCCGGTTTCATATCGAGCAGTGTTTGTGATAAATCCATTCTCATACCGTTGGCCCGATTCTTAAACGTCGGGGGAAAGAGGGAGAACATTGCAAACTCGATAGTCTGTCCCGAAACAGTTGCGCCATTGACGGATACTGTGAAAAGATTCGTAACAGCCGACTGAGTGGATGTTGGCTGAAGCGTAAAGGTAACTTGTTTCCATCCAGCGCTGGATGTAAATGCCACAGCTTTAGTAACCAATACTGTGCCTCCTGTGGTCTGCAGGCCGACGTTGAACGAACCAGAGATGGTAGTGGAAGGGGTGGTGGGGAAACGGTACCAGAAAGAGCCAGTGTAAGTCCAGCTAGCGTTGACGTTGATACCTACATCTCATGATTAACATGCCAAAAGGCCATTTCGAGAAGCTGAACTTGCCAAAATATCCAGAGTTCGAAAAGCCGACATTGCCGGTGGTCCCGGCAGATACAGCGAGCGAGAGAGAGTTTGGAAGCGCAGATGACACTGGAGTCGATGATCTGACGACACTAATGTGTGAAGTACTTCCTAGAGCTGCCCATGCATTCAGAGCCGCGCTGGTCCCTATGGATTATCAGTTTGTTTGTAGCGACGGAAATCGGGAGATTCACCTGGTGAAACCTGCTGGAAAGCCCGGTTTTGAAGAACTGAAAACAGCTTGAGGATTATCCGATATTGTACACACGAGACTTACGCTCAGCATAGAGACCGCCGTCGCCACTCTATTCAGGATGAACATTTGGAAATTTGCACTGCAGCAGAACTTACATGCTGAAGAAATGTTAGGCGAGTGTCAGGTTACTATAAAGATGGACGCACACTAATGTCCTGAAGAACAAGTCAGCTTTGGATCTCATTGCAACGGAAAATGCAAACCCACCTCATACATCAACCCGTCTGGGATCATCGTGTCAGCTTAAACGATCAGAAGGAACAAAAGGCGAATACAGAGAGTCGAGGGCACTGGATGACTTGCTGTACCGCTGACTGTTACGGAAAATGTGGCTGCAGAGACGAGCCTCGCCGCGGCGAGGATAAACAAAGTGGAGATTCCGAGCATTGTGGCTGGAAAATCAGAGCACAGAACGGACAAGGATATTTATTCCGCAGGACGATCCAGCTGGTCAAGTCATCAGGTATGTGCGCTGGCGATTGCTCGTGCAAACGAACATCTCATGACAACAAGGGGAATGTCGGAGAGAAGCTGTTGAAGATCACCTGAGCGTAGAGAACTCGGACGGCCCGTTGTGGTGTGAATGTTATACGTGAAACTGGGAGGCACTCTTGAATCACGTCTTCATTCCACGACTACTATTTAGAAATAGTCTGCCCGCTGACGGCGTATTCCCTGGTACGGACCGATGTGCGGCTGCGGGGATTAAAATAAGTTGTATGTCGAAATTATCTTACTTACTATATGTCCAATCAGTTGCCCTTCAGTTCAGGTTCGCTTTTCGTCCGACTTCTAGAGACCACTCGGACGATCCGTGTGCTTGTTCGATTGTATGGAGCGATTTTGGTGCACTGTGGACAGAGTTGGAAGAACATATACCAAGTGAGGTGAAGCACCGGTAGACCAGATGCGAAAAACCAATGCCAACGGGCTACAAGGGGGTCCCGGAGATAAATAAAAAGACTGTGGGTCGAATTTTTTTCAAAATGTCTTAGGCCAGGACCTATCTACCTATGTAAGCATTCTCACGCTCCATATATGGTAATAGATAAGAGATAAGATTTCTGCGCGCTCGATCTTCGCAGCCTTGACAAGTCCAGTTGCGTGACGGCTTTTGGAGCCCAATACAAGTGAGATGTTACTAATAAAAGTCAGTCCAATCAATGCAAGTGCCGTTATGCAGTGGACAAACTCACCCAAACTGTCTCACAGGTCCTAGCCTACGCTTGCAGCGCAAAAGCTTGGCTGGTACCTTTTGTTCTTCCTTCGAGACCACATTCCCACATATGCAGGAGATCACACCGTCAAGACCTGTCGCTTTACGCTTCCTTCCAGTACGTGAAGTTGTGTATGTCATGTCAGCATCAGCATCCATTGCGGCAGTCTCCGGTGTTCGGAAGGAAAATGCTGGTGGCTGAATGTTGGGGAGATGTTCGGCCTGGTCAATATCCATCACATCTTGTCTGGGAGAAGCTTCTCTCGATGCCCTTGACGTTTGTTCTAGATATATTCAGAGATGGTCAGTACCATGCCAAGACCGATAGCTGAAGATTCGCCTTCGATCTCGTCTATTTCAATCGTATTCGCATCTGTCGCAAAATGGTTTTCGGAGCTCGAACCTATGTCATTGCTTACCACGATATTATTGTATTTCGCGACAAGCAAGAGCGCGCGTCAATGACGCAAAGTTTATGTGAGACCCCAACAAGGGCAAATCTATTGCATCATGATCCTCATGTCATCTCATTTACGACTGCATCTAGGCCGACTCTGAATTCCTCTCACATTACTTGAAGCATTTACTTGCTCAAAGACACGAAATATAGCAAAAATGAGTCAAATGTATGTTAAAATTTTTGCATAGAATTTTTTTTTTTCGCCTTCGGCGAGGGACCTACCTATCCAGGCCCGGGTGCTCGGCCCGATTGCCGGGACCCCCTTGACGGGCTAGGTAAATCTTCGGGAAAATTTGGAGAGCGAGGGTCGATAACTGAACGAGTTCAGCATCCGAGGATGTCTCAATTGCTCTAGAAGATGGGGGAAGGCAAGATGTGGCAGTGGGCATGAAGAACTGGAGATTTGTCGGTGAAGGAGGTCATGAAATCAGGTTAAGCAGCTTTTAGATGGAATTTCGAGTGGGATTACATCATGTAAAATTTGGAAGACATGTCGACAAGTAGGTATTTGACATGGAGAATATTAGCAGAAAAAGATGAGAACGACGCCAGAGCGGACCTTTTCAAAACCATTGGCCAATATCTTTCTGGTTCTCCCGGGGATCCTTTGTCAACGACTGCTTCTCCTCAACCTCTTGCACGAAAATCACATCCAAGGAGACGGTAAAGATGGACCGAAACAGCCAAGTTTTTTCCGGAGAGGAAAACAGGGAGCTGAGAGATCTGGATGACAGGGCACTGTATATTTCTTGCGGGGAGGTCCAAGTATGCTGTGCTTTCTAAAGCGGTCAGTCATCATCATAGATCGCGTTGCAGCGCTAGGAACGACAAGACCGCGCCGACGTCGATGGTCAATGAGAGGGCCCGATCACGTTACCCTCGACGTCTTCGACCAAAACTACAGACTTTATAGTCTCTCAGAATTGCCGCAGAAAAATAGAAGAATTTGTAGTGAGTAAGCCGTCATTCTTCCCGTAAAACTGCCGTCATCCGAGCTTTCAGGCTGCATAGAGGAATTCTCAACCTCCCGGTCGAGTTGCTTCGAAGCATCTTCAGCCTCTGTACGACAGAGTCTAATCCAATCAAGCCGCGGAAGACAGGCTCAGAAAGAGACTATGATCAGTTCAAAGTGCCGTGGACGTTGAGCCATGTCTCGCAGCGGTGGAGGGAAATCCGAGGTTTGTTGTCTGCATGGGGAGACTAACATCGACCCCGTTGTAATACTATCCTGTTCCCACCAGTGTCTTCTCGTTCATTTCTATTCAGGTAAGAATCAAATCGTGCTATGGGATGTCGAAGATACTTTTCCTCTCCAACAGAGCCTTCAACCATTGTTGTCGCGCTTTTTGACGCGTCTTCAGTTGGAATTTTCTTCATCAAACCCCCTCCCTCATGTGCGAGATGTGGCTACCCAGGTCATGGAGCCAATTTTTGCATTCCCTCGATTGACCCAAAACTACAATCACGACGCGCTCAGTAACTTCTCAACTGCAACGACGCACCACTCGAGCTGGAGCATACATCATTATATGGGAATTATTCCTATCTTCGTCCATTCGAGACCAGATTGACCTCCGAATCTTCGAAACGGACATTATTCGAGTGTATGTAATCAGGTGGCCAGGAGCACGGACAATACGAGAAGATTCTCAATCCCATTAGACGTCTCCCCACCGAGGTCCTGGTTGCAGCTATAGGAGGGGAAGCGAGCTTGCTGGATGTGTCGGCCCCTGTCTGTTATTGAAAAAAGAGCAAAAACCAGAGATTCTATTTCTCAGGTATGTCATCAGTGGAGGAATGTCGGTTTATCATTCCCAAAGCTCTGGACGACCGTCCTGGATTTGTCCGACGAGATTTCCACTCGAGGGCCAGCGCTGCTCCTGGGACGTCAACTTCAGCGTGCCGCAACTGCTCCTCTATCGGTCTGGCTGACCTGATCAGACCACCCTTCCCTTAACTGGGAAAGAGTGGGCACAATTCTAGCCACCTCCCTTCGCTGGAAGAGCCTAGTTGTTATGGCTGACGATTGGATAGAAGATGTCCTATCTCCCATTCGGGGTTCTTCCTCTGCTCCAAGAGCTTCGACTCGACACTCATTCCGACGATTCCGACAGCACCATCTCGTCCGCATTCCGGTTTGCGCCAATGCTTCATCGCCTTGACACTTCTATGAACGTCGAGATTTTCGAGGAAGATTCCTTACAGTGGTCTCAAATAGACCACTATCACAACAGACAATTCAAATGTTTCATTCCGCTCTACCGCTCATGACGAACCTAAAGCATTGCATTCTGGTCGTCGAGTCCACGATACGAATGGGCAAAATGACGGAATTCCCTCGATTGACATCGCTCGAACTCACCCAGTTCGACAACAGCGACATTACAGATTTGTTAAATTCGCTCATCCTGCCATCACTACAAACTTTCACCATATTATCCGACTCGAATCTGAAGGATCCACAAAGTGTCGTCGCTCTTCTCCAACGTTCGCGACCTCCTTTGGTGAACCTCCGCTTCGGCAAGTACAACATAACGCTTCCAGATAGCATCGTCATTCCGATGTTGAACTCTATCCCGACACTGCAGATCTTGAGCCTCCGGACCCAGGCATTCACAGAGACAGTGGCCCAGTGATTCCGACCTGAAGAGACTCCGGTGGCCCCATGTCTCTCTTCGCTCAGACTGTATGGGCCATTACCTTGTTCCTTGGGATCCTTCGTGGAGATGATAGACAGTCGATGCGAGTACGGTCAGCATGGCTTCAAGCTATCAGATTCTAACGCCAAAGTGTTGGCGCTCTCATTTCCTCGGTCGTTTTAACGAGCCGGGAAAATTTCACGCAAGAGCAAGCTCAATTGCTATGTGCGCGTACCTCACAAGGCTTGCTCTTCGACAATGGAAGCCGGCCACTCTAGTACAGCCTGACTGACTCGAATCTACTTGGAAACATCTAATTTAGATCTATCTTGACCATAATACGATTTTTGTTATCAACTAGAAGATTTTTGACGAATACTTAGACGTTCACATGTCCGATTTGAATTGTTCCGGTATCTCTTCCATCCATCCTTTTTGACTCGACATCACACTCGGTCGAATTCGGAAGCGCCACGAATGGACTTCGCTTGGGATTTGCATCCTCGCCACAGCCACAGGGACACTCCTGGTCAAGTGGGTGAATCGCATGAGCACTGAAAGTGTGACCCGTAAGCGATTCCACAGTTTTGAACTTCGGCAGAGCTCTTCTCGTCAAATGAAACCAACGATCTCCTGGGTTTCTTCGACAACGTTGGTAGTTTTCTAAATGGGAGAAAGAGAACAATAGAAGCTCCTTTGAAGCCTTCTATGATTCATCTGAGCCTTCTTATCCAAATTTTGCTCCTCAGTCGTGTCCACGACGGAGTGCTAGAGTATCGTTCAACCTTGGACAACTCACAATGAGTGATCATAAGTTCCCTGCCAATTCAGTATCTCGAGTTTGAAGGCTCGTGCATTCAGATTCCACCGCTTACAAGTCTATTACAATCCAGATCGTGTCGACACTGAATTTTCACAATCACGACGCAAAGTACTGTATGGTGAGACTCCAGTTACCGAAAAAACACTGTCAGGCGCGAACCATCAGCAAGGGCCGCATAGCAAGGTAGAGCAGCACTGGCCTGGCGAATTCAGTCCTGGAGCTACTTTGGTGACTTGTATCGAGAGCCTCTTGAACATCCGAACGGAACTGAGTAATTGGTCGAAAAAGGAGGCAGCAGAAACTAAGGGAGCCCTTACCTCGAGGTCTAGTAGTCTCCAGCTGCTTGTTCATTTGTTATGTTCACTGCGCTGCAATTTCTTCGACCATTCGCTCTCCCATTTCCACCGCAGCAGTTCCGATATCCTCTCGCCTTGGGAAATTTTACCGATATTTCTTGGATGAGTCTCGTACAGGTAATAGGCTAGGACACCCGTGAACACGCCTAAAAATGTGTCAAGGACACTGGAGAAAATCAAATAGAATTCTTCGACATTGAGAGAAAAGCTCACGGAGAGAGCAGAACTGGTCGTCGCGGAAATTTCATGATGGTGAAAGTTTTGCGGAAGAGGGCATGCACAGCCACTCGGCTAGCTCTTCTTCAATCTCGATGCAGTCCTCTTTGTCTCCCCCGGTATTTTTGAAGATGAAGACAGTTGAACGGATGCTTTCAGACGAAGATCCTTCCTAGAAGGACATTACAAATCCGTCTACTACCGGTATCTCAACGGCAGAGCAATTCTGTCTTGCGAGCCCATACGCATCATGCCCAGTTCTCCAACAGCCGGCCCAAACCTAGCCATCATCGACTTTGAGCCATTTCTCGACGGCTCAAACAAACAGCAAGTCGCAGATTCAGTTCTCGACGCCTTCAAATGTCTCGGTTTCCTCTATCTTACCAACCATGGAATTCTGCAAAGCCAGCTGGACCAAATGTTCGACTGGGTTCGTACTTTCCTCTGGCATATCATTCGTTCACTAAAAAGTTGGATACCTAGTCGAAACGCTTCTTTGCTCTTCCGGAAGAGATCAAACAATTGGCGCCTCATCCTGCATCTGGAACTCATCATCGAGGTACCTGACAAGCAACCATCGCGTACCTTTCTGCTTATCCAGCCTGTAGGATATTCTGCGCCTGGCCTAGAGAAAGTTAGCCAGCATGTCTATCTTGAATCGGAACTCAAAGAGCATCGCGCAAAGGCTCCGGATGCAAAGGAGAGCTTTGAATCCGGTCGAGAGGATGACTCAGGAATGCCCAACATATGGTTGCCAGATGGTGTGTTTCCTGGGTTCAAAGAAGCCTGCCTGGATTTCTTCTCAGCAAGTCCAACTTGCTTATTGATTCGAAAATATTGACCACATTACCATAGACGTGTTTCGAACTGGAGAAATCGATCCTCAAGGCCCTGGCTCTGGGGTTCAAGCTCCCAGAGGACTATTTTGTTAAATGTCACACTCGTCCAGACAATCAGCTTCGTCTTCTACATTATCCCAGGTATGTTTTAATAATGCGACGCCCTTCATGCCCTCATGGTCGATTTTAGTGTTCCAATCGAAGCACTAGACAACGACAAGATTGCTCTTATCGGTGCCCATTCGGACTTTGCCAGCATCACATTACTGTTCCAGGACGATATTGGAGGATTAGAGGTCGAGGATCCTATGAATCCAGGTACATTCCAGGCAAGTCAGACCTTGTGCTGGGACATTATGATATTAATTCTCTGTAGAGCGTTTCGCCAGTTCCAGGTGCTGTGGTCGTGAATGCTGGCGACTTCCTGATGCGATGTATGCTTCCTTCCTTTGTCGCGACCATTCTCAATTTGCACAGGGTCAAACGACATTATTCGAAGCACAATTCATCGTGTTCGTGCTCCACCTAATCTCTCGCCTGAGACTACCATGACACCCGAACGGTACTCGATTCCCTATGTGAGCCTTTTCTCCGACGTCACGACGTTTATTGATGAAGTTGCAGTTCTGCGCGGCTGTAAGTTAGTTTCTTACTCGTTAGAACCAAAACTAAGATGTACAGGATTTCGATACCGTTGTAGAATGTGTCCCCGGAACATGGTCAGCGGAAAATCCAAAGAAATACGAGCCTATCTCGGTCAGTTCGCTCTCGACATATTCAACCATTCTCGCTCAACAATAGCTAGGCCCGGGAGTATCTCATGAAGCGTCTGGCCGCATCGTACTAGCTACCGGTATCATGACATGTCTTTCGCCAATGCCTTTCTTGCTACATAGTCCGACGTAGAGACCGGAAGCTTATAAGACCAACACGGACTGTTATCCGACTTCACCGATGTCTCATCCGAATTCACAAACCGGCTGCCTTCCGACTCGCAAGACGGCTATTACCCGACTCCACACGTAACAGCGATGACTCTGAATGGTATACTTAAGAGAAGATGGCCAAAGATTCTGATCATTACTGCTCTGATCATGCCCGCTGTCCCAGTCACGAAATCCGCACCTAAAATCCTTGTTACTGGCGCTACAGGCTTCGTGGCTGCCTGGATCATCTCAACCTTACTGGAAAGACAGTATTTTGTCAGGGGCACAGTCCGTTCGCTGCAAAAGGGGCAGTACCTCAAAGACAAATTCGCATCCTATGGTGAGAAATTTGAGCTTTTCGTGGTGAAGGATATGGGTGTGGTCAGTAGAGTCAATCAGTTTCGAAACAATCTGATTATCATTGAAGGAGGGTGCCTTCGATGATGCTGTAAAGGGAATTGACGGAATCCTGCACGTCGCCGCTTTGGTCACTACTGCTGAAGATGATCCTCAAGGTCAGTCCACGTCCTACCTCTCGGTGACCCACTTGAACCCTATTTCGCCAGCGTATATCGGTCCGGCAGTTCAAGGAACAACTGGGATACTGAGAAGCGTGCTGAAGTTCGGGTCAGTGGATTCTATTTTCACCATTTCGTCAAGTCCAAGCTGATACTGGTCGCTAGCTCTTCAGTGAAACGTGTGGTGATAACCTCGTCAGTGCGATATGCTGCGTCAAGTTCAAAACTGATAAAGGTCGCTAGCTCCTGTGCAGCGGTTTATACACCTGCCAAGGTTGCTCCCTACACCGAGTACGTCGACTCAGATTGGAATGAAACATCCGTCAAATCCGTTGAGAAGCTGGGAAGAGCGGCAGACAACATAGAAAAGTATAGGGCATCGAAAACATTGGCTGAACGTGGTAGGTCTCGAGTTCTGGACTCTGGAGTCGCCAAACTGATTGGAATGGAACAGCTGCCTGGGATATGTATGGACAGAACAAGGCCACTGTGACATGGGATTTGGTGACAATTACACCTCCATATGTACGAGATCTAGTTCAAGACACGTTCTAAACTAACAATTGATGACCTAGGTTCTCGGCGTGAGTTTGTTGATACATAAGGAATCGTGTACTGACTTCGAAGACAGCCTATCGCACATGAAGTTCCAAATCCAGCGTCACTGAATGTCTCGACCAAGCAGTGGTACGAAACCGTCTTCCACGACGAGCTCAAGGCAGAGCCATCTGCCGAATTCCTTCTTTCTGGAAACTCGTGGGTTGACGTTCGGGACCTTGCAGAAGCCCATGTTCTCGCGTTGGAAAAGGAATCTGCAGGCGGCGAGCGCTTCATCGTTTCTGCTGGTGGGTCTTTCTCTCTTCCTCAATGTGGAGATTTCAGCTTATTGGTGACAGGTCCTTTTATCTGGCAGGATTGGAGTGAGTCGTCGCGCTGATATTTATTTTTACTTGGCTGACATGATGGCAGTCAATGTGGCAAAATCTCTGGATTCATCGCCCATACCTGTTCACAGAATGAGGCATGGAGTACCCGTGGCGGAAGTTGATGTCTCGGCTAATCCCCGCCGCTTTAACGGGACAAAAATCAAGAAGATGTTAGGACTCGAGTATCGCACAAGAGAGGAAATGACTCGAGGCGCACTGGCTGACTTTGCAAGTCGCGGTTTTTGACACCTGAGAATTCCTCGATCATCTGTTCACTCTGACGGCAATGAAAATGGTCCCGCCGAAAGCTTATCAGCCCAGTCCCCTTGGTTACAGTACGAGATGCCATATCGACGCCACATTGTCACGCACACGTGTTTGTTTAGTATATGTCACTAGCGTGACCTACTTTCTTTGTTAAACCTCGATCATATATCTCGAAGTCATCAGCTCAAATCAGATCCTCTCTCGAAACTCCAGAATCTTCAGCTATGAACAGGAGTATGGGGATCGAAGGTAAAATTGGTATAGGTGGAGGTGGAATAGTGACGCCGCAATCGCAGAAAAAGTTGGTTTCTGTTCAAATTCTCTATCGATTGTTTTCTCACTCGTGGACAATAGTTTGGAGAAGGGTGAACGACTGGCTAGGCAAAGGAAACCACACCAAGCAGCCCCTTATATTCAGAAAGCTATGAAAGACCCCAACAACCTCGACGCTATGATTTCTGCAGCATTTTTGAATACAGCAAAAGATGCTGCTAGAGTTCTAGAAGCCGCTGAAGCTCGTGGTGAGGTCCTTCATAACAGCTGCTACAAAGAATTGACTTTGGCAGGCCGAGAGATAATGGGGGAAAGGCTAGTAGTTTTGAAACCAGCCTCAACTCAAAATCAAGTGCTAAATTTTGTTAGGCTCGGACCAGACTGTTTTGACGACGGCGGTCGATTCGTCGGCAAATATTGGAGTCTACCCGAGACTCGTATGTCTCGCCACTTTCTAAAGTTTCTTATCTATCACTCACTCTTTCTTGCAGGGCCGTACATGCGGGTTCTGCAAGCCCAAGTCCGGATTTACGTCGAGGTCGAGGACTACGTAGCGTCTGCGTGAGTTGTTCATTGTTGTTATCTTGTTTGTCTAATTTAATATTCTGGTAGCAACACCGTCATCGAAATGCTGCGTCTTTGTCCTGGCGACAACCTGAACCAGCGAACTTGGCTTGGTTCTGTTTTGATACATGCTGGACGATACTCGGATGCGCTCTACTTTGTTCAGTCATGCTTGGACAAAGAGATCCCTTGGCCTGACAGGATCCGTTTTCGAGAGCCCAAGTACGAACCTCTTTCGCCAGAGACAGAAAAGAGCCTCGACTGGAACCACGGGGCCATTTTATACTCTGCTGCACTCGCCTGCTTCAAACTCAGAGGCGATTGTCCGTTGGCGCGTCAATATCTTCGCATCTCAGCCAAGGCCAACCCGAACGTCCTCATCAAGATCCTTGGACGCAAAACCAAACCAGGTAAGTTGGATATTTGTATACTTGCCTGAATACTGATTATAGTGACAGCATCGCTGAACATGGAAGCGCGAATGTATAATGGTCGCGAAGACGCTCACGACTATTTGTGGTTGACACAGGACTTGTGGATGACCGACGATGTCTGGTCGTGGGTTCAAGAGAATCGGGATGTAGAAGAATTGGTCCTCAAGGAATGCAGCAGAGACCGATGTCCGAATCAGGAGCAGAAAGCGGCGCAGTTCCAGCGATGCGGCTCATGCCATACTGTCGTCTATTGCTGCCGGGAATGTCAAAAGGGAGATTGGAAGAAGCACAAACCAGGTACGAGACTCAACCATGCAACGAAACTTTGTTGAAACCTGCTCTTTCAAGACTGCATTGCCCATAAAGAGCGCAAGGAAACCATTAATGCTGTGACTCGCGGAAAACCTACTTCCAATTCAGCGAATATCTACATGGTCGACATGATGTGCTAAAGCCCCAGCAAATCTTGCCTTTCATGTTCATTTTCATGCTTGTCGCCACCAATTATGCCAAGTGTACAATTAGCGCAGAAATAATAGAATAGAACGAATCCACTTTCTTTTTTAACCCAATACGTACAGTAGTCTCGCTCCGGTTCGAAAGCTTCCAGATCTCTCACCACTTCAAGCTTCAATCGTTGGTCAAGTCGATGACCGGTCCATGAGAAACAACCGGTTTCTTCCTCTTCTGTCCGACCACTAGTACTGTCGAAGTAGACGCTGCCGATGGTCCCGGTGCAGCTTCTCTCCCCCGTAACGAAAAATGTGACATAGCCGACACCTTTGAACTCTGGCTTCTGCTCGATGACAACGAAGGCTATGTTCGAGAAAAGTGGTCATCCCGATCCCAACAATAGGAATTCAAATTCAACTACAGTCAATCTGCCAACTGTACAATGAGAAAGATAGGTGTTCTATAGAATGTAGTAAGCCAGAATCAAATCTGATAACTACTTGAGAAATATCCTTGAACAAAACTGAATTCATATACCATGATCCGAGTCTTAACCAATGCAAGTCTTCCAATTTTTGTCCTTTAAGAACAGACTGTGACCAAGGGGCTCTGGTACTGCCTCCAATCCATTGACTGCTCTCAGTGAGAAGATATAAGGTAGCGAAGGACGAGCACAAGACAGTCGAACCAATGGCTCTGACATCTGATTGCAAACTTCCTTTTTGAGACGCTCTGAACTGGGGATTTCTATAGCTGAAGCGCCCAAATGTTGTGGGGCTGGTAAAGGTGTTGGCCGACTGATAGAGAATAGATCCAGATAGAAAGGCGGCGTAAGTTCGTATACTTTTTCGTGGGGGTCTTGGGAGTCGCATGCATATAGCATGAGTTCACAGTTATCTTTACAAGAATAAGCCAAGGTATGAAGTCAGGAAGAAAGCCCACTGACCCATATGTAAACCAACCACAAAACCAAAGGCCAGTTCCTCAGCCAATCGACCAGCTTCTCCTATAAGTCGACCATCCCCAGCTGCACTCAGACCTCCAGCAGCGACACATTTTTCTGGTGTGAGATGTGCCGAGCCGTAAAGCTGGAGTCATGAGTTCCAGAACAAAAAAGATATAGAGACTCACTGCTGATCTTGTGGCGTGGCATAACTCGTGGAACAGTACTAGTTTGAGGAAGGTTGTCATGATGATTGCATCCGTAATTCTGGTCTGGTACAGTCCACTCCATAGTGCAAAGAATCCAGATATGAAGATGACTCTGGCTCCATCTGCGCGTACATGCCATCCCCACGTACATGGAAGCTCACTAGTCTTCACCACCTCATCCCATGCCTTGTCCCAAGACGCAAATTTTTCCTCTTTTGAACCTTCTCCTGAACCACTGTTGCCCGTTTCTTGAGAAAGTGCTTTCTGGACCGAAGGAGGTGAAGAGAAGTTGGAAGATTCTCTTCTGGGGCCTATGTAGACAACTAGGGCTGGAGGTTCCAGGGCAAATTCGTGATTAGGGGATGTATAAAAGCTTGAATAGGTTTTTCTAAGTCTTTCTTTGACTTCCTCGGAGTTTGCTTCCCATTCTTGCCTGCTAAGACCTGCGCAAACAGCAGCAAAAGTATACTGCAGGCGTCGGTTGCCAGGGTACTGGTCTGCGTTGGGAGCAAAGAGGTGGTTTATAACCTCATTGTATGTGCTAGCGATCATTGCGGCCTGTTTCTCGAGACCGCACTCCTCTGGTGACAAGAGTTGGATGTTGGTGCTGTCTCCAACAAATGCTGTTTCCGTAAATTGAACTTTGAGCTGGTAATGTGATGGAGCGACCATTATTGACAGAAAAAATCGACGTGGTTGTGGAAAAAAGTCAGTTTAGAAATTAGGAGGCCGGGCCCAGCGATAATATAATCGAGGAAGGTATTTCTATCACGGGTGTCACACGCTTTCTCACCGGCATCATGAACTTCAGCACTCACAGTCATATAGATCTTATTCAGGGATGCCACTCGACGCCAGAGGATGTCGCTGCAGATCGCCTGGACCGGTATAAAGGGGATTGGCCATTCTGCAAGTTGAAGTTGAAGTCGAACAACGGAAAATTGACTTTGCCAGGTTGGAAGATAATGGGGGAAAGGCTGGTAGTTTCGCAAACCAGCGTCGACTGACTCAACTCAAGATCGAGAAAATTCGTCAGGCTCGGACCAGACTGTTTCGACGACGGCGGTCGATTGGTCGACAAATACTGGAGTCTGCCAGTCTCCAGAGACTCGTATGTCTCGCTACTTTCTAAAGTTATTTTTCACTCATTCTTTCTTGCAGGGCCGTACATGCGGGTTCTGCAAGCCCAAGTCCAAATTTACGTCGAGGTCGAGGACTACGTAGCGTCTGCGTGAGTTTTTCATTGTTGTTATCTTGTTTGTCTAATTTAATATTCTGGTAGCAACACCGTCATCGAAATGCTGCGTCTTTGTCCTGGCGACAACCTGAACCAGCGAGCTCGGCTTGGTTCTGTTTTGATACATGCTGGACGATACTCGGATGCGCTCTACTCTGTTCAGTCATGCTTGGACAAAGAGGTCCCTTGGCCTGACAGGACCCGTTTTCGAGAGCCCAAGTATGAACCTCTTTCGCCAGAGACAGAAAAGAGCCTCGACTGGAACCACGGGGCCATTTTATACTCTGCTGCACTCGCCTGCTTCAAACTCAGAGGCGATTGTCCGTTGGCATCTCAGCCAGGGCCAACCCGAACGTCCTCATCAAGATCTTGGACGCAAAACCAAACCAGGTAAGTTGGATATTTGCAATACTTGCCTGAATACTGATTGTAGTGACAGCATCGCTGAACATGGAAGCGCGAATGTATAATGGTCGCGAAGACGCTCACGACTATTTGTGGTTGACACAGGACTTGTGGATGACCGACGATGACGATGTCTGGTCGTGGGTTCAAGAGAATCGGGATGTAGAAGAATTGGTCCTCAAGGAATGCAGCAGAGACCAATGTCCGAATCAGGAGCAGAAAGCGGCGCAGTTCCAGCGATGCGGCTCATGCCATACTGTCGTCTATTGCTGCCGGGAATGTCAGAAGGGAGATTGGAAGAAGCACAAACCAGGTACGAGACTCAACCATGCAACGAAACTTTGTTTGAAACCTGCTCTTTCAAGACTGCATTGCCCATAAAGAGCGCAAGGAAACCATTAATGCTGTGACTCGCGGAAAACTTACTTCCAATTCAGCGAATATCTACATGGTCGACATGATGTGCTAAAGCCCCAGCAAATCTTGCCTTTCATGTTCATTTCCATGTTCGTCGCCACCAATTATGCCAAGTGTAATAAAAGAATGAATCGAATCGACTTTCTTTCTTAACCCAACACATAGTCTCGCTCCGGTTCGAAAGTTTCTGCTGTCAAGCGCGAGGCTTCCAAATGTTTCACCATTTCAAGCTTCAATCGTTGGTCAAGTCGATGACCGGTCCATGAGAAACGCCCGGTTTCTTCCTCTTTTGTCCGACCACTGTCGAAGTAGACGCTGCCGATGGTCCTGGTGCAGCTTGAGGCTCTGTCGACGGGCTCACCAGAGCGACAAAAGGCGCAGAACCGTCTATCGCCCTCAGAAGATCCGCATATCTTGGTCCAACAAGTTGCGAAATCGTCTCGGCGAACCCGATATTCCGAAGAAACAAACGCGCCTCTTTCTGCTTGACATTCCAATCCTGGACTGCTATCGCCTTCTTATTCTTCGTGACGATTATAGGCTGTGGGCGGCCATAATTCTGGATCCTAAAGTCGACCAGGTCCTTCGCCCCGCTGAGTATCTGGGTGAGGTGGGTCTTCTTGCCTTTGAGAAGCGAAAGAAGCGCCCAGAGTCGAGAGCTGAGAGATGTATACAGGAGAGGAAAGCTCGCGGCTTTCAGGGGAGTCTTCTTCTTCTGCGAAGATCGATTGACATTGGATGGAATGGCCGGTCGAAATGCAAAGATTCAGTACCTCCACGATTCGGGTAACCTGGCTCGGCTCATTGCTGCGGTAATTATAAGGGTAGGCCTGTGGAGTAGCTACTTTGATCTCCCAGAGGTTGACCGCAATTTGAAAGCTTTTATCGACAAGCTGATCGATGGTGCATGGCTGTGGATTCTCGGCTTCGGCAGCAGGGACTGTGTATGTCGCTTTCAATGTATGGATTGCTGCTGTGAAAGCAGACCAGAATGGATAAGTGGAATCGTCTTTGACAACATTGGGAAAGATACTATAAACATGATCAGACCAGAATTGGGTGAATTTCGAGTAGAACGAACCTCAGGTCGAACCACGATGCTCCAAACTCTTGGATTGCTTCGGTGAGCACTAGAATATCTTCGGCAGCGGGCTTTTTGACAGAGAGAAAGAGTTTTTCTCGTTGACCGGAACTCGAAGCAGAAACAGGCACGACCTGCTCATTCTAGGATTTGTCAGTGGTTTCGAACGACGAGGTGCGCTCTAGCGTCGGTTCTTGTTATTCATTCGTTATGACCCAGTCATGTATGCCAATCTTTACACGACACAATTCTTAATTAACTCGTCATTTCCCTTGCCACTTTCAGGCATTCAGACCACAGCTTTTTTCACCCTGAATTCCAAATCCATACCTAGTTCATCCTCCATTCTCTTCAGCATCACCTTTAACGGCAAGACCAGGCTTATGAAAAGCGCCGTCTTGCTGCGACAAGACCCTACTGCGAGTCCCACGGGCGTACGCTCACTGACGGTGCCTGTCCAGACGACTGAGCCCGATGCCCCAGGAGGTGAAAAGTCGTCCCACGATGGCGTGATCCCTTTTTGCATGTTGCCTTCCCCTTGAACGATGCCAGCTCGGAAGGAAATGATGCGACCTCTCGATGGGTCTGGTGGAAGCTTCGGATCCAGGATAGAGACTGGGTTACGAAGAAGGAAGAGTGCTGTTTCTGGAATCAGTGTTCCGCTTGCCACGCCCTGGCTCAGAGGTACTGCCCATGAGAGCAAACTGACTTCCCCAGGAGACATATCTGCTGCTTGGTTCACCCAAGGAGACGGTAACATGAGGGCATCCTTCCTGGCCCAAGTGTTCTCCACCTCGACCAAGCCGATATCATAATAAATTTCTGGGCTCGGATCACTCTCCAAGCGATCTGGCGCACTTGGGCTGGCTGAGATGATGGGGGCGATGCAATTCGAGCTCAATGTGGATGAACGACTTGGGGAGATGAAAGGTGGCTGCAAAGGCGGGATGGGTCGCATGAGACCCAGAGCACCGGCCGCTAGCCGGCCCAGAAGATGAGGCATTCGCGTATATTCTGAATATTGGTCCCTTGTGACGTCCCGGGTTATCTCCAGCAGAGCGACCTTCTTCTCAAGCTTCGCTAACTGGGTGCTGTGAACATTATCAGAACTGAGAAAGAAAGAGAATGTTCAAATTACGCACCTGAAGAATGAATTATTGGCTGCTGCCGCCTCCGGGTCCTCTCTCTGCAGGTTCAGATACCCCTCATGCCGCTCTCGAGCCTCCCTAACCAGAGCTTCTAGCTTAGCCAACTGCTTCTTTGTCTCTGCTATCTCTTCGCTGGAAACCTCTTTTCCGGGAGAAGAATATAGTTGAGGGGCAAGGAAAACTTGGGCCGAGTCGATAGGATTTTTCGAGGCCGAATCCAAGTAGCCCATGGATGGATAGGCATATGGCATCAAGCCACCTTGTTGTTGGGTCGTGAAAGGATGTCCGGCAGTCAAAATGAATATTTTATCCGGACTGGCGTTTCTGGCATTGCCTTTTTTGAATCCGTACAGCACAGCTCCGTTAGAGCACTTCCCCCACTGACCGTTGTGGTCCTGGATTGCCAGTCTTTCTCCCGGTATTGGGCACCCAACGGGGGACTGGTTGGAATCCTCGACGGGTGAGAGTTCTGGTGTAACTGAAGGCGTCCAGTAAGCGGAATGGAAGTGGATTCTACAATGCTTTGGAGATAGATCCGCTGGGAAATCTCCGTCGCAAAGGACAAGAAGCACAAGCCTATCTATGTCTCCTTCTTTCTGGATGGTAGGGGAGCATATCAGGGCCTGAAGGTTGAAAGGGGATTGTTTGGCGAGCTGCTCGATGTTGAACATTTCGTCTTCAACGCAGGTATATTGCTCTTTGAAGAATTTCGGGGCGTCTTTGGGACAGACCTCATAGTGGAGAGCGTATCGGTCCAGGCTGGTGTCGTTACGAAAATCGAGGGGTCTGCGCATGATATATTGGTGAATGTCGAAGCCACTGTTAATTGGAACTCACAGGAACTTTGGCTTGAAGCCCAGGTCGGAATCGACCCAGGTAGCGTCGGAGGACAGTAATGTGCTCGCAGCGCAGGCGGGCGACATTGTCATTAGGGTTCGAAGGAAGCTGGGTTCAGAATAAGCCCGCGCCGAGCTCTGATCCCGATAAAGTGGCGCATGTAGGGGCTAGGAGTTGGAACATTGTTCCGTGAGTCTCTGTCAAGTCAAGTAACTTAGTAAGGGCTGAATACAGCTGATATGTCAATAAAATCATCCGTACAAAATTGAATGAAATGCTACAATTGCGTTTGATTCCTCGATGATAATCATATAGTTTCCAGATCTGTGAACCCCCGTCGGTAGATGCATGAGATATCCAGCTTCATTGAACCTAACAATAATCAGTAAGCATGTCTCAAATAAAATGGGGACTCGTATTTGCCATTTGACGGCCTTTATTTCAGTGGCAGCTTGATAGTGCGCGATGCCGACGTCTCTTTTCATCACCATGACTCTCATGTCTCGACAGGCTGGGGATTTATAACCGAAGAAAGGAATATATTGTACATTACTCTTGTCGACAACAGTTTTAACATCCAGCTCCGTCGAATCCAGCTCTCCCATTTCCGGAGTCTCTTCTTCAGATTCATCTTCCTCGTCGTAATAGTGTCTGCGTTTGTTGCGTTTGTAATACGAGTGACCGTCATCGACCGCTGAACCCTGGACGTGATAGTCGAGATTCGCAATGAAAATGGTATATCCCAGCTCCTCGGCGACGGATTGGATGTGTGTGATCTTGTGAGCGTCTTCGCCCTTCAGAGCTCCAAGACCTCGCGACAGCTCTGACGAACTGTAGCTGTGGTCTAGGATGTATGTCACCATCTCGGTGGTTCCAGTAGTAAGTTATATCGATCTCGCCGCCATTTGCCCAGAACCCGACGAAACTCGTCGAGCGCAGAAGCCATGTTTGGAAGACGGGGAATATCGACAGCAGGGACACGATCAACATTCTTGACTAGATTGTAGGATAGGCCAGGCGATACCCAGAAGTAACTGGTTTTACTTCGTGAAAGACGTCGGTGTATCACGCTAAAACTGCAGTCGAAACTTGGAATTGTGGGGAGAAGTCGAATGTTTCAGAGGCAGTCGAATGGGACACATGAACTTGGCCACCGGAATAAAGGGAAGGTAGGATGATGATGACAGTGGCAAACATCCCTGGAGATTTGCCAGTGTCTTGATGTCGGTTAAAACTGAAAAAAGGTTAAGACATGTGGAATGAAATAAAACGAGATACTCACTGAGACCCTTCTTGATATAGAAGTAGTTTGTAGAGCTCACAGCGAGTATGAGCTACTGGTATCCCTAGCGCCTGGCCGACGGTCGGGACGACTTGTCCAGAAAGAAAAGTCGCCCAAAGAGGATTCAGGAAAGTGATTTTGTCGGCTGATATTTCCCAAGCGTCGCGGACGACCGTATCGACTATTGTCTGATCATTGTGTCCATATGGCACTTGCGATGAGTTTTGCATGATGAGCGGCGCGATATGGAGACTGAGGGGCAGCCCGACGGTACCGCCACCTTCAATCTGCAAAACCGGATTTGGGGCCTGGGCCTGAGGCAGCACGGTTCATACGCAAAATGCCTTTAGGGAGTGAGGAAAGCTAACGAGTCACAGAGAGTACTACGAACCCAGTGAATTTTGAAGTCGCCTCCCATAGCCTTCTCAAAGTTGTGCTAATAGAAAGAGCTGAGATCCATGTCGGCAGAAGTGCGTAGAATGAGTACTATGAAATCTCCCTCTTGGACTCCATCTTTCTCTTCTTGGGAGTCAAGGTCATCTTCATCTTCATCTTCGTCTTCGTCTTCTCCGTCGGAGGGTTCTATTGAGAGTAATTTGAGAGACCATTTTCCGCAGGAGAACAGGATAAATACGTGTCTCAATCTCCTGAAGAAAGCTCTGCACATAGGACACTGTCTTTCCACCTAAAAAGAGCCTTGCGGCGGTCGCATCTGTTCGCTTTGTTCAAATTAGTTGGCATTTTCGCACCTGTGGCGGTTCAGAAGGGTCTTACCATCGGGCAACGGAGTAGTAGACGCGTCCGCGTCCATAAGGATTTGAATGTCGGTGAATTAGAAAAAAGAAGCGCGAATATTATCTGGATGAAAAGGAAGTTGCAGTCTGAGTTGTGTTGCAAGCCGAGTCACACTGTCACGGCTGCCTCCACTGCGCGCCCGAGGTTATTCAGGCTCAATCGAGGCTCATTGCTGTGATCCAGATTTCATTGACCTCGCCGTCGTTCAAGACAGAGCTTGCCCGCATAAGCATGAGCGCCTCAGATCTGTCATAAAACTCGGTTCTCCCACAATCTCTCTTCTCTCCTCGCCAAATTCTCGCTTGTCTATACTAGATGCACCGATAATCCAGCACCCACCATTGCCTGACATTTAGGCCTGCAGAATTCTTCTGGTCCAACATTCCTCGCTGCTTCAAGCAGGGCCGCTATCTGCTAACACCAGCCTTGTCGACTCCCGAGTCTGATAGGCCGTCCACAATATATACTGGGCAGACAGTAACCCGGGCATCCCATGGATGACTCTCTGGCTCCTCTCGCTTTTGCGGGTGCTGCCTTCGTCTATGCAGTATTCGTAGATTTGGCCGACAACCATATCCACCAGGTCTTCCAGCGCTCAGAGTCGTTGGACGGCCCAAAGAAAGAGTTTTGGAAGACCTCTGTTGAATGAAATCGTCAAGACAGCGGCAAGGGCATAATTTCGTTCCGCATTTTTGGACGTCCGACGCGTCATCGTCCTCATTTCTGCGAAAGTGGTGGAGGATTGAATCAGTCGAAGGTCATGAGACTACTCGGATCGTCCATTCCCAGCTATGGCAGGTGCGACTTGTGCTTTCTTTTTCGTTAGTTCGCGATCTAACCAAGCAGTTCAAAGTTCGTCTCATGAATCGTTCAAAAAGTATTCGTGCGCTCCCTCTCGTGTCAACTGCTTTCTGACCTATCTGCAGCTCATACAACGACCAAAGACGTATTGACGCCTCCTTCAAAAGACTTTCGGTCCCTCAGCTTCATAGACCTATTGGTCCATTCAAGAGCGCGCGTAGCCCATGTTTTTGTTGATCAAGTTATCGAGAGCCCAGACTGTCTCATCGACTATTTCAAGCGATTCGCCGCCTCTTTAATTCTCAAAGTCGGATTTGGTCATGATGTTCCAGATAAGAATGCGAAGGAGGATAGATTTGTTGGACTGGCAGAAGAGACAATGAAGTCGGGATCGCTTGCGGCATTTGCTGGATTCCTTCCCTTTGTGTTCGTCGCTATCATTGGCTTTCTTACCGTCATCTTACGCTCTTCTTGCAGTGCGATTCATCCCCGAATACTTTCAAATGTAACGCGAGAGAATGGGGACAGCGGCTGTACGCTCAATCTCTGATTCCCCACGAGTGCGTCCAGGAGAATATCGTGTGTTTGATCCCTTGCAACGAGGATCGCGCTAATTTGGCTCGATAGCGATTTGTGTGCCTAAATATTAATAATTAAATAAAAAATAAAAATAAAAATACAAAAAAGGAAAGAAGTAAGGAAGAAATGAGCCATAAACCATGATACTGAGCTGCACATGTCCTGAGGGCTCGCTCATCGTGTCTGATGTTTCACGGGCTCTCGAAACCATTCCGAAACGTGCCGAAACATTGGCAATACTCCGATTTCACACCAAATTTTCTTCGCCTGCGGCGCACTAGAGAGAACAGGCTTGCAGTCAAGATAAAACAGAGACAATCCAGAAGGATCTCCTGTCCCTAAGCACCTGCAGATCAACTGAGAATTTGCAGAGCTCTGAAAATATTAGCCAGTCTGATGTGAATCTGCCAATTTGAAAGTCCAGACCATTGCTGTCGCAAACCCAGCCATGTAAACGAAACCACTACAAGATATGTCAGATATTTGGGCAAATTCAGCCCAAACAGGGCATCAAGTATGCAACTGCAGGCTGAGATATCTGGTAAACATCCGGTCATTTTCAGCTTAGGCAAAGGCTGTGGTGTCGGACTCATGAGATATCTAGCTACTACTGTATATGGGAGCTCTGGCTGAGCCCAATAATAGTTGGAAGCAAGGCATTTATAGTCCAACGAGCATTCATGGTTCAAGGATGAATCGGGACACCTACTTATGCCGAAGGTCACGAGAATTGAAACTCCGCTCAAATTTCAAACTCATATCGATATCGATATCGAACACACAAATGGTCAGCGGGCCGCTAATTTGAGATATTCAAAAGGCCTCACTTCTTCAAACCGACGGAGGAAAGCAGATACGGAAGATGCTTTGAACGGCTGGAAGTCTATACGCCGCTGGTTCTGAACTTAATGTTCCATTTTTTATAAATGATTCTCTTTATTTTAAAAATACTTTTAGTGAATTGACGCCTAGTAAATTCTTATTTTCTAAGCATCTATCAGCTTTGGAGTTTTCCCCCTATCCTTACACGTGTAGGTCCCATCATGCTTGATTGTATCACCATTGATTGTTCCTCCAGACCGTGGCGGCGATGAAGAACTTTGTTCTCGTCATGATGCTCTACCCCGAAGTTCGGAAGAAAGCCCAAATGGAAGTCGCAGATTTTATCACACGAGAAGACCGCCTCCCAGGGTATGCTGATTGCCCAGCCATGCCCTCATGAAGGAAACAACACGGTGGTCTCCTGTTTCCCCGCTCGGTATCGCTCATGTCACCAAGGCCGACGATGTTTACACAGAGAATCAACATCTGGGCAGTTTTACAAGACGAATCGGTGTACCCCAATCCATATCTCGTTGATCCCAATCGCTTCCTCGGGCCGAATCCTCGAGCAGATTCCCTGCCTATCAGTTTCGGCGCAGATCGTCGCATTTGTTCCGGTCTGCCCTTGGTCCTGAATTCGACATTCATTCAAGAGGTTCTGCTCATTGCCACTGTGACATTTCCCAAGGTGGAGACGAGAAAACGGGAGAGATCATCGAACCATTGTTGGAGTTTACAACAGGCATTATTGTCAGGTATGAAATTTGGTTGTCTTAAAGTTGCATTTTTACTGACCGACTGTCGCAGCCATGTCAAGCTGTACAAGGGCCTCACTCGAAGCAAGTCATCACAAGTCAAACAGGCGCTCATAGCGAACACAGGGTAGGGTTGGTAGGATTGAAAGTGATCATAAGAGCTTGTTCAAGATGATAATGTATATACAAAAATGATAAGATACAAATTACTACAAATGGAGGTGAGGCTAGCGAGGATGAGGTGATAAGAAACTGACCATTAGTTAGCTGTTGCTTTTTGTTGGCTGCAGTGGTACTTGACGCTCAGGCTGGGGCATACATAGTGAACGAGAGTCGGGGACGAGACATACAACTCACATGCGAGCCAAGGTTCGTCGATAATGATGTCGACCGTCTCAGTCGGTGACGTGTCGATGAGAGGATGAACAAAGTAAATTTGCTGTAGGTTCTGTCAGAGTAAGACAAGGTCCAGATAGTAATGGCATACTTCAACCGCCTCATAGGTGGGCAAAACCTACAGGCAGAAAGAGATATAAGAGAAAACCTATGGTCAAGTTCAGGATGGGCCCACATGTCGCTCACGTCCATGATGACCTGCTTCGAGTGCTCGTTTTCCGCCACGGTGGAGACAGACTTTGAGGTTGTTGCGAGTAAATTGTTTGAGCTTTCGCCTAGAGTAAGATGAGTGTACGTAGAAGTAAATGGGGTCTCGAAAGCGAACTTTGGAAGGGTCATTGTGATGGATGAGAAAACACGATGAAAATTGAAAGACCGCGTCAAACCGCGTTTTGAAGGATTCAAGTTTTTTTCGGTTGCACGGTCACCAAATAAAGAAATGGGAGGTTCAATTGCTGCTTCCATCACCAGATTCTGGCCGCAAACGGTCGCCTCGACCCTTACGGACGGCGATTCGGTCCTATAACATAATGCTGAAAAGGGATGATAGAGCGCAAGATCGAGCCAGGAGGGACCTTGAAACCGCTGGATCGAGCCAACGACCGGTCGACCCGTATACTGCAGCGACATTGACTCTCTTGCATTCTCCTTTCGACCGAGACTGGGTGAAGACTTCAAATCCAACCTGGTTCAATTATCGGAGTTGGTTTCGAACTGCTGGACCAGTCTAAGGCGCTAGTTCGTTCGTTCGAGATTGGTTCGGCTGGCGATATTTTGGACCCATGGAACCAGAATTCCTCGATCGATTTTTTCCGGCCCCCAAGGACGTCATGGACGAAGACACCATCGAGCGCTTTACGTTTTCTGTCCAGCATTTCGCCACTGGCTTCTCTACCAGATTCTCGCTCCTGCGATGCGCCGTCGCCGGGACCGACACGATCACGTGAAGCTAACCGGGTGGAGTCATATATCGTGGCCAATTCTTGGCTTCCTTGAGACCTGCATGAATGAAAAATGCCATTCAGGTATGCTCTACCCCGCAATAGTTTCTGGAAAGGAAAAGTCGACAAATCAGCAAAACATCAAGACAGAAGGCTCCGACAAGATGACGGATCGTCAAGGCTCGACAATGAGAGTGCCTCAAATCCTCGCCAGCAGCAAATATGGCACCCCCTCAAGAAACTGAGAGGCAAAAGAAAAAAGCAGGACTCAGAGACTGACCTAATAAAAATGGAGCGGATTCGAGTCCTTCGGCGCTGACTCGTCGATGCGACTGATGTCCTCTCGGACTCCTTGTTACGACTGTCGTTAAAGACAGCATCATAATGCAGTGGGACAACGTCTCTTTTCTTGAGATATGTGGGTCGCTGACAATCGGAATATGTTGGCCAGCAACCTCGACAAAATATGTCGTCCAAGATTATTGAGCCATCTGTCAAGATTGCGGATGAAAACAGTCGGTAAACCAAGTGGAAATGCGATCGCCTGCCAACGATATTTTTTGAAACGAGGTGGTGCCAGTCGTCGAGCCGATTTTCAAGGTGGCGCAGCTACTGTTGGGGATTGAGAAATCAGGTATGAGAATTTGTCGATATCGAGCGCATTCTTGGATGAGTACGTTTGTGCCAACTCGGAGCAAGTAACGGAAAAAGCAGAGGGCCGATTGTTGAACATTGCTGAAGATCCAAGTGGTCGACCACCGCAGAGTCCAAGACTGCCCAGTGATTTAATTCGGATGTGGTTCACGGTAAGAAAGAGGTTGTTGACGCACCTAGTAGCTCGAAGGAGGCTGTTCATCGTCTCTCAAAGTTCCATTCCCCAATTTCAACAATCACCAGCCTCCTCTACCCAAAGTCATCTCCTCCCCAGACATCCTTACATCTTCCGGTGAGTGGCCAACGTCCGTGTCCAGGATGTGGCTCGGTTTGAGGTCTTGGCAGATGACGGAAGTGGAAACGAGAACAAAACTTCAGCCAAACAAGGCCTGTTTCTACGATTCGTTTTTGAAAAATATTCAACATGGTATCTCGACCCTCAATGATACTCTGGTCGTCTCCTATCGCTCTGTAAATTCAGCGATTTTTATGGTGGAAAAAGGTCTGCGGAATCTCTTGTGCTGCCATGATCTCGAGTCAGAGCCACGGTTCATCTGCCTCTTCAACGACTCGCGCTTCATCTCTCTCTCATATTTTTACCGAGTCGCTGCTGAATCTCTGACCGACAGAGTAAAACGAACTCGATTCATTCAAGGAGCAACTGCAATTCCCGTCGGGGTGGAACCCAAGGACAACACTCCTCCACATGTTCTACATCTTGGTCTAGCGGCCCCATCCAGAAATAAAATTTCGACGTTCCAGGATTCAGCGAGGTGCCCTGAGTGATTTTCATCTTTTCTTTTTTTTGCAGCATCGTCACATCGTCCAGTCTCTTCTGACAGCCCGTTGGCAGATTTTTGCAACCATCCTCCTAGAGACAGCATCTTCTCTCGCGCAAAAAAAATGCACAATTCAGGATGATTGCAGCACCGAAAAAAGATCCTTCAGTGATGAATCTGACAGCTGGTTTGAGCTTCGTCAAGTTTGAAGCTCTGAAATTCACTTGGAGGCCCTGCAACTGGCCAAAAAGTAGAGCGACTCAGCAGCATATACAGCATATATTATCTTCAAGCACATATTATTCAACTGTCTTGACAGCATGTACTTTATCGAATAAAGAACTCAAACAAACAAGCGTCTAAATTGTTCTTTCCACATGGAATCGATAATGAATTTGGGTCTGCTCTTTGCAATGTGGCGCAAAGTTCACCGGGATGCTGACTCTCAATGGGTCCTGTGATGACAGAATCAGTTCGACTCGTCCGAAAATGTAGATCTATGGACTTACTTAGTATCCATCAATGAGAGTTCAGTTGGGTTCACAAGGCACCCAAGTGTCTCGAGATCGCGGCGCTTGAACTAGAACATGAGACCACTGAGTATTGGGAGTGCATTCTGACTGCATTATATCAAGCAGGATCAGCTGTATATTAATATCACCTCGACAAATTGGGAGTGTCGCCGAACGATAGACTCTAGACTTTCACCAAGACTTTCACTGCCACGATAACCTGGGCAAGATGTAAGAACAAGATTCATTCGTCCGTGGACACTCTCACAAATAGAGGTTTCGAGCGGAATCCAGCCTGTGCGCTTTTTGTGAATAGGTCTGACAGGTTTTTATTGAACGGAGAGCAACTATATGTGGATTAGGCGACCTTGCTTACCAGAAGTTATCAAGTGATTTACCAGTGAACAAAAATTCAGACCAGTCCTACTGGCAAACGTAGACCTTCATACGCTCTTGGGATCTAGGAAGGTAACCTGTTGAATAGATGAGCACCGACCAGCGACAGCTCGACCTACATCTGACGCAGACTTGAGGAAGTCGTCAGATTCCACTGGTATCGCGAGCGTCGGTGAGAGGTTCGGCAAAGATTATGCCTAGAAATCCGTCAGTGCCAAGGTCAAACCTCGCTAGATACTCACCTCCAGAGAAGACTAGTAGCTTTCAGCCCACGAGGGTGGTTTTATCTTGGGCAGCGCCGCACGAACGGATGGGAAAAGTATTAGAGGCGTCAGACGTCGTGAATGAAAGACAGGTCGGTGTTCTTTTTCCTGGCAAGAATATGCTGCTTTTTAAGAGGCCACGCTGAGCGACGGAAGCTCAATCGTACAATCTGGCCAGTGAGGCAAATGAAGAACCAGGATTTTTTCTGTGGTCACTACCATCGATTGTCCTCCAAGGACCAGAGCTTGACAGCCGTAATTGGAGAATGGGATCAGGGAGCGGGTGTCGGAAAGCCGACCGAGTTGCTCAACATGTTGATTTTTTCAGGAATTTGTTCTACCAATTTGAACCAGGCTCTCGGGCTATACGCCATTGGAATAGGTCAAGCCATGTTCAGAAGACCCGGATTACTGGTTCGAACGGTTATTTCTGCCAAAACTAAATTTGCACGAGTGAGGTCCTTCTCTTCTGCCCATCATGCCCAAAGCTGCCAAGGAGAGTCAAAGTCAAAAATCCTACGAAGTTGGTGCGTCGTGGCTCGCGAAACAGAGATGGGAATCAATCTTGACCTTTGATTTTCAGAGGTGATTGTATCGGCAAGGGTCAACGCAGATGGCGACTGGGTAAGTCCTGCAGAAGACGTGAAAATCAGCCAATTTTGACCCCAAGTGCTTCTGCAGGAATACTTGGTCAAAGTACGCACGCGAATTCTAACCAAAGACCATCATTAATCTGGCTACAGTGGTCTGGCTACAATGACAAGGACAATACGTATGTTTTCGTTCAGTATTCCAAGCTATGGCTGAACAAACCTTAGTTGGGAGCCTGAAGAAAGGTGTGCACTTCAACCCTTTGATCAACATGGCGTCCAATGCTAAAATTTGGCAGTGTTAAGCCGCTGGGACGTCTATTCAGTGCTTTTTGGAAGCAATTGGGGGCCCAAGGCTCTACATTGAAGCCCACTGCCGCGTGGATTGGTACATAGTTGGCTTTTCTCTTGCCCCCTTTCTGACTTTTCAACCCAGCGAAAGAAAAAGCCTTTTACAAAACCACTTTCGGAGACAAAGGGCCCACCAAGGCAAAAGCCAAGCCCGCCGCCAAACCATATTCTAAACCCAAGGTCACGACCAAAAAAAGGGCATCTACCGGTCGAGCATCTACTAGACGAATGAGTACTGGAAAATGAGTACCAGACGATGGCAGCGAAGACTCTGTAGAGGTTCGCGAGATGACAGGGTATAACAACATTGGGCTACAGCAGTACTGTCGAAAGTCATAGCAAAAGAGTTCGGTTGAATGCATGAAATCTATAAGGAGCGAATGAAACGAATGCGGAAATGTGTGTAAACGAGTGAATCGGTGCAGGAAACAGAATCAAAGAAATAAGCATAATCAAGCTCGATGAGTATTATCATCCTCCCAAGAATTCATCTTCAGGAATCTCGCCAATACTTCCTCCGAGCCGCGCTTGAACAATTCAAGTCCACGAGCAGGATCCCAAACTCGATCGCCTTTTCTCAAAGGTGAAAAACCAAGCGCCTGTCCTTCGGGTGGTGAAATTGGTCCTACAGATGACGGTGGCGACGCGATTGAAGAGCCATCGTTTCCCGGAGAAGTCATTTGAGCTCTGTTGGGCGTATTTGGAGACTGAAAATTTTGAAGACCAGTCGGTGTCGACGGGTCGGTGAAATCGCGGGGGGATCTCAACCCCGCTGGCGTCGTCGTCGGCATGCCTTCAGCCCCAACGGGTGAAGGCGAAGCGGTTGTCATCGGCAATTCAGGTCCCATACTGAGGTTAACACTTGGAGATGGTGATGGGACCCATTGTCTCCTACCGCTCCCGACTGAAGCAGTTGAGGAGCTCTTGTTATGCGCTGAGACCGGCTCTTGAACAGGCTGTAGTTTCGGCACATTAGTGTTGTTGACTTGAACTCCTTGGCTCCTCATCTCCCGGGGAATAGTTTGAACGCCACGTACTCGATATTCCTTTTTCTTGCCTGTGATCATATAGCTAGCAGAAACTGACGACGAGTCTCTCCGAGATCGAGCTTTGGCGGAACCGAGGGAAGAAGTTGGTGAATGTCCTTCGTCTTCGTTGTCGCTGACTTCGGTCCAACGACGAGGTTCGGCCCCTTCGTCTTCTCCATCATCTTCATCATCTCCATCACGACTATTCGCCTCTGATCTTTCTTCCCAGCTCCTTCCACCACGAGTACGATTCCATTCTTCACTGTCAAAAGCAGGTGCCAAAGCAGGTGGAGCGACAGGTCTGACCAGCTTTTTCGCATATCTTTGGATACTAGGTACATTGTCCCAAGCATTGGCATAAGAGAGCTGAAACGGCAGTCCTTGAATCGGAGACAAAAGTCGGTGAGATTTCTGCTGAGTATCTCCACTGCTCTGTGACTGCGAAGACGAAACAGAACCTGGACTGGTAAACATTTCTGGAACAGGTGCATCGTGGTCTGGAAAGACTCTTCCAGGTAGCTGTCTCGGCTGATTCTCCCAAGGAAATACACTTTTCACTTTGCTGCGATCTGGTGATTCCTCCTCTCCAGTTACATTACGATAGTGACCTTGCCGACGAAGTGATTCTGGAATTTCGGGCGTCGGTGGTGGACGGAAAAATGTTCCAGGGACTGGAGCTTTGCTCTCTGGGGACGAAAGAATCTGGAATGTGTGATCATGATGCTTGCTGGGAGTTGCATCCCAAACATTCGGGAAATAAGTGTCTGCTGGAAATGCAGTAGCAGACGGTGCGACATTCGGAGGTGGCTCAATGGCCGGATTCCAATTCATTTTCGGTGGAGAAGCGGGACGAGGAGGAGAATGATGACCATGATGCTGAACGTGATGCTGTGTCGAATGAACAGGCTGAGGTGCATGAATCTGTGGAGAAACCTGAGCTAGAGCTGAATGAGATGGTCGTGGCGTGTGATCCTGAGAATGTACAGCCTGAGACGAAGCCTGAGACGAAGCCTGCAATGAAGCCTGAGACGAAGCCTGCAATGAAGCCTGAGACGAAGCCTGCAACGAAGCCTGAGACGAAGCCTGCGATGAAGCCTGCAACGAAGCCTGCGACAATGCCTGCGATGAAGCCTGAGACAAAGCCTGCAACGAAGCCTGAGACGAAGCCTGCGATGAAGCCTGCGACGAAGCCTGCGATGAAGCCTGCGATGAAGCCTGCGATGAAGCCTGCAACGAAGCCTGCGACAAAGCCTGTGATGAAGCCTGCGACAAAGCCTGCGATGAAGCCTGCGACGGGGCCTGCGATGAAGCCTGCAACAAAGCCTGCGATGAAGCCTGAGGCGAAGCCTGCGACAAAGCCTGAGAAGAAGCCTGCGACCAAGGTTGCGACGGTGGCTGCAACGAAGATTGAAGGGACGGAGTCGACGGGAGTGAAATCGTGCTAAGCTGGGGACTGTCAGGGATTGGCAGCGGTCCGGGCGCAGAATGTTCAGAAGGAGCGACAGTTAATTGTCGCGGCATCAAGTCAACCCTTCCCTCAAGAGGTAGACTCTTGTACTCTCCTTCGCCAGAATTTTGCTCAGGATATCCCCCAGATGTGCTGAACCCTTCAATCGCTATTCTCTTCAGATCCTCCAATGCCATAGTATTTCTTCCAGAGACATTAAAGTCTCGCTGACCTTCCCAAGCTGGTGCATAATGCTTCACCTCGAACTCTCCTGAGGGTAGAATAGGCTGCGAGCGGTAATGTTTGTCATATACAGCGAACCAGCGGTCTAACAAGGAGTTGTAATCGTAGGCAGGTTGGATTTCTGAGGTGGATTGCTGCTGAGAGCCGGAAAAAGGAGCGCGAAAGGGCACAGAGTGCCATGGCTTATTAGGACCAATGAAATGAATGGCAGATATCTGAGAGCCATAACGTTCGTAAGCAGGCGCGTATCTGTGACGACAGAGATCAGCTTTGCCATACAGAATTGCAGGCTGTCATGTACGTACGTGTATGCAGCAGTGGGAGTCGTATTATATGTAAAACTCAGTCTATTCCAATCATTTCCTCTCCATTCGTTAAGGATGCCCTGGTCTCCGCCATCCCAGGTCCCTTTGGATTTCAGCAAGTCGTTTAGCTGATCAAATTTTTCTTCGCCTGGGGTCAATACCATGACACCTGAGTTGAAGATGTCAGGCCATCCGACGTCAGGAACAGCAGAAAATTCATGTGGAAGCGTGAAAAGATGCGAAAGAGGACGGATTGGCAAAACATCAGCGTCGAGAAAAATGATTTTGGAGTACTGAGCGAGGCGGAAGACATGCAATTTTGTGAGCACTGTATCCAAATCTGGACGACCTAGCATAATACTATTAGTATTGAAGCCTCGAAGCACATTCCAGGAAATAAAGCAGAGCACAGGATGACGATGTTTCTGCCCCATGGTACTCTGGACGCGTTCGACAGAGCCAATAGAGGACAAATAAGGAAATGGAAATGATGAAAGAATATCCAGTGGAGTCTATACGCGTCCGACAAGAGAGGAATAGACCTCGGTGGAAAAAAAACTCACCAAGCAGCTCAAGATTCTTCTGGTCATTTGGTCTGATCAGCTCGACGCCAATGACGACGTCGAATGCTCTTCTCAGCAACTTGTTTAATTGGACTGTCTCCGGTGTGACGAGGCAGACAGTTTGGAAATCGACTTCTGGGGAAACTGCGGGGAAGGGATGAAGTTCCTTCAGAGCCGCAGCCAGAGTCAGAGCTCCCTGCAAATAGGCATCTGAAGTCAACAACGTCACGAAGGCGAAGGTCGCCATAGACGAGGTCGTCCAGCCGCAGGGGAGGAAAGAGGAAAGGAAGAGAGCTCTAACCAAACAACGACATCAAAATTCGACTTCGGACCGATTCAGATAGCGCTCAAGCTTCGCTGCCCACTTCTATCAGATAAGTCCAATTGGATTGAACTTCCACAATGTGTAAACCGTGGATGAGTTTTCATATACGTAGACCCTTTTATACAAACAGAGCTAGCTCTGACGTTCTGTGTCCAAAAAAAACGAAATCAAATCGGTTGAACCCGACCTTGATGGCGTGAACGTTCATGTCATTTTTCTGCCGAGCTCGACTGGCTCATTTCTATTCTCCTGCTTCACGAACTTCACGGCATATCTCATTTCAGCAATTCGCTCAGCGGCCACAAGCGAGTCGCAGGCTCATATGGCTTGTACCACTCGGGGGTCTCGCTGCTCTTTCTCTGAATCCGAGACAAAAGAAACCACTCCTGCCAGCCATAATATCATCGCCTGATGTTATACCATGTAGACCGTTCTCGACCACCATTATTCTGTCACCGTCAGAAGTCAATCTGACGGTGAAATCCCGAATACTTTCCCTGTTGCGCGACAAGATTTGGGAGCCAATCCTGACAGCCAAGCGCTTTATCTATCTCTTGGTTCTCTTCATGCCGGTCATCGTTTGCAGTCCAATGGTACTCATTGGTCCTTTGGAGAAGAGACTTGGTGACGAGAGGTGGGGAGCGATTTGGTGGTATGACCTTCTCGTCGGTCAAATGGTATCGGCGGGACCTACTTTTATCAAGGCATGTTCTATTGAGATTGACCTCTGGTATACTGATAAGCTTTCAGTTGGCTCAATGGGCTGCATCGCGTGTGGATCTTTTCCCGGCTAATCTTTGCAAAAGATTGGGCACTCTTCACTCCAATGGAAAGCCGCATGAACTCCGTCATACCAAAAAGGTCATCGAGGACGTCTTCCAGCTTCCTTTCGATGATGTGTTCGAAGAATTCGACGAGACACCAATCGGGACTGGTGCTATAGCACAGGTCTACCGAGCAAAGCTGAAGAAGGACCTCATTCCACCCTCCTACTTGGGACCACGCCGTATTAGAAAGTCTCCAGCGGCCTCACTCAGTCCCTTGCAAGACCCACCTCCTTCTGCTCCCACCGCCTCTGTAGCCCTCAAAATCTTACATCCTCGTGTCTCCAAATTAATCGCTCGAGACCTGGCCATTATGTCCTTCTTCGCTCACGCCATATCCTTACTACCTGGAATGGAATGGTTGTCGCTTCCGGAAGAAGTCGAGGTCTTTGGCGGCATGATGTTCCAACAATTGGATCTGCGGCACGAAGCCGAGAACCTTTTGAATTTTGAGGAGAATTTTGCTCACCGAAAGGTGCCGGTGACATTCCCCAGACCCTTGAAGGTTTGGTCAACGAAGGACCTCCTGGTCGAAGAGTATGAAAATGCTCTACCGCTCGAACTATTTTTGAAGAATGGCGGTGGCCCTTTCGATGAACAGGTGGCTACTGTAGGCTTGGATGCATTTTTGGTGCGCCGTAACCAGCTTTTATCGTGACCGCCTCTGACCTGTGTTCAATAGAACATGCTGCTGCTCGACAACTTTGTCCACTCCGATTTGCATCCAGGCAACATCATGATCAAATTCTGCAAACCCGCTACCACTCGCTATCTTCTGAAAAACCTCTTTAACTCCTTCTATAACTCCATCTTCCACCATAACTCTACAGACCTTCCCTTGATTCCCCCTCCCGATTATTCAGAATCCGATGAAATCGTCTCGAAACTCCGAGATCTGTCCAATGATCGTCCTTCCTGGCTCGCTGAGCTTCAGAATCTCTCAGACTCAGGATATCTCCCCGAAATCGTTTTCATAGATGCAGGACTTGTCACTACATTGTCGGCGGTTAACCGGCAGAACTTCCTTGACCTCTTCCGCTCACTGGCTGAATTTGACGGCTACACTTGTGGACAGCTCATGATCGCCCGGTCTCGTACACCTCATCTCGCCATTGAAACCGAGACTTTTGCCCTGAAAATGCAGCATCTCATTCTCAGCATAAAGCGCAAGACCTTTTCGTTGGGTCAGATCAAGATTAGTGATATCTTGAGCGACGTGCTGAGGATGGTCCGGATGCACCATGTCAGAATGGAAGGGGATTTTGTTAATACGGTGATCAGTATTTTATTGCTGGAAGGTATTGGAAGACAATTGGATCCTGGTTTGGATTTATTCAAGAGTTCATTGCCAATCCTCCGAACGGTTGGTGGTCAGATGGCTGCACGCGAGGGAGTCACTCGAGACTTGCCTCGTAGTAATCTTGGGGCTTTACTGAAAGTAAGTGAAATCTACTTTCGCTGATAATTGCTGATACTTTGTAGCTTTGGGTATGGGTAGAAGCTAGAGAGTTTATTTCTGCGTCTATTGGGAATGCCGACGAACTAGTTAAATATGATTGGTGAGTGCTTCTGCAACTGTCTTTCGTCTCTAACGTCTCCAAGGCTCGCACCCAATCAATAGAACTGTAGAGGCAAAAGTATAACAAGTAGATTACTGTTGATTCACGTATCTGTGAGTACAATAGACGTCTCGAATTCTTGAACTAATGTCCCTCGTAGATAATTTTCGCGCCATACGCCCAGGTCCCGGAGAGAACTTGAGTTCACTGGCTCTGTTACGCAGCAGTAGCTCCAACTGATAGTCGTACTTCAAATTGTTCTCGTCTATAATCTTCCAAAACGATTCACGGAGAAATGGCTAATCTGGAACTTTCTCGAATTCGTCTGTTGCAAGAGGTAGAATATCCACTTGTAAAAGAGCGACAGTGGGCAGTCCGGGAGTCATGGCCTCGCCAAAAGTGTCCTGAGGTGAATATAGAAGGAGATGATCCGTTTCTTCATTCGGACGTTTGACCTCTACTTTGAATTAGACAGCGTGTGAAGTAGCCTTTTTTGATCTCAACGATGACGGCCACTGGAAAATCTGCTCTGCTTCTGGGTGCAACCGGAGCAACAGGGCAATATCTCTTGAAAGCCCTTCTGGCGTCACCATACTGGACGCGCGTCGGGGATTATGGCCGACGGGTTACTGACCTCAAATCTCTAGGAGGCCTGGGAACACAGAAACTGGAGCAAAAGACGATAGATTTTGAGAACCTCGGCCAGTCGGGACTCAAAGACGGGAAATGGGATGTTGTGTTTGTAGTGTTGGAGAGTTCCAAGCGATCATTGTGGCGTCGCTGACGATCTGCAGTCTAGGGACAACCAAGAAAATTGCTGGGAGTGCTACAGCCTTCGAGAAGATTGACAGAGAGTGAGGGGATAAACTGGTTTGTTTTTTACGCGTATAACAAGGCCTTGGATATGTTATCAACGCTGCTCGAGAAGCCAAATCGCCCGATCTCGAACAACGTCTAATTTTTTATCTTTCCGTCATGGGAACCAGCTCCGGCTCCCCATTGCTATATTTAAGGTATGTTTCTTCACCATGCGGTCGGTTGCTCATGGTCTACAGGAGCAAGAAACAATTGTATTCCGTCCTGCTCTTCTCGTAGGTCAGTCACTGTTCTACGATCTCTCAGGGCATTCCCATCGTGTTGACAGTCATAATCAGGAACCAAAAGGCCAGAATTCAGACTCGCTGAGAGCATCGCTTCGTTTGTCTCCATTTGGCTCCTTTTGAACAAATCTGATTCAAGTATATCCAGCTGGATAACGGGCCCTCTGTTGTATATTTCCGACTGGATGCAGATCAAAGCAAGTGAACGGATGTTCTGGAACGTTATCAAACTAACTCGCATGTTAGGTTCCACCTTTGGCAAAAGCCATTGGATTGGTTGGACAACTGGGAGTTGAAGGTCTGCCGCCCTCTGCCGCTGCTTTCAAGAGTGGGCCAGCAGAGGCCCAATATACTGTAATCCCGAACCCAGGATGCCTGGCGTTGGCTGAACTTTGAGTCGAGCGCATCATGATGTAGAACGAAGCCTGTATGTACATCATTTACTTTTGATTCAGTTGGAAATCAATCGCTCGAGGAAGTGACGCAGTTCATGAAGAATTGGCAACTTGGCTCCATTATCAACTCGAGACAAATGTTATGCGACCAACATTGAGCGCTAAAAGTGGTTGCCATGAGAACTTACGTTCCGGGCCGACAGCCGGGCCACAAAGCTCGACCAAACAACCCTGATCTTGGCTCTCTTTGACGCGCCTTCTAAGTTCTGACCCATTGTCTAGATTGGCCTTCAATTGTGGATTTGGACAAGCGCTCACGCTCGACGTCGTCAGAAGGCCTCCTCGTCGTCCATATCTCGATGCAGTGAAGGAATGTCAACCAAACGCACTCTGACCTTCAACCGTCTGTCAATCTCTTTGTTTGAATGTTTTCGTGCTCAGTTGAGACGTTTCTTCAGAGACTGTCCGCGGCATTACAGAGTTCAGTAAGCAGACTTACATTGCGACTATGACGCTTTTAGAACTCTCTCAGTCGAGGTCGCCATTCACACAATCCTCTATGTCCGCCAAATTTACCCAGCGGACCTTTTCGTGAGGAGGAAGAAATACGAAACACCTGTTTTTCAGTCTCGTCATCCAGGACTAAATCAATACATCTCTGGCGCCATGAAATTCATTTCAGACGAACTTGTCCTCGTGCGTTTATCGTCTGGGAAATCACAGCTCGCTGACCGTCCACCCTCAGGGCACCGTTGACAAGATCGTCGTAGTGATCAAGGGCCCGGACGATGTCGCGCTGGAGCGCTTTTTGTTCTCGATAGACAACATACTTCAGGTCGAGCTCTATGACAAGGATACAAGGTTTGTTCGGTTCCTCTGAAATGAAACCATTCTAAATCCTGACAACAGCGTCGAATCGGCACTGACTCCTGGCGCCCTGGCGAAATGCTTCCGCTCCTTTCTTGTCAAGCTCAATATGATTGAATCGCAATTGGGTCAGCTCTATCTTGCTGGTCTGATTCATACCTATTCTCGGATATGCTCGCCCTTATATTTCTTCAGACGGAGCCTCGTTCGCAATCCTCCTTGAAACCAAGGAGGGGAAGAAGCCAACCGCTTCAAAGAAAAGCGTATGAATATTTACTCTGAACGTTCTCCCTGTCACCATCATACTCCACAGGATATACCTCCATGGATGCCAGCTGTCGCTCAACACACTACAAAGGGCGCCGCGGAGGATGCAGAAGTTTCCCAAATTCGAGCTGTCCAGACTGGCATCATCAACGCGAGTACCGCTCGAGTTCTGGACCGTCCTCGATTCTGATTCACATTTTAGCTTTCATTAAGCGTCGAGGAATCGGATGTAAAATTCCAGCGAGAGCGAGAAATGGCGGCTTACACCAGTATGGCCGACTAAATATACCGGCAACAGCCTCTCCTTCCCAAGCTGACTGCTTTGATTCGACACTATTTTTTGTGCAATATTTTCTGCGTACTGTATTAATCCAAGTCGTGGCGGTACCAGCCCTTGAATTTCCATGTCAAACTGATTTTAGAACAACAGGTTCAACCTGCCAGAATCATTTATATCCACCCGGGCGCTCTCTAAATGTTATCATGAGGTCGCTGCGCCACAAACCTGGGGCGACGTAGCGCGCCGCTGGTCCGGTGACGGACCAGGTCCTGGCTGAGTCTCAGTCCCTCCTACGTGCGATTCCATAAACCCGATCTGTTTGAACCTGCATCGCGGGACACAGCACTGAGTCCATTCGATCCAGATTAGAACTGTATCTGACACCGCGTGGCGCGGGTCACCACTCCTCTCGAAGAGGAATCCAGGCTTTCTAGACACTTCCAGTGGAACATTTTCGCCAGCCAAGCCATCGATCTTTCTACTGGTCATCGTGGTCATCTGGTATAAATTTATTCGCTACGTGTGCGCTTGAGTCGCCGTCGGATTACGTCGGACCAACTATCAAATCGACCGTGAGTGTCCTCTTGCATATTGAAGCTCTCTGACTCATACATCAATCAGTCCCGTCACTGAGCAGAGTTCCAGATGGTGGTGTCTACCACCTATCAGTGCGTTCATGTTGAAACTGATTCTGGAACTCCTCGGTGGCTTGAATCATTCACTTGCTGCCCTCGCGTGAGGTCGTGCGACTATAGAGTCGGGCTTTCCCGCTTTTCCAGTCCACTGGTACCAGTCGGAGGCAATTCCATTTGGAGAATGGCTACGACAGAGTAAATTCGACATCGACGTGGCCCGTCCAGTGTCTGGCTGGCGAGAGAGGTATCCCAAAAGGACAAACTCAAATTGAAACCAGGATTTGTTCCAGTCCTCGAACAAATTAATGATTAATGGCCAATCATCAAATTTCGCACTTTACGAGCCTAAATATCTGATCTCTCCTGCTTCGTCGGTCAACAGAAATATTTGGTTGACGTTAGTCGCCTACATTCATGTTACTGCATGCCGTTTCAAGGACTAAGAAACATTTGAGATATACTGGGAACAGATTGACGCATCAGTATATTCCTGGGGGGATCATTGGGTGGACTTGAGGCGGTTTGCCGCCGCTCTATACCCCGCACCACCTCTATTTCTGGTATCGTGGAAGATCCCTTCTGAACGATGTACTGATATACTTGGAGTGGAGGACCCAGAGGTCCAAAATTTGGTTTAGGTCGCCTGGAATTGTTGAAACAAAAGACTCGACCGTTCATGGGACCCTATCCATTGTCTTCTAGACTGTGGCCTCGCCAATTGGTCAATCCCATATTATCAAGTCTCAATTCATATGCCGTACGGAGATGAGTTAAAGATATTCACAAGAAAAGGTATGGTATACACGACTCATCAGCTCCACTCATCTCACGGTGTCTTCTTTTCTGAAAAAGAATGTCCTTGTTCTTCGTACATGATGCATAGCTGGCGGGTCCTGAGGCTATGGAATGACGGCGAATTTGTTCTCGGCGATCCAAGTCGGTCATCGTACATGCCCCTGCCGAGATATCACCGGCGGACCTGCGTCACAGGATAGCCTCGATATCTCGAACGCATGGCAGAACAATACCTCTTATGGGTCCCGTGCACCGAATCCCCGGTGTTTGGATTCTCAGATTCGACATTGCTGGGAATTTACTTCCAAACCTTAATTCCTTCTGTTGATCAACCGTCGTTCCTGAAAAACGCTGGAACCTCGAGGGATCCTTGTACTTTTCTTCCTACTTCCCACGGAGTCTTTTGACTTTGTTCTCGAAACTGCATATCCTTTGTGCTGACCTTTATTATGAAGAACTCGGGACCCTTGGAAATCTCATCAACTACATAACCGAAGCCTATCGGTCCGTGGCGTGTTTTAATTAAAAGATGATGTGTTCCCACCATTACATAGATCTTTTATTTTTGTTCCGTCGCCGCCACCGAGGAACTTGTCCGTGACAAGTGGAGACTGGAATCAGATGAGAATGGCCGCTGAGATGAATTCGCGGCTGTCATACCGAGATCATCAAAGCTATGTGTTGCCTGCCTTTTTTTTTTTAACGACGGCCAAGAAACCAAGGATCTTAACCCGGTACTTACTCTGAACCATTGGGAGCTAGTAGGGAGTCTTAAGATCTCACGTCAGAAAAATCTGTGTCATTGACCACTCTACCGCATTGGTCTTCCGTTTGACGGAAGCAGACGCGGCTCGGTAGCAAATCCAGTACTTACTCTGCACCCAGTCAATTTAAGTCTCAGTGACATTTGTGGACAAGAAAGACTCAAAGCGGAAATATTGACGACGAGTTTCGAAAGACGACTTCCCTCCTCCGAAGACCATGAAAGCGAGCTACTGAAGAGTGTTCGAACTTGAACTTGAAAGTTGTGTGACACCGCTTTGTGACGTGACGATATTGACCCCTATTTGGGTCCCGCCTCGAGGCTGCATCAGTGCATGCGATGCCATGACCGGAACCGCGCTGCGTCATACGTCGTCTTGCTGGCCATCCCCCACGTTTCTTTCTTTCAATCTCTTTCAGAATGTTTCGCAATCTCTCTAGCCAGCTTGCAGCTGCAGCTACTGGAACCACCGACAAGAAGACAATGTCGCCAACGTTGAGGACCGATATCTATGCGGCAATTGACCAGTGCAAGTCTTGGCTTACTGGCGGTATCGGTGGAGGTCAGGCTGGAGATGGAGTTTCTTATGGCGGTCTTCTTGCGCTCATTCAGAAGCACTTTCCGAAAACCGAAATGAGCTTGGACGCGATCGGCCATGCAGAGGCTGAGGTCTCTGTCATTATCGGTGGCGTGACAAATATGCTGTTGGAAATGAGCAAGTGGGAAGGAATGGCCAGTGGAATGGCCATGCGGACATGGACAGATGCACTTGGCGATGCTCATGCTCGCATTCAGCCTGGTCCCAGGAAGGAACAGGTGGCCAAGGGTATCACGAAAGGAATCGCGCAAAATACAGATATTTCCCTCATGACGAGGGAGTTTACGACGAAAATACAGATTATTTCGTCCTTGAAGACTCGTTAGTCTTTTATTTCATTCCGAGAAGTTCTTGTTCTGATATTTTCCTAGTCACGTCCAAATTATATGGACAGGGTACGCCTGAAGCTAGGCAAGCTGAAGCGACCTTGAGCTCCAAATTCCTTTGATGTACACCGTGGTTGATTTTGGATTTTTGGCAAGTCTGTATATTGTATCACCGTAATGAAACAACATTTTTGAGTCCATTAAATTACATTGTCCATGATATTCAACCTAAACCCAGAGATAATACCGTGATCTCAGATACTGGCTACATATATATGCCTGCAGGAATGCGTAAGTCTCGCTCGCGGACAAGAGATATTGGATGGCGCACAATAATAGGAATATAATAGTTGATGACTGCGAGCGGGCTAAATATTATTACACCTGGGCAAGAACGATGAGTTTCTAGCTTTGGATAAATCGGGAATGCACATACGTAGTTTGAGAGCTCGCATGGAAAGCAAGCAGACGTCGGGGAGCGGGAATTGGAGCGAGAGCTATCTTGGTCGTCGAACGGGCTACCGTACCCACCGTCAGAACAGTGCATCATGTCGTTCATGTTCCAGTCGCCGTCGAGAGTGTAGTAGTTGCCCGACTTGACATAATTCTGCATCATCTCATTGGCACCCCCCAGGAATGAAAGCTCAGAAAATGGAGTCGGAGGCGAAGAAACAAGCGATGATGAATCTGCAGCTTCTCCTGCAGGGTAGCAGAACTTGAAGAGGGCAGAATAAATAATTTGTGAATCGTCCCGAATCACTTCTTGCTGGATAGTGAAACGTGTGGGATCTGGTCGACCATCAAATTTAATTAAAAAATCGGGAAAATGTGAGCTAACGGACCTGGGCAATGACAGATGGTATCCCAATAGCTGGGCGCCAGTTTGGTAGTGTAGAGGTATGAACCAGAGACCTCGGAAGGCCCTTGATCTGTCGGTACCAGTTTAAGCTCAAGGGGAGAGAATTCTGTATGTATCACGGTCGAATTGCACATAACAGTCGAGGTCGAGGTCGCTTGTATGGGAGAGTGAGAGATAAGGGTGATTGTCGGGTCTATGGATTGCATCTGGCGAGGATATCTGCTAAGTCTGACAACGGTGTCCAGCGATGACGATATATTATTTGAACCAAGGTCAGAGCGTCCCTCCTGAGAGGACGGGGGAGGAAGACGAAAAGTGTCCTCTTGTGGAAGTATATCAATACATATGACAGTCGTTGACAGTGGCTTCTCGCTCCACTCTGAAGAAGGAAAATTGAGGTCCGCGGGAGACACCGGTGAGGTCTGGGACGAAGTGTCACTCGTCTCGCTGTCTTGAGATGAGACACGGTAGATATAATTTGACGGTCGAACCCCTGGACGACGAGCGGGGGACAAAAGCGTCATCACTACAATAAATGAGCACTAAAAATATGACGAGGTGAGATAACACCGACATTGCTTGCCCCCACAGGTATCGCGAAGCTGTTGAAGACGACTGCCAACCTGCTTGGCAGATCGATGTTTGCCCGTTTTCTGGAAGATGAAATCCGAAATGAACCGATTTCGCAGAGGAAAACGCCCTAGAAGGCGCGTCTCGCGTGAATCGTCAGGCTGGTAGCTCTCCAGGCCTATATAGATATCACATTGATAATAGTCAAAGACGTATGTCGAAGAAACTTACCTTCCAACAAAGCGGCTTCTAGCTCTGGAGGCCAAACGACTTCGCCGCCTCGTAACGTTTTCCAGCTTTTTCGACCTTTGACTATGGTGTGGAATACATCCTGAGTGCCCGGACTACGAACACAAGGAAATGTCTCGGAAGAAGGAGAGCTGGGTGAAGGACTGGGTGAAGATTCTCCGAACCAGGTGTTGGACATGGTGAAGCCGAAAGGTGAACGTGGAGAGACCCAAGGTGAAAGTTTCCACAAAGAAGAAACAAGAGATAGAGGTCGTATATGTATGGCTTTTGAAGAACAAGGCGCCAAGATGCCTGATCCCCGAAGTCAAGAATGGGTTTAATATAAAGTTCTTCGGCTTGACGCATGTCCCCAGTAAGCCAATCAAGATTAGCGTGCCGTAAAAGTTGCATTGCTTCGGCCGCGTTCAAATCCAGTGCAAAGGCCCAAGCACCGGGTTCTGGGTCCGCCGAATCGGTTCATCCGTGGCACTGCAAAGTTTTGATCCAAGAGGCGTTGATGCTGAGATTGAAGAAATAGTAATCTGTGCTCTAGGCAATGCTCACCAGGATTGACGAGTGATAGACAGGTTCATTCACCCTCATTGAAAGCATCCGTCTTCTGGCACCTGAATCAGGTCTTGATCAAGTCTTCCGAAGATGTCGTACGGTGTGCGAAACTCACCTGTTTCCAGAAGGGGAACAAGGCCACCCATTCCACGACGCCTTTGATCCTAGAAATCAAGTCTTGTGGGGATAACCATGTCGTTCGTCAGTTGAGGACGTAACAGATGGGAAAGAAATTCAGGATCAAACTCCCAAACAATGATCATCTGTCTCGAGACACTGCCGGTCTCATTCAGATCATTGAACCTCATGGGCTTCAGCACAGGATCGACGGTGGCCTTCATGGCCGACTTTAGAATGCCGGAAAATCCGAGGTCAGTCAGCGATCATATCGACGGAACTGGGTTCGGTCCGTGGCTGAGATTACCGGAGAACAAAGTATCGATGAAGCTGCGTTCGGCATAGCTATTCAGGCAAAGATACCCGGAAAGGAGAGAATGAGGAACCCACCACGTCATAAGTGGACGCCGAAATGTCCAGAGCCGCTCCAAAATAAAAATCACGTCAAAAGTTGGAGCCAAGAAATTTGCCTGCTTGACACCGCACAAGACGCTCCCCATCACCGATGTCGGAGGTCCTATAAATATGATAGGAAAGCTTGCTGAGAAGAACACTGTACGAAACAAAGCGAGAACAAAACGAGAATGGGTTACGAAAACGACCTGTACCAAATAATGTCGGAAATGAAATCGGGCCAGATATCTCGAGTCGCTTGATATTGAGCTAACCCAAAGGACTTTGTCAAATCCTCCAAGTCTTTACGAGACCACAAACCACTGACAGAGAGCCTTGACCAGAGTCAGAACCGGAGGAGTGAATGCCAATTGAGCCATTGTCGAGGTATTGTCGCGGGATCCTGTAATGTAAAAGAGAAGAAAGAAAAAGTCGAGGGCAATGCCACAAGATTGGGACGACGTTGCAGAGGTATATCCTGGGCATGCTTGACCGTCGAGGGTTCTGAAGGAGACGAGATTTGGGATGAAATGATTTTCTCGACAGAGGAGAAAGCGACATCTCAAGACACAAGAAAGTTGCTCGGGTTAAGGACTGTCGCAGGTGATTGATCCCGGAGACAGCCGAAGTTTGTTCCTGTTTGATTGAGTAGGCGTTTTGGCTGTGCTCAGCGAGGCTCATCCTGTCTTATCCGCGAGCCTCGTTCCGCCAGATTCTGTGCTAACCGGAATGATTCTCGGGTCTCATCGTTTTGATCCGAGTCAGCGGTGCGTCTTTCTATATCGGACTGACACTGACAGCCGGGGGGCCGGACCGTCTCTGAATGCCATGTACCTCATTCAAGTTTTGAGTACAGTGGATCTGGGTACGTACCAATCTCTTTCTGGAATATTTCTGGGGCTGCAAATCCTTGGGAGTAGGAGCACTGACACTGCGCCACAATTAAACTCTCATTGACACAAAGGACAATTAAGCCGGTTTAAAAGTGGCCATAAATTAATGAGCTATATGCTCTGATAAAACCACTACAATTCCTCAGTCTAATATGAACATAAGTCTAATAATGAGTATCATAGATAAGGTCTATCTTGGGCTCCTGTTGCGAGATGGCTGGCATTGGTATGCTATGACATTCTTCACTGGCATATATGCTGGCTAGGTCAGAGCAGTCAAACGATTGGTGGATGCGCCAGGCTTAGGGACAATAGGACTAGCGACTTCATTAGTTCAAATACACGGAGATGTTTGAGTCGCACCTATCGGCCCATCGGCGAGAGCGAGTACCCTTCTGGAGAAGCAAGTTTCGTAATATGGACTGTGCAGTAGTATACTGATGGAATACTTTACTCCAGTTGGCTTTACGGATCCAAATCCTCCGGGAACTGTCTGTGGCGGAATGAGACAATGGAAGATTACTTGGAAATCAGAACAAACCTTGTCGAACATGGTGATGTTCGCGACCTGAGCAAAGTCCTCCACGGAGTTGGAGTTAGCATATGCATCTGGAACGTCGGGATCTTGAGCGATGGTATTAAGCCACTTTTGCGAAACTAAGATGATTAGGAGTATCAATGTGAGTCTTTCCGGTACTTCGCACCAGAGTAGCGGATGTTGTTGACCGGAATGGCATACTGATCCAAGACGTGGCTGCTCACGTGTACCCATGTGTTAGGCATATAGGTCGATCCAAAAAAAACGATTTCACCGTTCCTAGCCCAAGCATGAGGTACGACATCTGGAAGCACTACGGGGTGACGAATCCAGTTCCGGTAGTTGACTAGAAAACGACCAAAGGCGTCAACTATCTTGAGAATGCCTTGGGAAACGTAAGCGAAGGAAATGAAAGAATTGATACTAGGCTTGCCTCATCTGGGCATTGTTGCACTTGTATGTGTTCAGTTCTTGATATCCATGGAATATTTTTACCTGCATACGACTCATGCTGTGGCTGGAAAAATTTGTCAAGACTCGATAAATAAACCGTCCAACTGGCAGGAAACTTACGGCATAAGACTCGCTTCAAGCGTCGGCTTGCCAAGTGGTTGACTCTGAGCCAGAGCAGAGCCAAAAAGACTCGCGATAATAGCCAAGGCGATGGTAGATAGCTGAGTTACTGACATCGCCCATAGGTCAATTTACAGTGAAGTGAGGACAAGACATGTATTAGGGCCCTGTTTTCAATGTTTGAGGATTAAAAACTGGGTTCATAAACCAGGTTTGTAAACAGGCCGTTTATAAACCGGTTTGCAGTTTTTATATCACTGCTTACCTAAATGCAGAATCCGGCTGATATTCTCAGCTGCCCTTGTCTCTTCCATCTACCATGACATTTTGGACACTTCAAAATGGTCTGGCGCTGCACAAAATGCTTCAGTGACTTCGACGAGCGGACTTGACAAAATCTTTGATGAAACTCCCACGCTTGATCAACCGTCAGCCCGTCGTTGGCTGATGCAAGGCCTCCACAGCCTCAAATGTAACCTGGAGATCATCGCAAGGACTTTCCAGTGTGAGTGTTTCAGCAAAATATTTCATATTGACCACCATAACACAGTCAAAAGGCCCAACCAGTGGTGTATTTAAAAACCAATAAACCGGGGGTTCCTGGACTGCATTTAAAAACCGGTTTATAAACGCCTGTTTATAAACTGGTTTGCAAACCAGTACTATAAACAGGGCCCTAACATGTATCTCTCGTCTTCTATAGCGTTCCAAAACATAAAATGGAGAAGGATACTTTTAGAATGCCTATAACGCGGAGTCTTGGCAGAATGGTCGGATCAGGTTCGGATTTGCGATCTACCAAAAAGGTCGGAATCGGAAAATATGTTTCGATAAACAAGTAGCTTGAACCGAAATTATTGAAGGTCCAGAGATACTCCTAGCCTAGTACATGATGAAGTCGGATATGTTATTATCGGGCCCGAAGCGGCCCATGTAACCTTGGTATAATGTGTCTCGCGCTGCTAATTAGAAATATTCCTTCCCAACCTCCCCGTATCAGTACCCCTTATCGTCAAAGAACAAAGACCAGGAGACACTAATAACTTGAATGAGAGAGTACCGGGTTAGGAAAAACCAACGTCGCTGAAGTCATTTTAACAAATTTGTGTGTTTCTGAAATGTGGGGGAACATGTAGTATTGCTGGCTCCAATGGAGCTGACGGTGAGTTGTTGCTGAACGTTTGGTGCATGAGAGTTGTTTCGTGTCGGGTGAGATCGTGGTTTGGGCCGCGGACGCTACGGGGGATTCGCCGGATGAATGGAGATTTCGCGTGGGGATTAATGAAGTAGCGCCTCGTCCACATTTCGAGAATAAAGAATGGACCTAGCAACATAAGTGCATAAAAGTTAGCTCAGAAAGTGTGTGAAGGAGCGTCACTGGCCTCCGTTAGGAGGACAGAGGAAGACCTGCGAAGTCTTCCTCCTCCTAGCAAGCCCAGGGCTCAAGTTGGTTGAAAATAGGCTCTCAACCATCGTTTTCCGACACATCGCCTTGGGATGTTTCCCCGGAGCGGTCATCCTTGTTACCAAAGACAACCGGGAAACGATTTGTAGAATGTACAAACTTCATCAGGGACTTGACATGTTTTGACTTGTCGCTGAGAAGATGACGGATTTGCAATGCGTTGAGTCGTGTCGCATTTCGTAGGGTAGTCCTTTGTGCTTCGTAACGTCTGCATGTAAGGAGGTAATGGGAAACGGTCTCGTCTACGCCACAGTGCTGGCAAAGAGGAGAGTCGACTGCTCGGATCTTAAAGAGATGAGCGTTGAGACCGATATGCGCTGTTCGAAGCTGCGTGAAAATTCTGGGCGAGAAAGTTCGTCGTAAATACGCTGGATGCGGTTTGGCGAAGGAGTCGGGTCGATTTTTCGCAGGAAGCGGCACTTGGGCAAGCTCGTCCATTCTGAGAGCTGCTGCTATTTTGACTCCTTTGTTTTCATGGCGACCAGAGTAGAACCATATCATACTACCCTTGTTGCAACTCTTTTTTCCAATTTCTTGCCAGGATTCGGACTTCGTCTGAAAGAGGTGGACCTGACGGGCAGACGGAGGTCCATTCCTGGCTCAGAAAGCCACAACGAGCACCATTGAATTGAATCAATATACGCCGAGATTTTGTCTTTGGATTGAGCAACGCGACCGATGGATACGCATCCTTACAGCTGTTATCACATCGATAGGCCACTGGAAAAACCGCCCTTGTTCGGCGGAGTTCGAACTTAAATAGGTCCACAACTCCAAGCCGAGTGGTTGTGGAGTGGTAGAAGCTGTCGGAGCTCAGGTAACTTTGACCTCCGACCAGGAGCAGGAATTTTGATGTGGCCTATCGTTTTGATAACAGCTGTGCCGTTGGCGGTGGAGCACCATGTTTCAAAATAAATGTATGTATTAGGAATCACGTATAATAGGTTTTCAGCATACCCACATCCTCGTTTCAAACTCCCAGAATAGCTTCAACCAGACCTGGAACAGAATCGAAAAAGTCGAGCATTCGGATCCATCAGTTACAAAAACAGGAGTAGAGAAAACAGCGACTCACTGACTATGCCGAATCTGCCGCCCTTGTGCTGCTTAAACCACGGAAGGAGCTTTTGATTCACTCCAGGGACCGCTGTTCCATTCCCTAGCGCCATGATTCTCGGTGTCTCTGGCGGGACATCTGCGGTGTGCTCGGAGCTCGCAAAGCTGATGTACAAAGAGTCTGGATGATAGATTGTCGCATTCAAAAGATGAGCCACCGTAGCATTGTATTTCCATTGAATATTGATAGCAGCACCCGCGCCTTGAGGAAGACCATCGGTCTCATAATAGTCTTCGATGTAGGCGACAGACTTTTTGGCGACGTTGTAAGTCAACTCGATTGCGGGCCCATTATCAGTCCAATGGCCAGCATCCAAGCGGATACCAATAGGTTTGACAGTTACAGGATCAAGAAGGTCATAGTCGAATCGCTGGAGCAATGTCAGCTTTCCTCGGGCTTCACCGAGTGTCCCCAACTAACACGACAATGAGAAAGGATTGAAAGGATAGAGAATCAACAACTCAACAGATCCGTTGACTTGCAACCAATGCTTTTTCGCCAAGTCACTAGCAAAGAGATCTCTCATATGTTCTTGTATAGCAACATTGTTGGGGGTGCCGGTCGAACTTTCGTGGTTGAGTGAGATGAGAACGGCCTCGGTTGGATGTTTGGCAAGCCAAGAGTAATATCCAAAGAAGACATCCTCGATGGTGGTGTTGGGAGCAAGAAGCGCTTGAGCGTGATGGAAGCCAATGGTGTTCAAGTCTGGATTCCAAGCGTATCTGAGATCAAAAACCTTCCTACTGTTGATTCAAGGGACTTGGAAGAAAAGACAAGGACTTACTCGAATCCCACCGTTAAGCATGTTGAAGATGGAATGCTCCTGGCACCGGAAGTTGGCCGCGGGGGGAATGTCGGTTCCCGTGTATTTAAACAAGGAGTCCTGGGTCGCCTGCGAGTAGTTCCCTTTGATCTGGATAAGAAGAGCATTGCATTATACCAGAGAAAGCTCACAGGTCGCGGAGTCATGAGTCCCTGGAAGGTTCATCGCAGTGAGCTTGGTGTTATCCGCGTATTTTTTCATCCAGTCGCAGGTAGGATTACTCGAAGAGCAGCCATTGTCGTATCCTATCAATATCGGTGAGAAGAGAGCCTTCGGTGAAAGAGAGTTATCTGCCTAGAATGGGAGCTCCTCTTTTCAGTATATCAGCGCTGCTGGCAGCCAGAACGACCTGGCTGGCTGAGGCGACAAAAACAAGAGTCAAAAGCGATCGAAAAAATGTGGTCATGGAGAATGAGGTAGACATGAAACGACGCTGAAGTCATCTTGAGTAGTGGCTCAGGAGAGCGCGCCATCGGGTTTCCAAATTGGGACTTGTACACACCTGGTCATTCATTTCGCGGGCAAGCGGCGGCGACTGTTGAACTTGGTTTCAAGAGCCGTGTAATTCTTTCGTAACTCATTTATTCATTTTTATTTATTCTGATAATACAGTAATATTCAAGGCTTTCCGTCTTTCCCGTCGGCGCACGTTTCTCTATCACGTTGCCTTTTAGTCCACTCAACTCGACAGAGGAGAAGAATGATTGCTCCATGCCGCTCATGTGGTCCTTGTTCCTATCTTTCGTGGTGGCCAGCGCAGCGGTCGTCCACTATCCACCCGTGGTGGCCAGCGCAGCGGTCGTACACTATCCACCCTTGTCGAGCAACATCAACAACCTGACCTTTGCGCTCAACGGTTTAGGAAGCCCAGGGATTTTCAATAGCTCTGTGACCCCGTCAAAGGAGTATGGGACATACAACTGGTGCAATATGCCCCATGTCACCTCGAAATTCACCAAGTACGCGTTGATGATCGTTTCAAGCCCAATATTGCTCATTATTCGTCAACCAGAGTCCCTTCAGCCGACTACACCTTGGAATACGTTGAAATAATACAGCGACATCATAAAAGGTCACCCTACGCTTCCAACACATTCTTTAAAGAGAGTGTTTCCTGGAACTGCACCGGAGAAGGGCCTGTTTCCTACGGAAAAGGGTAATGTTTGCTGCTTGAGAAACATACCATACTGAGGCTTGAATTCACAGTCCCAGTGGGATTTCGTCGGATGTTACAGAAGTTCAGTGGCAGGGTTTCCAGAATGCTCAGAATCCTTGGACGACCACAGTTGGTCCCGGATTTGTTGGTTCTACGTGTGTCCATATATTTTTTGATGAGGTCTAATCCGACTTTCTGCCTAGGTGCCAATTTCCCCAGATCACCTCGGGTGGCCTAGAAGACTCGCACCAGCATGGAGCGGTACAACCGTATCTCTTCTTCCTACTTCGCGCACTAAACCTTGCCCAGGATCTCAGAGCTGTTTATGCCAAACGTCTTGAATTCTCTGACAAACTGGACCCATCGACCGTCCGGATTCGTAAGTCTTCTCTCCCAAATGCTAAATATGGATGTTCCAACTCTTTTAGGCGTCACAAACAACGTGATAACCTCTCAGGTTGCTGGTGGACTGCTCAAAGGCCTTTTTCCTCTCACCGACCATGTCGCGGTCCTCATCCAGTCCAGCACTTATGACTCTTTGGAACCCACCTACTCGTGTCCCAAGGCAAATGCACTTCGTAATGCCTACACTTCAGGTTCGACTAACTGGACGGACCATTTGACTGCAGCTGCTGGCCTATATAGCGAGCTGGACAGGATATCGGGCATTGCTACTTCAGACACAGCAGGCTGGCATTCCAGCTTTGACCACTACTACGACAATATGAGTGCAAAGCAATGCCACGGAAAAGCATTACCATGCAACGTCAATGACACCTCGAGCTGTGTAACTCAGTCCCAGGTTCGATCTTTCAGATCTTGTAGCTTTTTCGTCTGATCAATATCCAGGCGGACACCGTCTATCGATTAGGGAATTGGGAGTACTCGTACTATTTCCGCGATGCACCCGACTCGGCCTTGTATTCTGCACTTGATTATGGAGCATGGATTCTCGAACTCAAGGGTCATTTGGAAGATGTCGTTAGCGGGAAGAGCAAAGTAAGTTCTCCGCCGGAGTCGTGACCTTGAGTGCCAATCAGTCATTTACAGGTCAAATACTTTCACAATATCGCTCACGATGGTTCTATTTCTCCTCTTCTCGGCTTTTTGCAGATAGAGCAGATGGTATGGCCGGGCATGTGCGTAGATCAGCTCCCGCCTCTTTCAACTCTCATTTTTTCTTCCAGGGGCTCGGAAGTCGCCTTCGAGGTCTACAGCAAGAGCGGAAAGCATTACTTGCGTGTTCTGTGGGGCGGGCAGCCAATGAAAACTTCAACCCCAATGGGCACATTGGATTTGATCCCTTTGGACACCTTTTTTGCATGTATGTGCTATCCTTCATTCTCTTTGACATTTCTCATTGGTTGTACAGATATCGACAGCATGATTGGCAGTAGCGAGGATCTCTTTGCAGCTTGCCATAGCTGAACTCTGTAACACATGAATACTGAACGCGTTGATTTCTCGGCCCGTCGCCAGTCCCATGATCGTCTTCAGCATACAAAGCCTCCGCTTTCCTCATGGTCAGAAAAGCGGCTGACTTCCGGTCAGAAATTCATCCGTGGCACAAGACTGCACTTCTTTTTTGGCATAAATATACGAAGCTCATACCTAAAATCTTGATGAAAATGCTTTCCCCAGCTTTCCTCCTGGTTTGGACCCTTGTCGGGTTATGCTGCTGTTGGGCAGCGCCTTCAGTCACATTGACATCCAACTCACAGATGGATGCTAATGGCATCTATTTTGTCTCTTACGACGGTCTAGGTGAGTACCTCGGCGTCGTGCGATCCTGCTCAACTGATTCTGCCAAGTGAACGTGAATTCCTTCCAGCTCTCAGCTGTTTTAGCTTTCGGAAATTTTCAATATGCTGCATGGTACACGTCGACGAAATTCGCTGTGCTTGCAAGGCGTCAGCTTCCTTCTGGTGCCTGGTCTACTCTCCAACTTCCACACCAGCTCTCGACTTCCGACTCACACAATGTTATCACACTCGGAGTGTCTCCAGCAGATGGAAAGATTCATGTATCTTATTCCTTATTCTCCTTCGATTCCTCCGAGTTCTCAACTTTTAATCAAGGTCGCTCTGGATTGTCACAGCACACCGGTCTTTTACACTAGCTCTGTCGCTGGTTTGGCCACTAGTGGTGCGAGCTGGACCGCCAGTCAATTTAGCGCCATCACGAACGAAATTGGAACTTTGAACGTCGGAAAGTAAGTTTTTCATTCTCCTACTCTGTCGGGAAACTTAAGTTTCATCTTTCAAAAGCACCGTAACCTATCCACAGTTTGTTGTGACCCCAGATAATCTCTTGCAATTTGTGTATCGTTCGGGAGTTTCTGGAAATGGTGCGACTCAGTTGGCCGAGTACAATGGAGGTACTTGGACAAATGTCGGGTCATGGGCGTCAGCATCAGGCAACTATGTAGCCAATGGTGCGACTTCGGTGGCCCGAAACCTCTACATCCACGGATTCACCTATCGCGGCAGTCGTGCTCACGTCACAGGCACTTGGCGAGAAAACAATGCAGCCGTCAGTTGCAGCAGCGGTGGTTTAACAAATCACGATACCGTATATTTCTATTCTGACGACAAGGGTAAGTTCTACATCTTCATCTCGCTCTTTCTGAGCTTTCTTTAGGTCGAACATGGCACAACAGTGCTGGAACAAGCATAGGCACCTCCGGATCCAACCCTATAAGTGTCACCACCGCAGGAATCATCATCGATTCCTTGAATCCCGACCATGGTCTCATGAATCAGGAATCCCAGGCCGTAGACTCTGCCGGTCAGATTCATGCAATCATATCATACGTTCCAGGAAAGTTTTGTCTGAATTTGGGCAGTGCAGTTATCTAAATCCATCCTAGGACGATTCACCCAATGTGTTACCAATTATGAGACCGACCGGCCTGCATTTGCTCGACCATTCCATGTATACAGGTCGACCAACGGCACTTTCACCAAGGTCGAAATTCCTTTCGCCATCAATTCTGTTGGACGCTCTCAAATCGTTATGGATGCCAACGACAATGTCTATGTCGTGTTGCCATTCCTGAGAATTGTCACAGCTAGCAAGTCCTCAGGGTGGACAGACTGGACATTGGCTTATGATGGTGTGGCAACGGGCTTGAATGTTTTCGGAGAGATTACTCTTGACAGAGCAAGGATTTCGAGTGGTGTCGTGTCAATTCTGTATCAGCTCAAGGGCTCTGGGACGACGACACCGTCGGCCGTCCATGTCATTGACTTTACTTTGAACGGTTAATCATTGTTGTTATAGCCAGCGAATTAAACATAGGTATAGCAAAGTGGATGACTTTCGATATTCATGACTTCTCGAATGGCGATGAGAGGAGCCAAGCCCACCATCTTGAGTTGAAAGTCAAGAGTAACATTCTTGAAGGGAGGATCAACGCTTGATCGACCCGACATGGCGTAGAGGCGATGAGTCAGGTTCGCAGACTGCCATTGCCACCAAATACGGTCCAAATTGGCATGATGGAGGTAGAAAATTGGATCTAGCAACAAATAAAAGCGAAAGTTGGCATCAACCGAGATGTCGCACCTCCTGGGCTAGAATAGACATTGCTCATTTCACCATTCACGAGATAATGCCCTGCATCGTGAATTTTGACGACTGGCGTAACTGGGAAACCTTCGAGTTCTATTCTGAATGTTTCGAATGATGTCCGTTGGAGGGTTTCCCGGACGCGCTTGCTGGTTACCTTGGGCAAGAATGCATCGTTGAAAGCGCGGACAATGCAGTGATTTTCAGCGAGGGTTCCTGGACCAAGCGAAAGGTTGTAATAAGCAAATGGGCCGTCTTTTATACAGCCTCCGCCAGTTCCAGGTCTCCATCCAGGAATGCTCGACATATTTCCAAAAGGCCCAGCGTATCCTGGGACTTCTGCACCGTTTCCCCCGAAGCCATCGACAGGATCGAATACCGGGGAATCGCTGACGCTACGAAAAAGTCAATTGGAGGCTTGATTGAGAATCAGGCTACGTACGAGCCTTTATCTGCATCCAAGCTCCAATCCCAGTAGCTACGATGTCCATTACCTTTGTATCTACCCAGAAAAGCAGGCGACTCACGGGCTGGCGCCTTTAAATCCACACTCGTGGCGTAAAGCATTTTCGTAGACTTGGATGTAGCGGCGATGCCAAGGCAGAAACTGACCCTATAGATTGTTCGTCAGTCAAGACCAGAAGCAACAGAGAATTGTACTGACGACCAAGTGAACCTCATCTGCGAGAACAATATGAGCATTCTGCATATCATCAAATCGTGTTTTTGCAGCCTTGTTGATTCCTGTCGCAGGCTTGTCTTGAAGACATTGGACAGCCCGGATATATTCGTGTTTCTCGTCTCGAGACAACGTTCTCCTAGCGAGTCGGGGTAAGCAAGCGCAAGGAAGAAGATGAACGGGACAGACCATTCCTTGCGTTCAGCAAGAGTAGTCGGACATTTATGCTCGGCAAATGCGAATGGAATCAAGAATAGAATGGCGAAAAAGATCTTTTGCATCAGTCAGGAAGGGTAGTCAATGATTCCGATGCCAGGCTGCTGGCTTCTTGTAGTCATCGAGAAAGTCTCTTGGGGTTGGATATTCGCCGCCTAACCCCCTCCAAAGATCCTGGATCCGACAACATCGTTGGAAAATCGCCACTGGGTGACATTTTCCTGCACCTCGTCACTGGTGGCGGAAAACTCCACTCCCAGACGCCCATCACACAACCCGATGCTTCCAAGCTTGCTCCACATTACGGATATTCGTTTTGAGGCCGCAGGGCTTGAGCAAAATTTGAATTCTGACCAGGCGATGGGGGTGGTGAAGAAATTTGGATTTTCTCACACACCACCTGCAGTCAACTCTCAGTTTTTTAACAGCAATTTGCGACTATGTAGAGGACATGGAGAAGCCGCTAAACCATACGAATTGGTCTCGAGGTGTAGCATACGAATTCTCGTGGCCACCGAAGAAGGTACTGAAGAAAAGGCCGGCGAACAATATCGGAGTCGTCTGGTTGGATACTGGAGTCCTGGCCTGCCAATATCGTTGGTTCAAGCCGAGGAGAGCAGAAATCAATCCGCCACTGTGTTGTCCCCCATCTTTGTCCTGATTACCTCCAGGCGCGTCGCGATAGTTCACATCTCTCCGGTCGATAACTGTCACACCTTGGACAACCAATATAAACCAACCGTCTTGTTTCCCAGGTGTATTCAACCTGACCATCTGGGAAACCTCTGTCCAAGCTCCAGAAGCCCATGTGAAGGAGCATCGACCGATCGAAAGTCCATATTCTGAATCACAGACAGACTGAGGATCGTTGCAGAAGGCAGCGGTCTGCTTCTTCTTGGGTATATACTAGAACTTGTGTCAGCGAGAATAGAAGGACAAGGACCTTGACCTACAAGATAAGCCTCTCCGCAACCATTTTCACGCCACATTAGCCTTGTACTGAAGCAGTCAGTTGCTGCATTGCCTCCTGAACATCCCTGGTGACCGCCATAAAGTCCTGGCATCTTTCCGCCTTTGACAAATTCAAAGTCGGTTGGAAAGTAAGCGGCGTAGGTGAGATTGGCTGTCGAGGCCATATAGATCTCTGGAAGCGGAGCAGCATAAAATTCAGCGCCGCCTTGAGGTTTCCGTGATGGGTTTATCGAGCCTTTTGGATAGAATATTTGAAGGAGTGACGAGTCGTTACCCTGAACGATTTGAAGATTTGAATGGTTTCCAGGAAAAGAAGTGACGTTGAATGGAGTTAGATCTGATATCTGAGCTGGCATTGCCCAGGTCGTTGTGCTGTACATTGTCGAGGTCTCGGTCACTGTATATGTGGACGTGACGATCGGAACAGGGGAAGTCGACAAAGAAGTGCTTTGACTGCTCGCCGTAGATATCGAGGTCGTAGTATATGTGACTGTTTTGGTTACAACCGCCTGAACAGTCGAGGTGGTAGTTACAACACGTTCAGTTGGAGAACTTGATGCGATAAAGATCGTATTGGCTTCGGTCGTGGTGTCTGCAAAGATGAAGCAGGTGAATAGCAGGGTCAATAGAAATGTGGGGGTCATGGCAGGAGGAGAAGAGAAATGAGACAGAAAATAGGGTCAACTGGCTCGTCATTATATCTGAGACTTGGCGAGGTGTGAGGAATGTCTCAAAATGGAATATCGGCTCCCTTCGATAACTGGCGAATACAAGCAGTATTTATCGCGTCTGGCAGGATGCTGACGTGCCCTGGGAGATGCTTCGCTTGTGAAGGGGCATCTCGTTGAGATTAACCAGCACGATAGTCGTCATACCAAATGTGACGCGTCCTGGAAGAATTAGTCAATGTCGAGACAGATTTCGAACAGCAATCACCTTCCGCGGCGCCTTTATTCTCAGTCTATTTCCGAGCGTAAGCGGTGCACGACCTGGAGCTATTCTCAACTCATAATCATGCTTCCCATCATCCTGACCCCAATACAACCACAACTGAAAGCCCAGAGCCATATTGAGCACTAAGGCCAGGCCGAAACTGGCCGCGACAAGGGGATCACCGACTTCTGTTGCAGTGGTGAACAGTCGGGCTAGACAGCCGACGACTTGGGATGCGACCGCGAATACAGAAAGCTGGCCTGTTGATTTTGAACGGTGATTTTGTCGAATCTGGGGCAGTTTGGACAACAGTGACAGCGGTAAGGTACAGAGCTGTAAGAAAGACAAAGCTGCCAGTGGCACTGTGCATAAAATAAACAGCCCAGATGCTATTGCAGCAACTGCCATAGCCAGCTGGCTATTCTTGCTCGGTGAACGTGGAGCATAACAGATGATGAGAAGAGTGATGAGAATGTTTTGAATGGTAAGGAAGAAGTTTTCGCCATATGTCGAGAATGCATAGTCCTGGCGAAAGGAGTAGAGGAGATTTATTCCGTATGCTGTAGTTTCGAGAATGTAGGATGGCAGTGATATTCCACGGGCAGAACGAGCCTTGACAACTTTTTATTTGGTTGGTGACCGCCATTCAGAAAGAGAAATACGTACTGAGTAGGACTTGGGGAACCTTCATGATAGAGCCGCCGGCGACTATGCCAATTCCAAGTCCCTTGGAAAGCGAATATTTGAGACAATGGACATCGGTGACATTCAAGTTTTCGACTAGCGAAGTGTAACATTCCTGATGCAGAAGTGAGTAATTAATTTTCCGTAGGGAAAATATCTGACCTGGCCGATGATATGGACACCCGGGTCGCGAATGAACCAAGGAAGTTGTAGAAGCACCGTCATCGTCCTGACTGCCGGTGTTGTAAATGAATGCCGATACACTCGCCGCTCATGTACTCTGGAAAGCTCTCAGTCCTACTGACGGACGGTACTTGTTCTCTACCGTGAAATCTAGATGAAATTCACTTGGCAAAACGGCGACCCCATCGCCTGCATGTGGTTTCTGTCAGGTTTTAGTAAATGGTTTCTATTCCAAGTATCAACGAGTCAAGCATTGCATACCTCCGAGTCAGGATTTTGCACAAAACAAGAACGTGTTTCAGAAAGACACCAGATTGTTTGAAGCTCAAAATTTTGTATTTTCAAACTAATATCAATCCAGTCATGGTGCAGGCGCAGCCGATGAAGCAGCAAGACTAGACAATTTCCAGCGGTCTTGACGGAAGACCAGCACCATTTTAACCTAAAGAGAGACCACGAGATCTCCAATCGTCTTGCAGACTCCTTCTGGACAACCAATATTTCGTGTATTTCTGCGCAATATCTCCCTGGCTGACCTTTCTAGTTCGGTATGCATCTCAGCAGCTGCCACAACGGTGAGACAACTCCTTTTCTATTTGTGCTATTCCTGGAATCGTAAAAAGGTATATAAAGATGGGCAATCGTCTTGTGAAAGACCAGCAACCATGCAATTCTCTGCTCTCTCTTCTATTGTTCTCGCTGCTTTGACTTTTGTATCCGTCTCTGCTAATCCAGCCTCGGTGAGTGCAAACTTTATCGTGGCTCTTGTCATGCTAATAATTCGTTTTCAGGCTCCAGTAAGTCAATTCAACGCTGTTCGTTTGCTTTGTGCTCAACTTTACTCTCTTGAGGTTGCAAACTTGATGACCGAGGCCCAGATGATCGACTGGTTGTCGAAATTTGACCCAGCCGATATTACCTATGTGGGGGGACCAATCAACCCGCTCAGTTCTCGCTCTTCTCTGAGCACCACGGTCAGCTATTGCGCTCACTGGATAGGTAGCGTCTGTGGGGCTCCTTGTACTGTCTACACCGGTGGAACTGCTTGTCTTCATGCTCCTGGCACCAATTGCCTTGCTGCTACTCACAACGTCGGTTTCTGCAACGAAGATAACTGCGGTGGAACCTGCAACCAGCTGTCTGAGTGCGGAGACCACTTGGACAACCACTTCTGCGCCACCCCTGGTACCAACTCTATTCTCGTTGGAACCTTGTGAGGAAGCTTGGTGAGTGCATCATGTCTGATTTCAGTCTTTCCTCTGATTTCCTTCGCTAGTCATCCCCAAACCTATACTTTTATCCATCAAGTATCGTATCTGTTTGAAATCAAGGGTCTTTTGATATACTTGGCTGAATAAAGCTTGAACCACTTCAAACATCCCTCAAGGACGAACATTTACATCAGCAGTCTCGCTTCCGTTATATAACCGGCTTCTAGACAAAAAATGCATTTTGCGCAATACAACAGGAACTTATCAAAGTAGCCCTGTACATCAATCTAATAGAGATAACTGTTTCAATCCCTCTTGAACTAGCTGCGACTTTGCGCCACACTGTGGAAACGGAACATATGCGCGTCGTTTGTTACTCGCCTCCTCTCCATATCCACACGGGCAACCTGTCGTTGCATTTGACCGAACAGTGAGCATTGAATCAGCATCGGCCGTCATGATGACACACTTCTGTAAACGGTCACTGACCATATCTCGTAGGTGGAGAATCGAGATCGGCTAGTCCGGTGTCACGGCGAACGCCGTGGGTGATGGAGCTTGGCGATGACGATGTGTCATGTCTGGCCGATGGGAAAATGCAATGACACAGACAATATTATAAAATACATGTGCGTCGGAGCCGCCAAGACGCTCGCTCCGAAAACTCGGCCTTTTGGACGTGAGGCTTTCTGGAGACATTCTTATCCGACTAATGGGTATCTATGAGCAACAGCGCATTTCGGCCTGTAGACATTAGTCAGGCATAGAAACTGCTAGAAAAACACTCACGTGAATCGACGTCATATTAGCTAACAATTCTCAAACTTTGGTCAAAATGCCCCAAAAATTCTGGCTTTTAGAGAAATAAATTGTACCAGGATGTAGCGCCATATGAGGACCTTCAACAGGTACAATTTTGAGGGAAAGGAGCGAGATTTGAGCGAGCTGCATGCAATTTTGTGTTTTGCGACCTTTGCTGCATAAAGTTTGTCCTTGTTTACAGGAGAGTTTAGCCCTCTAATCAATGTGCTTCGCTTCGCTCGCAATCATATGACAGACATGACCCACGTCATCGCTTCGATTCGTTCCCAGCCCCCATGGCAGCTATCACCGTCCCGACTGCAATGAGGCAATGCCATGGCTATTGCGTCTCTGAGTGCTGAAAACCGACCACGAAATGAGAGCAGGAACCAGAAGGCGATGACGTGGCCAATCCCTGTCATATGATATAATACAATTCATGTCATGGCATTTTCCCATCTCCTAGCCATGACTCATTGCTATCACGCCAAGCTCCATCACCCACGGCATTCGCCGTGATCCCAGCCTCTCTGACGAGAGGTTTGCCTCTGGCTGCGTCAGAGGCTGGTTACGAGCCTAGAGATCGGCGATCCATCAAGCAACACCTTAGCGTCCATGACATCTTCTGAAGGAAAAGGCCTTAGTCGCCACGCTCTTGAATATAAAACTGGAACTTTCAAGTAATTTATGGTGAGAATGACCGCGGCGTCTGGAAAAGGAGCCGTTTGAGACTGGTTTATCAAGTCGTAGGCTGGTTTTTGAACAAGGGGGTAATTGGCCTGAGATCTAACGGCGTGATGAACTCCAAGACGAAGTACTTAGCTGTTTCGAGACCAATGGGTTTTGGACCTGCTGTCTGCTGATTGATTCCTCTGTATTCGGCTGCATACATACAGTTCATGAACTCGCCAGTTTTTCACCTAAAGTTCATGCCATTGGTTTTTTCCGGACAGTCAAGTGGTGAGATACTTACTCTTTTTTTTGGGTGACAGGCTGTTGTTATAACTGATCCTTAAGACGGTGGATTTCCACTCCGACCAGAGAAAGCATAGTCGGGTATTCCGGATCACCTGGACCCCGATTTGGTCACTGGCGGAATGTAACCGCTCGCAGGTGCCAGGAGGTGTATACAGTTACGCACGCCGGAGGAATCGGACCCCGCGGCTAGTGTGGGACTCGACGGCTAACCGTAATACGCACTAGCACACCCGCTCCCGGCGGTGACTTCGGTCCCTCGTTGGCTCGTAATTGTCGAAAATTGTCACCATTGGGAGTCGAACTTGGGACCTCGCCAACACAGTTCACCCGCTTGACTCATCACCAGGGAGCCATGACCTAGGTGGTGAGATACTTTACCTGACAGTCTCTGGGGCAGTCGAACGTCGGTTCACAATCACCGCAGACTTTCATTTCCGAAACCATACGGAAGGTCGCAGAGCAAGATTACTATTAGCGAACAATGAGATCCCAAGAGAGCTGATTGGATAACAAGCTCATACCTCCATGCAATCCGTAGTCTTGGTCTGCTTCCATTCCAGTAAGAGGCCTTTATATTCGTCGACCGACGTCATGAAATGGACCCAAAGAGTGCCAATTTGGCTGTTCGGCGGCAACTGCATGATCTGTTCTCTAGATTTGAGATGGACGTCCTCGACAGCAACTATCGAGGGGTCAAATAATGTAATTAAGGTTGCAGCATAATATGGTGAAAACATATTTCAAAATCGCCTGGACTCGCGGTGGCTCGGTTATTGGACGTATCAAGAGCGATAACAGGCCTTTGGAAAGTGCTGTCGAGAGGGAGGAGATGAATTCACCTGGCTGTCCCGTCGGAGTGAACAAAGAGAAGCTGAGGGCGTTGAACAGAGCGAAGATCTGGGATTCTGATACGACATTGAGTTTCGAGCCCATGTAAATAGTAATCTGCCATAGTTCAAGAGGAGGATGAGAGTATCTTGTTCGGTGAAATGGCAGCAGATCAAAGTCGACAGATGAACCACTGTAGAAGGTTGAGCTGCATAGGGTCGGAATCTCCATCTTCTCCGCTATATCCCTCGGCATATTCGGTGTACACCCAAACGATGCTCTTCTCGCCGCCGACTGCTCTAACGAACTGTTCTTCCTCTGGGATGGTAGCCTTCTCGTAGGCTCTCCAACAAAGACGAGGCGACAAATGGCGAGTGCGGCAGTATATTGATAGAAATTGCGACGTGATGCTGGTAAGGATGAACTCAGACTTTTGCTCACCCAGAGCCTGGCTGTTAGCTCGATCTGGAATCGACGTCAATATGGCCCTGCGGAGTTTAAGGCTGCTCGCAAAAGACGCGATGAGACTGCGTGTCAATCCGAAAGTCTCGGCCTGAACTGCTCGTCAACTCGGTCAAGACCAGACGCAGCCAAACCCATACCCGTTCCAGCAAAGGAGAGATGGTGGAAGCAAGAGCTTCATACCATGTTGCTGATGAGTTGGCCATGAGTTGCGTCCCTTCGAGAAGCACAGGAATATGTGAAGGAGCAAGAATCCGTAGGATCTTGTTAAGAACATGTCGCCGGAATATTTACGATTATCGTCGGATGCTGCTTTGGCCGCATGGATGACCTTGAAACGGTTTCTGACCGAATCTGGTATTGTTCGCTCATTTTGGCGAACCTGCCTAGATAAAAGTCGTGAGCAAGCAGAGTAATGGTCGCGTACAATATGACCCTTGTTCATAAACGACAGGCTTGATTTTTCTTTCTACTTTTGGCAGTCAAGGAACAGCGGCTTACGTCAAGACTTCCTGTCATCGCTGTCACCGCCAGCGAGTCGCGAGCAGGCTTCCAGCCTGCTGCAACTTCCTCATCTGCACATTATCGGCGGCTTGTCTGAGAAAGGAAACGTATGGAGCATCAAACCGCGCCTAGGGTAACTCTGGGTCAAGACCATGCTGAGACTCTTTATTCAAAAATCGCTACTACTCATGGGCGCTCATTGCCGGCAGTTTTCCTTTGTGCTGCATCGGGATTGATTGTGCTTTGAGAGGCTATAACAGGACGACATATTTCAATGCTATACTTCAAGTTCCCAATATGACTCTGAGCAACAACGTCTTCTCGATCTTCGCCTTTTCAAGCTTTATCATCACTTCCATCCCTGTGTGGTGGCTGCTTAAAAGTATGTGTCCAGAATCAACGCTGCCTTGAATCTCACCAATCATTAGGTTCAAACATACCTGCCTGTTTCTATCTTTTCTGGCTCGCAGCCCCCTGCTTGACGCTTGGGATAAATTCTGTCATTTGGAATGGATCGCTCGTGAACTACGCGCCGGTTTGGTGCGACATAACAACCCGAATTCTGATTGCTTCCACTTTCGGACTACCTGCATGTTGCCTGGCGATATATCGCAGGTTGTACTTGATCTGTTCCAGTCGCTCGGCTGGCCAGACGAGCACTATCGGGGTCAGTATCTTTTCAAACATGCAGTACATACTATACTTGTTCGCTGACCTCGGCATTTGTCTCGGTATTCCTCTCTTTGGATTGGTTTTGCGTGAGTGACTTTGTTCCTTTGACCTTGATTGGCCCTCTTACCTTCTTCTCTAGAATACATCACAGCAGGTAATCTCCTGAAGTATGTTTTGTTTTAATGGATGGCTGATCAAGTTCAGGCCATCGCTTCGACATAATCGAAGATTTTGGATGTCGTGCTTTCACTTACTTGACTCCTGTGGCATTCGTGCTAGTTCTGGTTCCTCCCCTCATTCTTGGCCTCATCTCCGGGATCTATGGATGTGAGATGCCCTTTCGTCTCCTGGCTATTTGTTGATCAGCATCCAGATCTTTGCATCCGCCTTCTTATACGGGAGCGCCGGGAGATGCTCAAGACATCTAAAACTCAGGGCCATATTTCTGACAGTACCGACTACATTCTTTATAAACGCCTCATGCTCATGGCGGCCTTGGAAATTGTCCTCGACGTCCCTCTCAGTATCTATGTGATTTACGCCAATGCTGCTCATGGTGTCTCTCCTTGGATATCTTGGGAGGACACCCACTACAACTTCTCACGAGTAGGGTTGATTCCTGCTTCGTTATGGAGAAACGTACCTGAAGCCTTGGTCTCGACAGAATTCGACCGGTGGACCTATATTGCGCTCAGCATAATCTCATTCCTCGCCTTTGGCTTCACCCAACAAGCCTTTGAACACTATCGCATATTTTTCCGTTCACTTTGTCGCTTGCGCAGATCTGATAAAGAAGACAAGGAGATCCCCAGTCCCTATTGGTGAGTGTATTGTTTCCTGGCAAGTTTCAGTCGTTAATCAAGTTCCATAGGTTAAACATTAAAGTTCCTGTCTCATCGGCTGCAGAGTCACCAATAAGTCCACCATACGAGTAAGTATATTCTCCTTGACCAACATTTCTTGGACTGATCAATGCTTCGTCTAGTAAAAGTCCTAAAAACACCAGTCCTTCGAGAACGGTACAACCTCGTATACCTGTACCGCAGCCAGCGATCTTCAACAGCAAACGTTTCCGTCGGTGGGATGATCCACCGACAGCTCTCGATACGTCAATCTGGATCTCAGAACCTTCACCACCTAATTATTCCAAGAGTAGATAGATGGTCTTCGCATATACTTATACTAATAATACTACTGTAAAATCTCATAAAAATCAATCAACAAAGAATAAATAGTCAAGACAGAGCGACTCGAAGCTGGCGCAAATCAGATTGAATCACGGTTTGCGGATGAGACAGGCCTTCATGCTAGTTTCTTATAATCTTTCCCCCCATTGTGACTTGATGAACCTCGCCGCCGAAAAGAAGATAAAAAAGAATTGTAAATCGAGCAAATCTTATTAATACCAGCAGTGTAGAATCCTATACAAATGTCACCCGATCCCAAAAGTCCAGCCCAAATAGACTTCTCGCAGAAGAGAGTTAGGCAGGTTCTGCCAGAGTTTTGTCTGGTTTGGGCTTTGCTTTGATTATCTTCACGCCTGTTAATAAAGAGGACTTTGTCGGTCGTTTGTTCTGACTCGACAGAGTAGGCGGCGGCTTGATCAGCGATGAAAGTGGGCTTGGCTGGGATGCAGCAGGTAAATGTGGAAGGATAATTCGACGAGGCTTGGACATCCGGTCCGATGTTGAAACGTCGGACGTTGGAGGCGGTTTCACAGGCAGCGAAGGGTGGGCAGAATCTCGGGACGAAGGTGACGGAGCTTCATCTGCAGCCTTTTCTTTTTCCATCTGTCGTAGCTTCGCTTCCATCATCGCAATTTTACTATTCGTTCTGCGTCGAGTTAGAAAATGGGGCTCTTGGAGGAAATTTCGGCTGCTCACCCATTGTTTCGACCACCCTGAGCACCAGCTTTCAGAAGACTGAGAGTTGTCGGTCTGCCAGCCTCTGTTACCGGCTTCCGACGAACTGCTAAACTGCCACCATGGTCTGGTGGAGCTTGATGTGCAAAGGTCACTGTAATCTTTCGTCCCCGTACCAGCTTGTCGTGCGCTGCACCAAGAGCTTTCAACGCGTCCTGTGAGATATCGGTCAGCACAGAGTCCGTGAAACTCTCCCCAGGACCTTTGGACCCATTAAGAGGGTACATGGAAAGAAGTAGGAGGACCCGGGGTGAGCATTGTGGCTGGCAAAGTCAAGAGGTGACTTACCTCGCCATTATCGTATTCTATAAAAGCATAGCCTCGAGGTTTGCCCTTTTGTGGTCCAGCTTTATGAAACAGGTAGTCAAGTTTGGAGACCTTGCCGAACTTTGAGAACATTCGGAGCAGAGTGTATCTGGTCAGAAACAGTCGGATAAAGTAAGGAATCTTTTGAAGAGCAAAAAACTGACTCGTCGACCGTTGGATGCAGATTTCCGATATACAGTCTGTCTTGAAGAACGGTCCTGGATGGTGGAGTAGAAGTAGAAGGCTCTGGCGTTGGATCCAGAGCCGGATATGAGAGGTGCGAGTCCATGTTCGGCGTCAACAAAGGCAAACACGCCCGCTCTTCCTCTTTCACCTTCACCAGAATTTCGCCTTTGGCCAAGGCCTGCACTCTTCGTCCTCGTTTCTGTTGATATCCGCCGTTTTTGTGTCTCCAGTTTCTTCTGTTCGCGTCTGTAGCTGGGCATGAGCCAAGGTCGATATTGTCGTGTTTAACGAGCTGCTTGATAATCTCAATAATTTTCAGACTACACTCCCTCTCAAGACCCTTATGAGGATTCAGGCTATCCAATAATTGACGACGACGACGATGATGACGACGAGGACCGCTATGAGGAAGAAGTCACACAAGAGGACTGCTGGACAGTGATATCCAGTTTCTTCGAGCAAAAGGGTCTCGTTCGTCAGCAGCTGGACTCTTTCGATGAGTTTGTGCAAAATACGATGCAGGAACTGGTCGACGAGAATTGCGACCTCATTCTGGACCAAGCAGACCAGCATACCGGCCATGATGGAGATGTTACTCGCCGCTACGAGATAAAATTCGGTCAAATCTACCTTTCGCGTCCGACGGTCACCGAAGCAGATGGTTCTGTCGTCCCAGTGTTCCCTCAAGAAGCCAGGTTGAGAAACCTGACTTATTCTGCGCCTCTGTATATCGAGATGAAGAAAAAAGTGTTGATTGGTCGTGACGATCAAGACGGAGATATTCAATGGGAGACTGAGACTACAGCGCTCGTAGAAGACACGGCGAAAGTGTGGATTGGAAAGGTGCGCCATATTTTCGTCTCATTATTTCGCGTGACTCACCCAATGGTTAGGTGCCCATCATGCTTCGGTCGACTTTTTGCATCCTTCGTGGACTTTCCGACCAGGACTTGTTTGATCTAAACGAGTGTCCATACGATTCTGGAGGATATTTCATCATCAACGGTTCCGAAAAAGTGCTCATTGCCCAAGAGCGCATGGCGACAAACCATGTCTATGTCTTTGCAAAAGCACAGCCTTCCCCAATCAACTTTTTGGCCGAGATTCGTAGTGCAGTAGAGAAGGGAGGGAAGACGATCAGTCAGTTTCAGGTCAAAATGTTCCATAGAAACCAAGAGCGTTCGGTGCGTTTGTATACTGCCAAAATTGGCGCTGGTTGACCTAAACTCAACAGATTGGAAATGTAATGAAAGCCACAATTCCATACATCAAGGTCGACATACCAATTTGGGTTGTGTTCAGAGGGCTGGGAGTTATTTCAGATCGCGACATTCTCGAACACATTTGCTACGATATGCAGGACGTCCAGATGCTGGAGATGTTGAAACCTTGTATCGATGACGGTTTCGTGATCCAGGACCGAGAGGTCGCTTTGGACTTTATTGGGAATCGTGGCACAACAACAGGTCTATCTCGAGAGCGTCGTATTCGGTATGCCCAAGAGATTCTGCAGAAGGAGATGATTCCCCACGTCTCTATGGCAGAGGGCTCCGAGTCGAAGAAAGCGTATTTCTTCGGCTACATGATCCACCGTCTCCTCCTTGCCGCCCTCGAGCGTCGCGAGCTCGACGATCGTGATCATTTTGGCAAGAAGCGACTGGATCTTGCTGGTCCTCTGTTGGCCAACTTGTTCCGAATGCTCTTCCGGAAGCTGACTCGAGACGTGTACCGTTACCTCCAGAAGGTCTGGTTTTGTTCCATTTGATTGTCTGCAACTGATCCTTTGACCAAGTCGGTCGAAACGCACAAAGAGTTCAATCTTACACTGGCTGTGAAACATCAGACGATAACAAATGGTCTAAAGTACTCGCTTGCTACAGGAAACTGGGGCGACCAGAAGAAATCCATGTCTTCCAAAGCTGGTGTATCCCAGGTGCTCAACAGATACACCTATGCTTCGACATTATCTCATTTACGTCGGTGTAACACGCCACTTGGACGAGAGGGCAAGATTGCGAAACCTCGTCAGCTTCACAATACTCATTGGGGTATGGTCTGCCCTGCAGAAACTCCTGAAGGTCAAGCTTGCGGTCTCGTCAAGAATCTGGCACTCATGGCCTGTATTTCTGTCGGTTCATACTCGGCGCCGGTCATCGAATTCTTGGAAGAGTGGGGTCTGGAATCATTGGAGGAGAATGCAAATTCGGCGACACCTTGCACAAAAGTCTTTGTCAACGGTGTCTGGATGGGCGTACATCGAGATCCTGCTAACCTCGTCAAAACGATCAAGAAGCTGCGACGGAAGGATGATATCAGTCCTGAAGTTTCGGTTGTGCGAGATATTAGAGAGAAGGAATTACGACTCTACACCGATGCAGGCAGAGTCTGTCGGCCGCTCTTTATCGTGGAGAAACAGAAGCTGGCTTTGACAAAGCGGCACATCGGTTACCTCGCTAATGGTGTAGACGATGTCGGTGAGGAATACAAGTGGGAGCGACTGGTGAAAGGCGGTATCATCGAATTGTTGGATGCTGAAGAGGAGGAGACTGTCATGATTTCTATGACGCCTGAAGACTTGGAGAATTCTCGACTGCAACAGCGAGGGGTCGATGTCCATGCGAACGATGGAGAGTTCGATCCAGCGGCGCGATTGAAGGCAGGAATTAATGCGCATACCTGGACCCATTGCGAGATTCACCCCAGTATGATCCTGGGTATTTGCGCTAGCATCATTCCCTTCCCCGATCACAATCAGGTTTGTACTTCCCCGTTTATTTATTCGCCAGGCTGACCGTCTACAGTCTCCTCGTAACACCTACCAATCTGCCATGGGGAAGCAAGCTATGGGTATCTTCTTGACCAACTTCCTCATCCGAATGGACACCATGGCGAATATTCTCTTCTATCCCCAAAAGCCGCTTGCTACCACTCGTTCGATGGAATATCTCAAATTCCGAGAATTGCCCGCCGGTCAGAATGCCATTGTCGCCATCTTGTGTTATAGTGGATATAACCAAGAAGATTCCGTCATCATGAACCAGAGCTCTATCGACCGGGGTCTGTTCCGTAGCATCTATTACCGAAGCTACATGGATCTCGCCAAGAAAATTGGCCAAACACCGGGAGAAGAGTTTGGAAAACCTATGCGAGACAATACTCTTCGTATGAAGCATGGGACGTACGACAAACTCGACGACGACGGCCTGATTGCTCCTGGTACTGGTGTCGTCGGAGAGGATATCATCATTGGGAAAACTGCTCCAATTCCGCCTGACAGCGAGGAGCTCGGTCAGCGAACTGCACGACATAATCGACGTGATGTCTCGACGCCGCTGAAGAGCACGGAGAATGGCACGGTTGACCAAGTTTTGATCACCACGAATTCTGACGGCCAAAAGTTCGTCAAAGTTCGGGTCCGTTCTATCCGTATTCCCCAGATCGGAGACAAATTCGCGTCGCGTCACGGTCAGAAGGGTACCATCGGGATCACATATCGACAAGAGGACATGCCTTTTACCGCCGAGGGCATTGTTCCCGACATTATCATCAATCCCCATGCTATTCCATCTCGTATGACCATCGGACATCTCGTCGAATGTTTACTTTCAAAGGTCGCGACGCTGATTGGCAATGAAGGTGACGCGACGCCCTTCACTGACCTGACCGTCGAATCTGTGTCTTCGTATCTCAAAAAGAAGGGATATCAATCGCGAGGTTTAGAAGTGATGTTCCATGGACACACTGGCCGGAAACTTCAAGCTCAGGTCTACCTGGGACCCACTTATTACCAGCGTCTGAAGCATATGGTCGACGACAAAATCCATTCTCGTGCTAGAGGACCGGTACAAATTTTGACGAGGCAGCCGGTAGAAGGTAGAAGTCGTGACGGTGGTCTACGTTTCGGAGAAATGGAGCGTGATTGCATGATATCTCATGGAATTGCTGGTTTCTTGAAGGAGCGTCTGTTCGAAGCCAGTGATGCATATCGACTCCATGTCTGCGATATGTAAGTGACTCTTACGCCTTCTAGTCCTTTGCTAATCAATATTCTTCAGCTGTGGCCTGACCGCCATTGCTAATCTTGTAAGTCGACTGAGCTCTTGCAGTAACTCTTGACTGACAATAATCACAGAAAAAACAGAGTTTCGAGTGTCGTGCATGTAAAAACAAGACAGCTTGTTCTCAACTTTACATTCCTTACGCGGCAAAGCTACTCTTCCAGGTCAGTTTCATCGGTTTTCGAGCCAAACCTGTCACTTATACGTTTCACAGGAATTGCAAAGTATGAATATCGCTGCTCGACTCTACACAGTCTCTTCAGGGCGGATAAGGGATTGATGATTAACCACTTTGCGATATCTATTGTATGTATTTTACATGAAATAACAGCCCTTACACAACAAGAAAGCTAGTTCAGCGCGTTTATATGCAGCGAACTACTCAATCGTCTCTATCCCTACTCATTAGGCCGGTATTTTCACCAGATAGACGCGAATCCCGTTTTTTCGTTGGGGTTTTGGACTCGTCATCGCTTCCCATGTCCTCGTCACCGATCTCAAAAACGACACTGTCTTCTGCCAGGTCATCACGACCTCTCCGGCTACCGACCAAAGTGGCATTGTCGTCGTCTTCATCTCGGTTTCGTGAACGACCTTCAAGGGCTTCCATGTCATAGTCCTCAGCTGTCGATCGAAATCAGGATCAGTTGAACCAGTAAGGTGAAAGAAAACGGACCATCGGCTTCATCTTGTGCTAGCTCGTCACTCATCGCCAATGTAGAGACAAAAAGTCAGCCAGAGGATAGAGACAGCGAGAAATAGACATATCTTCTGTTATTCGGAGACGGTCTCCACAGATAGGAGATTGCGACGAAGGAGACAAAGTACAATAGCGCGAGCCATCCATCTAGCAACCACCATCTGGAACATTCGTTGAGCCTTCGTTTCATTCTCGCCATGTAAAGAGCTTACCGGGATTTCCATGAGTTGGCCGCGTAGTCTGCGAGAAAAAGTCAGGCATTGACGAGTGTTAAGAGTGTTGGACTTGCCCTCTGCTAGACGACCAGAAAACGAAAATGACGAGACAACAAAGAATACCGCAATGACGACGACGGTTCCAAGAAGGACGCGGTTTAGTTTCTCGAACATTGATAGCTTGTAATGCTGTTTGCGCGACCGGAGTTGAGTAATTGTAGCTGCAAGAAATGTCATTGACCATTCATGAGGCGAATTCAGGTAACTAGCACGAACCATTGAGGGCATACATGATCCAAAGGAGGAATCCGCTGAGGGTGAATGCCAGCGGGATGACGAACAGGAGCAGAACCAGGGCAGTCGTCGACTCCAACTCCAGTTCCACGATCCCAACAGCATATAAAACTAGAGTAGTGGATTAATGCATTATGGTTGGAACCTTGTGAAACATGACGCACTTCCGAATATAAAGTGGGCTCCTGCAAGTATCTGACATCGAATCATCCTACTACCAAGTGATTCTTTGACCACGCTGAGGCCGAGGGAAACGACGAGCAGCATGAAAAATGACATGGAATTCCTGCCGGCGTCGAGAATCGCCACTGCTCAAGGTTGAATAGTTGTCAAGTTTTCTACACCAAGAAACTCACCGACAATCAAGAATACCGTTGATGCTGTACTCTTTCCATGAGCATTGAGGTATCGATAATATCCTTTGAAGCGGTCAGGCCATGTTGAAAAGCTTGAAGAAAAAGCTTACCCCAGTTGGCTACCATCTCTATGACGAGCAAGCCCACCAGACCAGAAAGGTAGTATTGGATTGGAAGTAGTTCGTTCAAGTTTTGATAGCACATCCAGCCCCACAACCCTCCAAAGACAGAGTACAAGAGGAACATTATCAGGTAGAACTATTTGCAATAGTTAGCAAACTGTACATGAAGGGCGCCAAGCTAACATACGTTGACTTTTGGATAATCTGTGGCTGGCAGTTTTCCATCAAAGGTGTTGCGGAAGAGCACTTTTCCCTTGTATTGAGGATGAACAGGTTCCGTGGGTGTCAGAGAATGTTGGACGGTCATTGGGACGATAGCTGAAGAGACAATTAGCAATGCACCAGTAGCAAGTTGCACACTGACCGACACAGTAGTAACCAGTCTTCCTCACAAGGTACTGGATAGGCTGAGAATATGAGTAAAGCCCAGAGGGGCTTGGATTCATGGTGTCCCTCTTCCAGGGCGTCGTATAGTTGTCTGCCCCAGATAATTTGGGATTACCAGCAGGATTGTCCCAAAGACTCGGGGTCCCCAGACTTTTACCGCTCGGTGTCACAGTGCTGTTGGCGCCGGGCTCATCATGGGGAAGCTTGACTCTTGCATTCCAAAAACTGGTGGAATTGAGAGAAACTGTTGACGGAAGATCCATAATAAATCTTCCCAGCTCGTCGCGCGTACAGAAACCGGTGGCAACTGCGTCGGCTGTACAAACATACGTTTTCTGCTACGTAGCAGTCTTGAATAAAGTCCATATTGCATGCATTGATTCACTCACCGGTAGTGAATCGTCGGTAACAGACGTTATTTTGCCCAGATATTTTGCGTCCGTCCATTCGTAAATGACCATGGCCAGTTGACCATAGGCCTCAGGATTGAAGGTCACTGGCTTTAATATGAGCAAAGATCACAGTAGTGAACAGGCTGACCATTAATGAAGGTGGACTCGCTAGCCCACATTCCGCTGCATATCTGGCGCGAAAATTCTAGTCAAGGGGTTAGCGTGGCGGGGAGTTAATTGGAGGAATTGCAGTTACCCGAGGCAACTATAGAGACTTCATATGCCAGGGCCGACGTCAGAAAGAAGAGAAGGGAAATGAGAGGGCGAAGCATTAGAGGAGAGACTGAGGTTAGTGCTTAGTAATACAGCGACTCTCTCCCGCAGCTCTCTTTGACCGCGGCGATGCTGGGAGACGACGAGGACGTGTTTGACAGCGTAACATGGGAATCACCATCAGCGCCGCCCTACTCTAACGACGACGAACCTGGATATGGTCCTGGATTTCGTCAGAGCACCTCCGACAGCAATGAAGGCCCTCATGACCCAAAGTGGGAAGGTTATCTGACCACCAGCGTCAAGGATCCAGTCAAGGAAATGGCGGAAACCAAGGATGCCTTTGTTTCATACCTTGTCTCGGCCAAGGTGGGTGGTTTTTCAATAAAAGGGCTTCAATTAACAGCTTCCCTCAGACAAACTTACCTATCTTCTCAACCCCAAATCCATCGAGCAGGAGACGTTTTCAAGACTTTGTATTCCTTCGCGACAATCTCGTCAAGGACTTTCCAGCTTGTGTGGTCGCAACTCTGCCTGGCAAGCATAGACTTGGTCAGTCCCACTATCTTCTGCTTTCGGAAATCACGTCGAATGGTGAACAGAATATATTACTGGTGACCGTTTCAGTCCTGAATTCATGGAGCGACGGCGAATGCAGTGAGTTGCATTTTACAGCCCAATTCGAAGGTGGAGCTGACGTATTCAGCCTGCATCGTTTCCTGCAGCGCATAGCTCGGCATCCAACTCTCCAGAGGAGCGCCCTAGTCCGAGCCTTCTTTGAATCAACAGAATGGGTTGGTGCATTTTCGCTTAAATCCTTCATTATTGACTGTTTTCGCCACAGAATGTCTACATGCATCAGCACATTGCTCATCCTCCAGGTCCAGAACCTTCTCCAGGCATCATCGACAACATCTCAGATACCCTTTTAAATGCCTTTTCAAAGGTCCGAAAACCAGACGAGCGTTTCATGGCGATACGGGACAATGTCGACAAGTTTGAGGATGGACTGGTCGTTTCTGAGAGGCTTTGGAACCGGGTTCGGACTAGAACAAGCGGTGAGTTCACTTCATTACTGTCTCATTCATGACTTAGACTAAATTGAGACGGAAATCCCGAATCGGGTGAAGACCTGACAGCGGATTATCATGATCTTGCAGTCGCTGTACAGGGTCTCGGATTTTTAGAATCTGGAATCACCGACCCTCTCAATCATTTCTCCAACACCCTCCTGGAATTTTCGGCACTCTTGCGGCATACTGTTCGTCGTCTCTTTTGCTATCAAGGCTTTTGCTGATATTCCTTCAGACACAGACGACAAGCGATCCATTCTTGACGCATATGCATTCTTTGCTGAGCTTCTCGCATGCGAACAGATCTGTTCTCCGACTGCGGGATCAAAAACAACTTGATTTCGAAGAGCTATCCGACTATCTTTCTGGTGTTACAACTGAGCGAGACCGACTCGCGGCCATCATCAGCGGACATGCAGGAAGCTCTGGACTGGGCATTGGAGCATACTTGAAAGACAGAGTGGACGCTATCCGGGGAGCGGACGACGACAGAAGCAGAGTGGAGCGGATGCGCAAGCTGGACATCAAGATTAAAGAGGTCTGGGAATTTCCTTCTTGTTATGTTCTCCTGATATTTATTCTCTATAGCTACAAGACGCTGTTACAACAGCTCACGAAACCTCCGATGCCTTCAGTGACGAAACTTTACGGGAACAGATTATCTTCCAACATGCAAAACAAGCAGAAATGAAGGAGATGTTTGGAAATCTTGCTGAGGGACAAATCGAATTTTACAAAGCGGTTAGTGCCATGGATGCTTTGTTGTTTTCTGGCTCTAACTCTCCCTGCAGTCCATGGAGGAATGGGATAGGATAATACCTGTGATACAACGAATTCGGGTGGACATTTGAGAAATCATTTCCCCGCTGTTTTCCTCGTTGTTTAGTTATCAGCATTGTATTTTTTATTTATCATATCGCATCGAGATTAATTTCGTATCCAAAGTCACAGCGCAGGGCTGTTTTCTTCATCTAGCCTCGTCATTCCCTAAAATTTCGCTTGCTTATCGCTAGTAAGAAGAATGGAACGAAAGCCCGGCTCTGAAGAGCCGTATGAATCGAGGATCGCTCGAATATCGATCATTAAGGTCGACCTCCGTCAATGCAGCACAACGTGAATCCAAAGGCGGAAACCGGGACTCAATCAACTCCCACATTTTCCTCTGAATCAAGCTTTTCTTGCCTTTCCTCCGGACGCTTTTCCCAGGCCAGAATAGACCAGCTGGAGTACATTGTAATGGTTAAATGCGTGAGGTTTGGAAGTAGTAGCAATGATGACGCAGATGACGGGCAGTATAGGTATGAAAAGATGTCTGGGTCCTCGCAGGACTTGAGGATCAGTTCTCTGATGCTGGATGCCGCGGAAAAAGATCTGACAATAGCTGATTTGAAGTTCATCGGGCTGTCGAGTTTTAGTGTTTCCAAGGCACAGCGTGACCTGTTGAGTAAGGAGCCCCAAGCCTCATGATCTGTGGCGTCCCAGGTCTCCCAAGAAAAAGGAGCGAGACTCAGACACCTCAGGCTTGGTAATGTCAGCTTACCCAGAAGCGACGTGAGTCCTGTGTCACTAAAACTCACGGCGAGTTTCTCGAGGTTCGGTAATATGATAGATTGGGGTAGCGGATTGACCGAACGCTGAGTGACGTTGGAGAGATGCAACACGGTGAGACTACCACCACAAAGATTAAGGCTTCCGAGGTGTACGGATAAGCCATCTTCGGATCTGCTGCTATACTTGGCCAGTGAGCACCAAGGGAATTGAAATGGCGTCGGAATGTCTGCTTTCTTCCATGGACGTGCGTAAATGACAACGACCTCCTTTAAAGCTGGGGCAATCTCGAAGAGCTGTGAAGTTTCAGCAGTCGGGCAGGGACACCGCAGATATAGATATTCCAGAGAGTCTATGCGTCCGTGAAGACTCCTGAGCTCCTCTACTGTGAATTCGATCTCGAGGTGCAAACTTCGCCAGCGGGGAGAATAAGGAAGAAGTGTCGCGATGAGGCTAGGTTTTAGGCTAGTATGGAACCTATCGGATTTGACGAATCCAATGTCAAGAGGTAAGGATGGCCCAGAACGTTCAAGGGCGAGCTGGGTGTTGGATTTGTTGGAAAAGAAGGATGTTGAATCGATACTGGTCCATATTTCAGGAATAGAGATAGCGATTTCCCTCCACCGCTGCGAAACATAGCTCAGATTCCATGGCTCTCGCGGTTGACCATATTGCATCGATGAGCATGAGGACCGCGGCTCGATTGGGGTCGACACTAGTGAGCAAAGACTGAAGATTGTTCGGAGCAATTCGACCGGGAGCCTCCGTACGGGGTTGAGCATCCCTTTATGAATCCTCAAAGCTCGAATGGCAACGTCTTTACGAGATTTCAGGATTCCGATGGACATGTGCAGCTGAGAGATCTGATCCTCCAGGGCTTCAATTTCTCTCTGGCGAGCTGGTAGATCTTCTTGAATTGCTACACTCTCGACTGCAGTTGGGGGATCGGCGGTCTGCGAAAGATGAGGGAATTCTCGAAAGAGAGATTCCGGAACATCATAGACAAGTTGATTCCCACACTTTATACACTTCACGGACTTTGTTGGATCTAACCACATGTAGGACATTGCTCCAGTCAAGCTTGCTGGGACGATTCAAGCCTGTCAAGTTGTCAGATCTAACTTGTAGCCGGCGAAATAGCAGCGAACCGCTCACTGCTCAATTCGTCTGTTTTTCTGCAGAGATTCCGGAACCGACAGGTTCGGTTTGAAGTGTGTAGACTGGTGTGGGTCGAGGATAAAGGGGCAGTAAATGGTAACGTGATCGAGCACTGACGATGAGCGGCCGTCATCTTTCACGACTTGTTGTCGCAACTCGACCAAGGACGCGTACTTTCTGCTCTAGTATCTCCCGGGAAAATCCAACATCATTCACCTCCGGGAGCTGGAAGCTTGGGGATGGCCAACGAGGTCCTCAGCTGGACGATGCAAGGCAATCCTGGAATATGCGCGATCTGCCCTCAAGAGACGCATATAAACTTCTAACTTCCTGTATCGTTCCGAGACCTATTGCCCTTGTGTCCACCGAGAGGGCTGGCATATATAATTTAGCTCCATTCAGGTTCGTCTTTTTCTTCTTCCTTTCGTTAATTGCAATATTCTGAACGTCCACAGCTACTTCTCAATGGTCGGTCGTCTGCGATCTCATTCGCGTCGTCTTGAATGTCTGCCAGGTGTCCCACAATCCTCCACTGATCAGCATTTCCTGCAACCTGCCTCGTAAAAGACCCAAAGACACGAGAGAGAATATTTTGGAAACCAAAGAGTTTACTGTCAGTATCATCAGTGAACACTTTGCGGAAGCCGCAAACGCGACCTCTGTCGAAGCCCCGGCTGACGTTGACGAATACATTCTCAGTGGCCTACAAATGGAACCTAGTGTAAGCCCACTGGACCGCCTTCTGACTATTTAGCTCATCGATTCCAGGCTTCAGTAAAGCCGCCATACGTGAAAGAAAGCTCTATAAGCTTTGAATGCGAGGTCAGGCTTTCCTGTTGGTTTATCTCACTATTGACCGTAATTGCAGTTACATTCATCTCAAGATCTACGCCCGATAGATTCCGACGAAGTGTCGACCACACTCATTCTTGGTCTCATCAAGCGAGTTCACGTCCGCAAATCAGTCCTTAGTGATGATGGAATCCAAGTCGATGCCGCCAAACTAAAGCCCATCGCCAGAATGGGCTCGACTATTTATGCTTCCATCTCAACCTTTGCGGACTTGCCGCGAGTGTCATGGAAAACAGCAGAGAAAGAGTATAATAGTCTGAAGAAGAGAAACGAAGGAAGTTGGGACGATACATGAAAATCCTGGCTACTAATTGGTCAGAAATCTCACTTGTTTTACCCACTGCGAGCAGACCTCCATTTCTTAATATCCTCTACTACCGTAACCAAATCCGACCATCCGGCAACCCCTTGAAATTCGCGGTGGAATTGATGAGACGACCATGCACTCGCTGGTAGCAGCTGTCTGCGAGACCGGCTGCCTGACCAAGTGTTAGTCGCTGGCTCGTGTTTGCTCAGCGTAAACTGTAATAATGCTGTCTGTCTGTCTACCATATCTACTGTTGACCCAGATAGACTCGCACAAGATATTTTTTGCAAATCAGCAGGGATTCAATACAATACCGCTTTATCTTCGACCGGCACAATGAGGAAATACGGCGAGATTTCGTTTGGAGACAAACTGCATCTGGCTTTCGTGCTGCTCAAGCTTCGTAGGTGTCGACTGCGACGAGTCCGGAACTTGCGCTGACCAGTTTCAGCTTTTGCAATCGCTTTCCAATTCCTGATCTCTCCATTTTCGTCCTACAAGTGGGGCAAGACATGGAGACGATTCACTGTCGAATCGGCCTATTACTTCCTCATCACTTCTCTCGACATGAATCAATTTCAGTTCCTCAGCCCGGTGAGCCTGGAGACATACAAGGCATGCATGAAGAAGGCTGAGCTGCCCACCACTATCGAAGAACTTGGTGAAGGTGCTCGCTTGTTTTGGATTGGTCCCAAACGAACCGACCGGGTCCTTTGCTATTTTCATGGTAGGTCCGCCCGGTTGGTCTTTGCTCCAAATATTGAATGCGAGACCACAGGTGGAGGATACGCGCTGCCTTTCACTGATTTCACCTTCTTGTTCTTGAAACATGTCCAGACGGAGCTCCAGAAGAAGGGCATCGACATTGGAATAGCCGTGCTGAATTATAGTAAGGAATTTGACGTGCAATACTGTAATGCTCTGGTTAACTTGTTTTACCAGGCCTTATTCCAGAGCATACATTCCCAACGCAGCTTCGCCAGGCTACTTTGGCCGTTCAACATCTTCTCCAAGACGGCGTTAAACCTCAAAATCTCCAGCTCGCGGGAGATTCAGCTGGAGGAAATCTCGTCTATGCCTTCCTTGCGCATTGCCTTCACTTGGCCGACAACGTCCCTCCCATGAAGCTCTCCGCCCCTCTTGGAGGAGCTTATCTGATGTCGCCTTGGGTTTCCTTGACGGGAGATGATGGATACACTCCAGCAAATATCGACAAAGATATTTATCCTCCTCGGGTCGCGGCCGAATTCGGGACCATGTTCTACGTCGGTATCCCAGAGAACCAAAGGTGGTACGCCGAGCCACTCAAGGCCCCGACAACATGGTTCAAAGGCCTCGACAAGGTCGTCGCTCGTGTCCTTTTGACCTCTGGAGGATGCGAACTATTTGTGGATCATATTATTGCACTCGAAGGACGTATGCAGGAGTATCATCCGCAAACCCAGATCGCAGTGGAAAAAAATGGGATCCATTGTGATCCTATTGCCGATTTCCTCGCTGGCGAGAAAAAGCTGGTTGGATTAACTTCGCTCGTGGTGAACTGGCTGGCGACTGGATGGAGCCACCAACGAGATGACCCTAATGTTGGGAATTGACACGTATGTATTATACCTGGAGAATCCACATCTTGAACAGGAATCACCCCCGCAGAAGAACAAAATCAATTACTTATAACTATATACGGGCTGTTTCCCAGCCGGTCAAACTAGCTAATAACCTTGGAACAATGCTACTGAAAAAAACAGTTCACTTTTCTACGGTCTCCACATCTTCTACAGCAGTCCGTCTAATGGACTTGCTGGCTCGGGCAGAACGTTGACGAATGCCCTGTCCGTACCGATAGAAGAAGAAAGGAATCGGCAGAATGGCCACCGAGATTATGGCGACGAGCAAGCCTGCCCATTGAAAGTGCAGGTTGTGGAACATTTGGTTCTATCGTTTCCATTAGTATCCCGAGTACCAGAAGTCCAGAAAACTTACAACATAAAGCGGGACCATGGCACCTATGATGGAGCGCAGGAAGGTCTTTGCAGCGATGGCAGAGGCTGCATAGTCTGAGTAACTGTCGACAATGTAGGAGTTTCCCGAGATGTATATCAGCAGCATGGCGACACCAAAGAGAGCACCAGCTATGCAAGGAGCTAGATAATATGATTAGCAGAGACCTAATCCAGAACAACGGACTCACCGATCCAGTGAACATGAACATAAGCCCCAGTGAAAGCAAACATGAGCAATGCAACGGGGAGGATGCTAGATGTACAATTGAGTAAACTGATTTTGGGAAACAGTTGAATGGAAGCTTACATTGCGCCGACCATCATCCCATATAAACGCGCCTCCGGGAAGTTTCCATGAAGAGTGACCTTGATATACATCTGCTCTTGATACTTGACCAGATACAGAGCGATTCCAATTCCAATCATTATACTGATGAAAGTGACGCCCGTCATTCCCATGCTGAATCCTCGGATTTCAAAGAATGCAATCGGGTAGGCGAAAAAGAGAAGGTCTGGATGAAGTGGTGAGTATTTCATGTAACCAGAGCCACGTTAAACATACAGAGCACACTGTAGATAAACGAAAGATCTGTACGCTAGATAAGTGACTTGTTACGACGGCAAAGCCCCTGCTCACATATGGTCATGAAGGTCACAATGGGTTCGGTGCATAGCATGGAAATGGGCCGCTTCAAAGCCGTCGTCACATTTTGCAGCATCGGAATATGCTTCATCTCTTCGACAGTGCGGTATTTATCATCACCGGTAGATTTTCGTAGTTTAGCTGCCTTCTTGCGTAAGATAGTTGGTGCCAGGGTTTCGGGGATGAAAAGAGACAGGGCGAGACACAGTCCCGAAAAGATGAGGAGGACCCAATCTAGGAATTATGAGCTGAGATCTGTTCGCAAGACGAAAGTACTTACAAATCCATCTCCAACCAGCTCTCTGTCCAATAAAGCCAGCGATCAAAGGGCCGATACACGGACCCATGCTAGGTCTCATCAGTACGGGTTCGGGATGTCGACGGAAGGCGCTCACAAGAGAGTGAATGAGAATATTGCCATCGGGGGTCCTCGATCTGGGGTTACATGCATCAGCGACGAAGATGAAGCTTGTCAAATTGCTCACCTGCCACAGCCCAGACGTCGGCGATACTTTTTCTGAATGAGCAAGGACCCAGAACACGTTTTACTGAGAAGCTCACCTTCCTCCAACATTGCTCATACAGGCAGAGGCACCCAAGCCTGCGATTTGACGAGCAACCACAAGAGTGGCGGCATTTCGAGCAAGAGCACTCGGCAGCGTGAAGACAAAGTAGAACAGCATGCTGGCAATGTACATTGGCGTACGGCCAAAGGCTTCGGACAAAGGTGCCCAGAAAAGAGGCCCAACTCCGAAGCCTATGACAAAACAGGTGACGGTGAGGTTGATAATCTCCTGGGATACTTGGAACTCTTCGGCTGGGCTTTCAAGGCTAGGAAAATCAAGTATCAGCACATCAACAGAGTTACAAAACCTTGGAACACATACTCTCCAGTGATGATAGAACTTCCAACGGCGACGGCGAGACATATGAAACCGGTTGTGAAAGTGACGAACCTGGAGAAGAAACATGGTGAATAAGGCGTGAATTTTCACTTTGAAGAAACTGCAAGCCATTTCTTGGTCTTGGGCCAATCTCGAGGATCTTCTCCTCTATCGAAGCCAACGACGTGAAATCCTTGTTGGGTCAACGAGTTTTCCAGGTCTTGTAAACTGGGGTTGGCGACAGTAGTAGTTCCAGAGAGCGGTCCTTCCTGTTCCAGCTCACGATAGAGTTCCTCCTGAGTAGGGGAGATTGCGGGAGGGGCGGTAAATTCAGCTTCAATGGATTCGGAGGGCATGATGATGTTAGCTGGTTGGCTTTCGGATTCCTACAGTCGGTCTTTTATATTATCTGTGCCGAATCGCGTCCAGGTTCTTCCATGGCATCTAACGGTGTCAAATCCGCATGAATATTGCGAACTCGGCGCGTTTCTTCAAGTTTATTCCATGCTGCAATGAAGAAGGCATTTTGGAGACCTCCAGGGCTCAAAAAGAAGAGAGACAAATCGAACTGGAATAATAGGGAGACTTTTCAGTCACTGGGCATTGTGGTATAGCTTTTAGCAAGCTCACAGGGAGCACTTGACTGTCGCAGATCAGGTGGCGGGAACGGCATCCAAACGGCATCGGACATTGAAGTTTCTTACGCGGCCATCAATGTTACCGAGGTTTTCTCCCACGTTTCCCGACTATCGCCTTCGGTGTCCGCCAGAAACGGGTGGCATGCGCTCTTGTACAGGCTAGGCAGCGGTTGCTTATCGGGACCCTTGCCTACTTGCCAACTGAACCTCAGTCTTCATACAAATGGCCACAATTTCCGTGATACTGCGGGCTGCCACGGCAGTATTCTCAATAGCTCGTTGCTGCTGCTTCATCCAGGATCTCGGGTTCAATTAGTGCAGCCTTTTGATACCATATTGGTGCTCTGTCGCCTTCGTTCAACTCCCTCGACAAGCCAAGATCCATAAGCAAACAAGCATTGGGGCACGTTAATATTTTCTCTGGCAACTCAATTAATCCATAATGCAACATTTTAACGATTGAAACGGCTGAAACCATCAGCGACCGTCAACTGCAATGGGACGATTTCAGTATAAATTCTGCAGCCAGCATGTGGAAGGTTCAGTATTCCTTTTGTTCGCTTTGTTCTTCGCCTTTTTTTCTGGATCAGGGATCCCTACTCGACCAGGCGTCTTTTCATTTACAAGTCCATTCTCTTATAAACTTTCTCCTTCCCACCCTTTGAAGATGCATCCTACGACTATCTGGATAGCCTTGTCGTTGGCCTCGATGGCATTCGCCGTACCGGTGAACAAGAACCAGAAAAACCAGAATGTCCAAAAAGCCATCGCCTTGAAGTAAACTGTTTCTTCTTGAAACTAGTACATCCTCATACTTCGTCACTTATAGCAAGAAATACAAGACACTGAGCACGAAATCTCAATGTACGTCCGGAGAAAATGCTTGCGTCCAGTCAAGCTTTGCCCAGTGCATCGAGGAAAAGTTCGTGCTGCAAGCCTGGTCAGTGTTATCTGTTTCGTCTCGTTGTAGGTTGTAACTGAAAGATCTTTAGTGGCCCTGGTACCTTGCAAGTTTTTGTTCCAATCTGTAGCTCCAATACTCATTTTTTGATAGTTGCGCCGCACTTCCGCTGGATGATGATGCGGGAACAACCATTGCTTGTACGACATTAGGAGATCTCGAGGCTCGACTTGGAACTGCACGTTTTTCCATTTCCTCGCGGTATAGTCTACTTACAAATATCTCTACAGGATGCTTCTGATGATGTGCGCGATTTCCTCCCATCACGCCGTCTATCATACGGTTTATCATCCCTCATAGGACGTTACAAATAATGGGACTGCCGTCACTGGTTCTACGAACAATGGAACTGTTCCTACCGGTGCGAATCCGAGTACTGCTGCCCCTTCGAAGCAGGAAGACCCTCAGACGTCCTTGACTCTCGATCCCCGAGTCGTTTCAAAAGGGTTTGCCAACGATGGACAGGATGTCCCAAATCCTGGCCAGGTTGCATCCAGAACTTCAGTCAATAATTTCATCAACGATTGCTTGTTGACTCCCGACCTTCCACTCACCAATGGGCAGCAGATAACCACCGGATCGTGCAATAATGCTCCGATAGGTGTTATCCCATCCTTGGAATTCATGCCCTCAGCCAAGTTTTCGTTTCCTACGAACGGCGGAACTGTCACTGCACTCCAGACGTTTACGATTCAGCTTAATGTTAGAAACATCGAGCTAGGTAACTTTGTTAATGCCAAGGAAAACTACTTTGCTGCTCCTCAGCAAGTGAACAATCAAGGACAGGTAAGGTTTCAACCCCATAGAGTCTATTTCTGATCCTCGGCAGATTATTGGTCATACACATATCACCATCGACCCCTTGCCCTCGTTGGATTCTCAGATTCCAACGGACCCGCTGAATTTCGCGTATTTCAGGGTATTTTCGCAAGTCGGACTGTTATATATATATATCGCTGACATTCATTAGGGCGTCAACGACGCTGCTGTCGGCGGCTCTGTGTCAGTGACATTGGACAAAGGTCTACCCGCTGGTGCAGTAAGTTATGTGTCTCATAGCTCGAACAAAACTCACTTTCACTTTTCCAGTACCGACTTTGCACGATCAATAGTTCTGCGAACCATCAGCCTGTGATCGTCCCAGTCGCACAGCACGGTTCGTTGGACGACTGTAAGCTTTCAAGTTCGCAACTTTGTTCGAACACTGATTTCTCTCGATAGGCGTCTATGTGAATCGGTTTCTTCGTATCTTTGTCTTCTGGCTGACTGTAGTAATAGTTCATTGCGACAGCAGGTTCAGTGGATGCCTCCGCCACAGCTTCTGCCAACGCGCTCGGAGATGCTGTGAATGGCACTGCTGGGAATGCTACTGTTTCGGGAACCAAAACGGCCAAAGCTGGGAAGGTACAGTGGTGAATTCTTCCAATGTTCTCGAACTAAATGGATTCTATCTACCCAGGGTAAAGGAAAGGGCTCACAGAGATCGTGACGAGCTTGACTGACTCGGTCACTCGCGGGTTTAACCAGTATATTTAAATATTTATGTATGGAGCTATAGTGATACAACAGGAAATAGAGCAATGAGACGATCAAAAATACATGTACATACTGCCAAGTCTTGCGTTGTACATTCAAAGACCGGCACTCAACAGAATCTCCATCCTCTTGTTTGAGCTGGAGGAGTATCCACCCTTGAAGATATGTGGCGTCAACTTGATAAGATCCCAGTTGAACGACTCACCCCAAACATGAGAGTGTGGTTGAGATAGTGGAATAATTCATACAGTTCACCACGAAGCTCGTACTGTTCTACTGGCTCGGATTTAGGACGATGCTGATGGTATGCGGTCAGAAAACTGTCAGGTATACCCCCGAATATTCTGCCGATGGCCAGGCTATCATGGACAGAATTAATGGCACAACATCCGGATATTTAGAGACCCACTCTGCTTCGTTATGGCCATAATAAGATGCAGGGTCGTAAATGACTGGCTGACCATTCTCATCTGTACCAGTATTTCCACTCTTGAGAAATCTTGAGTGTTTCGATGATTCATCTGAAGTGAAATGGTCTTGCCCATAGGTCTCCATGAAGGAGGACAGGTTGGATATCGAGAGATCCTGCGAGATCAGTGTTCAGCTCAGCATCGCCGATGTTCGTCGGGTAAAGCGCACCCAAAAGCTTCGGAATGATACTAGGAACGTGATTCTCTAAACAAAGCTGAAAGCGTTCATGCTTACTCTTTGATAACTATATCTCCTTTGTTACACAATTGTCGGTGCTGGGGCCCTTGCGCTCGAAGTTGGGCCAGCAGATCAGCGATCATCGAGGCATAGCATTCTTCCCATGAAGAAAACCAACCATTTACAAGTCTCGTCACCCCACAGTACGTTGGAACTTGGAATCCGAAGCCATTCAAGCTCTTGTACCCGTGGAGCTCCGTCGCTACACGCTTTCCGAGAACTGCCGCTGATGCTTTCGTCAACCTGCTAAGATTCTTGTACTCGGAGATCATGTAGGGCCTATCTCCGATGACACCAGTGTTCAATTCCAAGGGCGCGAGGCCAGGAGCTGCCAAGCGGATAGCATTTAAAGATTCCATTTCACCGAGATACTGCTCGGTCTCCGCTGGTGTGCCGACTTTGACAAAGTAGCATTTTCCGCTGGAGGATGTTATTTTGGGTGGGTATCCAGAGAACTCGGTATTTGGCTCAAGTCTCTGCAGTCGTTCCAGAATACTGGGAGTAATAATATCGGGCATGAACGGAAACAACGAAATTCACTCAGTCAGCAAGTGAACTCGGCCCGAGATAACCCGACTTGCTTAAAATGACGACTTGCTGCTGACTTTGGGCTGCACAATCTTCTCCTCTCATCATGGCCCAGAGCAACCATATCAACAAGGAGGTACCAGGACTCGACCAATATTATCCGCTTAATGAGCCTGCCATTGGGTCCCTTTGGGAAACCTCTGTACGCGTCTCGGAAACTAATTCTTGCAGGGCTCATCGATGGAGATATTCAGGGCGAAGAGGACCTCCCCTTGCTATTCAAACCATTGACTATCAAGGGTGTGACATTCAAGAACAGAATATGGGTGGTAAGCTGTGAAAAATCTGGATCTCTCGTCACTGACGAACCAACCTATCGCCAGCCTCCTCTTTGTCAATACAGCTCACGAGACGGAGGGGCGACTGATTGGCATTTGGTCCATATCGGAGTATGTCCAGAATCCAAGTGTCTCAAGTATCTTTCATTTTGACGCACCGGAATTCACAGGGTTTCGCTACTCGAGGCGCAGGGGCGGTCTGTCTCGAAGCAACAGCTGTTCTGCCCGAAGGACGAATCTCTCCTGAAGATTTGGTCAGTTCGTCGTAAGATGCAGTCAGGCCAGCTGAATCATTATTCGTAGGGACTGTGGAAGGACGAACATATCCCTGCACTGAAACGCATCGTCGAGTTTGGTCATAGCCAGGGCACGAAGATCGGTATTCAACTTTCCCATGCTGGACGTAAAGCATCGACTTATGCTCCTTGGGTATGTTTTCTTTCACGTTGTATGTCCTCGCTTGACTGAGCTAACCCTCGTCACCAGGTCAAGGACAAAATCGGACATGGCGCCTCATGGACCGCACAAGAGAAGGAAAATGGCTGGCCAAACAATGGTATATTTATCTGAGCCGCTCGATCAATTTATCCAACCTTTTCAGTCCTTGGTCCCAGTGAAATACCCTATTCAGCGCAGTTTCCGCCAGTGATAAGCATGTCGGAGAAACAATTGAGCGACGTGGAAGATGCTTTCCTTGCCGCTGTAGAACGATGCAAGGTGATCGGCTGTGAGTCTATTTGCCTTGAAAGAAAGTTGCCTTGGTTCTGACTGTCTCTCACAGTTGATTTCATCGAGATTCACTGTACGAATTTTCGTTCAATTAACCCGTCTTGTTCTGATGCTGTCTCACCAGCTGCCCATGGTTATCTATTCAATAATTTCGTGTCACCTCTCTCCAACAATCGGACCGACCAATACGGAGGCTCGCTTGAAAACCGTATGCGTTTCCCTCTCAGAGTCATGGAAAAATGTCGAGCAGCATGGGAGAAACCATTGTTCGTTAGGATCAGTGCGTCCGAGTGGGCAGAGGGACCTGAAAAGGCCGACGATGGCACATGGCGCTACTGGGGAATCGAACAGAGCTCGGTTTATGTGGGACGTATGAAGGATCTCGGGATCGATCTTGTTGATTGCAGTTCTGGAGGAAACTGGTTTGGTCAGAAAATCACCGTCGTACCAGGATATCAGGCGAGTCGAATCTAGATTCAAAAGCAAGCGCGTGACTTATAACCCTGATAGGTTCCATTTTCTGAAACGATCAAGAAAGCTCATCCGACATTGCTCATCGGGGCTGTTGGTTTGATAACAGAACCTGAGCAGGCTGAGGGATATCTCAAAGAGGGCAAGTCAGATGTCGTGTTTCTAGGCAGGGCAATGCTTCGCGACCCTCATTGGCCATTGAATGCAGCCAGGAAATTGGGAGTGTCAATCAAGCCGGCTAACCAGTTCGAGAGAGCCTGGGCAAAGCCATAGTAGGATCCTGTCGCATCAATTATTGAATTCCAGCCTTCGTTTTATGTTTGCGCGACGTTACACTACAAGTCCTTGAACGCCACATATACTTGTGACAGATAAGATGGATAGGATTAACCGTCAGCAGTCGGACAAGCTTCAGAATTCTTCAGAATTTGGAAGATCATGGAATTTAGATGCTCACGGATTGCTCTGGCAACTCGGGTTGGGGTGAGGTCGGTATCACGGGCGAATCGACGGCGAGGAGGATTGGGACAAGGACTACCTGGACAGAGGATTGTTCAAAGTTAGAAGCGACGGCTAACTTGATGACTCACTACCGAGGTCGCTATCTTCGTCGTTTACGACGGCGCCAGTCAAGGTGGCCAAAACGGCAAGAATGAAGGCAAGTCGGCGGAAGATAAACATAGTGTCAAGTTATGAAAATAGTCAGCACGTTTGGCAGAGCGAGAGACTAGGAGATCTGCTCAGTATGACCCTTTTTATAACGAAAAATCCGCAGCTGTGATCCGTCTACGCATTGTGAATATTGAAAGCCAAAAGACTCTGTGTTCAAACCCCTCTGAAATGCCCCGCGGTCTCACTTGCGGTCTTACAGAATCATCAGAATCTGTTCAAAAACCTGATATATCAAGTGCGCTCTACCATAAGAGAGCTATATTTTTCCAGGGCCCTCGACAGAGACAGACCTGGAGCCAGAGACGGGTATAAATCCGAGTCGGGTTACCACCTGGTGCCACTGCTATAGGGAACAATGTCGCAGTCGGCTCTAGTCGGCTGCGGTCGCGTAAGACCTTGATCATGTCAGATATTTGGTGATACGGATTTCTTTTCAAACAATTGAAGCCGAAGTGAGGCGAGGTCCATATGCCAGCCACCATCTCCAATCCTCCTTTTCTGGGCTTGGTCTATGAGAAGAAAGACGGAAGGAAGGAAGGAACACTCGGCATTGTCCACGAACGTGTCCTAGGATCTCTTAGTACAGTAAAACTGAGCCGTATAAGTAAAAAGATTTCAGGGTCTTAAGTCTTGATGAATTGAATAACAAGGAATGAGTGAATATCAAGGACTCAAACCGTCTATCAATACTCGTGATACTAGATAGATGATCGCGATTCTTGGATCTATCAAACACGCGGTATGAGGAGTTCTCAGATACACCCAAATAATAAACTTTAATAGATATTATTAGACTCCATCCCGCAAGTACATACCTATCAAATCACTCGATATGGCTTTGAGTCCTATTCTAAATACAAGCCTCGAGAGCCCAAGAGTCAAATGCTGCTGTGAGATTGTGCTTGTACCCATCAAATCTTCGGGTATCTTGTTGAATCCCAGCCATTTCTTCTTTAAAATTGATCATCATGATCCTGAGTCTACGGTTGTCTGTGTCTCAGTGGTGTGTTTGCACCCATATCACATACGATCTCTATCAGGATGGATGCCCAAGTCACAAGGGTAGTATGGATACAAGGAAATGGATTGAAACGCATCCAAAAGAATCATGATGAGCATGCAACTTGAGTCAATGAGAATGGAACTAGGAAGGAAGGAAGGAAGAGACGTTGATTTGAAAATTGAGGTTACTATCGGCCCGGCCTCAGGCCGTGTATTCACCCTCAAAGCAAACCATGTACAGTATATTGACCTACATATTCATCGAACCATCTTGTATATCTAGCGTTGAATGAATTCTTTCTTGGACATCTAATATCGTCCTTACGCATCATCGTTTTTGTGTTTGAGAACCTTATTGTGGCGCAATGTGGCGCAGACACCAAACGCCGACACTTGAATGAAAGGAAACGACCAGTCATTATTGTGGGTCACAGAACACAGCTCTAGAAGGGAGAGACTGGTCTGAGATGGTGGCTCACAGCACTTCATCGCCATGTGAAGAGGTCGATAACATAATATTATCGCAGTATGGGTAGCAACATCAGCTATCTGTCACAATTATATTGCTTGTCTAATGTGAATAAATTGAGCACTATATTGTTCCTTTTGTTAGGATGCTGTGGGAGACACATGGAGAGGTTTGACCGCCAAGTCTCTTAACTTTCAAGGTTCCCAATACGTAGAGGGATTACATCTATCGATTTTTTTGGTATAAAAGGGCCAAGGGCTGAGGATATTTCCCAGTGCCCAGCTTTTCCACTACTTTTGACCATTCTTCACAACTTGAAACCATGTTTGCATTCTGTCAAATTGCCTTTATTTTTGCCGTTCTGGCCACCTGCACTGGTGCCATCGTCGTCAAAGCCCCGCTGAGCGAGGATGCGGACATCGGTGGGCAATCAAGTTGGCCATCGCACTACGAAATCTAATATTTGCTTGGTCCAGTTACCCCTTGTGCTCCTCCTCGTCGCCGCTTCATCGGGGATACTGAGATCGATGAACCGCTTAAAGTCCACTGTCAAAGTATATTCAACATCTGTTTCTTCGAAGTCGCCAGACAACCCGACCACGGTGAGTATCTAGCCTCTAGAATCTTTCAAATTCTGAAACAACCTATATGAAGGCTGCGACCCTTGAGTACATAGTCCCATCCGATTTATCGTCAGTATGGTACACAAAGTTTTGCGTTGTAGTATCATGGTGCAAACATGAAGACCGCAGCTTGAATCCAATAACTGGCACGACAGAATCTACGTAATCTATCCTCTATCTATGGCTTTTCCCAAGCCCTCTCAACTTATTGGCCAGCTTGATTCTCACTCCCGAATTCTTGGCAGCAGTCAATGGTCAAGTCTTTCGGCTGTGCAGTCATACTCGTCGCTGCTGTGATTGAGAACCTTATTTGTGGCGCACAGTGGCGCAGAAATAAACGCCGGCACGGGTTTGATATTCTGAAAGGGACCAGAGAGTTATCACAATTTTACGCAGCACAGATCCAGAAGGAAAGCCGGGGTCTAGATGGTGGCTCACATCAGCTGCCATGTCTTCAAGGATAGAATAATATCAGAGTATGGTTGTTGGCAGCATCAACTATCTGCTCTAAAAATGCGATTTGATCTGACACTGATATTGCTCCGCCGTGGGAGGCCTGCAGAAAGTTTCAACACCGAGTCTGTTGTCTTTCAAGGTTCCTATGCGTATATGGATCACTTCGGTCAATTTTCCGGTATAAAAGGACTATGGCATGGACCATATCTCGCAGTCCCCAGCTCTCTCAAGTGCGCTGACGATGGTCGCTTTCCACCAACTTGCCTTTATCCTTGCTGTTCTGACCACCTTCACTGGCGCCGTCGTCATCAGAGCCCCGCTCGACGAGGATTCCGACATCGGTGAGTACCCAAGTCGGTAATCGCCATACAATGTAACATTGGTCGATCCTTTCTCTAGTTTTAGCCTGTGCTCCACCTCGCCGCGAACTCGGTGAGCAATCAACTCCCACCCGAGTCAGCAGAGAACCAAGGTCCCCTGGTGAGCATCTAAATCCCAGAATCTTCCAAATTCTGAAAGAAATATGAAGTGTGTACTGGAGGAGGATAACCATGCAATATGACCTCGACAAGTTCCCTTCTATCATCCAACTCCATCCTCTTCTACTATCGCTTGTCCATGCTCGCTCAAACTGGTTCGCTCGATTATCAATGAGGGTTCCGAAGTATTTATCATTCACCTGACTAGAAACACACCACTATCACATTACCATCTTTGAGAAATGCCTCAGCCTCCTGGTTCTGGAATCAAACAAACAGCACCGATGAGCGTTAGATGAGCTTTCTGGAGAAATGGAACCTATCGAGTCATCAGTCGACGGCCTTCAATCGAGGATCCGTTCGTGATATACTGGTGCGACCGGGATGTTCTCGCCAAACCAACTTCCTGGGGAGCTGCAATCAACAACTGCGGTATCCTCGATGCGCCCCAAGTGTGATTATCTTCTTGGGTTTGAGCGAGGCTTGTCCTGGGCGAACATTGAAGAGCAGAATGAAAGCGATAGACGGGTCAGAGTGATGGAACATGAGAGACACCATGAATTACCTCGAGATGAAGCAACATTGTTTTGCTGGTGATATCGAAGATGGAAACTTGTTTCAACCATGTTGAGCCCCTGCTGCGTCGGCGCAGCCTGTGTAAGATGACAGATTTTTCACGTCGCGTTACTAACAATCTGAGGAGCAAGTTCGCACTAGTTGATCCGCAAGATTTTTGGACTGTCGCTTAGGCTTCTTGAGCTGAATGGGGACCTGAAGTTTCAATTGTGGTCAGTTGGCGTGCGGAATGAAGATGGTAGGCGCTGATAAGGAAAACCAATTCGACAGACCTGATACGACGCAGTCTTCGTCGGCCTCCGCGAGCTGGTAGGACGTTGCTGTGGCTTTTCGCCTCCTGCGCCGCGCCACAGGGCTCCACGGCCTTTTCTCTGTCCCGCCTGCTGGACTGAGTAGAAGGTTGTCGAGAAGAGGATGTGCTAGGGGTTGATTGTCCAGGCGACGTGGTAGAATCTCGTCCAGGAGTCCAGAAATCGTTGAATCCTTCAACGTATTGCTCATAATAATAATAATCTGGAACGTCAGCTACGGGAGTTTTTCCAGACGGACTGCCATCGGAGCTCAGTAATATAGTATACAACTTACACAGGCACTGCAGAAACGGAAAGAGCGAGAAATGAATTGAATTGTCAGGAGAGACAGACAGGAGTATAGTCGGGATTTCTTGGTTGAAAACAATGTGCCAATGGAGAATTGCCGACTCCCTGGAACTGCGGCATGCAACTAGACGTGGAACCGTTAGCGAAGCTGAAATGCTGGACGTGTAGACGCGGCTCACAGAGGAAAATTGCACCAAACTTCAGACACCTGTGGCTGAATGTGCCCAGGCCATTGTCATTGTTCTCGCTGCCTCAGAGATTGAGTTGGAGGGCATTCCTTTGACTGAAGGAAGCAGTCACGGTCACTCCATGAAAAAAGTTGAAAAGGAAGAGAAATTCTGCGCTCACGATGTAAAAATACAGGGGCATTGGGATGATATTGCTTGTTGGCCTAGCATTGAGGGTACCTTGAAGAAATTGATGGCTCAGCTGCCGGTCAGAAAATGGGTCGAAATTCCAAAAAATGACTCGGCGTGACCGGTTCAACATGTTTTTTGTTTTCTTCCATCACAATAGGGCTGCTCAATTGATTGAGCAGCCCTAATCGGAGGTCCATGTCGACGGAAAACGAACCCCTTGGCTCACAGGCTCATTTGACTAGCTCCAATAAGCTGAAGAACCTTGCTCGCCTTTTTATCGTTCTAATCGTCATAGGCTCGAATACCGGTCTTTCTGTGCGTTAATTCTCTTGGTATGGCTGTCCTTTCCATGCTAAAATCATAATTTCATCTTCCCAGAGTAGGACTGAATCTTCTAGGCCAATTTCGGCACCAACACTGGCCAAATCCTTTGCTTGCTGATATTTTCCTCGGAAATGGACTAGAAATGGACCACTGGACGACATGCACCGCTGTAACAATAATAGCTGCTATTCATTGGACTTACATTTTGACAACTCTTGGGGATCGACCTTGACTGGAAAGACCCATTGTCCGGTCCTGGACATCGGAGCGCCCTTTACTGCAATCGGCTATCGATGTCATTCCCCAGCGTAGTGGAAACGATTCAATGAAGCGGAACCCTCATGAAAATTCTTCTGGCAGTTCTGGTCGTTGGCGATGATTCACAATTGGCGACTTTTGCCACAAAGTCGAGGGCGGTGCAATTCTATACCTTTGTTGGGTGCATCTTGAACCCTGGTGAGCGTCTTTTAGCCAACTGTTGTGTTTCGTTGCATTTTTCTATTTCTGCTGGTTGTCGGGGCTTGGCGGCATTCTTGTTCTCTTGTCAGCGGAGGTTATGCCTCGTTTGGCGCTGTTTCTTGATGATTCCGGTCGCTGCTCACGTCTATGGGGCGCATATAAAACAATCTTTTCACCTGCTAGTCATGTTCGGAAGCAAAATGCATTTTACATCGCCCACAGTGAGTCACTTGGCACGTGCCGTGACGGAACGAGTCAGCGAAGGCAGCGAATTCCCAGTGCTGGAAAACGCTATAGGCAGGTCGATTCTCAGTGGAACCAGAGCATAGCAACGAATAAACTTTGGATAAAAATTCCCCCTCCAGTTGGGTTAATTTTCTCCAGTTGGGCTGCAGTCGGTTTGCAACAGGAAGTTCCGTCGAGGTAGCCAAGTGCCTCGGACTTCGACGACGTATATCAGACGGTCTTCTGGATGAGAAGGAGCAGATCCGGTCGGTTTAGATGCTGGATTCCGTCAGAAAGCAAGAATCGACGTCGGCCAGCCAATTAGCGCCTCCAATTACAACATACCATACACGATGCCCAGGCTCTGGTCGCCTATGGTGGCCTCTGTCCTGGTTCTTGACACCACTAGAGGCCGATGTTCATTCCATAGTCGATACTGTGGACCTTTGGGCCAACACTGGACTGGTTTTGAAAAGAGCGTCGACGGAGAAGAGAGAGGCCGTTTTCGGTTATCCATTGTTTTGGTCCTTCCATTTCCTTCCAACTCAAAACGGCAGGCAATCCTTTTAATATAAAATCAGCCAAACTTGCAAATTTTCCTTTCTGCCTTCACCAACAAACCACAATGTCGACTTTTTCGAATCCCCCAGCTTACTCGTCAGCGCTGCCTGCTTTCTCCATGTTTCGCCTACCGACCTACACCTCGAATCATCTGGGTCGAAGGTCACCATATACTCGCTATACACCCCATATTCGTCACCTCTACGACAATAATGTTCGTCAACTTTGTTTTTCGCACTCGATGATCAGAGCTGACTTTTTCATCTTTCTTTTCAGGATCCACCTACTTATGACCAAGTCGTGGTATGTCGTTTCAATGTTGTCTAATATGTTGCTGATGTCGCACAGAACACTGTCATCGACTTTGATTTTGTATTTCCTACTTTAGAGGCCACCAGGGCACAGCTGACTGCCGACACTCCGATGTTGGCTGTGAATGAAGAACAGGCTGTCGACACTCCCGATGGGGCTCATGAAGAGTATGTTTTCAAGTCCTTTTCCTTTTTCTTCCCGGTCATTAAACAACATTGCAGGCTGGTTTTGACATCAGAGAAGTAGAGGGGAAAGGAAAGTCATCTTGGTGAAGGGAAAAAAGTGTGCTCATCGTCGTTGAGTGAGTTGTTTTTCTCTTTCTTCCCTTCTCCTTGCTCAACATCATTAGGCACTGAAGTTTGAATTATATCTTGGGTCGACAAAGAAGAATGTATCAAAATCCAGTGTATTATATCAACCATAGTCCAAAAGTGCAAAGCACTTTCACATAGTCAAAAACAAAAAGTTTTTCTTGGTATATTGGCTGTGCGTCGTGTATTCTGAGTGTCATTTGGCAATGTCCTTGCGGTTACAATTGTCTGTAAATGAGTGGGTCCAGTATGAAGCCTCGTGCAGCCTAGAGCTCTTGCCCTTCTCTTCTCCTTTTTGCTCGATATCCAGGTCCGATTCGAACTATCACATATAATAATGGGCAAACTATCACGCAGGACCCAGCCAGAATTACATAGGTCCAGCCAGCACCTATGGCCTTGATTATAATGTCGATGACTGCAACTAATCCTGCACCGAGAGCTCCACGAATAAGATTGTTCTACAACCAAGTTACAACAAGTCAGTAACAAATCATTGTCCAATGAGAAACGACGTACACAGGCAGAGACTGACGAACTCTGTGCAGGTACCAAGTCGATAAGTTGAGTTTGGATCGAATTCATCACAGCAATCGAGACGAAGCCAACTATAGAAGCCGTCAACTGACCGACTGCTGTGAATGAGAACCGAGGCTTACTTCCAATAAGAAAAATGAGCGGCCCAGCAATGTTGACCTTCTCCTGGATGCACCAACCATATCCGACGCACGAAAGTGCATATACTATGATGAAAATGGGCATGATCCTGAGACGAGCCTGGTAGCTGATGAGACCGCAACAATCAAGAGCGGACAGAAGTTTACCTTTTCAATTGGAAATGTGTCGTCCTGAGCCAGCTGCCTTGCTCCTAGCTCTTGCTTTCCAGTCTCTTTCAAAACTCTCTGGAAATCCCAGTCGAGAAGCTTGCCAGATAATGTACTTCCTGCGTACGAATCAAGTAGATCACTCAAGAAGGAGTGCTAAACTGACCAAATATCATTCCACCACCAACAGTCAAAAAACAAAGCCCAAGTTCTGTCTCCGATAGCTGAGGGTAGGTTTCGTGAAAGATCGTAGATATCGACGCGACGACGCCGAAAAACACCGCAGCGACGACGCCATTTACAAATAACAAGATTACGATGTCCAAATTCTTCAGTAGAAGGAATGGATTGCGGAAGCGCGATTTTGGCAAAGTAGGTGATGATTTCTGAATAGCGTTACGGCCTATTACTTGCACGAGAGGCCGATAGATTCTTGGTGGCGTGACAGACCCATTGCCAACTATGGTTCGAAGGGTTTCGGGAAAGAGGCTGAATGTATCGTCAGCAAACAAAGGAGGAGATAGCATGGGGGACCGACAGAATCAGGATTATGAGGCACATTCCCGCAGCGATGACAAGGAACCAGAATATAGAACTGTGAGATAGATCAAAGTCGAAAACATGCTCGTAGACAACTGTACCAACCGCCATCCTAACGAACCGGCCAGAGCCCCTTAAAATCGATATCTTTTTAGAGAGGTGAAAACCGTAGTGTTTTTGATCAAACTAATTAGGTACATCCAGTCCTAGTACAACCATACAATCCAACAGACACAAGTATCCAGCCGCCCAGAAATACTAAAAAACAATCATGAATCCACAGAAATTGAGACGAGCGCGATAATAAATAAGAAAACATGCAATGCAGGCGACGTCTGACTATGAGGCGATGATGAACTTGAGCGAGCGATGATGAAGGAAAAATGCAACGAAATACAAAGCCAGGTCTGAAGTGATGAAAACAGTATCTCGAGACTCGTGCAGGCCTATCCGCGGTTCAGGCGTCTCCGTTTGGGACCACCTAGCGAGGAAGAAGGCGCTATATTCTCGAGGTCCAAGAAACCGTGGCGACGGTGGAGCACATCTAGGGTCGCTGGTGATAAAGGAGGGGTCGGCGCCAACCATTCTGGTCCACGCTTGGTCGGGGTGACTGGTGGTGAAGAATAATCGAGATTCGCCGCTTTGAGATATTGACGAGAAGGACCTGCGACCGGGGAAGGGGTATCCACGTCGACGACGATGGTTTGGTCTTGCTCCTCGATGTCCTCGGCCGCTTCGTCTTCCTCCTCCTCATCTTCCTCTGCACAGTCGTCAGAGTCGTCATCATCGTACTCGATGAAGCTATCGTCGACGATAAAGTCGCTGAGGTCGTCGTCGTCGTCATAGTCATAGTCGTCGTAGTCTGCGATGTCAAAGGATTTGGTCTGATGAATGGTTAGTCGATGGAGTTTATGATTCAGAAGAACATACAACATCAATGGCCTTGCCCTTGCCCTTGTCTGAAGGACCTTTCTTAATGTTGACCATTGTGACGTCGTCGTCCGAGTCACCAATTTCGATGAAGTCGGTCTGATGAATTGTTCAGTCGGTGCATTATGCGAATCAGAATACCATACCTCTCGGGTCTTGCTTTGCGTATGGGCCTTCTTCATGGGCGCTCTCTTTGGGAGAGGCTCATCGTCGTCATCGATCTCAAGGACCTCAGTCTGATGAAAAGTTAGTTGATGCAGTTGTGATTCAGTACAGCATACCTTGGCAACTGGGGTCTTCTTCACCTTCCTCTTTGGTTGCGCTCTCTTTGGGAGAGGCTCATCGTCGTCATCGATCTCAAGGACCTCAGTCTGATGAAAAGTTAGTTGATGCAGTTGTCATTCAGTACTGCATACCTTGGCAACTGGGGTCTTCTTCGCCTTCCTCTTCGGTTGCACTTTCTTTGGGAGAAGATCTTCACCCGCTGAGATATGAGCAACATCCATTTCTTCGTCCTCTGATCGTGCAGGTGCATATCTGTGTGCAGCGTTAGATAACCAGCCTGAAAACCTATACATCAAGCTTACAATTCCAGCGCCTTCTTGAGAGCATTAACAAATTTGTTCTTCTTCGATATCCCGGAAGACAGCTCAGGTGGTGCCAACTTATTCTTTGAGAGGAAATCAATGACTCGATGGACCATATAGTCCGGATTTGCCGAAAGGTACTGCTCAATGCTGTCAGAGCTATGATTAAGCTTGCGCCCTAGCGTTTTACACAAATAGCCCTTGCGGGCTAACAATCTGGACATAGACAATCAGTTTTGTGAAATCATTTTCAAGTCAAACGTACTCTACAAGCTGCGGTTCGTCCTTGACAACATATGGTGTCCCTTTGGAATTGTGGACCTCGTCGTCCAAAGCGATGCTGACATCCCGTCGGAGCCGGCGTTGATTTCGCGTCAAGTCTTTGAACTGGTCGTACCACATCAAATCTGTGCATGAGTCAGCTGGTGCCTGGTCAAGCCTTTCGATACTCACTAAAGGTCTCCCAAGCGTTTTCAACCGGTCGATCAGTCTCGTAAGTTCTGCCCGTCATGTCAATAATGTCCATGTCATCTTTTTCAAAAATCTGGATGACTTTAAGTAACAAGAGCTGATAATGGGACAGAACTCACATCGAGTACACGGTTCATGAGCCCTAAGGTCTCCTTGATCACATTCGTTGGATCGGACAGACGCAATGACTTGCGAACTAATGGTCCTGCGAAAATAGCCTCGTTTCCGATACTGGCGAAAGCGCGCGGTAGCAGAACCCTGAAAATGTTGTCTTTTGCTGGAAGTGCATAATCTGGCAACATGAATCAGATGGAAATGAGAGAGATGGAAATGCACAAACCAAGCATCGAGACCAAAAGTCCCCAGTATTTTGGTTGGTCGCCAGTGCGTGGATTGGCATGAATCATAGCATGGAAGCTCTCTGGGGAATATCCTGCCAGCTGTCGAGATATCAGTCAAGGAAAAGAAAATTTGGAATATATGCGAACCTTTATGACGACGTTCGCGATGCGAACAATCGTCTTCCTGTCATCATCGCCCATGAAACGATTGTCGTCTCTGGGACTGTTCCATTCCGCATCTGGGATCCTGGCAGGCTTAAGCCCCTTAACACGACGCCAATTCTCTTCAATACTGATGGGATGTTAGTCAGATACTGCCATTGGAACTACTAGACTTACACTTTTTTGCTGAATTTCAGGTCAGGAAGCTCCAGGAGAGCCCATCTTTGACGAATGCTTTTTCGTATCCTTCGGTTCTGCTCGAACGTCGCAGGTCCCTGTGTCGCCGCTCCTTTTGCAGGACATACTGTCCCTGTGGAATCCATCAATAAGGTGCCAGCAGTAAAGAAATCGGAGACGTTACTGATGACTTCTGCCAGATAAAGTCCGACCACATCTGACCTTGCAAATTCCTCTTTGTCCAGAGCACGTAGATGAAGGATCAGGAACAAAGCGAATTCCGGTATTCCCAATGCCTGGGCTACTTTTTCGACCTCACGGTAGATTTTTTTATACGAGGAGAGATTGTATTTCTCGACCAATCCGCCGACTGTATGCAGTTAACGGTCGAGTAAGAATCATTTTTCCGCCTGAATACCGAGAGCTCGTCGTAGGTCATACCCATATCAGCCTGGGTGAGAATGAGTATGGTCTCTAATATGAGGAATGTAATGTACCTCGTCTCACTCTGCACGTACGTCTCCGTGATAGGTTCAAGTTCCGCGGTCGGTACAGCGTCCAAAAAACTGCCAAATTTGAGAATCAGGATCAACGATGACGCCAAGAGCATACCTTGCAAGTACTGTATAGACAGGTCGAATTTGTCCTGAGCAAAAGCAATGAACTTTTTCTGATCCGTTTTACTGATCCCTCCAATAGGCTTGATATCGGCTGACATTCGTCAGTCAAACGAGCACGATGACAGGGCCAATATACATTATTCTTGAATGGGTCGGCTGGCGAGAGGGTACTCAAGGACATGCGGGGTGAATGGTTGACGCAGGATCTTGCTGCGCCGTTGCAAAGACTTCACCGCATAAACAGTTCCGCCTAGTCTGCCAGGCAGCAGGCTGGAGAGATATGGGCAGGCCCGATGTTGGAATCCGCTAGAGAAGAAAGAACAGCCACATTCCCAGCGCCTCGGCGGTCAGTCCGCGGCTGTTCCTGAATCTCTGGTGCGAATGGGGTCATCCAACGTCGGTGCTTGGAATCTGAGAAGCATTTCGCGTGACAGACGTCCTAGACGGTGAACATGGCCTTAGCAAGCGATGTTCTGTCGTTGAAACAACCGCATCCTCCAAAGTGACCTTTATCTACAAAAAGTTGAGTTCAGACATCCTTTGTTAAAAAGCAGTCAAGCAAGGAAAAGTAACATACCTATTGAACCGCCTAGGATTCCAATGACAGGCGGAGCTCTCTCAGTCGCGACTAAAGCCAATGGACCAGCCTTGAGTGAAGCGCAAGAGGCCACTTTCCAAGGAATATCGTGTATCGTGTTATCCAGAGGGCTTTGATATGGAAAAGCAGGATGACTGGGACTATGTTCTGCACAAAAGTCGAACATTTCGACGAAGGTGAGGGAGCCATCGTTCGGAGGGTGCTGAAATGTCGTGCAGTCAGCCGTGTTTGAGATGAGGAATGTCGGAATAGCGACTTCTTTTGAAGCAGGTAATCCGGAAAAGTCTTCACCGATACCGATAACAGGCCCAATTGCTGGGCCGAACTGGAATGTCGTGAGCTCTGTGTCGCTTTGGCGGTAAGAGACTTACCATTGGCCCAAGTCCGTAGATCCCGTAGAAGCCTTGCGCAGCATGAGCCAGTTATATGACGCGTTGAAATTGACTAACCTCCACGCTCCGCTGATACAGCGATATCCCCAATTACTCCAGCGCCTAATCGAGGATGTTCAGTGACCTGAAGAACAGAAGTAAGAAGCACCGACCCAGGGCAATAGTAGATGCTGAACCCGCTGCTTGCACACCACGAAGCACAAGCAAGAGCCAGTAATCAGATGTGGGAACCAATGCGAGACCGATGGAAGTTAACGCGAGAATTGTTAAACATGCGATGAACATTGGTCGGCGTCCATACTGATCAGCGAGAGATCCAAAGAACATCGGGGAAAGCGCTTGAAAGACCATATAAATGGTTATCTGTTGTATGTTTGAGAATCGATCCCCCAGGTTGTACAGAGATGACTTGCAGTGAGATTTATCAGTTCGGTTGATTTGTGAAACTCTGTGACGAGTGTAGGAATGGCAGGGAAATATACGTTGGCTGTTAACGGGCTGCACAATCTCAGTAAACGTCGACTTGTGAGTCAATACAATTACCTGAACAAACCAGCATATGCGGTCAAGGCCACAATAAACCATTTCTCCTTTCGCGTGTAGATACTGTAAGGTTCTTCATCTTGAGTCACGGAGGGCTCTTTTTCGCCAGTAGGAGAATTGGAAGATGTTTTGTCGGCTGTTTGTTCCGGAATGGGAAGGTCAATATTCGTTTGCTCTTTTGTCGCGTTCATGTTGCTTGGCTGGCTTAGTGCAGGTCAATGACGGTTGACCTTTTATGCCAGCCCGTAGAAAACCAAAGACCGAGTTCGAGTCATATTACAGTCGGAAGCGTGGAGTGTATTCTTGATCCAATGAAGCCGATTATCTCCGAGGCCAAAAATACATCGAGTTCATACAAAATAACTAGGCAGGATATCGTCGACAGACTTGAGTGTATCAGATGAAGAGAATTTCAAAAGAAGTGAATCGAATGGGAAATGGGTTGCAGGGTTGAGCTTGGGATTCACGAGGTTGTCATGTTTCAACTGCTCCACCTATTATCACGAAAAGTCAGATACCTGTAGACTGTAGTTGGAACCGGTGACAAATTCACCTGAGCTCGCGTTATGGTAAAGAGATTTGTAGGAAGAATCTCTGAGAAAGCTCCGATGACCGTGCCTACCGGGAAAGGAAGTGAGACGACGAGGCGTCGTCGGCCATTATACTTGAGTACCAGCCGCATTATGTCTTTGTATGCGAGGACTATGTAGTTGAGAAGAAAGGGAAGAAAAGCGCAAACGATACGTACTATCTGGACCACCTGCTTCAATAATTTTCCTATTTACGAGCGAGATGACCACTGGATCTTTCCTGCATAGTATTTCAACAGCTCGTGCAATATCGCCCACGTATACAGGTTGGAAGCGAGAGGTGCCACCACCGAAGACAGGAAGGAAAGGCATAAATTTGGATAAGCGAGAGAATCGCTACGAGTTCAATCAGCAACTGGGTCTGCATTCAAGAGAAGAGACGTACATTAAAAAAGTCATCTTCGGGGCCAAATACCAGGCTGGGACGGACGATGACGGTATTACGACAATTTGTGTCAAGAGCAGCTTGTTCCCCGAGAGCTTTGGTCCTCTGGTAGTGAATTTTGCTGTTAGGATCCGCACCAATAGCACTGAAATGCACCAAATTCGCTCCAGCTTCTTGTGCAGAGCGAGCAACATTTTCAGCTCCCTTCCATTGAATGTCTTCGAATTGCTTCGTGGTACCATGGAGGATGCCTACAAGGGAGATGACGGTGCTAGCATTTTCAAAGGCAGGTTTTAGTGTAGAAGGTCGAGTGATATCGGCAGGGACACAAGTCAAAAACTGCTGGTTTGGCGCAGAACTCTTGAGCAAATTGTGCAGCCTGGCTGGGTTTCGAGAAGAGAGCTGAACACGATACCCAGCAGCGAGCAGGACTCGAGAGATGTGAAGACCCAGGAAGCCTGCTCCACAGACAACGATTTTGGGAGAAGCCATGATGAGCGCTGGACCAGGTTTAGTTAAAGCCGCTTGGCGTCGTTTCGCCAACTTATGGAGAGTCTGCTGGTCTATGAGTGACGTACGAGCGACGCGCTTCCGAGTGTGACTGGCTGCACGTGCAACGACTCATGGACCTGTCCACAGCTCACGACCGGTATTTTGGACTTGCAATTGCCTTTACTGCTGGTCCTGAATCAAAATCGTTCGAGGCAAGTCGCCCATTCATCGCAAACGCTAGCAATATCTCACCCAACTGCAGGAGGTTCGAATTGATGATTATCTCCAAGCCTTCACGAGCACAGGGAAACCTCCTGCGCCTTACCCACTTATTCCTCCAACACCGCAACAGCAAATGATGCTGAAACTCCCGCCGCCATTTGAGCCGCATGGGATCCCTGTGACAGCAATAACCGAGGCAGCAAAGTTGCCGGCTGCCCAAGCTTGGATCCCGACGAACAATGCAGGGGATATCTATCACAGCATTACCGCAGATATCCAGTATTCAAAATACAGTTTCGAGGTATGTTAAAGTATACGAAGCCAATTATTGACTGATAGAAAAATCAGGAGCTCAGGACTTGTGCCTACATTGCAGGCAATAAAGTACCTCCGAGTTATTTAATTTTGGAGCCCTTCTCCACATCTCCTGTTGTGCCTGTCATAGCAAAGAATCCTTCTTCTTCAACTCCGAACCTCTTTGGCGGAACCGACTCGACAGAGCAGCTGCAGAGTTTGTCTGCGCAGCCTGAATATGCAAATCACAGTCTCGAGGTGCCTTTATTCCGACTGTTTTAGACATCCATCGTTGACTTTTTGATCAGGAATTGCGCATTGCATATCTCCAGGCTGGCCGACAGTTGACCTCTCAGGAACTGACTCAAGTTGCTCCCGTATTGCCCACTGTAGCTGCGACGACGCCATTTGCTGCATCAGCGATTTTCTCTGGCGTTGGTGGAACTCCATTTGCGCCCAATGTCCTTGGAGGCGGTTCCCCATTCACACCAAATTCAGGACCATTCTCTTCTTTCCGTTTGAACTAGTTTCTTGCTCTCACATGTATCATGTATGTCAAATGTTGTATTGAAGATTGTTCGTGTCTTGTTCAATATATGTACAGTCTATGGATGTCGTCGCGAAAATACAAACAGATGGGTAAATACATTGCCTTTGCTCCTCTAGGTTGTTCATTCCAAGTTGCCGAGAAAGTGTTCTAACCATTCGACCCCATCTCTAGAAAGGAGACCCTTCCAGGTCTCGTTCAGGGTGTCATCGTGATAGTCATGGAGGTGAGATATGATGTTGTGTACATTTTCCTCAGCGCTGGAGAGATCTTGGTCTGGACAGCAGCTAATCGATGTTGGTTTGGAGGCCAAGTAACCGACAGCAATAGCCAAAGCATCGACGGCACGGTCGGCCGTCGTGCAAATCAATTGTCTGTTATGGGAAGACAAGAAAGTCCAGGCTTCCAACATCTGCTCTTTTGAGAGATGCGATATTCCAAGGTCCAGGCAGTCTTTGGACACCGATATCGTCATCGATGTGCCGCTTTGGACTACGCCAGTCGTCTCTGAAGCTTCGATGGTGATGATGCAGTCAAACTTTCCAAAATTCTCCCACTCAGCTCTGCTATGTTCGTCCATGTCCTCTCTATCTGGAGAGCTAAAGCTCATAAATATGCCAGATTCCGGCAGAATTTCCTGGATCTGGGTCTGCTCGAGCCATATTCGTCTCCTCTTTTGCGGAGACATGACGACACGGCGACGAGGAAGGTTGGAGACATGGGGCCCCTGGTGCTGTATAAATGGTAGAGATTTGCTTTGGGCTGGAGTCGGGGCCTGAGCTGCGAGGGCGACAATGGATGGAATAGCTGGACTAGTTGCTACAATTCTGGCCGCAGATGATGCAGATCCGTCTGAGGAAGAGGAGGGAAAAGAGGCTTCAATCCGTCTTATTCTCGGTTTTCTTCGAGGAAGATTGGAGACATGAGGTTGAATGTGGCCTCTGGCATGAGGCATTGGCTTGCCCAGAATTGGAGGGCTCACTACCAGCGTTGAAGATATTTCCGATGGCGTTGAAGATATGCCAGACAACGAGCTAGCGTCGTGCTCGACGATATGGTTGGACATGATGAAGAAGGGTGGATGTCGCACCCAAAGAAGACCCGAGGTAGGTAACACGGTCACGATCTGCGTCATTGTCACGGCGTGACGTACCGTTTTGCACGCAACCACGATCCGCGCTTCTCGCCTGGACGCGGCCAGTCCATCGACACTTCATGTCAAATGCTGTCGCTCGGTAAGCTCTTCTATACTATCCTACTTTAATTCATATATCTAGTATTAGTCCTCCAAGGGTCATAGAACAAGACGAATTCGATCTTCTCGAGGACGAGTACGATTTTTCCTTGGTTGTCGAAGATTGGGAGCCTGTACAGCCCAGGGCCGCTGCATCTACAACTCAAATTGTTGCACTTCCACCTGCTCAGCCTGCTCCAACATTGGACTCACCACCTTCCTCTTTTGACGACGAATTTACGTATGATGACGATTTCCTTGCTCAAGTCAATGCTCTAGAGTCGGCAGCATTCACTGCTGCAGCTGGTGAGCAATATATCTCTGTCCAAGAAGAGGATTTTCTTATAGAATCATCTAGCTGCTCCCGCTGTACCTCGTCCGCCTGCTACTAGTTCGATAAATCCACATCGTTCTGATACCGTCTGAAATTTTCTTCAGATACAACAACTCTGGGATCCAGTATCTCAGGCGTCACGACTAACACGAACAATGGTAACACCTACATTGATTTTACGGCCTTGCTCAGGCGTCTTTCTAGCTCCAGGAGGACAACAGCCTTCAGTGCCTCAGCCACTATCTCAGACAACTAACCTTCCTGCCCCTGCACAGCCCTTGAAGAGATCAATAGACGCTATAGAATCGATTCCCAGCAAACGAAAGAAATCTGTTCGACAGGCCAAGCCAGACGTCCCATTGTATCTGGTTGAAATGTTGGAAAGTTACGAGCAGGAGATATCTTGTCCAATGTGCGTATCCAATCATCGAGGTGTCAAATACCAACTCATCTTTGGTCGTTCTAGTTGCTGCGATATATTGTGAGCGCATACAGTCCTTGTAGTCGCCGACTTTTCTCAAATTTTCCAGTGTTTGCCCACAATCTTCCAGCCCTTGTGGTCATACCTTCTGTGCTCCTTGTGCCGACGAATGGATCGTCAAGAATGTCCGTGTTACTCCTCTATTAAACAGTTTATACCCATAATGATATTGCAGAAGAAGACAAGTTGTCCAGCTTGTCGTGGAGAGCTTAATGCCTCCAAGCCCCTTATTCCGAACCTCACAGCAGAATCATTTGTCGGAAAGCACATTGAGATCCTTGGCAACCTCGATATCTTTGGTGCTGGTGAATGGGCTGCTGGCGGCGAGAAGTTGATGGAATGGGAGGAGCGTAAAATGTGAGCCTGCAGCTCGATTCATGTCTTTTCATTCGTCTGACCATCGCATTAGTCTGTGGAAGAACCTGCTTGCTGAACGAGGTCGTTCTGCAGCTACTACACCACCTAGCAATTTTATTTCGGCGCATACCCCCACTTCGGCGCATACGCACACTTCGACGCATACCCTCACCAGAGTGTCACTCGTCAACTTTCTTCGCGACATGGAAATGAACTTGGAAAGAGCTTTAGACGGCGATGAAACCTCTGAATCGTCCCAGTCGCAAGATTCTGGTTAATTGATGATTAGACTACCCTGAAGAGTTCGAGGGTCGGTTGTATTGCAAAACTGTATCCTGTAATTCAAAACAATAATTGTGCTGATAATAATATACAATGATAGAATATAAAAGTGACACTACTTTCCTGCAGCCTTCAGCATGTCTTTCCGAACGTCGCTGCTCCATTTGAAAAAATCACATTTCCACCGATGATCCACTTCGTCCCTTGGCCGCTCTGCCCTCCCCTTATCATATCCTGGACCAACAGGTCTGTGTATCCAGTCAGCAAGACCGAGCGAAATGGATCCATCAAAATCACCTGGCACATATCCAAAACGACTTGTTTTTATTCGGGCCAGCTTTTGTCACCTTTAATTCTTTGGCCGGTTCCTGATGAATAGTACAGAGAGGTTTTTGAAGAGGAGCTAATATCGTTGACCAAGATTGGGCTGATGCTTTGCTCGACGACGACGGAGAATGGGAAAGGGACTTGATTGGCTCTGGCTCAGACTCGCTAGATTGTAGGGATAGAGCAAAGCGGTAATCTGCGTCTACATCTACCGCACCGATGTCCTCATCCTCGCCTTTCGCCTTTCCCTTGGAGAAAAAGGTGGACAGCTTGACTTGCTTCGGGACAGTTTCGTCCTTCGTCGTCTTTTTTGGCTTGGTCTTCGAGGAAGACGCAGTTGAAGTCGATGCTTTAGGACCGGGTGAATTGGGCTTCAGCTTCTTCTCCGGCGAGGTGTCGATAGTTGGACTCGTTTTGCGTTTAAAGGTAGTTGGCAGAGTTTCTGTGGAAAGAGTAGACGAGGAAGATGCAATGGGTATTGGCGGTGGAGCTGGAGTCGCGCCCTTCTTCCCAAAGAAGCTATCCAAGACTTTCTGCTTCCCAGAATACTCGTCCCAGAACCTTGCCGCGGTACGAGGTGGTTCGCGCTCAGAGCTCATCAGATCCTTTAGCTTCACTTTCACCTCGTCCACCTCGATCTCGTCATGAAGATCCTAAGCATGTGTCAATGACCGGCGAAATTTTTAGATGACCGCGTACAAGATAGACTGGACAATGGTCGCTGCCTTTTATACTGGGCATGATGTCAGAACCCTATCTGATACGTGAGCTTGCGAACGGAAATTAGAGGCGGAGACTACCTTTATCCAAGGTAAAAGTCCCGGTGTCGCGAGTACATAATCGATTCTGGTCCCATAATTAGACTCGCGCGCTGAAATCTTGGTGTTCCAGCCTGTGATTGTACCCATTAGCTTGAAAAGGACGAAACTTGTAAGCTCACATGTATACATGTCTTTTCTCCCTGGCCAAAACCTTCTTGTTATATCCACCATACCCTTGGGATTCGTTTCAGACTGTAGCCAGGACTTCAACCACTGCCTGGCATAGTATGTTATGAAGAAGCCGTCTTCCCCTTCTAGTCCTTCCGCTTTGCCTCGCTGAACCAAAATCTCGCCTTCACAATGATCTTCCACGGCAGCACAAGCATTGAGATCACCAACGACGATGACTTCGCGCTTCTCGACCTCGACAAGAAGCCGTACACGTTCGCGAAGAAGACGGTGAAAGTCATTCTTGTATTGGATGCGCTGATCTGAGCCTGTGCCGTCGTTCGGGCAATAGACGTTGATGAGGACGAAAAGATCAAAGTCGAGCACGACAGTTCGACCTTCAGAGTCGAGATTATTGTAATCGAGATCGTCTAGGTCACCCGAAGCGTACGGCGGATAACAGGTGGACCTGGAGACGCGTTCGTCTGCACTGAGAGGTGGCTTCGGTTGCAATAGACCTGTGAGACCCTCTTCGGCCTTTCTGGGAGTTACAGAAGACGTTTTGGTATAGGTAGCCACGCCCGAATATCCGCCTTTTTGTGCCGGAAATGAGAAGAATGAATTATAGCCGGGTGGAATGGCAACTTCCTTGGGGAGAGAAGTACGAGAAGACTTCATCTCCTGAAAATTGACGATATCTGCCTCTAAGTGATTCAACATCGCGTCCAGAGTTTTGAGCGTGTTCCATGGATGATACTGAGGCAACGTTCGTATTGAATTCTATAATAATTGATTCATTTACACTGGAGTGAACTAAGAAAATGCTTACGATGTTCCAAGTCAATATCCTCATGCTCGCACTGGAGGTCAAATAGGGTTGAAGTTGTGAGAAAGCTTGTCTTAGTGCACGTGAAGTACGTACGTATCGCCCTCAAGTCGCGAGAATGACACCCAGGTCTAGCCTTGGCCAGAAACTCTTCGTAAGAGACCAAAAATGATTTTGTTCAGCCCATCGTTGGGGGAAACCGTCCATATCCCACTTCCACCAGTGCACACGACCTCAATCTCCCTCTGCTTTACGGCCACAATCTCTTCCCAGGACTACGAGGGCCTCGGTGGTGCGAAGCTGCAACTATGGTCAGATCTACACGGTCAATGGAGCGAGACAGACTTTACTATAACCCCCACTGCTGAAGAAAGTAACGTCTCGCTCCTGCCTTGGGACTATCAGCTCGAACCGCCATCGCTTGCTCTTATCGCGTCGATCCCTTTCCCCGAAAACAAAGCCCAATTTTCTTTCACTTACCGTATCCTCTATCCATCTGGGGAGATCAAGTGGCTAGGTTCATTCGGCGACAATGGTACCCTTCTCCTTGACGAGCAGAATAGCCAGTTTGTCAAGGCTGACGGATGGCACTCTACTACTCAAGGTGCAGCGTCCTGGAACACTCGTGGTGAGCATCCGATGTCGGTTGGCAAGTTTCTGGAGCAGGAAAATTGGTCAATCTGGGGCATCGGAAAAGACAAGTCAGTCTTATTTCTCGCTCTCAAACCCCAACTCATGATTTATAGCTTCCTATCGACCTTGGAACACTGTTCGCTGATGTTTTTTGCTCCCAAACGACGGTTTTCGCCCCTGGTCCCTCAGACCTTCTGTCTGCTTGCCAGTCCCGATACCACAGTATCTCTAAATCCTCAGGGAGAGTTGATTGTTTCTGGGGACGGATCCCTTCTGCTTCAGAGCTATGACCCCAGCACATCGACTGTCGACGCATTCCTCTCTCGCATCCTTCGTGATTGTCCCCCCGAGTTTCTCCGCTCTGTGGGCACATTTGGCAATGACATCTTACTGGCGTCACCGACGAAGACGCCGACTACCGTCCTCGCTATTCCACTTGTACCATCTGCAGCTTCAACAGAGACCATCACAGTCCAGATCTCGAGCATTTCAGCGCTCCTTCCTGACGTTTCTCAGTTCTCCCTGTTCAGTCCCTCGAATTTAAACGTCCATTTCTTCACTGCGACTGATGGCTCGATTACTTTCGCAATACCGACTTTGGGCGGACAGTTTTTGATATCACCGCTTGCTACTCTCTCTCCTGGAGTCCAATTCTCTATTCTCAGTCCTTATCAACCAGCCACTAGGGATTCTGTTGAAGACGGCCTTCCTACTCCACCACCTTCTCCTCGTCTAAAGCCTATCGCACATATCATACAAAGGACAATTCAGCTGGATGGGCTGGCGGCGGCGTCCATGTCTGATGTCAGCCTGCTTCCCGGACCACTCTCTTTGGAAATACCGGCTGAGCCATTCGAGTCGGAAGACAGCTCCATGTTGACCATTCGACCAGGCGACCACCAGCTCAGACGACCAGTCTCACAGACATCCTTGGTATCTCTCGAACAGACCCGGAAACAGCATGCATTCATTCGGTACATTCAGTACATCTTGATCGTCATGGCCATTTTCTTCTCAGCATTATTTCGAACTCTGTTCAGAACGTCGCCATCTACACCAAACAGTTCAAGCACTACAGATTTGGAGGAGGAAAGTCCCGTGGTGGACGAGCGGACGCCATTGTTGACTCATGTCGTGACGGAAGAGTATACTGCGGAAGTGGCTGATCAGTTGGAACAAGAGAGTAGTAGTGAAGAAGAGGCTCCTCCATTCCCGGTACTCGAACCTTCTCCTGCGGTACCAGACATCTCTGCTGCTCAATCCAAAACAGCCCTCTTTTTCGACCTCCTTACCAGCAGTAAAGTGAGATTCATCCAAAGAGACTTGCGAGACACTTCGACTTCGAGACTCGTTGTCGAATTCAATGGGAAGTATCTCATGAACAAGGAGGTCATAACTCTGGGCAAGGCGGCGGAACTGGTCGAGTTCGAGGTCGAGTCCGCTGGCAAAAGACAGCTGAAATTCGAGATTGTTAACTAGAGGCCTCTTTGTTACATTTTAACTGTTGTTACATTAACATGTATGTAGAAAGGTACTGTATTATACACGAAACCCGCTGTGTTCCATAACCAAATCAATCGACGTACATTGCGTCGTTGTCTTTTGCGTCTCTTCGTTCGTACTTGTATCTCTGCTCAAGTCCTGAAGATGAGATGGATTGTGCAACAATATCATCAAGGAGGTCAGGCGATAAGTCGTACTCCGAGCCCCGAACGACAATAGCATAACAAGCTGAAAAAAGCTTGGTTTGAACTTGATCATCGTAACCAGCGCTCGACTCACCATCTTCAATTTTCTGCAGTGATTGATTTGTTACCGATTGCTTTTTTGAAAGCTCCCATATGTGGGGTACAAGTTGCTCGAAATCTGTTGCTAATGAATACAAGGAAATGGAAGGAATTATAATGCTTGCCTCCTTTACAGCCCCGTACAAACGCGCATACTTCGAGGGCCTTGGACCTTCCTCCACGTCTACTTAGCCCTGTTATCGCAAAACGCATGAGCTCGCCAGTGAGGTCGGAAAGTCCCAGCAAGTAATCGGATATTGTCAGAGGAAAATGCTATAACAGTCGTCAGGATTATCCGAGGCGCGAGCAGAGGACCCACAATGACGCCGTTGGAATCACATAGTGATGCCTGGACTTGAGAAAAAGTAATCAGGGTTCCGTGTTCCAAATAGTGAGCGAAGCTGAGAGCCTCGATATATTCCTGTAGACCTGGGGATACTTGACGATGATAGCGCCAAAAATTGTCTCCTTCTAGCTCTGGCCGCATTTTGGAGAAAAGGACTTGTATTTCTGCGAGTTTTTCGCGACCTTGCTGAACGGCACTCTTGGAAGAATCCACGTCGGTCCCATCGATGACTACACGATGAAGAAGGAAGATAATCCTCTTGGCTAGAATGGTAACATCGCGGCTGGTCTAATAGAGTTATTGAGCAGAAGATAAATTAGGGTTAAAATGAGCGGACCTTGCTGGGGAAGATGAGAAGATGAATAATGAGAAATAAACGAATTACATTAAGCGCTCTCGACGTTCGTTGTGGTCATCGAGCTGCTCCCTGAATTCAGCAAAGTTGTGGACGAAAGCCATGGATGACAGGTGGTCGCTTGTCAGAAGGTCATCACGCTGATGAAACTTGGCTGCTAACACCATGGCCTTTGCACCAAAATCTGGCTGTCCGCTTTGTAGTATCGTCGCAACTGCTCTTCATGCTCCACCAAACTCTCCCAGAACACCTTCCTTCCCAGCAGGCTCTATCCAACCAGAGCTGCTCTGGCGTGACGACAACTTCACCGCATATCGAGAAAAGGCCAATCCAGTGTCGAGCAAGGGACACATCATCATAGCCTTCAAGTTCGTTTTTCTTTGCTCATTTGCTTTGAAGAAGTCGAACTAAGACCATTGCAGCCTTCATGTTCCTTCAATTTATACCCTTGTATGTCTGCGTCTCCCCGACTCTGGCCAGCAGCTCATTTTTCCTTTCAGTCGTCCAGCGACGTAGCTCTCCTTGTCAATATCAGAAACCTTGCGACAAGGCTCCTCACTTCTTTACTGCCACCAGCTTCTCCGTTGTCGACCCCTCTAGCTACCAGCTCGTCGGTTCCTTTAACTAGCAATCCGCAGTTTCGGATCGGCTTCATTACTCCGCCTTTCAGAGACACCAAAATTCCAGTGACAGACCATTTGCATGCTCACGCGTACATTGAACCGGCAGACTTGCTAGGCTGGTGGCGAGGTGTTGGATATAGCTCCGTTGCCTTCTACTCTATAGACGATTTAATTGCAGAAATCAGGTAAAGTTCATTTCGGTTCATTTCTCCCGTATCCGCTCATATATCCCTTTCAGAGAGTCTGTCTCAAACAACCGGGTTAAATCTGGATACCAGAACCGCTCAAGAGCCCCAATTGACATGGTCCCCGACGCTGGCTCTCGCATGGGAACAGCCGATGGAGTCGAAACATCAGAACCGACACTGGCGCTCGGTGACACAGATATCGAGGCTGGCGACTCACCCAGCTCTTCGCGAAGATCCAGCACTCTCTCGCCGACGAGCCAGATACCCACACTACGTGTATAATAAATTTAGATCATTCCAGTCATGGTAATCCTTGCATTCGCATATTTCTTTCACATCACCCTGGTTCGCTGGCTTGCGACGGATCTATATTTATGTACTTCCGCCTGGGCAGTCGATATCCAAATCCAGCATCTACTTGCAGTCGTTGCGTCATTATTCTCCTTCGGCCGCTAGGCATCTGAACTTTTGTCATTACTCGGACTTGTAAAAACGGCGAAGGAGCTCACAATACGATGATCCAGTCAACAATGTGGACAAGGCTGCCAGCTGATCCTCGTCAAACCTTTTGGAATCCTCGTGCCAGGTATCCTGATGAGTTTTCTTGAAGTTGCTCGCGCATTTACGGACCGTCGTCGAGATAGGTATCTGAGAAAATCTGTGTAAGGGCGCTGTTGACCGCAGAGATATGAAAATAGCCAGCTTACAGGGTCATACGTATGTTCCGCCAACACATTCGTCAATAGTTCCGGCATCCATTTCTCAACAGTATAAGGATAACTGTCGACCAGAGCACAAATTCCAAGAATTGCGGCATGTCGCCGACGAACAGCTGTGAGATATCCTGGGTCTTGTCTTTTCGGGATGTGGCTGCTTTTAGCCAACCGAACAAAGCGATCCTGCAAATATGAATTAGATGGGGTTAGATAGCTGGCTCATTGTTGTACCTTAAAGGTCAGAACACTCCGTCGTGGTGAAAGCCGAAGTACTCCCGAGAGTGTCCTAACGATAATGCATTTCTTTAAGCGGAGAAAGATGGCGCAATATGACACTCACGTAGCGGCCATCTGTCGCACTTCTACCACTTCGTCATCTAGACATTTGCAGAGTGCTTCTAGAATCTCTAGCACCTTGGCCTCGCTGATCAATGGGACATGGCGGAAGTAGAACACTGGAGCTCTGTCAGACAAGATGACCAGGCTAATGAGCTATAGCTACCTTGGATAAGTGGAAGCGCTTTTAGGCGTACTTTCCAGGACTAAAGGACATAGTGTCAGTGAAAAACTAGGTCAAGGAGTGAAAAGACATACCGGAGAAGATTGTACGGCTTCAAATATTGTGTCCAGGATTGGATTGACAAGATTCCGAGGAGGGGTTACACCACACATCCGAACAAGAAGTATACTGGCTCTTGAGGCAAGCTCGTCATTGTCATTGACTGGAAGCAAATGTCAACCGGGTGCCGGTCAGTTGAAATTCGTGTCTTTACCTTCAGTGAATCGGAAAAATTCAGGCTATAAAGGTGTAAGAAAGATGTTGTGCAATGTAGACGAGAAAACTCGCCATCAATGGGAGAATGTAGTCAAAGACAGAGATGGCATGAATGTCGTGCACCGACTGGAACAACCACTTGCACACTGTTATCGCAACTCTGTTTCAAGTCAGTTTGTATCCCGAAAAAACGTTCGTCCGTCATACCGGTCGTATTTTGATTGGAATGCCCGCACTCCTGGGACTCTCTCTTCACGCCACACTTTGAAGTTCTGCACTAGTTCTTCAATGCGGCCCTTGTGATAAGTTCCTCTCATCCCCATGATATCATAATCGAGGGGTAACAGCCGACATTCTTTTACGAGGACCTCGGGTGTAGGAAGAGAAGGTCTCGGTTGGCACTGTCTGGTATTCAGCCACAATTCGCACAAGAGTGACCCAATTTACCTTGATCCTATCCGAAAAGGCCAAGATATCCCCGATATATGCGCGAACCTCGAATGAAGGTCAATAAGCAGAGACTGGGAGGTAATTAAACGCACTTCATCGTGATCACTATGAATTTCTTTCCAGCAGCGATCAAGGACTTGATCCAACCATGCATCAAACTTGGATCCGAGCTCCTCGTAGAAGGACCGGAACAAAGCTAGAATCTTCACAGCATCGAACGACAACTCCGCATTGAAATCAAGAGACATTAGAGCCTCCATTATGTAGTCAACGAGCGGCTGCAGTCGACGAGGGTCTTTGTTATAGAACAAGTACTATTCCACATCATTAGCTGGATGTCGGTGATCTTTGCAAGGGTACATACCTCGATGAAGGACGTCCATATCGTCAAGGTGTCAGTTTTCAGGTTCTGGAATATGGACTTCCAGAAAGGGTTCACCCAGTCCCAGAGAAGTTGCTGCTTATTCGTAGGCCAATGCTTTGATCCTAGAAGCAGTTTAACGCTTGTCAAAGTCTCGCAGAGTCCACCTACCATTGATTACGCCGGCCAAAAACTCGGCTGCAGCTCGCTGCTTATCCTGATCCTTATCCTCGATGAGCTCCTTCAACACCGGCTTGAGCGCTGCTAAAGGCTCGTCTTCGAGTAATTGAACTATAAAACGTCAAGATTATGAAGGGTCAACAATGGGGTCGACTTACAGATCGACTTTACACAAGAGACATTGTCCTGTGTGAGGGTCGTCTCGTGGTTTTCTTCTGCAAAGTAAAGCTGCAGTTTTTTCCAGAATGCTGTGTCGAGCGCCTGCTCTCGGACCACAGATATGGCATCTTGACTGGCGGTTTCCCAAGGCAGGAAAGTCGACTTGGATTGATCTGAGGGCTTGTAGAGGGAGATAGTGTTTCTCCATGCCAGTGAGCATTCCATCTCTTTGTCAAGGAAGAGCCTGCAGAGAAAGTCAGGTAAGCCAAGACGAGAGAAGGTAGACTGACGGCTTGCGATCTCCGTTTTTGAAATCAAATGGGACCTTGAATTGTCGCAGTATGGTTTGAGTAAGGGCATGAGATGGCTGAACCGGTATGGTGCGCTTGAGGGGATTGGGGCATCTTCGTAGCAGAAGGTCCTCGGGACTATATGAAATGAGCTACAGAAGTCGCGGTAATCCAAAATCTGACCTCTTGCAGTATGTCCGAAGCTTGATATTCCGAAGACTCTTCATTACCGCCCTTTGAGCATACTGTCCGTCCGTCAACCATCAGCGAAATTCAAATGAAAGCGAATAAGACAGACATATCGCTGGATGGAAAGTAGACATCAGATGTGAACAAGTCCTGGAGGGGAAAGAAACTGACGATGGTAGGGTGCGTGTCATGGGTGCGCTCCAAGACGAAACGCACTAGATCAGGCTGTAAAGGCATATCTCGCCTCACCAGAGTGCGCAAGCATCTGATGGCCATAATGGCATACCTCCAGTGAATCGAGTCGCCTTTGGCGAGCTCGATGATACTCTTTGTCTGTGAATCTTGTTAGCCAGATGTGAAGAGATTCATATGAGGCGTACTAACCGTGCTGTCAGAGGCGGAATTCATCTCTCGTACCCGTTTAGTCCGTTGAGCCAGACATCGCTCGGTAATGTTGTCTTCTTCCGGGCTGGGAGATACTGAAAGTGACGCTTTCAACTTGGCCGCCATTTGATCCAGCCCTGATGCCGGTATATCGTAAACAAGGTAACAAGGTTCCGGAAAGTTGTTGAGACCTGCGACTAGATCAGAGCCTGGAAATATGGGAGGGAAATTGACTACAATTCTCTGAAACTACGGAGACCAGATCTTGCACAGAAGGCTGCAGCAATAATCATCAGTTAGCTGGACATCGAAGAGTGTGGCGCAAACCTTTTCGTTATGTTGGCAGCGGAGGATGTGATCAAATAAATTTGTCGCCAGAGAGGGCTCTAGAAGAATGTGAGTTCTGGTCAGCAAGACTATGGAATGATATACCTAGAATCCCATATCTTCCAAAGGACGGCAAGTTGAGCGTCCACAAGGCGCCTTTCATGCGATCATCATCCGTGCCCGGAGCTAGGGCGCCAAGCAATTTCGGGAGGGCACGAGTACGAACTCCATCGTAGGACTAAAGACATAATCGATCAGTAATCAATCCTTCAACAAGTAAGTCTTCGTACAGTGCAGATATTCTCAAGCAAAGATTGACTTGCTCTACAAAATCCAAATTAGCCAGTCTTGAAAAAAAAAAACCAATTTCCCCGTACTCGCGAATCACCGCATAGTGCCACATAGACCATTCCACGAGGTCGTCTATTAGAGAATCTTCAATGGGTCCTCGGATGCGATCCATCGAGTTCCAATGTAACCTAACAGAGTGGTAGTACCTGAGGTGACCCGGTAAGTTCATACTAGCATTGAAAGATCAGTCATACTGACCTAGCCCGACGAACATAAACAGCTCGTGGCCAAACTTTTTGCCCTGCATACTGTCTGGCAACATTCTTCTCATTGTTGTAGTTGTTCTCGTTGACAAAGTAGCTGATGTTTCGTTAAGGCCTGAGCAATGTAACGAAACCTGATATACTGACCTATCTTTGCTGTCTCCATACTCCAGCATGTATGTTCGTACACTGCTGACCTGTGCAAACATGAGCAAGAAATGACTAGGCTACATTTTTCGACGAACCAGTGCGCGAACTGCATCCACGGTGTTTTCCTCGCCTTGCTGAAGCAATGAAACAGAGGCCGAGTGCAAGAAACTCCCGAACCGCTTCTTCAAGGCTGTCATATACTGGAATCGAGGATCTTCGGCCTCCGTTAGACAGAAACACGAGTTGATGGGTGGAATCGAAGCGATCATCTCGGGAATCTCGTGCCTGATGACTGTGAGCAGATAGTCAACGAAAATGGCTGTCAACTTACAAGAAATCAGAGGTGTTCAGTGCAGCCTTGATCTGTTCATCCGACACGTTTTCTTTCATTAGAGTCGGAATGCCAGAAAATGCATGTCGGACAAAGGAAAGATGCCTAAAACGCGGCATATTACTTTACGATTCAAACTGTGTGTGTTATATCAAGATGATCTTACCGACAGAAATCGTTGCGCCAAACTGCATCACGAGGTATGTCTGATGAAAGCCGAGCCGGATGAGATGATTATAATGTCAATGAGGCGAATCACTTGCCTGGATTAAGCAATTCTTCAAGGATGGCTATTGTGGGCTCGATCAACTCTCTAAAAACTTGAATTGTAAAGTCGAGCTCCTCGTCATTGGGCACATGCCAGGATATCTCAATGAACGTCAACTCGGAGACTTCGACCAAGGACAACTGAAATCACCTGGACATCCGAAGACTCATAAAGTTTTCCCCAGTATTGATGATGGTTCCAACGAAACTCTGCCAAGGAGGTGAGACCATGAACTTCGTTTGAAGAGCTATCGGGTACCTTCGCTGTTCCACTCGTCAGGGTTAACAAACTTATTCTCAAGAGGATAAGTGTGGGTAAGAGTCAACAACATGCTAGCCAGCAATTTCCCAGTCCACGAAAACCCGCGTTTCGTCAATGTTTTAGTATGCAAAACATCGAGTATGGAGAGAAACTCCGCTCTATGAGCAACAACCTTGGAAGAATCAGCGTCATGACCCAGCAGAGATAATAAGTCGACTTACTGCACGACCATCACTGCATTGCCAATGAGATTAGCGCGCCATTGACAAGACAATGGACCTACTTGAAAACAGTTCCGCGTAAAATGGCAAGATCTGAAATGTAATGAGTAGCTGCTAAAATGAAATGGATATGTACTGACTCCAGTGCAGAGTAGCGTCTGACGCCAAAGGAGACGATGAAGCTGTACTGCGAACAGAACTCGCACCATTCTCAAGCTCGAACCTGATATTACGGGCGCAGAATGGAAGGAATTTAGCCAATGTCTTGACCGGATTGGCATTCGCGACACATTCGACCAATTGATGAATGGCTCGGACGGCATTTGTCCTGACATTGGTCGAAGCGTAGTCATAGACCATATTTAGCACCAGGTCATACAGAGAGTCCGACAAATGGATGCAAATCTGGGTGCAAGCGCTGGTGACATGGTCCACCACTTGAACTGTAAAGAGTATAAGCAGTGTAGACAGCCGATTTAAAAAGACGAACCATCGGAACCACCAGCAGCGGTACTGTTGGGACCTTCCTCTGGCAAGTTTTCTAAGAGCTGTATAACTCTGCGAATGAAGCTGGCTACCCAATCCGCGAAACTTCCAGTCGTGTCCTGATACAGGTTATCACGACGTCTTCAGGATCTTTGGAAACTTACTTTGAGCAGCATATCTTCATTCTCGTCGGAAAGTCTCGGTGAGCTGTCAGCGTCTTGCCCCTCACCCACAGGAAGCTCAACTTCCATGGACGGCATAGTGATTGGGGTTGGCGGAGGCATTGCCAATTCTGTATCTGATCGAACAGGTGTACTTTCCTCGGCGATAGTCAAGTCTCCAAACTTGATGTATTCTGCAACATCGAGTTCAGAGGAAATGGAGGAGGAAACGAGCGAAAAACATACGTGAGATCTCTGTGAGGAATCCGGTCGTGCAGAGCTGGAAAATGGATCAATCTCAGAGGTCAAGATATCACAAATGGGTGTTTCGTACAGTCTTGGCGGGGTCATTCTATTGAAATGTCAGCCACTGGAGATTACGGGGGATCAACGCATACTAGATCAATTCCTGGTATCAGGAGCTGGAGGATAGGGACAAGATTTTTGGCGCCCGGGTAATAAACTTGGCGAGAAACGATGGCAGGAGCAACAGCTCCGAGAGCTTTGATTACAGCAATTGTTCTCTGCGTCTATCAGAGAAAATCAGGCGTTAATCTCAGAAAGGACCCAGAGTGGCCCACCTCCACTAATGCCTCCAGGGAGGGAACAGCACGCTCCAGGACCGGAAGGAGAATAAGGTCAGGTTCCATGACACTCATCGACTTCATACAGCTCTGAATGTTTGAAACTGTGGTAGAATCTTGAGAGAACATAGCAAGCAGGGCTACTGTCCGTAAAGATTTCACCAACTCTCGTCGCATTTCCTTCGTTAACCGACGGTTCTGTGCGATATAAGTATCTGGTCAAGATATTAAAAGTTTCACAACGAACCATAGGTGTTTTACAGTCGGGCTTTTGTTCTTCGTACCATCCTAAAGTGATATGAGTCTTGGATAATCCAGCAAGACGATATGAAATTACGCTTGTTGAAATCAAACACGATAAACTTGATGAAGGCGCTCAGCTAGGAATTGCGTTAGCATGAGCAGAAGATACTTCGAATCTTCATACATCAGAGGTCCAGGCGCCTGAATTCGAGGGATGGAAGCTAGAGATTGCATCAGCATGAGAACATGAATTTGAATGGGACAGCGTACAAGCTCTCGGTAGAAGCAATCATTCTCGCGAGAGAATCGAGAGCTTTGGACCCAGCAAGGTAGCTTTTCGGTTTGACGTTGGCCTTGTTGGCCAACGGGGCCGAGAGATAATCTCCAAAACTGTTGGAATTGATTTGTGGAGTGTTCAACCCGGACGGCATTGGGGTCATGAATGGCGTCGGGGCGTTGGACGGAGGAGAGGGAAGACTATCAGGCGCCATCGAATAGACGATGATACGAGCGAGAGAGCCTTTGAGATGAATGAGGTTCGTTCAAGGAAATAACTGACTCGATTTCGCACCTATTCTCCAGTTTGGCTTTGGTAGACGCTGAATCTCGAATCCAACTTGTGCATCCGCGGAAGGTCCCGTGGTGAGTGATCCAGCATCAGCCAAAGGAATCTCTGTAACATGTCAGCAGCGCCTAGCCAAATTTATTCTTCCGCTCACCCATCGACGCTAAGCATTTGCACATGATGAGATGCCATTCGTGGTCTGTGAATATCCCGACATCCTTGTATATGCCTGGCCAAACCCCAGTCGCTCCAAGGTCGTCGTTCGACCATTTCGGCCTTTGTTCACCCTCAGACCGTTCATCGTCCGGAAGCTCTGCGATTTTTCGAGGATCGCTGACTTCAGGTGACACATGGGCTTCTACCAGTTTAGCAAGGAATGCGAGCATGCGTTCATCATACATATACGAGTTTAACGACTCCCACATCCGAAAAAGCATAGGCAGATAGGCCTGGGGATGGCTGAGAGGCAAGAAAGTCAACAGGAAGTACTGGGATGCCAAAATGCTCTGATAAAGGTCGTCAGTAAGCGCTCCGGAAAAGGTGGCACGCGAAACTTACATCCAGTAGATTCGAGTCTATCTGGGGCACAAATACAGAGAGCATTTCTTCGATTGCAGCCGGGTGAAAGAAACGGCGAGCATTGTCCGCCATGTAGCCCATATACCATGGCAACTGACTGGAAGACGATGAATACGTGGCCACCGGGGGGAGCTTCAAGGAAACGCACCTTAATTCGAATTGCCTTCGACTGTAGAACAGATCATTCTTGAGCATTTCGTAGAGCGGCTTCCAGGGCAGCCTCATGTCTTCAATCGAGAGCTTGTTCTTGCTCCTGGTCAACGTCCTGAATATGTCCGCACAATTGCCCAGTCTCTGGCCCGTCATGCCTGGTGTGATGCTCATATGGAAGTACAGTTTGGCGAGGATGATGCGCTTCTCCTTTGGTGCAGGATATTTGAGCCAAGACCAACTGAAACATCGTTAAATGAATTCCGACTTGTTAACAAGGCACATACTAGGTCAGAAAGCTGTCCCACTGCATCATCCCAATGTCGAAATCCTTGGCTTCTATGCATTGTGTTATTCTGAGGAGAATGAAGTCGAGAAGCTCCATCATTTTGGAATGCGGCTCGATAGAGTACGGCAGCGACTGAGCGTATATTTTGAGCTTTTGCATGTAGTGGTCGTCGGCATCGTTGATATCTTTGGGAATAGAAGGAAAGGGCGCTGGTGAGCCTGGAGGTTCATCGATGCGGAGCGCCGCAAGGTTTGGGAGTTCCATTGTGATGGACGCGCGTCGGTAGCCGCGACAGACAATTTTGTGGGCGTCTATTTGGATCGAAAATTGGGTCCTTCAAGTCAATCATTGATTCAAGACCGAATATATAGATAACGCTACTACATTGTCGTTGACAAGGCCATATCCTGAAGCTCCTTTATTGCTCTTTCCCTCACCATATCCCAAATCCCATTGCGGTGCGCCCTAATCTCACCAAGTCCTTCTCTGATTTCGTGCAACCGTTCAACATATTCTCGCCCATCGTCATGGAGCTCGTGCAAAACTGCCATAGCTTTTTCAAGATTGTCGAGCTGCGTCTCTGGTGAAGAAAAGTGTGACGGTTCGAACATGGTAGGGCCGTTTCCATTTTGCGGGGAAAACAGAAAGAGCTTGTGAATGGCTGGAGTTAGATCAGGAGCTCGAGCAATTCGTTTAGCTCTTTCGTCCTGCTCTCCACCAGGACCGTCATCAACTTCTTCTCGTTTGGTGGCCACCAAAGACGCGTCCTGACGCTGTTGATCAGGGTTCTCGCTGATGACCTGCCATAGCCGACCCAGGGCTCTTCGCATAGCCGCTTCGGCCTCTATCAGACTGTTCGTCGAGTGCTCTAGCTCGTCGGGAAGCCGTGAGCGGAATGAATGGGTCACAGCTTTGTCCATTACAAAAGAAGCATAGCTGAAATGCTGGGTTATTGGTCGAGGATATGGAGACATGAGCGGGGAAGAAGGTGCTGCGAGATGTGGCAGCGTTGGTGGAGAAGGGGACCGTCTTGGTTGGGGCATTAAAAGTTTCACTCGTTTTCTTGCTCTTTCCTCGGCCTTGAATTGATGAATAAAGAAGAAACAATGGAAGAAAGCAAAGACTGACCTCCCAGTCGTCCATTGTCGGACCCCATGCTGTGATTTTGCCCCTTCTCACCCAGCGGGCACCCCGTAAATCTTTCTTTCCCCAGTTTCCTCGATGTGGATGCAGCGGGGTCTCATCTTCGTCGGAATCGTAGCCATAGGCTGGATAATACCAGGAATTCTTGTCACTCATCGGAACAATAGTGGATTTGCTGGAGCTCCGATCAGCAAAAAGGCGAAAAAGTCCAAAATAGGCGCACCTGGGATCTTCAGAAGAAATATCTCGGCTTCGTTTGTGACCATTCATCTCTCGTAGTTGACTAGTCGATGGTCGAGACATGGTTGGAAAAGGCCCGGTAAGTAGTGGCAGCGGAGCAGCGTAACCGGGTGGGAATTTCTCGATCACGGAAAGCCGGCCCGGATTCAGCAGGATTCAGCACTTGCTGATTCATAGCCACTTACAGGCCGAGGTTCACGATGATTACTGTATTCCAACAAACACGATTATCCGAAGTAAGAAACGCGTATTTTATCTTTTAAATCGAGCCCCGAGATTCCTGTATTTATAAAATATCAAGTAAAATATTGAGAGTACGACGGCGGGGGCAAATCACAGGGCCAAGCGCCAGAACCTATAATACCTTCAAACCCTTCCTCGACCGAGCCTGCAAGACAAGTGGTTAAGCAGGAGAACCAGCTGGAAACAGGTAGAAAGCTTACGAAAAAGATCCATTGATGCCCTTGTGAGCTCTGTCGAGTCCTCATAGTCGAGACCAATCTTGCGACCCATAAAGAAGTGAACGAGGGTGGACAGACTTAGAATTTGCCGCGCTTTCAACTTCTTTCGAAAAGGTCGAAATAGGCCGACGTCCCTTGTATCGAGCGCCGGATGCGAAAGTCCCAAGACCTAAATGCATTGAACACAGCACTCGATAGGCGAAAAGTGACTGACCGAGAAAAAATGCCACAGGCAATGGCCCACGACAATCTTGTCTCTAATCAACGAAGCGACCTGTTGCTGTACTTGCTCAAAGGGAGGAGCTACAGAAAGCGAGGTTGAGATTTCGTACAAAGCATAGAAGCTTGTCGTACTTACCAGAGATGAGACTGCCAGAATATAGGCCAGTTTCAGCTGTTCTGTAGTCTTCGACAGGATGTCTAAACTGAAAATGAGCGCTTTCGAAACTAGAATCGATCCTCTACTCACGTTGGACGCACGTAGGTGTCGAGTATAATGGTTCCTCGATAGTCTACCAAAGACACCCGACTGAACCCAATGTCAAGACAAAACCTGAAGCAATAGAACCATCAAACATACGCGACCATGGGTACTTTGGCCAAATTATCGTTGATGTTGACTGTCGCCATGTAAATGTGTAGTGCCGCTGCCGCAACGTATCTGAGACGCGTCAGAAACCCAATAAATGAACTGCTTTAAGCCAAACCAGACTTACTTTTGAGGTGGAAAATATCGCCGAGGAGCGACAGTAACCGGCAAAGAAGGGACTTTGGGCCACAATGGAGCTTGCTGATATAAGGGAAAAGAAGGCTGCAATGCATTAACGTCGTAGTGATAATGAAGGGCAGCATTATTCGAGGATCCACCGGCCTGCTCGTCATGCATGAGACCGCAATGGCATCAGGGAAAGAAAGAGAGACCGAGAAAGCTCACGAATACTTGAACACTCGACCAAGATTGCTTTCAGGCCTGGGATCTGACACATTCGGATTTGAGAATACCAGAAACATTGGATTGGGACAGATTCAGGTACTCGGTCCGTTCGGGTTCAAAAGAACTCGGCTCCTCGAGTTTATATCGAAGCAGACTGAGCCCCAAAGTTCTCGAGGATGTGTCAAGTCTGGCTTTAGGTGAGGTGTCAGATCAAAATAAGAGTCTCACCAAGAAGGGCCTTCGAACGTCTAATTACCACTTGACTTTCAAACACCGTACAATGTCTCTAATTGATATACAGCATTTAGGATAGTACATTTACTGTGAAGGGTGTCAGTGGGCAGTGACCAACCCGAGATAAAAGACAAACCATCCAAGATTGGTTTCAAGGCGCGCCGGAAGTGGCGGAGCCAGGAAAAGTGGTCAAATGCGCTGCTTCTTTTCTGGCGACATTGACCTGTTCGAAGCTTCGCATGCCTTCTAAACCCCAACGTCCCATCATAGCCTTGTCCTGAAAAGTTCAGTCAACTTTGCATTATCAGTCAAGGGATGACCTACTTCGTCCCAAGGAGAACCTCAATTGCCGAAAACCAGGTTAGACTGAGCTTCAGGGCCAGCGAGAGAACGTACAAGGCGTCGTCAGCATTTGTTCTCCAGTGAAAACTGCATTTGCTCCAGCCATGAAGCACATGGCTTGTTCAGATTCTACCAAAGTGTTTCGACCAGCAGCCAGACGAATGATTGTTGTAGGCAACACGATACGGGCAGTCGCGATTGTTCGGACCAGTGTATGGTATTTCACGGGCTGCGACAGTTAGGATTGATCTGGGTTGAAAGAAATGACACTTTACGTCGTTTCCTTCGAGCGGAGTTCCGGGAATCGGAACCAAAGCGTTGACGGGAAATGACTCTGGATGTTCAGGCATCCTGAAAAAGGTATTTTGAGCTCAAATTGCGAAGACATAGCAGACTGAGCCGACCTGGATACCTCCCATATCAAACCAACTCGATCCTTGTCCTGTTCACCGAGTCCAAGAATTCCACCGGAACAGACGCTGATGCCAGCTTGACGGACAGCTTCGATTGTGTCCAGACGGTCGTCGTAGGATCGAGTTGTGATGACCTTGGCAAGCATGAGACAAGAAACACTTGACAAGCTTTGTTACCTCTGGATAGAATTCTCGAGATGTGTCGAGATTGTGGTTGTATGCAGTCAAGCCGCTGCGAGATATTCAGTTTACCGAGTTAAGATAAATAATGGATGCTTACGCCTGCTTCAATTGTTGTGCTTGCTCCGGCGACAGCATGCCAAGTGTCGTGCAAACCTCCATTCCCATTCCTCGGACCTCTCGGACCATCTCTAATATCCGTTCGAAACCTCTCTTTCTCCCTGCAAGATCTCTCCAGGCAGCTCCCATACAGAACCGCGTGCTTCCGTTTTCTTTTGCCTTACGAGCTGCCTCCAAGACGGGCTCGACGTCTAATAATCTAGAAGCTGTTGTCGGTGTCGAATAGCGAGATGACTGGGAGCAATACGAGCCTTTTGAGGAATTAGCGGCATGAAACGAGCTTTCTGAGCTGGCTTACAGTCTTCTGAGCATCCACCGGCTGTTCGGGAGATCGATGTCAGGCCAGATTGCAGATAGAGAATGCAGAACTACTTTTTATATTCATAAGCGTGCAAAGCTGAATTTTGCTTGGATCATGATGCTTTCTATGAACCTCCGCTGCACGAAACACGAGATCAAGAAGCGGAGAGTCGTAAATAGTCTGAATTTCGGGCTTGGTCCAATTGTGTCGCGTTGGAGAAGATTTGAGGCCCTCAGGTGCATGCGTTGCCAAAGCCCGAGAAAGAGGTACAGATTTGAGAAAACATGAGCGAAACATGAAGGCTTAGGATGGAAGCAAAAGAAAGAGTGATCCCCAATGACAGTCGCGGTCCCCAATCAGTGGTAGGTCCGGCGAGCGGCAGAGCCCGCTACGGAAGCTTCGCCGAAGACCTGGGTATTATCGACTTATATGACGATTATTTATTGGGCTCAAACCACTGAATGAGCGGCCCGAGCCTCGACCTTTGGTCGACGCCTCATAGCTCAAGAACGATTCTCTTCCGAATTTGAGAATTTGAAGGAGCACATAATCGCCAAGCACATTAACGTAATGATCGTGACAGTCACATCGCATTCTGCGCCACAGATAGTGGAGTCTTGAGTTGGCTGGTGCGTTTTTATGTATCAGCAGACACTATTTCGCATTAGGGAGCCCAAAGTTGAAAGTCCCGATATCAATGAAATCAGAGTGCAAATGATGCCACATTTTCTTTGGGTGCCTGTTTCGTTTTTTCAAAATGACGCAGCTATGACGCGTCCAAAACAACGAAGAGGACGAGGAGGACGATATTCGATATAATAATTGCTGTTGTTGCATACAACTATGGTACAAGAAATTGGGGAACAGTCGATATAATGTGTCTAATGATACAAACTGATGGGACTGAATTGCTGATCAGTTTTGCAAATATATGTGCGGTCTATCCTATCCAGGGGTCAGTGAAATGGTAGAGAAAAACAATCAGAACGTACAGGCATGAAGAAAAAAAAGTCAAGCTGAATCAGTTGAGAGCTTTTGCATCCTTCCCACTAGGTCTTCCCCACCCAAGGGCCGTGTCGATGAGTTTGTGCCATCGGCCTGGGCTTTTAATCGTAAAAAGAAGCTAAATGAAGGGAGGAACCAGGCCTACTAGACTTTGATGGCGATCCCCGTCGTCGAGGTGTTGTCTCTCCGCTGTCCAGACCCTGTCGTCGAGAGCCAACATTGGACATGATTTTAGCAGCTCTTCTCTCCATTTCTATCTGGGACTGGCGAGCTAACGTCCATTGGCGAAGAGTATAAGCAGCGAGCTCGCGAGAGTAGTTTTCTGTGCGCTGCTTTGAGGTCAAGCAAGTCATGATGATGGATGATGATGGAGAGAAGAATTGAAGAACACCACCACCGAGTATCGAGTTTTATAGTGGGAGCCCCAATAAGATGACGCAACTGGCACTTTTTGCTGTGTCACTCCTTGTCATCACTGCCCCTAATGGCAATAGTTTTGAAGCGCGGTGGGATGATAGACATACACCCATGAATGACCTAAACATGACGCTCTCGCTTCCCGAAGGAAGAATCCAACTTGGAGTAAGCTCCAAGTTTGAATGGAACGGGCTCCATCGGCGCTTCGAGCAATGACACAAATAAATCACAATTTCCGAAGTCAAAGGATACTACTACTGATATATGAGCCCGCTGCTGAGGAAACCTCATCCATGGTGGTGCTAGGTTGCGCACAGCGGTAACGGATCAAACTTCCGAAAGCGGATTCAATTTATGGAGTGATCAAAATTTGTTGCAGTAACGGCACCAAGCCAACACGAGGATGCGAGGAATTTGTAGCTATGCAGGATCGACAGCTCAATATGTTTCCAAAACAGCGGTTGTTATTATACACCAGGCGCAATAGCGACAGTACACAGCAAATGTCAGAAGCAATTACTGGTAGGACCCAAGGTCGAGTTATTACTAGAGAGAGCGATCTCCAAGGGAAGCATTAGTCTACGATAAGATATACCCAAAAAAAAACAATAAGAAGGGGGAAGAATGGATGTCGGTAGGTGGTTCGGTTGATATTAGCTACAGGAAAGCTGGAAAACAGCTCGAAAAATGCTCGAAAATAAATGCAAAATGAAATAAGATATATCAAGTCCGTAGTGTGTCGTGGAAGATTGTGATATGTATGGTTTCGTGGTGGTGGCGTCAAAAAGAAAGTCAATGCACACGTCAAGCATGGTCATGAAAAACGTTTCAAAAGCGTGAACAAAAAGAAGAAGAAATCAAACACGAGCTGGACGCCAAGTGTTTGCGGACGAAGTGGCAGGCTTGGACGTCTTGGGACCGCCACCAAGCATGACACCGCCGGTGAGAACTGTGGTCTTGCCACCGTCATAAGGAGTAACCTCAGTCTTGGAGGTATCGACATATACTCGGGCTTGCCTGGCTCTTTCGCGTCTAGAGAGCTTCTGGTCGTCGCTGTTGGAGATGGAAGTAGAGGAAGATGATACAGAGAATTCGCCGCTCGAGTTGGACGAACGTGAGCTGCATCGGGAGTGCGACGATGTCGAAGCTGAAAAGCTGGAAAGAGGCGAAGTGGACCGAACGGAAGAAGGGAAGTGGGCAACCACTGGTGTCTTCCATGTGGGAGCTCTGATCTCATCAGCGATCATATTGAAAAGATGCTCCTCATCCTCATCGTCATGTTCGAGGAGCTCCTGGGCAAAGGTCTTGGCAGACTGACGCTTGAAAGCGGCCTGAATAGCGGCCTTGTCGTATGAGGGTCGGAAAGGGGCCGGAGAAGGCACCTCATCGGCCCAGACGGTGACTAGTTTGCCTTGCTTACCAACTCGGAAAGCGACGCATCCAGGATCGACGAAAAAGTCGAACTCTGCGCCACCGAGAAGTGCCATCCAGTCGAACCACTGGACACCGGTCGCGATGCAAGCAGCATAGATGACACGTGGAGGTAAGCAGTTGGGAGACAAGGTAAGGCAACGACGGCCAGAACCTCGCAGTGGCTCACTGGCATGCCAAGTTGGGGCATATAGAGCAGTAAGGTTCGCAGAAAGGACAAGCCTGAGCTTCTGAATGGTGGCTGGTGGATATGCAGATACTGCAAGAGGTCGAGTCAAGAAGGAGATGGCGTGACCGACAGCGACTGAGATGCTGGAAGACATGATGTGTAAATGGATAGAATCGGCCTGCGACAGAATGTATGCGGTGTGGAGACGCTCGGGAAGTAATAATGCAGGTATTAGTGAGAATTATACGGGTCGTCGCTGGATATAAGGGCCGGAGGGATGCTACGTAAAGGAGGAGAGACTTGTCAGTCTTTAATGCAAAACAACAACGATCGGAGACGACGAACCTAACGAGGCCTAATGGAAACGGGTTTCAGTAAAGTCGCGTGATAATTGAGATAATGAAGGTTACCTGGATGGAAATACAAATAAAAAGAGAGGAGACAACCGTCTTCAAGAGAGGGAATGAAGAAGGAAATGGCGCTGGACCTCGTGCGTTTTATAAACAAGACCCTTCCTAATCGAGGAATCGACTTACGTTTCCCGAGAACAATAGGAAAACAAAGTCGCTATTGTTCTCCTAGAACCCCCTTGTTCTCTTCTGGGCGTCTTTGTACTATTTACAATCGATTCGCAGTAAATTCCATCAGACTGTCACCTCTGACATGAGCATTTTGCCGCATATGCCTCCGTTGCGGGAAATTTCGTGTCATTTAGCTCCGTTTTCTATCCCACTGGGACCCATCAAGTCTCAAACGGAATGGATTCAATGAGTTGTCCTTGTTCGTCCTTTTGTTATCCAGCCGTCCGATGATCCAGACCATCAGCGAAGGCTGTGGAGCTTGGGAGTCTCTCGTGAACCTTGCTCGCTTGGCTCGAATCCGAGCCCTTGAAGCGCTGCTAGCCATTTTATCATTCAATCAGTCTCAGGTCGTGCAAATTCGAGTCGAGACGGAAGTTGTTTGACTGTAAATTGCAATATCGGGTTGTGCCGAAATTTCAAGCGGCGATGAATTGTAACTAGCCAGGACGTGACTAGTCACGTATCGTTACAGCACTCTCCAACTCACAAAAAGCCTCCCTTGCTTCCCCGCCCAAAAATTCAAAATGGTCGGTGATTTTTGTCGTCAGAGACCCGTTATGCTGATAATGTCCTCCACAGACTCTCGCCGTCGACCTTTTGAACCCATCTGCTGAATTGGAGAAGAAGCAGCACAAACTCAAGCGACTAGTACAGTCGCCCAACTCGTTCTTCATGGACGTCAAATGCCCTGGTGAGTGTTTCCGGTGGCAATGTCTCTGGTCTGACCGACTTGTTCAGGCTGCTTTGCCATTACAACCGTCTTCTCGCATGCTCAAACAGTGGTCATTTGCGCCTCGTGTGCAAGCATCCTGTGCCAGCCCACCGGTGGTCTTGCAAGACTGACTGAAGGTCCGTCTCACTATCTTCAGTTTACTTGTCACTGAGCTCTGTACAGGGTGCTCATTCCGACGAAAGAGCTCGAACTAGGCGCTCTTGATCTCATTTATACACAGGCACCATCTTGTACAGCCATTAACGACCATTTTCACATTTCCATTCTGTGCTTGAAGACCTGGGAGCTCATCTTGTATATCGCAAGGATAAACTTGAATGAAAAACGTCTGTCTGTAGGTGTAACCAGCGCTCTGTTCATTCCACCGTTTCACAAGGTAGCATTCGTCTGATCAGCGATTGTCTTCATCGATGTGCATTTACCTTCCTTGACTCATTTTGACACGGAGCCGGAACCGAGCATTGTGGCGCACAAAACCTCGGCTGAATCATCAGATATGACTCTGAACGAACTCATCAAGTGGTTCAACAAATGGATGGAGCATAGCAATGATGAATGAGCCTAACATGAATACAAATGTGTGATCCGAAAGCGTACAGTGATGCGATGAAGTAAATGGGAGCTTGAAATGAAAAAGGTCTATAGAATGTGGCTTGGGGTCCAGAACATAGAACATGGGTTTTTTTATCCGTCAGAAAATAACGAAATTGGTCTGTCCAAGGGAGCAGGAGAAAGATAGCCAGTGAATGTAGACGCGCGAACCCTAGGGCTCGTCGAAGCCTGTGGCTCAACCTCGAAAGTCGTCCCAGTTGTCGTGGGTTGTAATGGATGATGCGAATCAAAGTACGAGCCAGATGGCGCAGAGGACGGGCCTGCGGTGACATTCATCGCGACAATGTCAGTCGGCATCGACATGGGTATCGACTGAGGAATGAATCCGAGTGGCAATTTATCGTCGGGGAGGACCATTGTTATCGGTTCGCTCGAGATTCCATTAGGTTTCTGAACTTCTGAAGCAATAATGGGCGTAAAGCCTCTAGATCCTGGCTCTGGTGTTAGTAGAACTGGATCCACCACTGTAGCGGTGTTCGTGCCAGTCGATGGAGAAGCAGACTAAGTTCAAAATGAACTCGATCCAGGATACAATCAAGAAGATAGGCGTACTGGAGGTTCAACTTCGATATTGATATTTGTCGGTACATTGGGGCTTGATGCCATTCGCTGGAATCGACTTCTTAGCCATGCAAGGGGTGTTTTTCTTGATGACGAAGAGCTGGAGTCGTAAATTTGTTGCTGTACAACTGGCGGTGAAGTTGGCGTGACAGGACTAGCGACACGAACTCCGGGTGGTTCTTGAACATTTGGTGTGGCGTAGATGGAATTGTTAGTTCTGGGCAAATGATTTCCAGCCAATGGTTGGCCAGATAATGGAGTCGGGAAGATAATCTCTCGAGGTGGACGAGGTCCAGTACGAGGCCGTATTCGAGCTCTGCGTCCTTGAGTAGAATTTGAATGCATCGACCGAGTCTATAAGGTTGTCAGCGATTTTTTAATTCAACAGAAATATTCACCTCTTTGATCTCGTCTTCGACTCCAGGATCGGCATTCGCAATCTTGTACATCCTGCGAGGTGTAGGGCTGACAACATCAGTGCTGTTGCTCCTCCACTCCTCTACCCTTAAATCACCTGGACTTCGGGGCGTCCTAGTATTGGAAGATGCGAAACGTCGATCCCTGATTTCTGCTCCTCTCGGGGGACTGACCAGATCATACTCTGAAATACGAGTCGATGCCCGAGATGTCACAGACATTGCCCGAGAGCGAGGTGGCTGCCTTGGAGGACGAGATTCTTCGATATCCCTTGGAACACTACGGCTGATACCAGATCGGACAGAGCGAGCACCATCATCATCGTAAGCCACTGGAATAGCTAATTCATGCGGCGGTGGAAGCAAGATTTGTGCTCCCGGAGATTTGGTGGGAATATATCCGTCTGGTGGAACAACCATAGACCGATGGGACATCGATGGACTAGGAGGACGTTGATAATCGGGAACAGGTCGAATCGACTCCAATGGAGGATAATCTTCTTTCCTGCCCATATTAGGAATGGTACTAGGGGCCATCGCCGCAGGTATTAATGGTGTCGGTTGTCTCGGTGGTTGAGATGAGATAGGTGTACGAGACCGTCTACGAGGAGAATCGGTGACTGGATCATGAATTCGAGGCTGCGATTGCCGTGAAGGAATTCTGATTGGGACACTAGTCGCCTGGGAAGAGATGCTAGGACCGCGAGGCCGATGCCTATGAGAGGTAAGTAAATTTTGACAGGGTCAGAGGCTCATAAATACCTAGAAGTCGGTGAAGTTGAAATTGCTCTTCGTGAACGACTCGATCCTGTTAGCGACTCCTCGCTAGCTTCTTCAATATGGCTACCGTCAGGATTTTCTGCCTTGAGAGCAGTAGACCAGACCATTCTCCTTCCGTGTTCCAGGCCTTGATGGTAACCTTCTTTCAAGCCTTCTTCCCGAGCAGCCCAAACTGCTCTTTCGACAATCATCTTCCTGAGTCTTTCACGGTCTCTTACGCTGCGCTCCTCTGCTTCAACCCTTTGCAGGTCAACCGCTTTAACGACCTCTTCCGCTTTTCTGATTTCTCCGTCTGCCATCTCGAGCCGGAGCTTGTACAGGGCAAGCTCTGATTCAGCCTGTCGCAAATTAGACTGAAGTGAGAGATTGTTTTGATATGTGGTCCGGAGAACAGCAAAGACATCGTCAGATTGGGACTGAAGACTACGAGTGAGAGCAGTTTGTTGAGCGAGACGCTCGTTTGTTACGACCAACATGGTCGAAAGAGAGGTCCGACGACGAGGACGTCGAGCAAGAGGATCATTTTGAGGAGAATTGGCTCGAGTTTCTTTCGCCCCTCGAGAGCGCGACCGAGGAAGAGTATGAGGTGGCGTAGAGGAAGGCAACGCAGGAAGTGACGCGTGAAGTCTGGTATAGGAATCAGGATCAAGAGGGGAAGATTCCGGAGAGTGAGTACTCTCTTCAGGAATGAATGGTGGGTATTGGAGTCTATGAATTCAATTATTGGCTCTGTAGAAAGAAAGAAATTATAGCACCTTTGTGATTCAAGGTACTCGTTGTCCATATCGATCGTTTAAATCGATCAAAGACAAGCGAAAAATGGTTCGAGGAATGGCCACAGTGGCGAGATGGTTTGATGAAGCAAGGGTGCTGAAATCCTGATGGTGGCTGTTTTAAGAAAACGCGCAAAGGCGCCCCGCTACAGCTGATAGCCTCGTGTCTGTTCCATTTTTTGCTGCTTCAAGAGAGATGGTGAGGGATGTGGGGTAACTGGTAGCTCCAAGGCGATAACGTATATGTAACTAAACACAAGGGCACGAAAGGTTCAACCTTAATCCCAGTTGGGAAATGAGATGGGATGGTGTTAATTTAAGAAATGAAAGAAATTGAAAGGTTGAAAGAATGGGAATTGAACCGTGCTGGCCACAGCAGGTCCCGGAACACGTGGCTCGGGCGTGTACCTTCAGACCGGTATATTCCACGGATCCTGGCTATTAGTAGCTTGCTGGTTTGTTTGGCACATGTTCTGGCTTATCGAGAAGTTTCTGCAGCGAAACATGGTCATGGCGCAATCGATAGAAGTAGAAGCATAGAGATCTGTTGAGCGGCGTGGGACAATGGCTCACGAAGCCAAATACGAGATTTGCATCCGTATTTTGGACTGGTTTCCGGTTTAACGTTGTCAAATAATGGAGACGGGGTCGACAGAGAGGGTAATGAAAGGCCTTGAACGCCACAAAAGTAGTCGGAGATACTTCGGATATTATCTGGTGAACTGGTTAGAAGCATCCATCAAGTTCAATGAGAACAGGTTGCCTCTGAAACGGCCCAAACCAACAGATTTCAACGAGGAGATTTCACCCGGTGTTGACAGAAGCATCGTTTGGAAAGAGACAAGGTGGGACGTCATATTTGAAAGGCAAACCATCCATTAATAGCTCCAGGCGCTGACATTCCTAATTTCTATGCATTTTGCTCTCCCAGTCAAGACACTCGGCAACATGCTGTTTTAAAATCAAGTCAGAAGCAAATCAGGGTATACAAGGGCAGCCGCACCTTTGATAGTTTCTTGAAATACAAACTCCGGTCTTCCCGCCACTGACTGAATTCTGGAGTTGCCTTCTGACCAAAATACACATCGGGAAAGAGCTCAGAAAGCTGCTTGGCCAAATCACAGATATCTGGGATCCAGTAGCTGTTGGACCAATGTTTGCCATTCCTATCCTTGTCTGCCGAATGTCAGGACAGGGATACATCAACACGACGGGATCGACTGACCTGAGGTTGGGAGAAGATCCAACACCTTGAATGAGATGAATGGTAGCTTCGTGGCAAACACCTTGGGACGATCCCCAACTACAAAGCTGTTGAGAAATGTCAATGAAATTCACAGAATATCGGAGTCAAGACAGCACTTTTGGCTGCAACATGGGGAGCATAGCCTTTTTCGAAAGCAATAGAATAGGTGAGAGGCTCTCTTGGGATTGCGACACAGGTGGCAGGCGGATATTTTGAAGAGAAAGTGGGCCCAGTCGAACTCTGACAGCTCGAAAGGAGCTGGAATGGGGACCTTCTCGCGCGAACGGGCAAGCGTCCAGATTTCAGTCGTTTTGGGCTCATCATCCACGAGGATAGAACGAAAGAATTGGTTGGTAGCGGCCAATGAAACCAACACGCTCGTCGGTGCCAGCTTGATAATCTTGTGGCGCGAATAAGGGGCTGGCTGAACAGTCCGCATTTAGGGGAAACGTACCTCGAGCCAAAGTTCGAGGGGAACATCAGCCACTGGACTTGTAGTGCCAGCGGAATTCTTCTTGCTTTTGCCTTTCCAACATTGCCCGCACTAGCTTTGGCTTTCTTCGCTGCTGGCTTCTTTTTCTTCTTGGGGTGGTATTCATCTTCAGATTCTTCGGAACCGTCAGAGGAGTATTCAGCTTCTTTAGGTTGCTTGCGTTTCGGGGGCATGACTGAAAGTTGAGTGGCGTTGAAGTAAATTGAAATCAAAAGCTGAATGGCACGTGGACGCGAAATTGCGCGCCTTACAATAAAACTTCTTATATGTACACCTCTGCTGCTACCATGCATTGAATAGCTGGTCATGATACCCTACATAGACGATAGAAACACTTCTCAACCGTCCCTTTTCTCTCGAGGCTATAAGTAAAATATGTTGAGCGTCGAGCCGTGAGCAAATTCAAGAAACAACATCACCTTTACTTCATCTCCTAGAGTTCGAATGGCAATAGCAGGTGCTGTTGCTGTCTTCAAGCCAGCTTCTCCTTGGTCCCATGTATAGGACGTCGCCACAGCCATCTTGGTACCCTCGCAATTGAACGCAACGGACGATACCGGGACGTTGAATCGAGGTAGTTGGCGAAGCCTCTTCTTAATCTTGTGGTCCCAGATGGATACTGTACCGTCAGAGCCTGCTGAAGCAAATGTGTTGAATCTGTGGGCAATGTTAAATAATGAAACCATGAATCTGAACCGCATACTTGGGATGGAAAGCAAGAGCGTTAACAGGCCATACATGATCGACATCTCCAATGGCACCGCGATGACATTTGAACGCGTATTTCAAGTCTTGGACGGCCGGTGCAGGATCAAAATACTCGACTGCTATGCGACCTTCCACAGAAGCACAAGCATACCCTGAAATACAAAAATGAGGCTAGTAGACGTTCGAAAGACTTGTTCTCACCTTGACCATCCGTCATACAAGCTAAAGACCGTGTCATAAATTTCAAGCTGCTCTCTCTCTCCTGGGCCGGCATGTCCATCTTGCGAACATCGTATATGTGGAATAAACGGCTGGCCATAGCGACGACGAGATTGTTGCCAACCAAATCAATGTGGTATATCCGTTCTGGCGTCTCGTTTGAAGATTGTTGAGGCGTAGCGGCACGGGGATCCCAGATTCGCAAAGTTCTATCCCATGAGCCTGACACCAGAGCATCTAGTGGAATTCAGTATGAACAAGAAGCCAAGGGATTATCGGGATTACTTCGAACTGGTGAATAAACGATGGTCGACACTGAGTCAGTATGTGAACCTAGGCTCTGCATTTTTTCAGACTGCAAGTCAAAACTAGCTGCAGGTTGAATTTATGCTGTTCTTGGAAGGGAAATGGCACATACTATCGCACTGAATGGTCTAGACCACCACTGAACCCGTGTGTTGAGTCCCCAAAACAGCAGTCCAGGACTGCTGCGCGATGGTCGAATTTGCCTTTCTGCTCGCTTTCTTTCTGTCCAGCCTCGCCCACTTCATAGAACCTCACTGTCTGCAGTCAAAAGGATGAGTCAAATCCAGAAGGACGCGACTATGCACGGACCGTGTCCCAAGAAGAAACCAGGAGATGGTTGGGATCTGTCGGCGAGTACCGCACCTTGGAGATGCTGTCGAAAGGCGGAGATGGCAGATTGAACTGTTCATTTGTGATATTTGCTGATAAAAAAGGTCAAAATGGAACAGCCGGCCAATAGCCCAACTTTTGCTCACTGGACATGGTCGTTTTGAAAATCTCGGCCAACAAAGCACTGCCACAGGACCGAAATCCGCTGCTCATTGAAGTCCAAACGAATACTGTATTAATATTAGATCTAGAGCAGCTATATATCTACATGGTTGATATGATGAATCTAGAGCTTCGCAATTGGCTGTGAGGCTGAAGGACCATAGACATTGGCCCGGACGACACCTTCTTGCTGGGTAACAGCAACCAGGGTGCCGTCAACAGTATATAGCTAAAATTCAAGGTCAGAGACAGCCAATTTAACGATGAATAAACGTACTCGACCGTGGACTATTCCCCGGCCAGACCCAGCCCGAGAGCATTCCATCTGGACAGTTATCAGTTGTGAATAATAGCAGGTAGAAGGATGAGCAGCTCACTTCGTACAAAAGCCAATTGCTGCAATCGAAAGTATCGCTGCAAAATGTATAAGTCTCTAGACCAGCCTCAGTAGCCTGAACTGAACTTGTAGAACCAAATCGCATGGTCGATAGTTGAAGTCATGCCAACAGCCTTAGGTCCTTTGCTAAAACGTTTCATACCCATCGTTCGTGTAGCAGTACCGATCCTAGAGATGTTGAGAAGTATTCGAGCAAGTCACGAAAGACTTACAGGTACAAGTCGGAAAGATAACTGAGTATGCACTTTTGGAATGGCGCGTCATATGCAATGATATTGCGGGCCTTCATCCAATACATGAAGCGCTCGGTTCCCTCTTTTGTGACGTGATGAAGCTTTGCGACCTTGACTGCAATTGGACTACGTATCCTTTCCTGCAGTTTGTTAACCGATGTTTGTCAGACGATATCCGACTTACCTCGATGTACTCCTCAAGATATCGCTTCACCTCAGGATGCTCTGCTTGCTGGATTGTTCTTCGATAAACGTCTTCTTCCAGTTCACAGTCTTCTGGCGAAGGAACTATGGGCATTTTCCACTGGCACGAGGGTTGCCAAGGTTCAGGCTTTTGGAAGGAGCACATGAGAATGAAGATTATAGCTCTGCGGACAGTGTCAGTCGAGTTTGATAAATGTTTGAAGTCGACGAACCCATTCTGGACGGCCTTGACTGAGCAAGAGACATAAGACTTTCCCTGTCGAAGTTTTTCGACATAGTAGACCACTGGCGTGGCAGGAGAAGCACTGGAGAGAAAATAGCACTGAAGAGCATCAGCAAGAGCCTCGAGACATGCTTAAATCTCACATGGAGTGACTAGGAGCAATGTCAGTCATTGTTTGAGAAAATGTGAGGTAAGAGAAACTTGCATGGAGCCCGAACTGAGGGTCGACACAGTTTGTTGCCGATACAAGGGCTTGACTGATTACCTGACCTCCAAAGACACCACGAGCTCGGACTGGAACCCACAAGGCCTTTGACCTGAAGAGATGGGTTTCCAGTTTCTCCACGTCGAGAGCTGTACTGATCAGTCTGTGCTCTGCCTGGTTTGTAGCGGATTGATCCATTGGCAGCAAAGAGGATAGAGAAGAGCAAGTCCGTAAGTCGGCGGATTAGAAAGCCAAGAAAAAAGTCAAGAAAGGTGGAAGGCAGGAAGAATGTGAATTCCGCTCGCCGGTCCGGTCACACCAGAATCACAGTCCAGTCCAAGCAGGTTGCCGGCAGCATTATTACATTTCTTCAAACTCTAGAGCGAATCCACATTCAGCGCACAACTGTCTGGCAATCCCATCATGCAGAACTGAAGGCCCGAATATATGTCGATGCTCATCATCCTTTCTCTTCTGCCAGACCCCTTCTTTCGTCCGTTTTCTCAATTCCTTCAAGCCCTGTTCAAACTTTTTGTTCTTCTTCTTCTTCTTTTCGGCTACACGTCGTTCATATTCCGTATCCAGGGCCTCTGGAGAGCCCCATTTCTTCCATGCAAATTCCTCGACCTGATATCGCAGGAATAGCATCATGTTCGCGAAAGTGGATTTGTGAGGATTGGCCTTGAGTAGATGCGGTAGGAGCTCATGGTCGCGAAGTTCAGCTGTAAGCTAGAATTCAGCGTCATGGAGATGGCTTGGAAGCAGAGACTCACGATCTGTTAACAAATAGTCCTGCAGAAAATTAAGAATTCGCAGCAATAATTACATTGTCAACATACCTCTTTGCATTCTGTCTTTGTAAGAAGACTGTACTTTTCGGGCTTTTCGTTTTGACATCGTTTGCAAACAAGACACCCAAATATCTTGCGGTAGGTGTGATCAATGTCGACAGTCTTGCATTCGAAGCATTTTGGATTCCTTTCCGGGTCAAGAAATATCGCTAGAAGTGAAATAAGTATGAGGAGTTCACTCTGGATTCGTGTAAGGTTCACTCACGAGGTTCCATGCTCTGTTGAGCTCTCTGCCGCTCCCTTTCTCGCTCCTTCCTGATGGTTTCCTCGTCTAGGTCCTTCCCATCTTGAACCAGGAAACCACCCTTACTGTTCACCATCTTTGAGAGATCATATTCAAAGTAGTTCCCTAATCTTGAATCCCGTTGGAGCGGCCTGTCTTTGCGCTTTGGGGCTGTAGGAGAGGTCGAAGTTGCGGGAGTAACACCAATAGGTCTCTTATTATTAGCATTTGGGACGGAAGAGTAAGAAGAGGCCTCCAGCTCTCGCTGTCGTTGAGCTGCCTTTGCTAACCGAGAAAATGAGTCAGTCGAGCTTGAGCATGGTTGAATCATGATAATCACCCTTTAAACGATTTATTTCAAACTGCTTGACTTGTTCCGGTGTCAGAGCAGAGCCTGACGTTATGGGTGGGTCATCCATGAATTGAAATGGGAGTGCAAGAAAGCGAGAGTATAATGCCAGAGGAGCGCGTCTTGCTAATCAGGTCACAGCGTCAGGTGAATGGTCACAGCCTACGACACCGATAATAAAGAATCGTAACAAAATCGACTTGGTCACCGAATACAGCAAAATATACACTGGTACAGCGCATATCCTTGGCCATTCATTCATTCATTCAGCCACCCGAAAATGAAGAATCCCAGCTGGAGCCTGCTGTTGTCGCGTCCATCCTCAAGGCCTTGTAAGTTGTCCCGCTCCCGTCTCAAAGGCCATCAATTTGAGGCGTGATATGCTCTGCCTAGAATATCTCGAATCTGGAATGCTTGAGTGGTGGAAGAGTTGAAACCGAGCAGAGGTCCTCTGAATGAATTCTGTAATCGACGATACTGAGTGCAAATGGAGAGAGGGATGTGCATAGGTCATAGATACTTCGTAGATATCAAATTGGCAGCCTCAGGATCGAGGATCACAACATCACGAGATAGAATCTTCAATTGTGGGCGCTGACAATGAATCGTCTACAAAATTCAAAAAGAGGATCGCTGTTCGCATATTCAGCATACCGATTCTCAAAATCATACCAGACCGCAACAAGTTCTCTCTCGCCGGGAAAGCGAGATGAAGTCTCTTGCCCGTATATCAGGCGCACGAATTGCCATTCAGCATCCACAGTCAGATTACATCCAACTGGAGCGCCTCCAGACAAAAGCGTGGACGACTGCCTGGCTTTGATATTCGTATCAAGTTGGCTTGGCCTAGATGATTCGATTAGCGCCAGCTCGAATAACAAATCAATTGAGCAGACCTGGCAGCCAACTTGAGCACATCCGGTCCCGCTGAAGCGTCGACCACGAAAAGATTACCGCTATAGTGGTACATCCAATCGATATGCTCATAGTTTGGATGTCCTTTTGCATTCCGAATCATATTTGTCGAGGTACAAGACGCCCTCTGGTGTCGGATCGACGCGACCCCAGACCTTGATGGGTCGTGCACGCTTGAGAAGTTCTAAAGGCGACGAGTAGGACGAGTGATATGTTATCCAGGATCCCTTGGTGGCCCTCGGGTCGCCATATCCGTTCACTCGCGCAATCTGTATGAATTCAGAGACCAACCAACTCAGAGATTTGGACTACTTACTTTCCAAGCACCGTTTTTCGCTGGCGAACAAAAAGTGAAAGTGGATACGTCGCGATCGTGTTTCGTGGCCATTAGACCTTGAATCATCGAAGACAGATGGCCCCAAATGATTTCACCTGAAAAAGTTGAGCTATATTCAAGTCGTGAAATGAAGACACACCAGACGTTATATTGAATGAGGCTTGCAGAGGAGTGACAACTGCAGGTTGAACGTCTCTCCATTGCGAATCGGATCGATACTCGGGTGCAGGCGGCACTCTTGGGGTTTCGCGCTCATTTTAACCGAGACGTTTCCGTGATCCACTATTTCCGCTCCAGTCTCGACTACGCTTCAAATCGTTGAGAATTTTGAACGTCTTATAGAGTCCTTTGTGACCAGCTCGTCAGCTCGCTGTTTGACAGGCCTACAAGCCATAAATATGGAAGAGATGTAAGATCGAAGATGATAACCCACGGTTCCACAGGATACTGCGAGACAAATTGTGCATGAGAGCGATTTTGTCAGGCCGTCAGCCTTGCCATATTGTGCACATTTCGTAAGACCGCGACTGGACGTTTCAGCCTCGATTTTGTCGTTGGCAATCACGATGAACTCGATAGGAGTGAAAGGAAAGATCTAGTCGATTTTTGTGGACATCTATGAAAGAGGTATCTGACATACCATGACAAATCGAGGCTCCTTCAGACCCGTACTGCCATCCAAGAAACAGTGTCACTGTGCAAGCGTCGTCCCGATATCGACGCTCTCGCGGTCAAATTCATAATCATCCGGAAAGTTGAACGACACGAGAATGCTGAATCCATCCTTGTCAAGAGCCTCAACCATAGTGCGATGACCCGTGGTCAGATCTCTGGTGACTTGAAGCAGCAAACACCAATGCACTTGGTTGCGTGCGGTCTGCTGAAACAGTGGAAAAGTAAAGGGATTTCGAAAATCGCTTGGAGAGCTTTTCTTGTCGTGTCGAATCCGGAAGTAGGGTGGAGACGCTCGGAGGCCAACTTGACTCGTCGCCTTCGACGAACTCGTCCTTGAAGACGTTCCCGCCGAAATCCTGGCCGCTATCCTCTTCAAAGTCCTCGTTGTCCTCTTGGTTGTCCTCTTCAAGTTCCTCGTTGTCTTCCTCGTTGTCCTCTTCACGTTCCTTGTTGTCCTCTTCTTCTTCAATTCCTCGAACTCTTCATCGCCGTCGTCTTCCACAAAGGTATCCGGGTCGACAGCGTCGAGAGTACCATATATTTCGAGATGTTCTATGATACCCGCCTCGATACCGCATAACCTGGCATCAACCGCAGGATTGCTGGCTCGAAGCTGATCCATGTATTGAGGGTCTCTTGCGTAGAGCTCTGAAATAATATGGTTAAGCTCGGGATCGTACTCCATGGCACTGCGTTGGGAACAAAAGAAAATCGGAGAAAAAATGGTGGGAAAAATGACACGAAAAATATTCAGTGCCAAATTTTGCCCCAGTATCCGACCCGTATGGTGGCGGCGAGAAATATAATGTTTTTCTAAACATTTTTCCCACCATTTTTCGTCCGGTTTTATTTGCAAGATGTGTGACTGTGACGTTGTCAAATTTTTCTTTTGCTGCTCCACACTATTCGAATTTTCTTTTTAGAGGTTATAGAAAGTCGAGGAGAACATCAAGCGACAAGCGTCACAGGGACGAGTTATTCTGAACCGCGAGACAATCTTGTCTCTTAGCTAATTCATGTTCGCAGACAATTACAGTATTTGATGGCCCAGTTGTACACTATGGGTCAGTTGTACACCTGTTTAACAACTGCCACTCAAAGTGAGGCTCTGGGGTAAAATCACCATAAATTAGTGGACTCTAATACAAGATTTTCCATCCAGGATTGAAGGGAATCTGCCCAGAAATGATTGAGATATGAGTATGTCAAAACAGGACAAAATATTCCAAATTGAGATATCACTCACTTGTACACATGTAATCAGGCTATAACTTCCCCAAAACATGTCCGATTGCCATAAAACTTGGTACCAATATGAAAGACAATATATAGAAGCTTCCCAAATACCAGGATTTTCCATAACTATTGAGGGCTTAAATGGGAGGCAAAATTGATTTTGGGTGTACAACTGGGCGGTAAAATACTGTAGAATGCAATTCCTTTCTGCTCGAGTCTCAACGATTTCCCTGTGCTTCATACATTCTACATTTGACTACATTTGAAAAAGAAAGAAAAAATCAAGTATACAACAAAATTGATACAGTTCACATTTCAGCAGGTGGATCCACAACCATCGCCTCTGGATCCTTCTTCTCTGTTCCATTCGCGCTAGGAGTCGACGGTGTGTCCGCGTCCATTTTCGGGACAGAACCTGTTGATAATATCCGGGTTGCCGTCGTATTGCCACTGGGACCAGCATGAGTTGAAGTCGATCCTGAACTCATTATCCCAGCACCAGCAACAAATTTACGTCCCGCAGCTCCGTTTGTACCAACGCTATCTCTTTCTTTCCGGCTTGCATGATTGCGTCGACCACCAGTACCTTCATCATCCGAATCTGAAAGTTCTCCATCCGCTTGCCGCCTGCTATCCAGTAGTCTTTGTGGCCGTCGCACATCTGGTGGTATTAGAATGTCTTCGTCGGCATTTGGATCGTCCATCGTGGCGTCGATGGGATGCGCCGGAATATCTGGTCGACAATAAGCCACATATCACAATAATGGAGAGTCTAGAGCTTCACCAGACATTTGAACCCCAGGCGGACCACCAGTATGCCTCAGGTTCTCTAGGACTATCCGCTTAACTCGCTCCAGATAGGCGGTGGTATTCAGATCGTTTGTGTTTGACGCTTTCACATCCAATTGATAGTCGGGCCCAAAATATTCGTAATATTCATTCACTGGTATCTCTATTAGATAGATCAATGAGTATTTTATCTCGACGCTTTGGTTGAGAGCAAATACCTGCACCCAGCTCGACGCCAGCAGCGAGACCTGTCTCATATGCCCATGCTCGACTGACATTTCGCATTGTGTAACCTCCGCCACCGAGCAGCAGAAGGGGCTTGTTGAAAGATTTGACAAATTTGACACAGTTGGCATGACCTTGATCATTGTGTGAGTGAAATCGGTCAAGAGACTCTATATCTGACCTCGCATCGAAAGATTCAAGCAGCCCAGTTTATCGCCCGATAATGAGTCTGTCCCGCATTGGAGGACCACTGCTGATGGATCATACGACTCCATAACCTGTCTTATCACCTACAGACGGTCAAATATGGGAATGCAGAATATGAAAAGACCACTTGCTGGTTCAAAGACAGACTTGTAGTTATCGTCAGAGATACCCTCACGCAAAGGGAAGTTGAGTGAGTGATATTTCCCCTTCATTAACCCCACATCCTTGGAAATGGTCAGAAAAATCAAGTCGTACCACATAAGACGCACTCTTAGTTCCCCAGTTCCGGGAAAGAATTCTCCATATTGGTGAAAAGAGACGGTCATGACCCTGTCGGTTGTGTAGAAAGCTTCCTCGACACCATCTCCATGATGGACGTCAATATCGATATACAAAACTCGAGTGTGATATCTGAGCAAATCAGGTTCAGCTCTCGAGTGATTGAACAGACAGACCTTAACAGCTCTAGGATACCTAGAACGATGTCTGGACGATATTTAGCCTTTGCGGTTCATTTGAGAATAGCACTGACCGTTGACATAGCAGAAGCCGCTGGCTTCACTCTTTTTTGCATGATGCAATCCACCTGCCCAGTTGATTGCAATGTCACATTTGTCGCGACTGAGCCGCGCAGCTCCCTCTGAATAAAGTCAGATGTTTGGCCTGAACTGTGAGAAATCGAACAGACCCATGGATCCACCAGCCGAGATCGAGCAATAGTCAAAAAGCCCGTCAAAGACCGGGCAATCGTCACCGACATTATCTGGAAGCTAGTGAACCCAGAGTTGGTAAAGAATGGTTGGAGCCGTACATTTGTGCTGCTCTTTGACGAAAGAATTCATGTTGCTCGGAGTGATCCGATTGAGAAATTCAACGTAGTCGTCGGAATGAAACTGTGTCATTTCGCGCTTGGTCGCTGGTTTTGCGCGCTGAAAAGGAGAATGCAAGCGTTGATATGGAATGAGAGCCAGGAATAGTACGAAGGACGCACGAAAATTTCCATCTTTTTGTACAGCTCATAGTTCATCACCAGCGAATGACACATGCGAATACGAGTTGGCTTCATCCTGATTTTTGCATTCAGAATGAAAACTTGAAGAATGGCTACTGCTCACGGATGACCAGGACCATAATGAAAGCCACCAATGTCGGAGTCAAAGAAATAGCACTGCATGAATATATATCAGCAAAATCTGAGACCGTGAAGGTTATTTGAGCCCATACGACGCGCTTGGACTGGGTCTCCCCGTCAATTGGTGTCATCATCCTGCCGGAGGGACCTAGCGGCACAGGTTATGCTATTAGATGCAGCAGCAGTGCCAAACTATTCCAGAAGAATCTATAGAAAGCAAGTGACGGTTTTACAATGAGTTGGGGAAGGAGAAGGAAAGATTGAACTCGACACGTGCAAGTTTGCTCTCATCCTCCTCCGAATGATTTCAGGTCCTGGCTCACTCGAATGTCCCTCCTGGTCAACATTTCAAGAAACTGAACTTCTCCACTTCTCCAAAGGGAAAAAAGATACCAATCTATCCGCCCTGGCCACAGGTGCTGCTATGCCGACATTCACGTTTGCCTAGAAAAGTCCTCATCGCGTTGTACGGCGTTATGGATCATCTCATATCTCTCGTTGGAATTATGAAGACGGTGTTGCGACCTGCTGACCCTGAATGGCCTGAACTCTCTGCTTTTGGGTGCTTTTTTCCTCGCCAGTGCTGTCACCGAGACTCCGCCGTCGACTCTGACCCGCGGATTCGACTCGAGGATCCTTATCAGGTCTACCAGTAAAACATCTGTTCAACCACTTCATTGTACAGCTCAAGTTGGAAGCCCAAGTTTACGAGGTGAACGCCATTGCCAGCATTCTTTCCGCATGGGATTTCAAAGGGAAACTCATTCACAGGCTACGCCACCACAGTAAACCACATCTTATGGCACGAAATGAAACCTTCTGGCTAGGTAATTTGACGATAATCATGATGATCCACGTCCCTCGAACGGACAGCAATAATAGAAGGGCAAATGTAAGCTGGAATTCTCTGTCAAAACTGTTTCAAGTTTTGATACATCGCCCAACTGACGGCATAGCGAAAATTTCACAGATTCTTCGATGGCTTTCGGTATTGTATCTGCTCACATCCATCTCAGATTTAGCGATGTTCCTTGAAATTCTCAGAACTCTGTTGGTGAGTGTCTTGATGGTCAGAAGCTTCAACTTCCATGTTAAAGAGCCCGGTCTCACCACAGGCCTGGATACTCCACTAGCGTACTCGGTTTTGAACTGGCTAGATTCACAGCGGCGCAGTAATAAATTGTCGAAGTGAGCTTGGTATCGGCCGACTATCGCGGCTCTCCGGCGTAGATTTCTGCAATTTAGATGCCGATTCGCGCTACTGAAGGTCATGTACTTACAGCTACCGGCTGAACGTCCTATGTTTCAACGAGGTCAGACGCCGGTTACCCAGTATAATTTAACCATAGTACGCTCCAATAGGCAGTTGTGCCCCAGGCAAGGGAACTTTGTTTTGAGCCGACTCCTGATATCGCTCAAGATTTAGAAGCAAGAAATCTATCACACAGGAAGTGAAATCAGTGGGGTCTCGAGTCCAGGAGACCGTGATGATTGGGTGGCGCTGACTCGAATTCATCTATGTCGGGATCTACACGACGGAGGCTTGGACCCTGACAACCCCAAATTCATACCTGTACAATCTCTCATAAGTATAGCTGGCTCCTTGAAGGTTTTTGTGCCTTGTATTAAGGACCAGTAATAAATGCTGACACTGCCGCGATAGGTTGGAAGTCGGACAATTAAAGATTCGGTGATTGCCGTACCAGCCGAGACTCGATTTTGGAACATTTTTGCGTATCGCAGGCTCTTTCCAACAGAGCGGCAGCAAAACATTCTCTCGCGCATATATTCCATTCAAGCTCGGGTCCGGCGGTGAGCAATTAAGCCTTCCTTCCTTCGTTCAGCACGGAAGCTTTTGGGCTTCGTGTTTCGATGACGAGGCTAGCGCTGATTTCCCCAGAGGTACAGGTACCTGGCACCCTTAGTGCTCAAGGCTTCGCAACCCTCCTGACACTTCTACTTCCATTGCTCTGTCATGCAACCAGATTTCAATCTCACAACAAGAATTGCGGCCAGCGCTGACCGCTGCTCTGATCACTCAAACTCGCGAAGGTCTCGAGTTCACGAGTTTCCGCTTGATGGGATGAACGTCCTGTCGGAAATAGTCCTCTTGCGCTTTGCCTGTGGGCCCATGACTCGAAAGACTGGAGTGGCACTCGGTGTTTCGGTAGTAAAGTAACACTTGAAGTTCAGGCCAAGGTTGGCTCATACCGTAAATATCTATTGAAAACGCGCATTTATGGCAGGCCTGTCTGAGGTCATTTAATGACACAGATCCCGAGCACTTCTTCATCTTCTGAGCTTTCTTTAGTACCTTCTTTTCCGATACTTCTTTTTCTGGAGTTAGTTCCGATCACTCGATGCGCGCCTTATGTTCCCCATTCGGCTATAGTATATCTATCACAGATACTTATAATCCCTGCTGTTTCGAACGTTTCCTTTACCCCAAACTGCCTCTCCTTCCGTCATGACCCACTATGGGATTCCCTACTTTCTCGAAGACAAGTCTGGACGTCTCAGCGGCGGAGAGTTCGTTGACTTGCACGATCGATTGCGGCTGGATTATCGCTGTACTGCTCGAGATAGTACTCATACGGCTTATATGATTTACAAGACCAATCCTCAGTCATACCAATCCAGTGTTCCAACAGCTCTCATCGCGCTGGATTTTGGGCCTCACAACACGCTGGGCACCGTCAGCTTTTCTCCACATCTCTCTATACCGATGAAGAAATATCTGTACAAGGGGTCCTCTGGGTAAGAACCTCTCAAGGACCCATGAGCACAAAATGTCTCATTTATGCCGCTAGCTCAAAATCCAGGAAATTTATTGCCTCGGACGGCCAGGAATATCTCTGGAGTTGGAGGATTCAAGATAATCAAGAATGGACTGCAAGTCTCCTTCCTCGGCTTTCAACCGTCTCTGATGTTGCTTTCAGTGCACAAATGGCAGTGGATACCTTGTGGCGTACTACAGCTTGAAGCTTCCTTCCGAACCTCATTATGAAGGGTCTTCGGGCTGTACCCTGACGATTGACGAGTCATTTGGTCATTTGGCGCATGGTCAGTTCGAGAAAGCGTGCATATTTTTTGACGATTAATGCCTCATTCTCACAGAAATGCTTGCCACCTTGATGATCATGCGACACATCGTGCAATATCGTCTATGAACTTGAATCATGATCTCGACAACCTCACATTCTTGCGTGTAAGATAATGTACCATGTGTAAATCTGTATCGCGATATGGTATTCTATGTACATATAGTTGTAACACTTAATCGTCTTTTTTTTTGTTACATACACCAAGGACTTTCACAACTACTTTACTACCACTTTCATGTGGCGGATCTGCGACGGCGTCGGAGGCAAAATCTGACGCGACTTGGCACGTGTCGAGAAAATACGGTCTCTTAACAATAAGCCGTCACTGGGCCGGAGGAGCAAGTATCTGCGCAGAGAGGACCACATCTTGTCACAGCCATTTTATTAGTCTCTTCACTTACAAACTGGAACTGAGGCCCGGCGAGCGACCAAGAGGCGCTCAAGGCGAAAGACCCACATCCAATCCTAGCGTTGTTCTAGTCGGCAACGGAGAAGCAGCTAAGCCGAATAGAAACCTGGCCGGGTGGCGGTATTCTTCAAGTTCGCCACTTTTTGCCTCCAGGTCTTGGTCATGGTAACCTCAAAGCTTGATGAATTGGGTCTCCGAGGTTGAAGCAGGATGCAGAAATAGATATATATTACCGTCGGAACCACCAGACCACTAGGAAGAACCAGAGAACGATTATGAGAAAGATAATATACCACAGCCAACGACATCCTTGCCGCTCTGCCATATTGTTCATCCGTCGAAATGTGCCGCCAAGGATACCAGAAGTTTCTGCAAATGCATCGTTCTATACTACGTCAGAACCAAAACTGCAAGCCAGCAACCGAAGACGCACCATCTGGCTCAGCTGAACAGTAGACTCTCTGACTTCGTTTCCGATTCCAATTGTAATCTGTGGAGCAGTTCAGATGAAGAGGAACGCCAGGGACAGAATACTTACTTACATCCTTCAATAGTTTGACTTTGGCGTGAAGTCCGTCTAAATGTTCGTCATTTTGGCCCTCTAAATCTTCCGCAAAACGGTGGCCATTGGGCTCATACGGCTCTCCACCGAATGGCGAAGACCGCCCTGAACCTGACTGAGAGCCAAGTAGCGAGCTGCGGTCTCGGAGCGACGGTGGTGCTCGGAATCTTTGGTTTCGAGTTCAACGAACAGGAATGAGACAGAATCACAAGAAACAAACCTCTGCGACATGAGAAGCGCTGGTAAGGCTCACCACATCCGGCGGTCGCGGTTGAGGCCAAGTTATTTTTTGATACTGCCACGTCGTGTGACACGTTTGCAGCCGTGACGAAAAAATCACAGTTGGTAAAATACACAGGCCTGAGTCTACAGGATGAAGGAAACACAGTTAAGGTATGGAGCGTATGATATGAATGCAGCGGCGAAGCTGAAAGAATGGATGCGATAAAGGAGAGTCCATGACAGGTTATGCAAAATCAGTATACAGATGTTCAAAGCAAACCCCACAATCTAGTCAATACTCATCCGATTAGGATTCATACTGGCTAGTGGACGTGAAGGATCGCGAGTGTGTTGCGGCTTCTTCTTCGTTACTGAAAACCTTTATTTTAGCCAGCAAGAAAGATCTCGATGTGGAAAACGTACAAGACTCTTTCAGTCCACGTCCAAAGTTTTGGAGGACAATGATGGAGAATACAAATGTCGTGAACAGTAATATGATAGCAATGACCGCTGAAACACCATGCGATGAGCCATTGGACGACATGGAGCGCTGCTTCACTCACAGAACACAGATAACGTCTTCCATATGAACTGAAAATCCTTTTCATTCTTGTTGATTAGAACCTTGACCAACTGTATGAGGGTCAAAATCTGAACTGAATTTAGAGAGAAAATACTCACCTTGTAAACGAAATAGATCATCGCACCGACACAGCCAGACATGAATGTGCCCATCATCAGCTTGTTCTCGTGCTTCGCTGCAAGATGCCCTTCGACCAGTAAAACTAGTGACAATGGCAAGGCAGCACATGTCACATAGTATTCCCAGTCGGATGAGTGGAGAACAAGCCATATGAACTGGATCGAGAAGCCTGCCCAGAAGAAGACATCGAACTTGACCAGACATTCGTAAATCTGGTAGTGGGTGTATATCTTCTTGATCCTTCTGTCCGCCCCAAGGAACTTGTAGACCTTCCAACCAAACTCGTTATATATTTTCCATCCCAGGCCGATATAGGCCAGCTCGGCCAGGGATATGACTATCGGAATCGTGGTCGTGAGGACATTTATGGGAATTCTCGTTGCTCCCTGTACTGTGGAGGAATCGACAGCCTCTTGGACTTCCTTGATCTGAATGATAGCGTACAGAAGGAAAAGAGCGTTGAATATTCTGTGGGAAAGACTAAGCGAGTGGAGTGGAAATTGACGGAACTAACGTTAGGAAAAGAAATTGCAACGTGTTTCGGGCGTACACAGCGTCTACTGCCATGATGAATTGAAATATGCTAGAAAACAAGATGAAAAATGAACCGAAAGAGAGTTCAATTACGCACTGGGCAAATGCAAAGATGGTGAGATAAGCGGACATCCGTTGGGTCACTTGAGTGTCTTCGGTAGTGGTCGAGTCTGCCCGTACCCGCAGGAAGAGATCAGCCTCAATGGTCAAGTCTATCGCTGTTTCCACTAGCACTGTGAGCATGTAAAGACGACATGCCATTGAATCAGGCAAAAGCTGGCGAATTCGGTTCAGTAAGGATAAGGGATTCAGGACATTGCGGACCTTCTGCCATAACCCTTTGACTTCTAAATCTTTTGGTGGAACCTGTGGTGGATATACACCGTGACTTTGGTCCAACGAGGTGTCGTTGGAGTGCTTGGTTGAATATGATGGCTTTTGCAGTGGATAAGAGGGGCCCCGACGATGTTCACCAGTGTACATCGCCTCTGGGTCTACGTTGAACGTCTCTGATTTAGGAGCGAAAGGAATTTCGTCGTCGTCCAGAGGAGCTTTGAATGGATTCTGACCAGATGGGGGCTGGCGACTTGCTGGATAATGAAACTGTGGCGATTCGTCGTGATATGGCGACGTATGCGACATTTTCAAGGAATGTACAAGTGCCTCTGAAACAAAGGAATGTGCGAACTGCAAGGGAGGAGGGAGGAAGGAAAGCGGAGGAAATGACCGTCGCTACAGTAGCGTGTGATTTGAACGTAGCCAAATCCGGCAGGTCATTATTCTGCTGCGCTAATTGCACTTGTTGCACTGGCGAAAATAGGTAATCAATTGCTGAGCTGCGAAAGCACATATCCTAGGTTACAGTGAGAGCTTCCAAAGTAAGAGCTTCCAGTCTGCTGTACTGGAATATAAATTTTATCCCAATTTCTTTACGTATGTAAGTACTGCCTCAAGAGTCATATCACATCACTGGTCGCCCTGGTCCCTAGATGTATCCCAGTCTGGCAAGCCTAGAGGAGTCGCAGAGCTCCCGTCACTTGGTTGATCAGTCGTGAAGGACCTGTAAAAGAAAGTTGGTTGCGCATGGAGCGACGAGATCGTGGGACGTACCAGCAATGCCCAGAACTGTTCTGGACCCTGCCGCGATTTGGGTGCGACCGCTGCAACAAATTCAACGACTTTGGAACGAGTTGATTGAAATTACGAACGCGTCTTGGATAGACCGAGCACAGAGATTCAGACTGATAGCCTGAGCCTGCAAGGTCAGCAGCTCAGTCTCATCTGAGCAGCGTAGGGCGACTTTTGTCATTCTTCCGAACAATGTCAGTCGCGAAACAGACAGGAGGTCAAATAACTTGCCCTGCTCGCTCCCATTGCCGCAGCATCTACGAAAGTCTTGATAAATTTGTAGCGTAACACCGAGGAATACTCCTACCGCTGGATTCGACGATTGTAGGGTTTTATAGCAAGCAAGAGTGGCATGTCTTTGGATGATTCAACATTGTTCTGTGGCACGACATAATTACTCACTCACGAGCATCTGTAGACGGTTCAGCAAAAAAGTAGAGTTGACAGGTGTCGACTCACTGGGCTGCTATTTTGCCAGCAGACATTCCGAGGTCGCCTCTGACGACGAGAACCTGCCCTCGCTGTTCATAATCTGAAACGGACGCGACAATTTGAAGGTACCAGTTTGCATTCGTCCGTTAAATCAACGCGTAGAGAAGAGATATCCCCAGTCTCAGATTCAGATTCCGAGTCAGAAGCGTCGTCTGCGTTCTCTCTATCCTCGTCTCGAGATGCATCTGAATTCTGGGTGGTTTTCGTGCTAATGCTGGACCTGGTCTGAGGCTGATTTCGGGCAGTGCCAACCAAAAATCCGATCGAGAGCGATGTCGCTGCAATTGCAACATAAAGGAAGCCTGAAGATCCTTAGAACTCCACAAAGGGCGAGGAAAAATGTTCAGTTACCTGCGCCCATGTCGGAGTGAGCAGAACAAGACAGGTCGATGCCGAAACAGGCGATCCACTTTGCTTATCTCAATATCACCAGGAACCCGACCGTGGCCTCGTCAAAGACATTCGCAAGGTCATTAATGAGATCCGGAATATTTTATCTCGAACGTAAAGAACAAGCCTCGATTTCGTTCCGCAAAACAGATTCCCTCTCAATGCTGGCTATCTTGGATCACAAGCATGTTCAACGGAGCGAATTTACGTCTTCAAATACTTGCCGACTGAGGGAGAGTCTTCTTTGAACGCTTGGAACTATATACGGATCTTGCTTTTCGGCTTCAACGGATGCCATTTCGGTTTTGCGGACTTCATTCCAACCATGTTTTGAGGTCCCCGTCTTTCCAGACCCTTTTTATATGTTGTCCGATGACTGTTATCGAACCACGTTTCCAATGCAAGTGGCAAGGGTCTGCCTGCACATAAAATCTACGATTATCCTGGATTTATGTCTTATTTCTCTCTCAGATGGCCCACCTACTGCAAAATCCCACATATTGCCAAGCTCAAGGCGAACTTCGAGGTCGTCGATTCAGTTTCAATCCTCCTCGTCCCAAAAATATAATAGCCAATTTGTTTCTAGTCAAGAGGACAGCGCCCTTGCCGACGATGTCGAAGAACCCTCTATCCCTATATCACCATTGTCCGTGGCGCATACATCAGCACGAGATGCTACCTTCTCTTTGCCGCGCTATCATGACGCTGTTCTGCCGACCTTACAGCTAGATCCAGCCAAGTTACCCTCTTCCTCGACGACATCTACCGCCTACAATAGTCGACAAGCATCGGTCATCGAGATCGGACTAGATGTGCCTCCCAGACGTCAGCAGGTCAAACTACGACTTGCTAGCTGCTTTTTCCTCTATTTTCTCTTCGGATAGTGCGTTGTCGTTTTCTGTCCAGTCGAAAATGGTATTGACGACTTTGGCAGCGGCGATGGAGGTGATTTTCCTTCTTGCGTGATTGAGCTACATTGATAACCCATCTAGTCACTGGCACAGTATTACCCTGTAAGACAATTCCTGCTGTCTGAAGCTCAGTTTGATATCTTGTCCAGATTTCCAGTCCGAATTTCGACTGAGCTATATGGTTGTCGTTAATGGCTTTCTTGCGGTGTACCAGCTAAAATGCAATCCATAGGTTTCTTCACTGCTTTTTGCTGGCAGCACTTCAGGGTTAGTATCCAGGGCCATCATCGATCTAGCTCAAACGGCTAATGTAATTGCTAGGTTTTTTACAGCCACTATGCTAGTCGAACGTATACTAGGCTGTCTCGGGATCTTCTCGCTCCACCGTACAAGAAGGACCTTTGTACCTTCATTCTTATTCTTCTCGTTCAATGCTTCTTCCCCCGAGAAACATGGTTTCTCTGCATCTCAGGCCAGATATGTCTCGTTGCTCGTCTTCTGTGCTGTTCATACAACCTTCTTCCTCATAATGGGTCTGGCTAAAGGCTTCCCCGAACTTTTTTTGGCCTATGTCGTTTCCTCTTTCGCTCGCGGTATCACCACAGGTGAGATTGTTCATGTCTGGCATCTTCCTCAAAACTGACTGGTCTTTAAGCCTCCGTGTACGCCCTCGATCTGGTACATTCTTCTGCTCTTACACTTTTGCAGCAATGCCTTCCTCGTGAAAACAACTCAAGGTGGCCTTGGTTACGCATATGCTGCTTGGAGTATGAGCTTCCTCATCTCTTCTTTATTGATCAGAACTGAGAATGGTTGTCCAGGTTTTGGCGGAGCCATATCTCCCATCGTCTGTCAAGCTTTGGTTGCGTCTGGAGTTCCGTGGCAGCACTTCTACCTCGGATCGATCGTCATATCTGCGCTCAACATCACATTTTTGGCCCTCACCTTCAGGCCATCATCTGAAGAGTTGGCTCAAGAAATAAATGCCTTTCCAATTCAATCTGAGCCTACGAGTTCAGACAAAACTAGCAAGGATGTTGAACTGGTCGACAAACTTCCTTCCCAATCCTCCAGCACTACTCGAGTGACAAGCAGCCCGCATTGCCAAGATAAAAGTGAATCTCTCGCACTCTCACTTCCTTTCATGCTCATGATCTAGCGCTCCAAACTGCACTTTCTCTTCCTTACCAATGGGCCTTTTCGTTTTTCCTGTTCTTATATTGTGGCAGGTATGCTTTAAACAAGTTCATATTCATGCTCTGAGACTCACTGACCTTCAGCGAAACTACCACCCAGGGCCTGGTGCGCTCGCATTTCAAAATGTCCACTTTGACCTTAACTGTCGACAGATGGTGACATATCTCATTGCAACACGGGTAAGAGCAGGTCTGAAGGCTGGCTACATTCGACTCACTCTCTTTCAGCACGCGAACAGGAATACAGGTTAGTTGACCGTCCAGTCAAGCACCACTTCCTGAACTCAATTTCTTCAGTTGGTTATGTCACATCAGGATTTTGGTTCGGGATCACTGCCGGTCGCATGTTCTGGGGCTATTTCTCAGCAAGGCAGGTCGGCTCATCCAATCAAATCCTGGCTTACAGTGCTTTGTAGATTTAGTTTCAAGCAGCGCAAGTATCTGGTCCACGGATCCATGTAAGTCACTCCTCTCAAGCAGATTGCTTGACTGATTCACCACAGTGGTAGGTGATTACAGGCTTGAACAACCAGGGTCATATTGATTTCAGTCCTGACGATTCTAGCTGTCGCGCTCCTTATGCATATCCTCATTTTCCTTGTCGATTCTAATATTGAGAATTCATTCTCGACGGCTGTTATCGGTGCTGTCTATGGACCAGTATATCCAGCGACATTGGCCATGACCAACGATCTACTTCCTTCGAAAGTGCACTTGGTCAGTATGGGGATACTGTACGTCGTTCAAGTTCAATACCAATTCCAAGGTCCTCATAAATTTAGTTCTGCTTTCGGCAGCCTCGGTGGATCCATTTTCCCGTTTATTGGTGGCACTATCGCCAGCATCAAGGGAGCTAAAACACTACCATATTTGACTGTCGCCCAATCTGCAGTCCTATTGGCTATATGGACCTTGTTTCCAAACCAACGACGGCATTAGGTTGTCAAGCAAGTCTTGGCTTTTTTTCTTTAGATTTTCTACTTCATTACTTGTTAGAGCGGCTAGATAGATACATCGAGTTTCCTGTGGCGGTCTTAAATACAATTGCTGTCATAAACTGTCGGTGTCGGTTGAGGAGCCCGTTTCATCGCCGGCGTCTTCTGTTGAACCATGAGCGAAACACAGTTATATGAGAGAGATTTCGTACCCTCCATGTAGAGAGACACTGAAGGAGGCGGAGGTCGTGGTGGACTGACCCGTTTCGGCGGCCCAGTCCCTTTCGCTTTACCATTGCCACCTGTTAGACTTTGACTTCTCCGTGAGAAAGACGACAAAGGAGTCGCTTCAGGAGATGAGGAGCGTGATGACCTAGAAGAGGACTCTAAGAAGGAGGCAGTTGAAGAATCGCGGAGTTTGGAAGGAATCTTGGACTGTGACCCGCCGCTGAGTAAAGGAGGCGGAACCTGTCCAAAATGTCAAGAGACGCTATCCTAAGCCAAGTGGCACCTACACTGGCGCGAGAAGCAGGGCTATCCGGGATACTCTTGAGCCGCGAAACGGGAGAGACTGGGAATTCAATTGAGTTAGTTGTTTCAAGATGCACATATAGCTGACCTGCTGCCTTTGGCTTCTTCTTTGGCGATTTATTTGGCGAAATTTGAGGTGAACCCGGCTGACAGTAGCTTCATGAGAGAATAATACAACTCAATATAACAAGGAACATACCCTTTTCCGTTTGAAATTAAACTCGGCTTCGTCTAGACCTGAGGCTGAGTTTGGCTTAAAAACCAAGACAAGGGGCTCTCACCGACGCGTTTAGTCTTAGATAGCATCTTGCCCTTGCCAGGTGATTTGTCTTCCGAGATATTCTCCACCTCAGACATTGGAGATGGTGACCTGTCGGCGTCCGATGGTTGCCTAGAAAACCAAAGTTCACGATTTGTCGTCGAGTCGCAACTTGAACTGACTTTGACTTGACATTCGCGCGTACAGCAGCCCGTCTAGCAGATCCCAGACCCATGCATGTGCTCAAATGAGGCGCGTAGCGGTTCGAGGCAATCTGAAGGAAATTCAGGTGTATTCTGATGACAAAGAGATGAAATACCGGACGAGAGCAGTTGACACAGTCGAGATACAGTGTCCCGTCATTCTTGATACTTGTTGGAGTGCTAGTTCCATTGGCACTCTTGCTCGATTCTCCAGTGACCGGGGTTTCGGCTCTTGAAGGCGAACCTTTATTGGGCAGAGAGGGAACGTAAGGCTGCGGAAGGTGGACTGTAATCTTGTCAGATATTTGCGCCACTAGATGAGACCAATCTTATACCTGCATTGCAGCTAGTAGCCCAGTTGTGTGAATTCTCGGTTTGGGCAAGTTGGTTGGTACTCACCAAGTGTTGCATTTTTCACATACGGCCCTTCTCTTCAAAACCCCCATAGTTGCGTCGAGAGTTGCATCCATTACCAGATCATCCACCATTGCTGAGAAGAATCTCATGGCCTGCGACTTGGTTTAAGCGCTTGGTCAAAGAGGAAAAGAATATGATATTACTGTAGCAGAGAGGAACTCATCCCTCTCGGACTTTGGTGGCATGAGTGGCTTGCAGCTGTGTCCAAAAGACACCACAGACCCGACACTGCGACAGGTCAACGGCTAAGCGAAGATCGAAGCTGACGGGCCGTGTTACACGCAGACTGTGACGTAGGGTCACGCTGTCACCTGACTGGCCTGACCTTCCAGCCTTTTCCAGCAGCTTCTATCCATTTCTGGTGCTCGGAGGTGTATTTATACGAATTCTGCTCATGCCACCTTCCCTATCATGATTCCGTGGTCTCTATGCACGATTCAAGCCGCCAGAATGGCTTCTATGAGGTCTCTTGCACCGCGACTAGTAGTTTCGCTCAGGTAATAATGACTGTTTTCTTGTTGGACGCAACAGTTTCTGACCTGTGAAACTAGATTCGCACCTCGACGCGGATATGCTCAGATGCGTGGCGGCCTCCCAGGGCTCAGTATGCAGCAACCTGAGAAGGGAGAAACTCTGAAGCAATATGTGAGGATTCATCATCGTTCTGGGTCATTTACTTATATAGTCAGAGTACTGACCTGACTGAAATGGCGGAACGTGGAGCTTTAGATCCCACCATTGGCAGGGATAGCGAAATACGTCGAACTATCCAAAGTCGGTGGAAAAACTTCATTAATAACGCGTCGCTTATGCCCAGCTTGCAGTTCTATCTCGCCGAACCAAGTCTAACCCTGTGGTATGTTTCAGTGGCCGTTAGAAGCTTGAAATTTGCCTAACGTGGCATCTCAGCTCATTGGACCGCCTGGTGTTGGTAAAACATCCATTCTGGAGGGCCTTGCAACGCGGGTCATAGCGAAGGAGGTACCAGAGGTGTGTACGGATCTCAGAGTCCCCCCGTTTTGGCTAATCAATCTGTACCAGTCTCTCCATAACAAAAGAGTGCTTTCTATCGATCTATCCGCTATTCTTGCCGGCTCAGGAATACGCGGACAATTCGAAGAAAAGTTCAAGGCGCTCCTTCGAGATATCGAGGATGAGGTGCGTGTATTTCTGCTCATTACTTGCTAAAATTGACAATGTTGCAGGGAAGCAATGCCATTTGCTTCATTGACGAAGTCCGTAAGTACATTTGTTGCACCATGCTTGTCAATATATTCATCCACGGCAGACACCCTCTTCAACTTGGGCGCGGCCCAAGGATCCATCGATGCAGGACAAATGATCAAGCCGTACGAAAACTCTCATCCTCAGCTCTAAAGTTCTCTCATTCAATTTTCCCTAGTGCTCTAGCTCGAGGTTTGAGGCTTGTTGGTGCCACTACACGTAAGTGCAGTATATCTTGATGGAATGACTTATAACAACCTTTCTAGCCGACGAGTACAGAAAAACGATCGGCAAAGACGCTGCCTTGGAGCGACGGTTCCAACCTGTGCTAATTGAGGAGCCAACTGTTGAATCGACTATATCCATCCTTCGTGGGTTAAAGCCTCGCTATGAAGTTCATCATGGAGTGGAGATCTCTGATACTGCTCTCGTCACTGGTGAGCTTGGCTTATAATAGTATCCTTGATTTCGAGCTAATGTCATGTAAAGCTGCGGTGTATTCGGCACGATATGTTTCTGAGCGTTTCCTTCCTGACAAGGCCATTGATCTCGTTGACGAGGCTGCTTCATCCTTGCGGCTTGCTCAAGAGTCCAGACCAGACGAGTTGGAAGCATTGGACCGCGAAATCGTCACCTTGCAAATCGAACTTGAGAGCTTGAAGAAGGAATCCGATGTATTCAGCGTGGAGCGTCGAAGCAAAGTTGAGGCAGATTTGGCAGCGAAGCGAGAACAGGCCAAACAGTTGACCTCTGTATGGCAAGCAGGTGCGTAACTGTCGCATGCTGTTTCATGTTGAGACTAACGATTGTATTCAGAGCGAACTCGTTTGGAAAGAATCAAAGACGTCAAGAAACGTCTTGAAGATGCCAAGTACCAGCTAGATAATGCTCAACGTCAAGGACAGTTCGAACTGGCTAGTCGATTACGATTCTCTACCATTCCTGAGCTCGAGGACCAGCTTCCCAAAGAAGAGGAAAGAGGGGATAGCCAGGTTTCACCCATGCTACATGACCGGGTCACATCTGACGACATTGCTCGAGTTGTGGCCAAAGCAACTGGCATTCCAGTTCAAAACCTGCTCAAGGGTGAGCGTGACAAGCTGGTCCACGTAAGTCCATTCTTTGTCTCCTGCTGGTTCATCAGATTGACTCTTTTTCAGATGGAAGACAGTCTTCGACGTCGTGTAGTGGGCCAGGAACATGTTCTCACTGCCATTAGCGATGCTGTTCGTATCTCCAGAGCTGGTCTACAAGCCCCGAATCGTCCCGTTGCTTCCTTGATGTTTTTGGGTCCGACTGGTGTTGGCAAAACGGAACTTTGCAAAGCATTAGCTGGTTTCCTCTTCAACGACGAGCAGCGCGGCCTGTGAGTCTCTCAATATGTGGCATGTAATATCTTCTGATATGTTTCAGGATCACCATAAATATGTCTGAAGTGCGTATAACAGCTGCAGCATTCTAGTCGATTCACACCTTGCAGTATCACGACCGTTCGACCGTCTCAAGATTAATTGGTGCTCCACCCGGCTATATTGGTTTTGAAGAGGGCGGTAGGTGACCTACAATCACTTTTGAATACTTCTGATAGCCACCATCCAAAGGACAATTGACTGAAGCTGTTCGGCGCAAGCCATATGGTGCTCTTATTTGATGAATCCCTGATCTTTTTACTAATGTATTATCTAGCCGTGATCTTGCTCGATGAACTAGAGAAAGCTCATAAAGTCTGTACCAGACCGACTTCTTCCAACATTGTTGATTCACTCGTCTTGGCAGGATGTTGCATTGATTTTGCTGCAGATCTTGGATGAGGGTAGCATCACCGACTCACAGGGTCGAAAAGTCGACTTCAAGGTAGGTATTAACTGACTGACTCAGCGCACGATCTCATTAACAATCCCCAGAACACAATCATATGCGCGACAAGCAATCTTGGTAATTAACAACCATTTCTCGTATCGCCCACCGACTGATTTGAGCCAGGGAGTGAAATTCTTGCGGATCCGACGGCTTGCAATGAAGACGGCGTGGTGACTCTTGAGGCCAAAAACCAAGTTCTGGAGCGTGCATCGACCTTCTTCCCGCCAGAACTCATTAATCGCTTGGACACAATGATAGTCTTCAACAAGTTGTCAAGACAATCAATATTGCAGGTTGTTTCACTGCGTCTTGACGATGTTCAGACGCGTCTTCGAGACCGTAGAATAACTATAGACGTCGATACTCTAGCTCGGGAATGGCTAGCTCGCCAAGGATACTCGGAGGTTTATGGCGCTAGAGCCATTGCTCGAGTAGTTCGCACCGAAGTTCTTTTCCCGTTGGCCCAGCTCTTGTTGAAGGGGAAAATCCGGTACGTTACACCACGATGCGGCTTGGATATCTCTCACTATCTATCCTACAGCGATGGCGATAAAGTTGTCATCCGAGTCGGTGCGGATGGAAACTCATTGAACATTCAGGAAAATCATCCGTCGGATGAAGCGGAACAAAACTGACATATATCAATAATACTATACACAACTCATTTGTAGCTCTACTCAATGCATAGTCTGGTCTTCGAACTTGCCGTTTTACCGCATTTTGAGAATCTGAGTCCACCTCCGCCGCCGCAGCGTCCGCGAAGAGCCCTACCCCAATCCTGGACTATGTACGTTTTTCTTTTTCTTTCTGCATTGATGTTCATGATACTCAGCGACTCTAGGATGCGACCCTAAATCGGGCCTTGGGCCCCGAAAACGCACCCTTACCGCATGAATGGTACACCAATTGGAAGAAATGGGAATACTGGCTCGATCTCATGAGTGTTCACCGCAAGTCCTCTCTCCAAATCCAACTGGAACACAAGTTCCACTTGAACTTCGCCGACGTCGCCCTAGCCGTGTATGAAGAGGACACCCCCAAATCGGTTTTCTGACATCAGGAGCCATACTATCAACACGACATGGAGGTTTGGGAGCTGGCAGTTTACGACTCGGAGGGCACCTACAGCACTGTCGATGATTTTTCGCATTACTGGGAGGATCTGAGGACAACGCAAGTAAAGGCTACTGGGACAGATGAAGAATGATGTTCGATGGAGGCAAAAGAGAGTAACCTTCAACATCTGGAGCTCGCTAACGAGGTACTGGAACAAGGCAAGACAATAAAATGATCGTAGGTCTATGGTCTGGTCGCAGCGGTATCCCTGTCAGGGATCACTCGAATTTTGTTTAGAATTACTTCAAAGAAATCCATTGTTCCGAGCAGCAAAAAGCCTACCAGGGCCGATGGCAGCACATAGTTCATCAATAATGCTACAGTAGTCCGCTTCGTGGGCGCCTTCCAAAGTTAACTCCAAATGCACATTGTGGGTGGAAGCACCGGATGAATCCTTGGATGCCAGCGAAATCCATGGCGTCGTCGAAGGCGCTTGAGTGCATATTCATCCTTGTCCTCTTGAATCTTCTTTGCTTGTTCTCTTGCACATGCTCCAAAGGAGGTGAGGCACAGAGGCTGTGAATCAGGACGGTCTTTATTTGAAATCCTCCGTTGACGACAGGTCTGCAGATTGATGAGTTGAGAATAAGAGCTGAGATCATCGCTGAGGCAGGCGAGGGCTTACATTGGGAACTGGCCTGAGGTAGCTTGCAAAAGCAACACTAGTACTGATATTTGCGTTTGCTTGAGACATGGTAGAAGATGATGATAAACGATGGTAGATGATGATACGCACAGGAGGGACGAGACTCTACGGCAATTTATAGAGGCGTTTTCAGGAGACATGGGAGCAAGCCGAGGTAACTGGGAACCAAAAATTCTAGTTCGGTCGGTGAGATTGCGCAGATCTGCTTGGTTGTTGAAGCCGGTCGAGATGGCAATGAGGTTGCGGCTAAGAAAGCTTCGGGAAAGAAAGCGGTAGCACGGTCGGTGAAAGAGCAAGAGCTCGATTGAACGTTAAGTAATTCTTCTATGGCCAAAAATGCCGCTAGAAGAGTCAGTTCAGCGTGAATCGTGTTACGAAGCAGGGCGATCTCTAGGAAATCAGCGACAAAAAGACGAGCAACTCTGTCGATGCTGGAATCGCGAGCGGAGATCGCGAAATTTGACGCTGTCAAATACATGCAGCGGCGGGAAGGCTCAAGAGCATGTACGGGCCCCAGCTTGACATTCCTTAGACGGCAGCGGGAATCTACAGCAATCTCCCCCTCAATAGCATGAGTTCCGAAATGCGTGTCAAGGCCTCTGGATAATTCTGTATAGAGCGGAAAAAAGGTCACCCAAGCCTAAGGAGAATTAATGGCTTCTTGCTGAGGTCCAAGAGACCAATATACTAGTTGACCAAAGGTAGTGAAAGGTACAGTTCCGTCCACGTGAGTCCATTGCGCGTTTCGTTCGACCTTCGCCATGTCGAAATCCAAATCCAAACAAGAAGAGGCTCTGCAGCTCCTCGATGACCTAGATTCTTTCACACCCCCAGAAGCTTCCGGCCCCATGCCAACAACCACTGGAGCTCCGACCGGTGAAGGTGAAGCAGAGGTCCTTGCTTTCATCGACGAGATCACTCAGAAGAGTTCTGAGCCGACTCGTACATCCAGTCACCTCGAGAGACCCATTTCTCGGTCCAGCACGCCCACTGGAAGCTTGAGGAAGAGTACGGAGCGGGTCAGGCTTGGAGGCGGTTCAGTGACCTCCGTCTTTGCTTCTGGCTCGACTGGTAAAGCAGCGCCTGCCGAATCCAAGCCAAGACCACCAGCGGCGCCTGTTCCGCAGCCAGCGCAGGGTGGTTGGGGCTGGGGTTCAGTCTGGAACAGCGCATCTACTGCTATTCAGCAGGCCAAGTCTGTGGTCGATGAACAAGTCAAGAATCTTCCCAGTAATGAACAGGCTCTCAAATGGAGGGAAGGTGTCATGGAATATGCCAAAAATGCACAACTGGACAAGCTCAGTAAGATTTTGGTTCAATCCGCTTGCATATGATTCTCACAAAATATAGGCAAGGACTTCAAGAGAGTCGGTCTCTCTACATTGACCGACATTCTCAACGTTGTCGCTCCACCTATATCTGAACATGAAGTTATTCAAGTCTGGTTGAGCCATGATATGAGAGGTTACGACGGTATCGAGTCGCTGGTATACCGTGCTCTAGCAAGGGTACACATTCGTTGACAACCGTTTTAGCAAGTTCTAATTAATACCTTTAGATTATGGAGCAAGTCGAGGGAGGCGATCTCATCGTGAACAGAGGAGAAGAATCGCGTCCGAAAGACAATGCTGCTGTTGAAGGAAGAGACTTGAACAGCGTCGAAGGTTTTGATGCCGCCGTCAAATTAGCTCAGGTATATTATCTCTCTCCCTGGTGTCTTGTATGCTGCTAAACTCCTGAAGGCAAACTTGGATCAGCTCATCAAGACCAAAAATGCCTTGAAACCCGAAACTCAAACATCCTCGACCCAATCTCCGACCTCATATTCCTATGTCTATCTCCGGGTGCAGCCTTTCCTAACATCCCATAACATCCCTATGGCATCTCCGATGTCTCCAAACGAGGCAACACCGTCCGAACCAATCGCTGACCAACATCTTCAATTCCTGCTATATCTCTCTGACCCGTCTCACAATCTCGTCCACACGACACTGACCCAGGCTGTACCCGGTAAATGGCTGGACATTTGGGATCAGTATGACTGGGTAGAAGATCTTGTGGCCGAAGCTCTAAGGGTCGGCGTCGAAGTTGTGGGTCAAGAATATGTGGTCGCCAGAATGGGCTGGGGCGGATCTTCAGACGGAGAGGCCAAGAAGGAGAGCGAAGCTGCCGTCCCCGAGAAGAAGGAAGAGACAGTCCCAGAGGATTCGTCGTGACTACTAGTATGATGACCATTTTAACGCACCTTGAGGTATTTCTGTATTTTTACGCTTTCGGATTCCCAATTACGACTTGTTTATTTCAAAGGTCAATTAGCAAGCTAGCTTTACTTTTTGACTTCCTCGGTCTTGGGTGGAGGCAATGGCTTCAGCTCGTCGGGTCTTAAAGGCTTGGTTCCCTCGCCAACTTGCTCCCAGGGCGAAAGAGATTCAAAGTTTCTGAATAGAATGTCAAATGAAGCAAAGTAGAAAACAAGAAGGGACGGACCGGAAGGCTTGAGTCAATTGAAGAGGTTCATAAACGACGCGTTTTCGCTCTTCATCATAGCGCACTTCGGTGTATCCCTGGAAATGATGAGCGCCTTCCGAGTAGTGCGAAAAATAAGTTTACCGTCAACGGGAAATCCTTCCGCATGGGGTGACCCTCGAAGCCATAGTCGGTGAGGATTCGGCGACTATAGCGGGTTAGAAAGCGAAGTGGGTTGGAAGAACAATACGCACAGGTCAGGATGACCACTGAAGAAAATGCCAAAGAGATCCCAAGCCTCTCGCTCATACCTGCAACTGGGTCAATATATAGAGGTGGAAAATGAGGTTTTGAAGCGTACCAGTCGGCACCTTTGAACACTTCGACGGCACTGGGAACATGGTCGGCTTCACCAGCATAAGTCTTGACCCTTATCCTGCCCTGATACTGCAAGCTCAATAGATGATAGACAACCTCGAACCGTTTCTCGCGGTCTGGGTAGTCAACGCCACTAATGTCCATGACGCTCTTGAATTGGCATTGGGAATGATCCCGAAGGAAAGTAAGGACGGGAATAATTCCTGAAGGTGAGGTGTATAATGTTAATTCGTCCTTGAGGACAGAGAACTGCTGGATGAATTTGGGAAGACACTGAGTCAAATAAGAGCCATATGTGTGCAGTGATTCGGTGGTTGCAGCATATTTTTCAAGGGTAGGATTTGGGGAAGTCGGTTCTGTGAACGGAGACGCTGACGCTGCGAATTTGTTGAGATGAAAGATATGAGAGTAATTGAGCAATGATACCTTTACAAGCGGAAGATACTCTGTATGTTCTTCTTGCTGCTGTTGCCAGCACTCTTGCTGGCCGCAAGGCAGCTCTGGCCGCGAACATGATTCTGGTTATAGAACAAGTGGGGAGACGCGAAACCAAACAGCGCGACCTTCTGACGATGACCTCTGAAATTTTCGATTCACTGCCCTACTACGACAATGACATTGACATATCGCCTCTTCTGAAGCAAAAGGTCGAGCAGGAGTTAGGCCGACAACTGAAACCGCCCGCTGGATTACATCCCAATATTCCACCACCTTTCGAGCTCTTCACGGTCTGTACCTGACATTCTCATGTCGAAATTGGCCTTATAATGAATAGAAAAACCCGCTGCTGAAAGCAGAATTAGAACGCGTTGAGTCCCATCAGCCATTAGCTGTCCTGGATGCTACGAGATTCCAACTACCGGGACCTTCATCAACGCCTGGAACAGATGAAGAATGGAAAGCAGCCCTGCAGAATGCGCGGGCTCAACTTGAACACCAACGAATAAGGTCTGTCTCTTGCATTTGTTGCCTGCATTCAAGGTTGACTAGACAACGACAGGCAAACCAATTTGACCTTGCTTCAAACCTATGGATCCAATGCATGGCGGATACACAATTATCTCATGGAGACTACAGCAAAACAAACGGAAAAAGCGTTAGAGGATTTGCAACAGCTCACTGTAGATCTCAACCGAGAGCGCAAAAATTCTCAAGTCTGTTGCAGTTGGATTCTTTACCCTTTATTGACATTGCCGCAGACTCGTATTGGAAACCAATTAACGTCATTGGAGACGAGATGGACGGAGCTAATTTCGAGTGTGCTCCAGATAGAAATGGCAAATGTTGCACTCGACGTCGAGATTGAGCGGTTGAATTCGAGGGAAGCAGAGCTGTCTGGATGAAATATTAAATTGTAACTTGGCGCTGAAAATTCATTTCTATATACGGATCGGCCGGCTCTGAATCCGGTAAATTCTCAGCGACGCTTTCTGTTCTCGTCTCTTTGGCGGGTCTAAAAGTCTTGTTTCCCAGGTCGGCCTTCATTTCCCAAAGGAGTCGGCATCGTTGAGCTCATTACTCCCTTCATTATCAGACTACTACGACCGGGAACACGCGCAAGAATACAGTCGGCGTCGTGGGACGCGTCTATGGCGAATATCGACAAAGAAAGCACATCTTCATCCGAGTTGATTTCAGCGACAGAGCTGGTCCCTCAGAACCTAGTTGATGGAACCGAGCTCAGCAATACAGGGAATGCAGAGCTACCTGCTATTCCAACTTCTTTTGCTGCTGGCGAAGCAGAACAAGCAGATTCGACGGCGGTGCCACTACCAGACAGCTCGGTCTCAACGATTAAGCCTACTCTCGTTCAGCTTGGGTCCAGTTCAGCAGCAGCTCCCCAGCCGAAACGCTTCAGCGCTGTCAATATCAACAAGAAATTCCTCGAAAAAAACTCTTCAGCATCGGGTTCAGCACCGACATCCACCAGTTCTAGCATTGCAAAGTCTGGAAGTCCAGCCTGTACGTCTTCTTTATTTTTCTAGACTCGAAAAAGTTTAAATTTTCAACTGGGACCTGTAGCCAGACCACAGATACCAGCCACCTCGGCTACTTCTCGACTGGTTACCACAAAGCTCACTGCGGCACCACAACCTTCTACGAGTACTGGTCCTGGCTGGTCCCGCCCTTCCTCCGCTACGCCTCCTGTGGCCACAGGTTCATCTTCCCCGACTCATCCCAGTGGCTCTTCCCAAATAGCATCCGGCACGAGTTCGACGCCTGCGGCACATGTTAGCAAGCTCATTCAGCCTCAACCAAAGAATGCAATGGCGCCTGGAGCTTTGAGGGATATGGGTTCAGGAAGTTCCAAGCCAGTGTGGGGTAATGTTAAGTCAGCGGCAACAAGGGCAGATACCAAAGTCCAGAATGATTTCCCGACGGCAGCAGAAGTGGCTCAAGGTTCGTGTTCGCTTCCTTACTCTTGAAAGGTTGTCTCATAGAATACCAGTCTCAAAGACCAAACTGGCAGAGTCCATGGAGGCTGCTCAAGCTGCAGCAGCAAGTGAACAGGCTAGAATGGTAGAGGCAGACACATTCCGTGGAGTACATTTGGATCCAAATGCTCATCATTGGGACGAGGTGCGTCAATCAGCCTGAAAGTATCCTTCGAAATGCTTATAAAGTCTTAGATGGAGGAAGACGACGACAATTTCCTTGACGGTGTCATTGAGTTTGGAGATGGAAGACAGTATAAAATCGAGTCCACCGAACCACCAAGAAGGTCACCATCACCCCCAACTCCCGCCTCTCGTTCACATTCAAGGCTCGACGATGCTCGGATGATTGTCCCTGGTGTCGCTGTCACCAAGGAAGAGCGCTTACCGGACGATTTCGACCGAAGTTGGCCCCGATCTAGGACCTCTCCGCGAGTACCAATCCGAGATCTCGCTGCTGCAGCTCCTCCACATGTACCAAAGCCAGCAAGCAATGCAGGCTCGATATCTCCTGCTACAACATCACCATCCGAACCTTCACGAGTTCTGTTCAACGAGCGGTCGAACAGACTTGAGCCCTATAATAATTCGCGGCAAAGTTCCTTCCATAAACGACCTGGTCAGCCAGAACATCCTCCAGTTGATCCACGAGGCCGTGACAACATGCAACTGCTTCAAAAAGGCGCAGGAGCCGATATGTCATCCAGGTCTCGAGGATACAGCGGTACCAGCGATCGAAGGGACAGAGAACCTCATGCTTCACGAAGAGATAGTTTCACTTCATCACATCCACCACAAAGTCCTCGTCTCTCATTCGCTAATGCTGTTCCACCTCAATCAGCGAAGGAAAGGGAATTCGATACTCGTGGTCGTCGAAACAATACCATGGGTCCACCGCCAGTACCTCCGGGTAGAAGAAGCAGCAGAGATCAAAGGCAGGTGCCTCCACATCTAGCTCAAGTGGTCACAACTAGTGGGTCGATACGAGGGACTTCAAGAGAATCGAGACCACCGAGCTCTGCTGGTCCACCGACACAGTCACCAGCTCTTTCCCATGCTTCTGCTGTCACTATCTCTCCTGTTCTCGCTTCTGCAGGTCTACAATCTGGGGCGGATTTGGATGAAATGAGGAAAGATGTTATGCAGACAGCTGCAGCACGAGCGAAGCAGCGACGACAGCAGGAAGAGGAACAAAGAGAGAAGGAGCGAGAAAGGGCGAGAAAGAAGGCTGCAGAAATGGAAGAGAAAATGGAGCAAGAAAGGGCGCTGAAATTGCAAGCAGAAGCCGAGGTTCGTGCCTTTTCATACAATTTGGATTCACTTTAAATTTTTCTAGGTGGAAAAGGCCGTCAATTCCGTCATCGAAGAAGCGGTGAAATCTGCAGAAAACTCGGTGCTGGATCCTGCATTGCATAGAACCACAAGCAAGCCACCTCTTCGGCGAACACCTTCAACATTAACTCTTGCAACCGGAGAGCCGCCAGCTCGACGATCTATTATCCCTCCTACCCCAGTATCTGCTGCAGTTTCTTCAACCGTCGATTCGTGGCGCAGTAAAGCAAACCCATTACCCCCACCTCCGGAGATTCCTCCTTCATCGGCGCGCCTACCGAATCGTCCGACCTCTGTATCATTCGTAGCTCCACCGCCATCTGTCCTTGAACAATCGTTAGCAGAGGAACCAGGAGCAGAACTGGAAGTAGTGGACTTTACCGATATGGGCAAGTTCGTGGGTGTCCCTGAAGACGTTGCACCTCCTTCTCCTGTGAAATTAATGCCGTCGAGACCATCGAGGCCGACGGCCAGTGATTTCTTCGACGACCGGCCTTCAGGTTTGCCTACGCCGCTTTCGAGTGGTGACCTTGGACCTTGGAGATCAAACCGAGTCGTAGCATCTCCATCTCTTCCTGCTGAAGAGGCGAAAGTCTCGACGAAGGAAGTTGCAGAGGTCTCATCGACAGTGGAGGATTCGCCCAGCCAAGTTGTCATCGTGCCAGTAGCACCTCCAGTGACACAGCGAACACCGAGAAGTCAAGCCTTCAACAAGGAAGCTTCCATGTCTGCTTTGGACGACGCAATGTCTCGTATTCGGGGCGCAATCAACGTCATGCAGGCGAGCGACAAGGAGTCTCAGCGTCTTCCATTAACAGAGCCCGACAATGTCAAGCCGTCGATATCAGCATCTTCACTTCCTCTGAAGCCAAGCGCACCGAAAGAGCGTTGGGTACCTCCATCTCTTCGACCTCGACCAATCGAGAACGAGGTTTTCGCTGTCACTGGCTGTGATCCTCCAAGGTCACCGAAGCTCGCGTGGAACAACTTTGTCGTCAACCTTCCGAAAATTTCTTCACCGGTCGAACCATTGACGAAGCGACAAGCTGGTCTTTTCCTGAGAACCTCCACTATTCGATTCGACATCTTGACGTTCGAACCACCTGTGGAAGGCATGAACAAGCGAGATTTATCTCTGAATGATGTTCTGTTCCCGAGGATAGCGGCAAAGAGGAAATTCCACAAATTCACGGTTTCGCTTCCAAAAGCCCGACTGGTCAACAGCAGGATCCAAGTACCGCCTACACTGAAAGTCAATGGTGCATTTGGTCGACCCACTTTGGCTGATGGTGCGTCGAGCTGGCGAAAACCAGTGACACCAAAGACGGAAAGCTCTTCTGTCCTTGAAACAACCTCACGGTCACCTCCGCCTTCAGATACTTCGGAATCGCAGAATCTCTCGAGAACCGACGCTTCTGGACTTGCCTTGACACCAGTCAGGTCGAGATCACAACCGAAAATGCCAGCAGGTTCATCAGTTGCTTTTTACCGCGATTCGAAGGTCGTCGAGGTTGAATCCGACGCCATGCCTCTTGTCAGCTTTATTGTTACAAGTGAACTGGAGGAGTCGAAGCAGAATGCTCAACAGAATTCGCTGACGCCTTCCCCAGCTACAAGTAGTACCTTGTCGCAATCTTCTCCAAACTCGACCAAGACACTGGTAAACGGTGTCAAATCTCCTTCAGTTATATACCCTAGCCTTACGGCCTCGGGTAAATCTGAGAGTAAAGCCGCTGACGATTCGGTGAGACGTTTCTTCCTTCTTTGCTTGCTTTTACTCAACCCTGACAATAATAGACTGATCTCACTGCATCACATCATGCCTGGGCGAGAACGTCTATCACAAAAGAATCACCGGCTCGAGGTCCAGATCCAGAACATCTGAAGGCGGTCTGGTCACAGACTTCGACCAAGTCGGAAATGCAGCCTGTAAATTCTCTTGAAGGCATTGCAGATGATTTGACAGCGATACCGTTTACGCTGCAAGATGTCAAGTCAGAAGATGGCGAAACACCGCCGCCTTCTTTACCTTCTCGAATGTCTCTGCATGATGTCACTCGAGCTTTTCAGCAGGTACCTTCATCATCTTCATCCAGCTCGAGCTCTCTTCGACCTACCATTTCTCCTCCATCGACGACAGCACCCGTAGCTCGACCTCCTACGGCGACGCCTTATGCTTATCCTGTACCGACTAACCAGAATTTCCGACCCACCTATGCTCCTTATCCAGGTCAGATGATGGGACACTCACCAGGGCCGATGATGTATCCCATGAATGGAAGTCCAATTCCGGCAAGGATGCCGATAAATGGACATCCTCAGATGTACCCTCAGCAGGTCTGGATGCCCTTGCCGAATTCGACACCACAAAATCCTATGGGCATGATGAGACCAATGCCATCTCCATATCCTGGTCATCTGCTTCCTTATCCTTCACCAGGATCTCAGCCAATGTATATGCCGCAGCTAGCGCCTAATATGCAAAATGGACAACAAAATGGGACACCGAATCGGGGTCGGGGAATGAATTCAGCAGCGATGATGAGTCCACTCAACGCTCATGCTGGACCTGTTCCGATGTATGCCAGCAGTCCTGTCTTGATGCATGCTGGAAGAGTTCAGCCTGTGAGAAATGATAGCCATCCAGGTCAGCAGCAACAGCAGCAGCCTTCAAATCAGCATTCTCAGCCTTATAATGGCGCCTTGCAGCAGTCTAATTCCTTTGGGAGACCGGCGTGGTGATTTCGCACTTACACTAGTCGTCTGTATCGTATATATTTCTTAAACTTTCCTCCTGTTATCTTCAAAGGATTAAGTTATCGATTATATCCATTAAAGCATCCCGGTTGGTAACAATATGTCTAAGTTGCAAGCTGTACAGCGCGCTCGGCCGCTTCATCTAAACTATCGAACGCCACGATCTTGAGACCGGATTTTTTAATCATTCTGTTAGGTTTAATCATCAGCGGACGATACGGAGATTATGGGAAAACCCAACTCTTTAGCTTCCTTTTCTTTTGTCCCTTTGAGTCGGACGACTAGAGGTATATCGAGGGACAGCTCTTTGGTAGCTTTGATGACGCCCTCGGCAATATAGTCGCATCGCATGATACCTGGAATATGTGAGAAAGCAGCTCATGAATAAAACTAGTACGTACCGCCAAATATGTTGATGAAGATGCTTTTCACTTTCGGATCAGCCAGGAGAATCTCAAAGGCCTTCTTGACCGTCTCGGGGGTTGCACCTCTGCGGTGGAAAGTTAGTCTATAAACGGTAGACCGACGGCGATCATTTACCCTCCTACATCCAGGAAATTGGCTGGGTTACCACCGTGAAGAGCCAATACATCCATGGTGGCCATTGCGAGCCCAGCACCGTTGACAAGACATCCGACACTTCCATCGAGCTTGATGAAGTTGAGGTTGGCTTTCTGAGCCTCGACCTCTGATGCTTCTTCCTGTGTTACATCGCGAAGGGCAAAGGTCTCGGCTTGTCTGAATTCCGCATTGTCGTCGAAGCCGAACTTGGCGTCCATACTATTTTATTGAATGACGCTAAGCATCGGGATGATGATAGAATTAATACAACGTACCAAAGCACCTGTCCGTCGGTAGTTTCAGCCATGGGATTGATTTCAATCTGGGTAGCATCCTTGTCCTTGAATATCTTGTACAGATTGATGAAGATCTGCGCAGCTTCCTCCTTTGCATTTCCCTTGAAACCGAGCTTGGTTGCAACATCTAGGGCTTCGGGTTTGGTGAGACCGGTAGTGAAGTCTATCGGGGTTGTGATGATGGCCGAAGGGTCCTTGGCCGCGACTTCTTCAATGTTCATGCCACCTTGTGATGAAGCGACCAGAACGACACCTTCGCTGGCACGGTCATTGAGCACTGCGACGTAATACTCGTGAGCGGGGTCGCGTCGTTCGGCGAGCATGACCTATGACGAAATCAGCGAAAAATCCCTGGAGACTATATTGTGACGCACAGCGTTGCAGAGACGACCTCCAGCGCCAGTTTGTTTGGTGATCAAGTGAGCTCCAAGCATCTTGGCCGCATAGTCTCGAGCTTGCTCTGGGCTGTCAAGGATGATAAGACTGCGAATGATCTGGATAAAACCCGAACCTGTCGACCGTATGCACACCGCCCTGCAGTCCAGTATCAAATTTGCCCTTTCCTCTTCCGCCAGCAAGAACCTGCGCCTTGATTACGAGTCGGCTGGAACCTTCCGAAGGAAGTTGAGAAGCTTGGTTTTATGGAAGTAGACGAATTACCGAAATTCTTGGCGACATCAAAGGCCTCTTGCGGTGATTTGGCAGCAATGCTCTTGGGTGTAGGTATTCCATACTTTTTCCTCGTCAGGGTATATATTGAGGCAGAGATGAGGTCGGCATACCGCGTTGAGCAAGTTCATAGACTGGTATTCATGGATGGAGAGAAAACGCCTCTGACCTGCAGATGCAGCCTATTTGAAAGCATGAGCAGCTGGTAAGATTTGAAGGCAAAGACCTACACGAGCTACAGAGCCCGCTTTTCTCAGTGAAGACAGCATTTCAATGGAGTGAAAGAGTGACAATAGCGTGACGCCGATGTGACCAAAATTGGGCGGTGTGAAATTTTCAACTTACACCAGGTCGACGACGACGGTTTTTTTTCCATTGATTTCCAGTCTCGTCCTCAGCTTGCTGGGTCCAACTCTGGAAGAACCACTCCTCCCCTTGAGTTCGGAACGCTTAATATCTGTGGGTCTTTCGAAATTAGGTGGAGGGACATACTCTGCGGGCTGGCAGCGATGTCGAGGTGAGTATTTTTTTCCCGTTACTCTTCTTCTGTGATGAGCCATTATTATCATTCGCGAAATTAAAGACCATTTGGGTCCCTTACATAGCTCGATACATGGTTTTAACCTTTACAACCCCATCTGAAGCTTTTGCTTGTACACTGCTGGACGACAATGCTGACAGTCGACTGTTTTCAGGACCTGTAGAATAGCCGTAGAGTAGCAAATAAACCGGTTGAACTACTCATGACCCTGACCTCCTCATGTTGCGCACGATGTTCCAGCTCTCTGCCTCCAACCACCTCCATGTATGCCACGCAACCCACTTCAATGCCTGAATACTGTGATTCAGAAAACTCTGAATCGTTAACTGAGCTTATTTCCTCGTCTAAAATCATACTGCGACAAGCTGTTGATGTCCTCGACCGACACCTCATCAATGACGATCTTTTGACGACTCAGTCAAAGTTTCTGCCAGGTTCTACCATCGGTGCGCCTCTTTTCAACAACAATACTCTTCATTCAACTGAATTCAATCCTAGGGAAGCATCTCCGACATGCAAGGGACCACTTTGAGCTCTTGATACAATCCATCTGTTCTCCACCGCCTTATACCTTCAGTTACGACACTCGAAGCAGGAACACCCCCATGGAAAGTAGCCGTGAAGCAGCAAGAAAGGCCCTGTTACAGACAATTGAACGGCTTGAGCAAGAATTACCGGCGGTTGATCCAAAGACACCAATGACGCTCCAGGCCGTGACGCCGTATCTACAGGCCTTTGATACGACCTTTGGTCGAGAAGTGAGTCAAGGGTATTCCGACAAAGAAGGTGCTAACCGCGGTATCCAAAGTTGTGGTTTTCTGCTCTGCACTGCATTCATCACTGGTCCATGGTATGTTGTTCATCTTCTTTTGCATATTGACCCCCACCAACAAGACATCCCCAGGTAAGGGTTATCGCCGGAGAGCAGGTGAGTCTATCCCAGGGCCTGTCGGTCTTTTTGTCTGATCCCTTCGCAGGGAATCACTCTGTCCGATGACTTTGGCTTTGCGCCTTCGACATTGGTGTACCATGGTGAGAACATTCTTTCCCCAGCGCTCCGGCTCAACCCGCTGACTCCGTTCTAGAGCGCGAGGCGCTGAACAAGGCGAAATTTTAGCACCGATGTAAGACTGTACAAGCTTAGCAAATACAGTCCTCTTGATTCGGATCAGGATGACTATTACAGAGCTTTCTTCGGCTTTTTTTATTAAATCCCCGGATTGGTTGATTCATGCTGCTCTAAAACATTACTCAGAGGCAATGCTTTCCCCGTTCGGGCACCTTCCCCCTCTCAAATCTCGAATCTCTTGACGCCGCGCCATCTGTCTTGTTACCGTTAGTTTCGAGTGGGATGGGTTTCAGGGAATGGTCAAATCTGGCTAAATGTGTCGCAGCTATAAAGGTGATCTCAAAAGGCGAGTCGACATCTTTTCCAATCGGTCCTTCAGATGTTCAGGTCTCATCTCACCATCGTTGAGACCAGTGCCTCCCTGTATTCCTCGGCCTCTGCCTTCAAGATTCCTGTAGTCGATCCAGAAACTGGCAAGCCCAAGGACTGGCATTCCATATCGTACCGACAGTTTCTGCTCGACGTCGAACACTCAGCTAAGTACTGGTATCGAACCCTTGGTCATCTACCACCCAAATCTGTGGTCGGTCTCTGGTAAGCATAGTTGTTTCTTCATAATCATCTTTCACACTGACACGTCGCTCCAGGATCGGTGGTTTTACCTATATCGACCTCCTTCACATATACGGAATCTCGAGAGCAGGCTTGATACCTCAGCTTGTCAGTCTAAGGCTACCCAATCCTGTCGTGGTCTTTGAGCTACTGCTTAAAGCTAACGCGAAAGCTTTGATTCATGATCCTTCCTTCCAATCCATCATCAGTGACAGTCCGGTACCGACGCATCCTGCGGTATCAATACTGGATGTTGCACTCGACATTCCTGTGCCAGATATGCCGCAGTTGACTTTGGACGATACAGCCTTTTTCTTTCACACAAGTGGAAGCACATCGGGATCTCCGAAAGTGATTCCTTACAGCTATCGTTGGCTAGACTTTTCAATCACAAAGTCTCGAACCATCATGACACCTCGGAATCCAGAGCGACAGGACGTAACGACATGGATGTAAGCATTGGTTTTTTTTTTGGACACCTTCCGCGTTTTGACGCCGCAATCTTCTCAGGGCTTCTGTTTGTCATGTCGCGCAATCAACAAGTACTTGGTTTCGCAATTCCGAAATTCCGAAGGCTGACTATTTTTGGTTATAGTTCTCCTTGGATCCCTTCAACATGGAACCTGTACCGTTCAGCCCACCAATACGATGACATACGACAGTGCCGAGTTTGTTGAGATGGTAGTCAAATTGAAGCTGAACCGGCTGAACCAGTTCCCCAGTTTCCTTTCCCACCGACTCACAGGCAAGTAGATTTGAGCGACTTCATCTCGAGATTCAGCTAACCGGATATCTTCAGAAGCGAAGCAAGATCCTAAACTTCTTTCCATTCTTACTCAGCTGGATCAAGTTCTCTACACTGGTATGCCGCTGCCCGCAGCGATACAAGATTTCGCATACAAAAGCGGTATCCCGCTAAAGGTGTGACGGTATAGCCATGGATGTCATTAAACTTGCTTACGCCTTTCAGTGCATATTTGGGTCAACCGAATGCGGTGCCACTTTACTCTCCCTTGGAGGCTCTGGGAAAGATGCCCAGCTTCTGAAGCCCTTCGATGGGACATCATACGCCTTCATTCCTGCTCATTCAACAGAACAAGACCATCAATCGACTACACGATTGTTAGAATTCGTCGTCCTGGCAGGTTCTCCCGACTGTCCTGACGTCTCACTTCGAGCAACAGATGGACATTTCCATACAGGGGATCTTTTCAGTGAGACGACCCCTGGATCAGGACTGTATATCTCGCGAGGTCGAAACGACGACTGGATCAAGACCGAAAACAGTCTTCGATGCGATACAAAGTTCGTAGCATTCTTTTGTCTCTACGAAACCAGACTGAACAACCTCTAGATCTATCGAAGACAATGTGAGGGCAATGTGCGGTGATCTCATCGCAGAGTGTGTTGTCGTCGGAAGTGGTCGACCGTCGCCTGCTTTGTTCGTCGAATGTGCTTTGGAGATGGATAGCGAAAAGTTAAAAAAGGAGATTATTCGCAAGACGAGACAGTTCCATTCCCGCCGATATCTCCATGAACGGATCACGTCCAAGGACATGATCATCGTCGTAGAACGTGGTACGTTACCTCGGACCGCGACAAAAGGAAATGTACGCCGTCAAGCGGTCGAAGAAGCCTACCGAAGCCAGCTGGATCAGGTTTATGGGCTACGTCTTTAAAACGACTCGTAATTTGTAGATAATGTAGCTTAGTTGTCGGTATAGTTTATAATAGTAATTTTATGTACCACCATATTCATTTTCCTATACGTGCGTAGTACACGTGCCGCCGCTCTTTAGCAACAAACTTATCGACCGTTGATTCAAGAAGAACAAGTACAAAATAATTGTTACAGTAAATACAGAATTTCCCCGCCCCACCCGACAGAGAAGACATCAGCAGCTCCACGATCCAAACGGGTTCAGATCAATCAACTGCAGAAGGGTTTGACTTGCGTCCCGCGTTGTTGTCTGCCGTAGACGACCTCGAGGACCTTTGTCTTCCTTCCTTCCTTCGATGAGATAAAGTGAGATAACAGGATATCAGTCAATGATATGATCCGTGTAAGGAATCTCCTTATTGGGAAATGGAGGGCAAAAACTTCCATCTGTCAATGATAACCGCTGCAAGATTACCGGAGTTACCGGCGGACAATCTTGCCTTGATATGTATAACAGTCAAGTCCGTCAGTCATCGTTGGCCATCACCAAAACCTTGATCATTCAATATTCTGGCAGGTACTGATGATCTGTGGCGCCGGCACAAGAAGAAAAAATCTTTCCAAGCCTAATGTATCAAGAGATCCAATAAGTATACATCTTTATTCAGGCCGTGACAGTCAAATTGGTTTGCGCAAAGACCTGATCACTTGTTCCGATTTTCACGCTAAACTGTCCTGGCTCCACGACCCAACCGCTGCTCAATGTCCAAACACCAAGCTGGGACCCCGGGATATCGATTGATACGGTCGAAGAACCACCAGCACTATAATACATCAACGACAGCTGATATGAAGACAAAGGAACCATACGGTATCTCAACTTTTTGGAAGCCAGCCTAGGGTACATGGTCAGCCAAGTCCCAGTTCAGAAGAATGAAAAAACTACTAATTGCTGGTTGGGCGATACAACCGAGCTCACAAGGTCCGTAATGTATACCTTGAAGAACATTTGAGCTTGGGAATCGAAAAAAGAGCATAAAAACTGTTACCTGAACAACTTCTTTTCCAGCCACCGACCCAGTATTATGCACAGTGACTGTGACTGTGAAATCACTTCCTTGCTTGATCGTCGAGGGTGTTAGTTTCAGGTTAGTGCTGAGGTACACGGTTAGCAGTGTCCCAGTTCAGACAAATGAACTAAACTGACTAGTTGAATGTTGTGCTGGGGTACATGGTCAACGAAGTCCCAGTTTAGAAGAATGAGAACACTACTAGCTCAATCCATGGCCGAAGCTCCAGAGAGGGGTGGGATCATTGAGAACATACTGCAGAGACACTGTCAGAACATTGGCGCTGGAAAGAATGTTGGACGAACCTGGTGTCCGAATTTCAAGGTTCCATTGTCTAAAATTACGCCAGGATCAGGAAATTGAGGTCGGGCTCCTTTCCAGTAATTGTAGAAAGCGGGTGCGGTACCTGAAGCCATAAATAAAGTTTCGCGGCTTCATCTGTCCCGTGCTCACCAACATCACGAGGGAATGATACAGGTAGTTTTCCGGAAGGATTTACCGCCCCGAATACGATTTCAGCCAGAGCTAATCCACCAAGTTCACCAGGGTAGAATTGCTATACGGTCGTTAGACTGGTTTTAATATGATAAGCTTTGAATACCTGAATGACCGCGTCCGCATCTAAAAAGATATATATCAACCAGGAAGAGACTCGTTCGGACTTGAACTCACGAGCTTGGATCCAAGGTTCAGCGACAGGCTTTCCGCTGACGAAGACCGCGATAGTGGGTTTCCCGGTGGCTTTGACCGCTTGAACGAGATCTAATTGCGCACCAACGAGTCCAAGGTCGTGGATATCAACGTGTTCACCCGTAGTCGCGTTCGTTCCCTGAGAGATCTGTGAGGAACAAGAGCAATGGGTACCCAAAATCACCTACTGGTGTCCAGAGAAGTGTTTGATCGAGTGACCAAGTTCCGACCTGTGAGAAGCAACAAGTCGAAACGAAGAAAAGAATCCAGAATGAAAGAGCATACCATAACAATAGCAACATCGGAAGATTTGGCTGCATTCACCGCTGCATCAAACCCACTCTGGTCGTTGGACCAAAGTTTGCAGCCTTCTGCATAGTTGATCTTCGTGGAGCTAGATATGCTAGACAAGTGCTGATTGAATCCATCGAGAGGGGTGATACCATTGAGCGATGCATTGAAGAATACATAGTCTCCGAAAGAGACTCGATCAGCGTGAGGTCCGATGAGCGCCACACTTCCTATGCTAGTCGACAATGGAAGCGTCTTGGCTCTGTTCTCGAGTAACACGATGGCTTCCGTATCTGCCGAGTGCAATACTGCTCTGGACGCTGGAGTGCGAATCGTGGAGAGATAGTCCGGGTAAGGATAAGGATCTATAGTTTTCGTTGTCAACATCAAATTATACATTGAAAGAAGAAAGTTCACTTTCAAACAGCCCAAGGGTAAACTTGGTTCTCAAGATAGCGGCAACAGTTTGGTCCAACAACTTGACGTCGACAGTGCCTACATGTCTCGTTGGCGGAAGTTCTGAAAGGATATCGATGAACCCACCAGCTTGAACCTGATCTAAGCCATTCTCTCAGTCTGATTCCCCTGAAAGAATAGGCCGCATACCAGCCAAAGTGAAATAGACGAAACTTCCTCCACCCATTTCGCCACTGATTCCATTTTCCAAGGTTGTCTTGGCTGCACAAGCTCGATCAGCGCATACTTGGTGAACAGAAATCAACAAGTCGGGGCTCCCTGCATCACCCGTGACCCAATATTGGTAGCCCCATTCATTGCGAAGCTATACAATCAGCTGCTAGACATGGACAGAGGTTGAAGACTTACAATGTCCGTGAGAAGGTCTGCAAAGCAAGAGATCAGTAAGTGATCATCAAGATGTAAAAGTACTCGCGTTTGTTTGCTATCGCTGGGATGCCATCGTAGGACGAGTATGCGGTCTGTTAAGAACCATATAAGAGAGTCTTCAACAAGAGCAGGAAGCTATGCTTACCATGATACTAAGACTCTCCAAGCAAGCTTTTTGGAATGGCGGAAGGAACATTGTCCGTAGTTCTCGTTCGCCACCGGATACAGGCGCGATGTTTCTAGACCAGTCAGTGGTGGCCAACAAGCGATATCAACCGACAAAACTCACATTCCACCCTATAAAACAATCAGTCGTCGAGAACAAACGATAACAAGCTCACAGACCTGTGGACTGCCGAATGCTGCAAAGTGCTTGTTTGCGATTCAGTTCGATTCCGTCCAGAAGGTCGCAGAACGTACTTTACACGTCGCTGCCATTCGCTTTCTTATTCCAGTTCCAGTCGCATTCCTTCGAACGCCATTTTGGAGACCTTGAACATATGCCAGTCCCATACTGTACGAACACTTGTCAGACATTGGCGTCCAAAAAGATTGTCGGACAAACCTTCCAGTCAAGAAAGGATCTTCTCCGTAGTTTTCTTCCACCCTTTTTTTGTACAGTTTCAGCGGGGAAACAGAGCATGATGAAATGTAGAACTGACCTGCCCCATCGCAATTCACGAGAAAGGTCCAACACAGGCGCGAATATATGGTTTATGCCCAATCCTTCTGCCTCGTCACCTACTACCGACGCGACAGACGATAAGAGAGAGGTATTGAAGGTTGCAGAGAGCCCGATTGGGGAAGGGAAAATCGTCCCATTGTCAGTGAAACCATGAAGACCTGTCATCCGATATAAGAATTGTATAATACAGATGAATTGACGTACCTTCACTCTGAAATAAGGCTGGAATGCCTAATGTCGTGTTTTCCATCATGTATCGCTGCCCAGTTTCAATGGCAAACGCTAGCTTGTCCCACGGCGTCGCATAGCCAGCCCAGATGGAGCCCCCTTTCAGGCGCACCGTTTCTTCCTACATGGATCAATGAATCGAAATTACAAGACGCACCAAGAGCAACATTACCAGTGCGGTTTGGTTGAAAGTTTTTGTGTCATCAAGTGGGTCGGACAGGTTCATCCAACCGCCAGCAGAAATCCCAATGTCCCCTTGGATGCTGGAGAATATTTCAGAACACATAATTCGAGAGGAAAATGGCCTTACATCTGAGCGACTTTTTCATCCAAGGTCATTCGAGGCAACAAATCGTTGATTCTGTCCTCGATAGCAGCATTGGGATTCTTGTAAGTGGGAATTGAACCGTCGATATTCGTGGCACGAGAAGCCAGCGAGAAAACTCGCGACTCAAGGCTCGCGGTTACCATATAAGCATGGCTGACGAGGAGCGCAATAGACAAAATCATCGCGATTGGTGGTCGAAGTCGGGTCCATGTCGCATGTTCTTTTATAGATTTTGGAGGACACAAAAATGGTGCTGTAGAGCCAGCGGACCATGGGCTTGTGGGTCTTCGTAGCGAGCAGCTGACTCAATCGAAGCGGGCCGTTGAGTGACAATCGAGCAGAGCCCGATATTCTTCCGTTCACCACGAAGAAAACGCGGATACCGGAGCCGAGGAGAAAGCATGTGGTCGCGAAATGCTAAATCTGTGAATTGATTATTGGTGGTACTTACATCTTCGAAATTATTCTGTCTAGAATTCTATCATGACGCGTCCTTTGACGCGAAACTGTCCTCTTGAACCTATCTTTTGACTTCAGCCTGGAATGGTCTGACAATGACATGCAATGACATGTTACTCACCGAAAATGAAAACCACACGCTCATCGAACAGCGCTCTTGGCCAAGCTATCGGCGAGCTGGTTGTATTGCCTTGGAATCTGCCAAAAGAACACGTCAACAAATTTCTGGTGTTCCTCCCGTGCATCCTCGAGCTTTCTGAAAAGATTCCCGTTTGGTAATGCAAGGACCGTCAGAGTAGGAGAAAAGCCTGAGGTGGCATAAAATCAAGATACAACCTATACTGGGATTCCAGGGAACCAAATGAAAAGAAGAAAGAAGGAACGAGAGCAAGTACTTACTGGTAAATTTGCCAAAGGCTTTCTGCGACGGCGGACGTCACCTGACCGACAACTTCACCCCGTCCGACATTTCAACCGACATGGTTAATGATGAGCGCCACGGCGGATTGAGGAACTGCTTCCAGCGCGATAAGGCTTTGCAGCGAGCCTAAGGATAGTCACTGTGACTGCTAGTGTCACGACATCACTCCTTCTTCCTCCACCCAATGCCATGTCGACTTGGGAACAGAACGTCTATACGCACTTATGGGGAGGGCATCTCCAACTGAAGTTGAAGGCATTGAGGTATTCAACCCATGTCTTAACCAACCTGGGGACGAAGATCTACTGAGATGCCCTATATATGTTCGTGACGAGTTCAGGACATGTTGGGACCATATTCAACGAGATATGGAAGACCAGCAAACCGACGGTTTGATGGTCTGGAGCCAGTCCGGAATGGGTGCGGAAATCCTTGCATTTTCAACTACCTCTTTAATTTTGCCTAGGCAACTCCCTGTTCCTTTGACAAAAGCTCTGGAACACAAGATCCCTGTCGCATTTTGCGACTCAAGCTCCACTTTCCGCTACTTTGACGAACGTGGCCCGCACCATATCACATTCGCTGATGCTGAGACTTTCGACTTTCCCAAACGACACAATTCTCGCATTATTTGACACTGCTTTCTACCTGAAATCACCTCTCCCACCTTTCAGTAACGGTGCTGTCAAGGCTTTTGTCGTGCAAATGACATCACTTGTTCCCTTTGAACATCAAGGACGGATGACAGGACGCCGCATTCTACATTCAAGGTTCCTGACATCATGGATGTTGCATGAAATTGCCATCCTACAGTAAACATGGTTTCTCATTTTTCCTGGCAGTTTTCGTTGACGATGTATCATACATAGGAAACTTCTCCCAGCGCCCGAAAACAATCATTATACCGCCACCGAGATATGTGAATATCTTGGCCCGAATCCTAAAATCTGCTCCGACATCATCCCTAAAACAGACGATCCCATTTCCGATTTCGAGGACTTCCTAATCCCTGTCCCTGTCCATCCCAAGACCCTCGACCAACTTCTTGTGCAATGTTCCAACGATCCAGCGTATTGGTATGATGCCCAATGGTTTCATACTTATTTCTATGCGCATCGACGACCGTCCGTGACACGACCGCTTCTCGACCTGTCAGTCATGTTTAGTTATTATATCCCAACCGACTTTCTTTGGGAGAGAATTTTGAAACAGTTGCCCAATGCAGACACCACTTGGCGCCTTGCAATATCATCATATTTACAGCCCAATATTGTGACAGCCCTCTAGCTAACCGAAACAAATACTATGGAAACAAGGAAGCAAAGTGGAAGCAAAGTCTCAACTTCTTTCAAACCTTCATGCAGGACTCCCTCGAACGGCAGTAGTCGATGAAAACTGGTGGGAGCAATGGAAGTCGGAAACGAATCGGCATTATTCCCTGGGTTCTGTACGATTTTTTTTGTCGAAGAATGAAGGTCGAGTGACGCCTGGAACAATGTTAATGCAGAAATTTTCGGGAAAGAAGAAGACTCACCGAGTCTCTTGGATTCAGTGTACTATCTACGAAGTCCTTGAGCAGCTCCACGTCTGGCCAAGCTGTCGGCAAGCTGATTGTACTCTCTTCCAATGTGCAAGAATTCAATCTTTGCATTGTTCTGCTGCTCGTAGTCGGAAATTGCGGCCTCGAGCTTTTGGAACAGATCCAGATTATCGGGGATTTTGCCTTTAGCAGTACGCCATTTCTTAGCCTGGACGAGTTGAGCATGTAGTTATACGAGGAAAAACAGACAGACCCTCCAGGCGTGAATCCAATCGGTAATGCCGTTCACGACATAGGCAGAATCTGTAGCGACAGTCCAATTCTCGGTGCGCTGAATGGGATCATTGGGATTGAGTACAAATCGGCGGTTGGAATGAATATGGTGAGCTTGGTCGGCAAGGCTCTTTAAACCGTGCAAAGCAGCTAGCAGTTCTGCCCTTTGGTTGGTCCGTGGGCCTTGATCAATGGAATCATCTACGGACGCCATCCATTGCATGTCAGGACTGTCTCCGATAGCCCAACCTATTCCCGACGTTGCTCCTGCCTGACCGTTTCCGCTACAAGCACCGTCAGTGTAGACGACTTGGAGTTTGTGACATTGGTGGTGGGAGCAATGCAAGGAAGTCAAGTAGAATCGACGGCAGCTGCAAGTGAAGGATACCTCGTCATGGCGAAGATGCTGATGATCTGCACAGAGCGTCCTCCGTTCGGCTGGCATCGTGGGGGTTCGTTTCAGAGAGTGAAAGTACTCAAAATGACTGGTTAAAAGCAGCAGTGACTCGAGTCACACAATCGGTAGATCGTTCGTCGGAACCGCACCGAGCAGGTTCTTGGAGAGCAAACTGGAAGTACGTCTCTCTCTGAGGCTGAGACTCTCGTTCCAGCTTGAATGACGCTAAGACCTATGTGATAGCGGTAGCGAAGACGGCCTACTTGACCAAAGAGGAAGATGAAAAGCCTTTTCATACGAAAATGGACGAATTATCTACATGATCCCCCAAGACTCACGAATTCCGTACAGAGTCCAGATTCAGTGAGAAGACGCGTTACACTGTTCATCGCTTACTAACATATGTAGATAGATAAGTACTAGACGGTCGTGCAATATCATTGATCCATCGGGGCCCCATCGACTCGACTAGCGCTACAGCACTGGAAATTCCAGCCTTCAACTTTTCTTCGTCTTTTCTTCGGCAGGATGGCAAATGCGCCATGTTGACAAAGCAGTTATTCTTCCCCGACCAAGTTCCTTATGTTTTGTTTAGTCCTTGGGGAGTCTATGGCCTCCGTTATCCGACATCTGGCTCGACTGCCATGTAGGTGTCTGGCCTGAGACCACCTCAGCCCTTAAAATACTGGTCCAGTTTCGATTTCATGTCTCATTATCCTTGAACCTCATCTATCATCATCCCAACCATCACTGACCAACCAAGTCGACTGTATCCTCGCAGTGACCGCGATCCAGACTGGGCAATCTGCCATTCATGTAAGCTTTCACAAGTCCATCGATTTTCTCCTTCGACTCATTTTTGAACTATAGACCGTCTCGAGCATTCGCAAGTTCTCTTGCGCACATCCTTTGGAACTTGGGCAAGGGAACAAGTAAAGAAGAAGCAAGCTGACAGAGATGAACCCAAACGTAGAGAGAGGAGCGATTATGGGACAGATTTAGCCCACAGGAAAGAGGTTATATGGAAGCAATCGGCGTGAGACCTGAACACATTCCGCGTAATGTACGCGGAATGGGCTGCTATGCTAGCTACTAGGTACTTGTACTACTCATGGCATCTTTGGGATCCGTCTTAGATAAAGACTCATCTTCTGTCGCAAGTTTGTATTATAATGTATCAGCGCAGACAACAGTCGAGCAGGTATCAGGACGGCTCCAGTAAGTGTACAATGTTGGGACGAATGAATCAAATTTTCCCAAATAAATTGCGACTTGGGAGATGGTTGAAAACACCTACGACTCAAGATGGAAGTTGCAAGAGCAACGCCAAGTAGATCGGATCGTAAATGTACCGGGCCATCGACAAATCGAAGAACTCACTCTGTGCATCGCCTTCTTGGCTCAGTTGGCTAGAGCGCAGGTCTCATAGAAATATGAGTAACTTCATCAGTTACGGAATCCTGAGGTCGCAAGTTCGAGCCTTGCAGAGGGCAGTTGCTTTTGTTTCTTTGGGGTGCATCTATGTTGTTGATCTTCATTTTTTATCGATGAAAGCATCCACAAAGCCTACGCCACAGTTCCTTGAACAGCTGCTCTACGATCACAGATGTGTATGGTCTAGATCCTCGTCAATCAACCAACCAAGCTTAGACGGTCCCAGGATAACATTGGATGGGCGAATATATCTCATCGTTCGATAAGCACACAATTGTAGAGTCCATTCAGTACACAAATACATCTGATTGTTCTTTTTATCCTGCTTGTCCATTACATGAACTTGGAAGCCTGTCGAAGAAGCTTGTTTAGTCTCAAACAAGATAAGAAACTCGATAAACCTACCAAACTCATCATTGAACCCATTCCGCCCGAGTCGCCTCCACCAGTCATAGCGCTGAATTTGCTCTGGACGAGCAACTTCATGACGGTCATTCCAGCGCTGTTCACAGCGTCTGCCAATAGTCAATGATGGCCACAGGATGCAAATGATCATCACGAACCCTGTTTGTTTCCACCGCCAGCACCACCGCTCTGTTCGAACATTTTGCTTGCCTCAGCCATTGCCATGCTGATGAGCTGACTCTGCGAGCCTCCACCGCCACTACCACCAGATGTGAATTGTTTGAGTATCTGTAGAACAATTAGACCTGATATGGATGAACGGCAAAGCTCATTAGTTACCTGTAATGCTGCGGCACCACCTATACCATCAGCACTGACATTGCCTGCATTACCCTCATGGTAGACCTGTTTATGTGCCCGTTGAACCTATTATCGCAGGTCAGTATCCACGATAACGAAGAAAAAGCGCTTTTCCGACCTCCTCTTCGTCAACCGGTTCATTGTGTTGAGACTGAGAGATGAAGGATCAGATTTGCTTGAATTCCATCCAGGATCGAATCATACCTTGTTGTTGTTCAAGAATCCCATTGCGCTCGAGAACAATGAGCTATCGCCAGAGCCATGCTGCGTAGCGTGCTGTACGACTTCGTCTTCGTTGACTGGAACGAAAATCAGATCCTAGACTTGGACACAAAAGCAAAGAGAATTCACTGGAAGGTCCGTCACCGTGGCTCGGTTGGGTATTATATTCCTGACCACCTGTCTTTGACACGTTCGCTGTAAAACGATTCAGCATAGAGACAGACGCCTTGGGAGCAAATTCGGTTCACATTGCGACTCGCTGTATGCTTCGTAGCCCTTTTTCGCCAAGTTCATAAAGTTGTCCTATAAAAAGCCAATTAGAGAGTGGAATTGCTTGGACGGCCAACTTGCCATGATGGTTTGTGATGGTTGAATGCAGAAGGAGACGGATGGCGGCGATAACGACCAGCTAGGGTATTTATAGAGCTTGGTGGTTGATGAGTCTGACGTACTGAAGCTTGACGTCATCGCAATGACGTTCTGTGGACCTCATTTTCTTTTGTGACGGATTTGGCTGAAAATACTCGGGTATTCCTATGCTACAATAGTGGTACAAGAATTGATGACTAGTTTTTATACTAACAATAATGGTAGTGGTCTGATTTGCACAAGGGCTCTTTAGAAGGCAGCAGGCTGAGCAGGCGCCATAGGCATATGCTGTTCACGACGAGCTTCGACACCAACTGGAGTCGAGCCCAAAGGTTCTGTCGAGCTCAGTGGTGCTGCAGAAGTCGGAGCCGTCGTGGAAGTAGTGGAATTTGGAGAGATATAGTTTCTCGCGGTCTCGACGTGAGGAGCGGCGAAAGCTTTGGCCGACTCGACATGAGGAGCCGCAGCTTCCTGAGCTTTCGTCAAATGGGGCTGGACGGCTTCTTGGGCTTTGGTGAGATGAGGCTGAACAGCTTCTTGAGCTTTAGTGAGATGAGGCTGGACGGCTTCCTGAGCGGCGGCGAGATGAGGAGCGGCGTATGCTTTGGCAGAATCGATGTGAGGTTGAGCAGCAGCCATACCTGTGGCTACAGCTGACCGCACTTGCTCAGCTGCGGCCGAGGCCACAGCCAAAGGATCTGTTCTCGTCGTGCCGGTAGACGTGGTCGAAGGCAATGTTGTTACAGGATCTGTTCGCCCAGTGGTTCCAGCAACAGGCTCGCCTGAGACGTAGTCTTTGGCCTTCTGGACGCTTGGGGCAACGTATGACTGTTGAAAAAGGTAAGATGGATCGATATCAGAAGGTAAAACAAACACCAACCTGGACGCCTTCGACGACAGCTCCAACGATGCCTTTGGCCTGTTCAAGATATGTCTGGGTATCGTTTTGGCCTTGAGCGACTGCCTCATTTGTCTTCTCCTGTAGCTGCTCAACCATCTCTTCACCCTTCTCCTTCACAGTGGTTGGACTCGACGATATTTCAGCGCCCTTGGAATGAACAGTGGCAACTTCGGCAGCTTCCTTGGCCACTGCTTTTTCCTGCTCGGCGATGTTCTCGATAACACGGGCTTCGGCAGCAGTGGGAGCATGTGCCAAAGCTTCAGCAGCGGTGGTCTGGTGAGCCACGAGACTAGGCAGAAGAATGAATAAATTGGATAACGGCGAAAGCAGAAACGACGTACTCGGCACCTTCAGCTTCTTGCAGGTTGAAGACTTTTCCGGTCTGAGTGGTACTAGATGTCATGATGATTATAGAGGTTTGTTAAAGAGGTAGATCTTTGAATGGGTTCGACTGAGTTGACGCCTTTTATATGCTCGAGTGGGTGGTTCATGACATCACCAAGGGGGCGATGACGCAGTCCCGCTCCCCGCTGCTCATCGAATTCATTTTGCAAGACAGCTCCGATCGGCTCCTCGAGAAGGCCGGAATGGGCCGCCAGTGACGAGTCAGCTTCGTATCTGCCGCCATACGACGAGATCTGGGCATCGAGTTGAGAAGATGAAAGAGATTCTAAGCCGAAATTCAGTAAGTATATCGAGGAGAACCAAGGAATAACGATGAGCAGCCTGGAGGGCTTCTCTGACTGCATCGACGCTATATGAGCTGTAGTTTCACGGCTTTTGCGATTTTCGCTAACGGGCAATCGGAAACATGACTGAGAAGTTCTTCAGCAAATGAAACAGTGGAAAGAATCGATGACATACACGCAAGGCAGAGATTCTGCGACCGGCACAGTACGGTACTACGAAGTCCCGCTGAACGTTCGCTAAAGAACGAGCAAGCGAAGATTTTTGAAGCACCGAATTTTTGGCGAATTTAGCCGATAATGAGATAACCTGGCCGACTTTTTTGCTAGTTTAATCGTCCAGTAAGCTTCAAGGTTAATCTAGATACTGCACAGGCAGACCGCATCAGACGCGCTTGGAAGACCAGTATCATTGACCAGCAGGTCTTCGAGAACATGGTCGCATGTCGAGTTGCGCCGGTTGTCGTCGTCCTGGCTGTACGTATTGGTTGAAGGCCGCGAGAGTCTCCTTCAGTGCTGAAACGGTGAACATGAACTTGAGAGGGAAAAAAAAGGCTGCTGAAGGTCACATTGTGACTCTCGGCCGTATCGCATGTTGGCGAGCGTGTTCTGAGGTCCATCGAACGATGTAGGTCTCTTTCTTTACTTCTAAACAACATGCCTGGATTAACATTAAACTTTGCAGTTGTATCGCGCGTTTAAGGGGAGGAAAGGTAGTTTTTCTATGTCCATGTTAAATTCAAAGTTTCATACTTCATACTTGTCCAGAGTCTAGATACATGGCGTTCCTTTCCAAGCTTGAACCATAGTCATAATCCTTTTTGAGGAACCAATGGTACATCTACAACAATACCCTTCGCCTTCCAGGCATTCTCGAATTCAATGATACAATCAACAGTGTCTAGAAATGTTTCTGTAGCGAGGAATCTTAGCAAACAGAACTGCAGTTGCAGGAGAATTTTACCTTCTAGAGTTCTATATTTCTCAATCCCGCATACATCTTTCAACTGCTGCTGGTCGAAATCGAGACGCTGAGCTGCAAGCGGAACCTCAGGCGGAGTGGCCTGGTTCAGTCGTGCAGCCAAAGCGGGTCTTTTCTGCCGAATCAGGTCTAATACATGCTTGAAGTCGAAGGGTTCAATCGAGCCTATCAGGAGACGTTTGGGTGTCGAAGACTGCGAACAGGATTGGAGAAGATCGGGCACGAAGAGATAGACGTACAGGTTTGCCTTCGAGAGCCCCGACGTGTACAGCGGCAACATCACGAACGTCAGCATATTTTGAGATGACTGGGAAGCTGGCGCCTTGTGTCAAGAAGCGGTAAACATATATATTGGTGCTTATCGCTATCAGATTCGGTTCATCACCAGAGGTCTGTCTCAGTGGGAGTCAGTTTTGGGCAATGAGAACAAAGGGAATCGACATGCATCGTACGGAAAAGGTCCGAAGACGAATGGCGCGATAACAGTCGTTATATCGAGTTCAGGATGCTCCCGGCCGTATTGCCACAAAGCCTTTTCGGCCAATGTTTTCGATGCACGATATGCTGCTCTAGTGTCTGGAAGAGATACACGGAATTCAGAATGATCGAAAGGAAAGCGAAGTCGAGAGCTCACCCGTCAATGCTAGGGCTTCTTCCATGGTAATCGGATTCCAGTCTTCGGCGCTCATAGTGCCTCCTGGGCGCATGATGGCGAACATACTTGTGGAGACGATAATCTTATTTATTCCAGCCTTGTGGGCTTGTCGGACAAGGTTCAGGGTAATTTCTATTGCATACTGAACGTGCTTCAGTATATAGGTTTGGCCAGCAAAACCAAAACTCACATTCAGGATCTCCGGAATTGTTGCCGTCCCGGGCATAGGGCTGGCTGCATGGACAATCCCTTCAACACCTGGATTCGAGGGTCAGTCTCAGCCCAAGATGACTACTCCGAGGTCTTGGAAGGTATTGGGCTAAGTCTTTTATCACCACAGCCTCGAATGACGGATCAGGATACCACGACGTGAGTTTCGCAAGAGATGCGGGACGGACAGCACTGTGAGCTTTGATTTGAGTCGACTGACATAGAACGAATAGAGCTCGCTCACGCTCTGACCCGGTATCCCTTTTTTAACAGCTCTGTTATAATATGTGATCCGACGAATCCAGATCCTCCAGTTACCTGAACACCTTGAGGAATGATGACTGCTGAAACAAATAGATAAACGCACGAAGATAAGTTTCACCATCGTAGGGTTTCGACGAGAAATCCTCAAGTGCTAGAGCTAGCACATATAGTACATCCCGTACTCCGTGTTCAACCAGAAGCTGGGCTCGGGGAGGCGTTGACTAAGTAATGCCTCGGCGACAGAAATGTGCCGTACTGTAACCGAAGCCCAGCGCTCAGGCGTATTTCCAAGTCGACGGTGCTACGTGGGATGTGGATTTTTCTGACTGGGAACGTTCACAGTAAAGTGACGATCCTCGAGAAGACAGGGATCATGTTGGAATCATGTCATTGTCAAAGCTTTTAAGTTGACTTTTGACAGCCGTCCGGTCACGTGGTAACGTGAGTGACCGGCCCGGCCGCGCTCCCGTGAGAGGTTTTTTTGCTGAAATCTATCATATCGCGCACTTGAGCGATTGGGTGTCGCAGTCCGATTAGAGAACACTCTCCCTAGGGAGTTCAACTATCTTGAGTGCACTCAATGCAAATGGTCTTCAAGCTTCATGAAGTCAGTGTGGCGTATCGGTGGCGTAGTGTATTTATCCAAGTCGCATCCTGAGGACTCTGTACTCCACGGTTAGAGTATGCTCATATCAGAAGAATATCACTGTTCTAGTCCAAAAAGATGTGCCGACCTTCAAATTGCGCATTCTGCCGGGTTTAGAGCTTGTCCGAAGCAAACGTGCCATTAGTTCATGGGTCATGGAATTTGGCTGTGAATGCAGCATACCAATAGACTTTTCAATAAACCTTTTCCTCTAACAGCACCATTTGGAGCTATTGCAGTTACTCTGCGACTCTTACTCTGGAGTCTGTTACTCTGCATTGTGATTCGTGATTCGTGATTTATTGATCGTTGGATCAGAGGAATGAACAAAGAGAAAACCTGGAGGACAGTCGTTCAGCCGTCAACTACCATTTGCAGTAGTCGAGCTGTCAGAGGCCGAAGAACATCTGCATTGAAGAAATCGCTGGAAAGACTGTGTTTTGGATTTGAAAAGTTTGTATCTTCGATCTGGTTCGTCCTGTTACTATATATGCTGGGCCAGCTGGCCCTCGCTGGAAGGACCAACTCCTGGGGATCAAAAATCACGTAAATCGAAATCGTTACCGTAAATTAGAAGCGCATGGCGTGGGAGTGAGTCGAAGCGATATTTTCCAGGTCCTCGTCAAAGCGCTCTCGACGCGTTTTTCCACGACGACTCGCAGTTTTTGATAAAGAGTATCTTCCGCCAATAAAGTGAGTTACAAGTGGCGCAAGACCTCTGTTCCTTGCAATAATGGATTCTGATTAGGTTTTTCCTCCGCGGAATCAGATTGTCTCGCTTTCAACAATGGCTCTTCGAAGTACACAGACAAGTCCCTCGCAGCACTGTCGAGGAAAAAAGAGAAGTTGGTCTCTGACATCGTCAGCTGACGCCAGTGGCGACGACGATGAGCCAGACTGTTCAGTGGTTGCTCCGCGGCTGCAGAAACGTCCTTTCATTTCGTCCCCTTCGATATCTCTCTCAAAGCCCAAACCATCCCAAAACCGTCCTTCTGTTCGACCTTCCTTGTCTTCCGTCACCATACTAGGTTACAAACTCAAACCGACCGTTTTGTTTGACGCATTATTTTATTGGATCTCGGAAAGAAAAAATATCTATGATCGCCGGCTTGCGGGGCTTCCTCAGTCGTATGTGGTCATATTCCAACCAGGAAAATCAATAAATAACGCTCTTTCCAGGGAATGGACTGCCGACGAGAACCTGAAACACCATAGATTCACAAACTGCTACAGGGTCCTCGACCGGACTACAAACTTCATCATCAAGGAGGTCATCGAGAAAGGGTCACAAAACGAACTGGAAATCGTCTTTCGCGTGGTGCTTTTCAATCTATTCACCAAGATAGAGACGTGGGAGCTGCTGGAGGAGAAGCTCGGAACTCTCACATGGGCAGGTAAGGCGTAATCATCGGAAGAATCCAATCAAATTGATGTAGACCCAGCCTATGACCAAGACAAGTATTATGCCGTCCTCAAGCAGGCCGCCCGCGAAAAAAAGGCTATCTGCACGGGGTCCTTCCAGAAACCTCCGCCGAAGTTCTTCTACGGCGATGCGCGCGATTATTTGGCGCAACTGGAAGCCATCATGGGGGGCCCGGTTCTCCACGAGTTGAAGAGTGCTCGATTTCTGAACGAAATATTCCTGTATCTCAAGTCTCATCCGGGTCTCGGCGACTTTGGTGCCTTCCAACTCCTTTTGAACCTTTCCTATACCAACGTCTTCAATTTTTCCGGCAATGACTTTGTCGTCTCTGGTCTTGGCTGCAACAGCGGTATCGAGAAGATGTTCGAGCGGAAAGGGCTGGGAAAGGCGCGGAAGGCTGAAGAGAACATGTATGCCGGGATCATCCGGTATCTCTGTGAAACGCAAAGCATCCATTTTCAGCGTCTTGGTCTCGACGTTCCAGGCCTAGGACCGGACAATCTCCCGTTGGACCTCGCAGACATCGAGCATAGTATCTGTGAGGTTGATAAATTCGCAAGACTAGCTTATCCAGGGCTCCCAAGCTCAAAGAAGCAACTTAAACGAACCTTCATCCCCTCCGATAAACCTCTTCCACCGCCAGCTATTCCACGTGCCTGGTCGAATCCTGCTCGGAAAGTCTCGAGAATATGGCGATCTGTCGAGCTGGATGGCGAGCTTGATGACCATCGTCGTTTTATTGTCGAATTTATCAGCGACAAACGGTTTGTCGATGGATCTCCAGAATACCTGGTCCACTGGGAGGGATATACAGAGACGACATGGGAACCGTTAGAGACGCTGGCCTATGACGTTCCACACAAGGTGACAGAGTTCGACAATAGGCATGAGGAGACGACGAAAAAGAAGAAGCCGTCAAAAAAAAGAAAGTCGCGCCGCTAGTTTCAACATGTCACAGGATTTTCGCTCTCTTTTCTTATTCTATCGCATCATGGCTACATATATAGTAATTTCGGGGTACTCCAGTCTGTTGTCGATGGTGTCATGATAATCTAATCTCGCTTGTTCGCTTTCAAGCTTGATCTTTTTCGAGGGTCACTATGATTGTGTTATGAATCCATAACGACATCTTGTTCATCTTCACTCTCGACCTCCTTGTGCTTCCGACCGCCCCTTCTAGCAGTCCGACCTCTTGGTTTGGCAGTGCTCCTTGGCTTTTTCGCAGGAGGCGGACTGGGACTGGGTTCCTCGTCGTCATCGTCTTCCCGAATCGCTGTTGCGCGTCCTTTTCCTCTAGCGCTACGAGGATTTCGTCTCGGTGGAGCTGCTCGTCGTCTGGGAGCACGAGATTTGGTGCCAGTCCCTTCAACATCGACATCATTCTCCCCATCAAAATATTCATTCCGTGCATTTGTTCTGTCAATCCGCCGCTCCTTGTCCCCTCTTTCTTCGTCTCTCTCTTCCTCATTCCTTTCCTCGTCCACCAAGAAACCCTGAATATCAGGTGGTATCTCCTGCAACCCGACACTGGGCGCTCCTCTGAGATATCTCAGTTTCTCCCGGATGCTCACAGTAATCTTCTTCAACGAAGCTGCTGTATTCTCGTTTTCAACCCGGCCCGTCAAAGGTGGATGTAATTTCCACTGTGAATCCTCGAAATAGGAATCGTAGACTGTGGCCGGAAGTTCGTTGGGTATCGATGCACCGACAAGAACTGCAGTTTCGTGCGTCCAGCATCTGGCGACATTCTTCACAGTGTATCCACCTCCACCGACGACGAGAAGCGGGACATTGAATTTTCGGACGAAATTGACACATTCGCCATGTGCCGCAATTGAGAGATTGAATGCGCCTAATCGGTCGCAACCAAGGGAGTCGGCGCCACATTGGAGTACGATAGATGATGGCCGAAAGGCCGTTACAGTGTCCTCTATCACGCTTTTGAATATCGTCATATACATCGCGTCGTCGATTCCATCAAGCAGAGGAACATTCAGGGCGAAATGCTTGCCTGGGCCACTGCCATTGTCGTCGAGCTTGCCGGTACCAGGGAAGAAGTCGCCTATCGAGAAAGTTAAACCCGTCAATTCTAGAAGGTCACTGATAAAAAGTTACCAGTGTATTTATGGAAAGATACGGTCATGACCCTGTCTGACTGGTAAAAGGCAAATTCGACGCCGTCGCCGTGATGGATATCAATATCGATGTAAAGAACACGGGGGTAATATCTGTTGAACGTGAGCGGCTAAAATAGACAGTCGGGCGAGACTGTGACCTGAGAAGCTCCAGAATAGCTAAGACGATATCGTTGACATAGCAGAATCCACTGGCTTCACCGCGCTTTGCATGGTGAAGTCCACCGGACCAGTTTATTGCAATGTCTGAGAAAAACGTCAAACGAAAATTAGTTCAGATGACAAGCAAGTTCACCTGTGGTACCAGCACATAATTTGCGAGCACCAGCCAACGATGCCCCTGCATACATCTTGCAGAACTCCCTAAAATTGAGTAAACGTAGGCCAGAATTGATAGATAAGAGCATAAATTACCACATATCGGCGAATATGGGACAATCTTCGCCACAATTAAATGTATCAATCATATTTTTAGTCTCGTCCTGTGCATTCGGGGTGACTCTAGAGAGGAATTCGATATAGTCGTGGTCATGATACGCTTCAAGTTCAGCTTGAGTGGCTGAGCGAACGTCGTATATATGGTGCAGCTGTTTGTCCAGTCCATACCCCGCGACAAGAGCGTTGGTCATTGCTAAACGATAAGGTTTCATCGGGTGGAGCTCCTGCCAAGGTTCATGGGTTAGTCAAGCAAAAGTTGAAGAGGCTTGAAGAGCGCCGGTCGAAGGAAGCGAAAGAAAGGGCCGTCGGCTCCAAAAAAATACGTACGCCATAATGTTGGAGCCCAATTTCCTTAGGAGAGTAATAAGATACGATTGGACGAGAATGCGGCTGTTATAAGAGAGTTAGCTAGCGCGTCGAGAGTCCCAGACCGGCAGAACAGATGTACATTGATGCGTTCTGTTATCGGTTGAGCGGTTCCATGAATACCTCGGTCAAGGAAATAGGGAGAAGAAGAGAAAGTCGGCGCAGAGAACATGGAAGCAGCTCGAGATTAAAAACCAGTCCGTGAATGAGAGAGAGTCGAGATGGCAGGGATCTTGAAGCGGATAAGAGAGAAACTGTTGAAAAGTACTAAAGAAGCGATAAAGCCAGCTCCAGGATGAGCAGGGGAACGATTGAGAGTATAACAAATGTGAGCGCACAAGATGTCCGGTAAGTGGCAAGCTGATCAGGTGACAGAGATACGATCCAACTCCGCCACGACTCTCCGTCATCATGATTCATCTTCGTCTTTCCGTCCAGCAATGACAGATTGCCGTCGCAGTTCTAATAGCAGCACCCCCAGAAGATGGCAGAATGAAAATTTGATCACCTGGATTGGCGTAACGGCCTCCAGCACATTGCCCTGGATGAATCGATGAGGTGCGTCTTTGAGCATTCTTATCTCAAGGTTTTCTAACCAAGAAGCAGCTTGTATCACTCATTCTTCCCTTGAACCGACCCGTGCACGAGCTAGGTGTAGGTCGCTTCAATCGCAGAAGCTGAGAGGAGTTGGAGACCAGTGAAAGTCATTCTGCTGCACGGCAGGTGAGCAATCCGTCAATGTTCCTTCAAGACTTGTTTACATTCAGGGTTTTCCAGAAACTGCACCCTTCCTTCATATCTGGCACGACAGATCGCACCTCGTCAAAATCTCCCACATGGTCTCTGCTAATATTTTTGCATTGGAGAAACATCTTCACAAATGTAGACGCGATCGACATACCATCACGTGTAACCATGCATTCGCCCCTCTCCCAATATTTAAACCAGTTGATCGAGACTGGGTTTCAAATCATTGTTGAACTCGAACCCCCATCTCGAGATACCAGACATCCTATTTCTTTTCTTCAAGATGTTTGCTCCAGCAATTTTCAAGCTTCCCAACTCCGACCCTTACCACAAGTCGTGGTCGAGCAAGATCCAAGACAAGGTCTTTCGCGACCTCTCAATCAACATATCCATATCCACCCCAAAGGTCGTAAAGGGTATGTATCTCTATTCTCTCACGTCATCCAACTGTTGCTTAAATTTCTAATAGCAAAACGAGAATGCGCGGTCTGTGGAAAGAAAGTCTCGACGAAAGGAGAGAATTCTGCTGTCGACCTTTGTGCTGGTTGTCGTGGTATGCGAGAATGTAGCGACTGCGGACGTCTTCGCAGTGCCCAAAAGTTCATTGACAGCCGGTGCTCGAGCTGTCACAGAAACTGTCTTGGCAGGGTCTCGGAAGTCGAGCAAGCGACCGTCTTTACAGCTCCCGACATCGTGATGTCTTCCTATTTCGTTTCCCAAGAGGTCACCATGGAACACGAATTAACTCCTTTCCTCGACGTCTCTAGCAGTTATCCAGATCACAGTTTCCTTCTCGACCAGTTTTCGCCCTCGTTCTATGCCGATTTTACTCCTGGTCTTATCGCTCCAGTCACTACAGACCATCTTACCGGCAGCAGCTCCATCAAGAGGAAGCAGGTTGACGACTTTCCACCATGTCGTAGAGTCAGGAAGAGGATTGGAGACAGAGAGGAAGAGGAAGATGCGACCTGGGTCGCTGCTTATGATGATATTGAAGTCTGGGGTGGTATGTTATTCAGGTGTCTGGCTTACCTTTCCACTCACCGTTCTATGCCCAGGTGATGATACCGCTTCTTGGTCCGATTTAATTCCTTCTACTCCATCCACCGAACTCTCTCTCGCGCCCGAATATGTCTGCCTCCTGGAAGCGATCCCTGAGATCAAAATACCCTCCAGCGCAGACCCCATTGTCCCCTTCTTCTCAATTCCTCGAATCTCCCCCATCTATAACCCCGCCGGAACCCCCCTCGGTCCAGATATCGAGATCGACAATCTTGTCCAAGTCTTTGAGGAGCTTAATCTCGAAGAATCTTCAGAGCCCAATGTTCCTTCCTCCTCGATGGACGACATTGACCAGTTTGTCGTATATCCCTCTCAGCTGGTTCAAGAATACTTCGACACCGTCAGTCCCGATATCACCATGGTCGCAGCAGAACACGAGCAGTTCGCCAGTCCAATGCTGGTCTGTCAGACTCCCAATATATCAGCTTCCTTCGAATGGTTCAGCCGCGAACTCTCAGCTTCTCCCGGCGACGACAGCGGTTACGAGTCCGCAGAGACGCTGATGGATGAAAGCATGTCGCCTGTGATCCTTCAGCAATCGCCGATCCAGGTCAAAAGCTTCACGTTCACTTTCCCGATGGACTCTGCTGAAGACCAAGAGGAAGACGACGAAGAGGACGAAGAAGAAGAAGAAGAGAACGAGGAGGACGAGCCCAGCACCGAACTACCACCAAGTCCCGAAGCTCCCAAGTCGACCTTCAAGTTTATTATACCCGCAAATACGGTTTCCCTCGATGACGATGACGATTCAGAGTCAGAGGAAGAAAGCCAGCCTGCCATTTCCCGTTTCATGATGATGCACCACGCTTTACGTCGGCGTTAAATATGTACGTGTTTCTTGCGCTCTGTCGCTATGCCTATTGACCGCTTTTTTAGACTCCGTTTCTCTTGCTTTGATTTTTCCTGGGTCACTGCTATATCTATTTCTCTTTTTTGAGCCGAGAAAGGCTACAGCTCCTACTGCCGACTTCAACTTGTGCTTCTAGACTCCGACAGCCTACAATTACAATTATACCGACGCTCGTTCAACGGATTACAGTACTACGGCTTTCTTGGATATCAAGACTTCACTTGCTTGGTTCAACAATTCGGCTAGCGCTGGCTGGAGCAATGGATCATAGAGAGGACAGAGTTTTGATTCTGAGTCTTGGTTGACTCGTTTTTTACTTTTCTTTACTGGTGCTAACTTCATTGCTCTTCTAGTAATGAGGCGCTGGCGCCGCTCATAACCATCCAATCGTCCTCAATTTCCCCCGAACAACCTATGCCTACGACCAACCTGCAAGTCATACCCCACATCTATCAAGATACCATATCATATACTGGCGACATTTTCAGTCCCCAAGACAACATGCTTCTCCAGAGATAAGACCAAGAGGACGACAAGAAATGCAAGAAAAACCCCCGACCGGCGATATCGTCTTGGGAGAAACAAAAGTTTGGACGCAGATATACTAAGAAAAGACACCGACTGGCGACATCGTCTCGGGAGAAAAAAAAAGGCGGAGATTTTTGTTTACACTGAGGAAGAAAATGGCGAGAAGAAAAACCCCGAACGGCGACATCGCCTCGGGAGAAAAAAATGCGGGAAGGTTGGATAATAGTTTCAATTGTATAAAATAAGGATAACGTAGAAAGGAACATTGACGCAATATTTGGATCTTCACTATGGCCTCGGCATCGTTGCAGAAAATCAAATACGTGGCGGGACTCCACCAAAGCGCATCATCGGCCATCGTCGGGATCCGAATCTGGCAGTGTCGGCAAAGCGTCTACGGTCAGCATTGTTCACGTCACCTCCTTGCTGCCTGCCAGCTGGGAACATGATGAGCTCTCTCGCGAAATCAATCCAAGATCCACACAGCAAGAAACAACTTGTAATTAAACCCACCGATATTATTCGTGATAGATTCTCCAAAAGACATGCCTGCCATTGAGATAGAGGAAACCGAATCGAGTGCATCAAGAAGGAATCCGAGTGAAATGAGCGCCGAGAGACGACAAACGGGAGGGAGAGAATCGGATGAAATTGGCCTGGCGTCTTGCTGAGTTCACAGCTTGGAGAAATGGATACGCCACACTATTCTGACGAGTAAACGCGACTATTGACTTGAAAGAAGGTATCGTAAAGAACATTGGAATTAATCTCGGACGAGGATACAAGCAGGACGTGCCTAGCACTGCGGTATACACGTCGCCGATAGTCGCCATCCTCTATGAAATGCAGAACGAGAGTTTTTTTTTTTTAGTGATGTCATGACACCGGGCCTCGGCTTTACCGGGGCCTTACCCGAGACTACAGCGCCTACACTCGCCTACATCACCTTCTTTCCCGGGGACCCTACTCAAGATCAAGAGACGAAGAGGGCGACGAAAAGGACGACGAAGCTCTCGAGTCGACGTTCAAATTTATTATACCCGCAGCGACGGGATTCAGAGGAAGAGGAAGAAAGCCAGCCTGCCATTTCTCTCCATGATGCCCCACGGTTTGCGTCGGCGTTAAATATATACGTGTTCTCACCTTCCCAGAGACAAGAAGAGGACGGGCAGAAACGCAAGAAAACCCCCGACTCTCGGGAGAAGAAAAAGTTTGGACGCAAAAATAGTAAGAAAAGACACCGACTGGCGAGAAGAAAGAGCCCCGAACGGCGACATCGCTTCGGAAAGATTGGATAATAGTTCTAATTGCCCAAAAAATTAGTACGAGTTTATAACATGGAAAAGAAATTGACATCGCAAAAATTGGATCTTCACCATCGCATCGTTGCAGAACATCAAACACTTGGCGGGCCGATACCGAAAGCGCATCATTGGCCATCATCGGGATCCGAATTTGGCAGTGTCGGCAAAGCGCCCACGGTCAGCATCGTTCACGTCACCTCCTTGCTGCCTGCCAGCAGGGAACACAATGAGCTCTCTCGCTTTCCTGGTCACGGAACTACAAGTCAGTATTTTCGATGGTACCCCTCAGCTCTATTAACCTTCTTGCAGTCCCTTTCCAGCGAAACACGTCGAAAACATCCAGAGGTTCGCGAAGCAGCAGAGAAATCGTTGGCAATATTACGGGCGTCTCCTGAGCAAGCCACTGTCAACTTGGCCTCTGGTGAGTTCATTGCCTCTTATTACAATCCGCTTCATTCATTCATCCGGTAGATGGACCTCAATCCGATGATTTGCTTCGACCAGTCTTCATGGGCTGTGCCACAAAGAATGCAAAAGTGGTCGCGATTTCAATAGGCTCGCTGCAAAGACTTATTGCACTGAAAGCAGTTCCTCAATCCGCCGTGGCGCTCATCATTAACACCATGAGTGACGCTATGAGCCAAGGTGTCGATATTCAGCTCCGAATCCTCCAGACTCTACTTTCACTTCTTACCAATTTCTCCAATGTTCATGGCGTTCTGCTTGGTGAAGCTCTGCTTCTCTGCTTCAAATTGCATGAATCCAAGATTGCAGTGGTCTCATCAACGGCGGCGGCGACACTGCGGCAGCTTGTGATGTTTGTGGTCGACAAAATGGTGGAAGAGGACAATAGAGATGAAAAGGACAACAAGGAGGAAATCAAGCTCCCGGATGGAACCACACGAAACCTCGGACCTTCGTCTCGCGACGCCTTTTCAATATTCGAAGACCTGTGTCTCCTGGCCAACTCTGAGCGACCGAATTTCCTCAAGCTCGAGTTTCTGCACAAGACTTTTGCATTGGAGCTGATTGAGAGTGTCCTAACCAACTATCACGATCTGTTTCGCAAGGTATGACCATTACTTTTCTTCCAAGTTAAACGTTCATTGTTTGCAGCACTCAGAACTCATACTACTTCTTCGTCACCATCTATGTCCGCTTCTAATGAAAGCCCTATCCGACCGCCCCATATTTCCACTGACTCTTCGATGCACCCGTGTCGTCTTTTTGCTACTGAAGCAGTTTTCACGCGAGCTGGAAACGGAATCTGAAGTCTTCCTCGTGCTACTCATCAAAATCATTGTGGAAGAGGGGGATGGGATTCAGAATGAGCAAGGTTCAGGGTACACGAACAGACCGCAGTGGATGAGAGTATTGGCAATGGAGATTATACGAGGGCAAGTCCTTTATCTGTTTTTTCCCTACCTGCTGATTTTGGTTTAGTCTATGTAGCGACGCTGAACTGCTGCGAAACTTCTGGGATCGCTACGACTCTCAGGAATCGGGCGCCAGTGTCTTCGGAAATCTCATTACTGGGCTCAAAAGACTTGTCACCGAAAAGCCTGCATTGCTGGGTGTCGGATCCCAGATGTCTGGAGTCGGGGTACCTTCGGATACTTCCTCAGAGTACGGTGGAATGGCTGGGATGGTTGCCACAGCCGCCAGTGGAGTCGTAGGAATGATAGGATCTGGCGCTGGATTGAGTTCACAGGGTTCAGCTATGAGAATACAATGGTGCGTCACCTTGGCTGTTCTCTTTCATTATTCCAACCCTTTCCCAGTATAGACCAACTAGACAAAGCCGACTCTCCTCCAATACCGGAAACTTACATTTACCTCCTTGGCGTCCAATGTCTTGTATCCCTTTGTGAAGGATTCGCAAGCTTCACGGGGCCATTATACAATACCCTCGTCGTACAAAAGCAAGGTGCAATACGTGCACCTCCATCTCTCGACCTTTCATCGCTCGAAGCAGATGATCCTTCGACAAAACAACTTTTAATCGTTCGCAGTATGATTGAAACTGGCTGGCCCGCCTTGCTTGCTGCCCTCTCCTTCGTGATCGCCACAAACCTTTCTGACGAGATCTTTGTCGATGTTCTGGCGAGCTATCAAGCCATGACCAATGTTTCCGGGATGTTGGGCTTGACGACGCCACGAGACGCTTTTTTCAACAGTCTCTCCAAGTTTGCGGTGCCCACTCGTGTGGTATCAGGCTTGGACGATACACCAAAGTCACCAGTCACACCGACTTCATTCTCTGAAAACCTTGGACGCTCGGTTTCGGATAACCTTGGTCTCACAGGTCCATCGCAAAATCCCTCTTTATCCGAACGAAATCTCGCATGTCTGAAAGTCTTAATATCCAGCGCGATGTTTCTTGCTGGAAACTTGGATGAGAGCTGGTTTGGTGTTATGGAGCATCTGCAGAATGCCGAATACGTTTTGACGCTGCAGCAACAACAACAACAAATCAGTCTGGTGTCTCCAAAACGTGTCGCTACTCGTCCTGCGATCTCTGGGTCTCAGCAACAACAGCGACATCCCTTATTGATGGATTTGGAGGTCGACACGATGCTTGGGGCTATTCAGCGCCTGTTTGATTCTTCCAAGAATTTAGAAGATGAAGCATTCAAACATTTTGTCGACTCCTTGTGTCGACTGAGCTCGGAAATGGTTGGAATGCAGCAGGCGGTTCTGGAGACGGAAGAGGCAAGGCCTTCACATCATAGACGCCTAAGTGGAATACATATTCCTCGAGCCACCATAGTGAGCATGACTGTGACCATTCGGCCCTTGCTGACTCTCCACAGCGCTCTGGCGATTTTGGGATTACCAAGCTGGGAGGGATTGCGTTGCTCAATATCCATCGACTGATCTATAGACCGCCTGAGATAGCTTGGACGACCACGACTACCCATCTTCTTGCCATCATACGACTGGCTTTGGCACCACAAGCTATCCGAATTCAAGCAGCACGAGTACTAGACGATATTCTTGTTGTGGTACCCCGAAACATCAACAATACCGGATCTCTTCAATCTGAGGTCCAACGTCGAGTTTTCGATGTTCTCTCATCCCAGATCATGCCAGAAGGGACTCTTTCCTCCACGACCAGCGTTGAACTCAGAAAGATGGGCTTGGAGACGTTACACCAGATCCTCGAAAGCTCTGGTCACACTCTAGTCGTCGGATGGGAAACTATCTTTGCGATGCTCGGCAGTGTTTGCTCGACGCCACCATTAACAAGATCGAATTCAGCCGACCTGCTTCTCAGTCCGAGAAAGCCTGTTCCATTAGGCCTTGGTGCACCCAGTGAGAAGAGCTGGACAGGGCTCATCAAGATTGCATTCCAATCACTTACCCTTGTATGCGATTCAGTGTCGCTACTGGCTCCAGAGCATCTTCGATTATGCATCAGCACTCTTGGACAGTTTGGAAAGCAAGCCGATACCAATATTGCTTTGACAGCTGCTGCAAGTCTTCTATGGAGCGTTTCGGACGCGATCCAGTCCAAGCGCAAGGGTTCAAAGGAAGGACTTGATGAAGATGTCGAAGAGTACAACGAGATTTGGATGGTTTTGCTGTTGGAGGTCCTTGGGCTTTGTCAGGACAAGAGACCGGAAGTCAGAGATGGCGCTATTCAGACGCTTTTTAGGACGATGCAGCTTTATGGTGGGACATTGAGCTTGGATACCTGGGACCAGTGTATCTGGAAGGTCACTTTTCCACTGCTGGATGCTCTGACGACGATGAGGCGGCCTGAAGACGATTCCAAGATCGACGAGTCCAAAATCCTTGCTTGGCACTCCATCGGATCTCTCTATCACGACTTTTTGCACTCCAAGATTGGACGTTTGGAGACGTTTGGCAAGTCTTGGGATGTCTTTGTCAAGCATATCGAGGATGCTTGTCTAGAAGACGACAGATCCATCAATTGTCCTGCTTTGAGGTGCTTGGAGAAAGCTATCAAGGCTTCGACGGGTTTGGGAGACAATGGAGTTTGGGAGCGAGTTTGGCAGACTATTGACCGAATCGGAGAAGCCGTCCTGACACAGTCAGCTCTGGCTTTCACACAGGAAACTCTGGTCGCTTATGTGGACGTGATACAATGCACCAGGACTCTCAGCCGAGCCATCGAGGGTAAAGAGTGGCCTCTGGATCGGCTGACTCGTCTAATGGCCATTCTGAAGGGTCAGTGCTATCGTGCTATTTTTTTCTTTGCTGACAATTGTTCAGGTGTTTTAACGTATTCAAGCTCACCAGATTACCGTCCAGATATAGATCAGTTACCGGCTCTCCAAGCGCTCGTCATGGATACAATCGCTAATATTGATTTGACCACTCCAGGTTCTCCATCTCTGGTCATGAGAGATCTTTCAGAGTTTGCTACTCTTGCTTTCCTGGCCGCCTTTGACCTACCTGCCGAATCCTCAAACCATCGCCGGATCACATACATTGCTCTCTCGAAGAAGACGATGCCCTTGCTTGTCGAATATTTCTTGCGGTTCAAGGATCAGTTGGAGATATATGTCGACGAAACGCTCGAAGCAGTGCTTTCAGCTTATTCAATTCCCGTCAAGCTCAAGTACGACTGTCCGGCCCCTTCCAAGTTTGGCAAGGATCCTCCACTATGGAAAACAGCGACGACAAGCTTCTTAAAGATTGTCAGGGAATGTGCCTCACAGTTGAAGATCCTGGGAGCGGATATTCCCAGTGAACGAATGGAAGGAATTTGGAGACAGGTCATCGATGTCTTCCGTGGCGGTATCCTTGCTGATTGGTGATGCGTTTCTATTACCCATTTACTCATCGACTGACTTAACGCTCTAGTTCTGCGGCAGAAGCATTCGCCCTGGATAAACAAGAATCGGAAGAGACATTCGACTTGGCTTTAATCGGCGCGTTGGAGATTGATGTTGTTCCGCATCTGGGAGACAGTCGCGTCTCCGATGGAGTCGTCAGTCAGCTTTCAAAAGTCTTGCAGCAGGGAAGCCGACTATACGACTCGAGTCATCAACCTTCAACAGATAGCAGCCCACGAGATTCGCTCGAGTTTGTCAAAGTTCATCATGGGAGTACCGAACATGGTCTCCTTCTACCCAGGGAGCGATTCTCATATTGGTGTTTCGACTTGCTGTTCCTTATCTGCTCGAATACGACGAATGGTAAGCTCTTTCTTGGCTTGCTGATCATCATTGTTGAGTTTTTATCTAGATCAAGAGCCTGCTCGGAGACGGTTGGCTGCCTTGAGTTTACCATCACTACTCAGCCGATGTAGGTCGGTCATGGTTGGTTATGTGGCAGATGAGTCTCTACGTGGAAACCTCCCATTCCCGAGGTAAGAATCCCTGAATCTGAAGGGACACGAGGCTTAAATTAACTTCAGAGCGCGAGAAGATGAACTGCTCTATGTGCTTCGAAAGCTGCTCGAGCTTAGACTTTGGTCTGGTTCGCTGTGGGCAGCATTATCAGACAATCCTTCAGCGCATTGTGTGACACAACCTGGTAAGACCTTTCAGCTGGTTTATAGTTCGTCGGCTGACCGAAAACCATGGCAGCCATCGGCAGCTCGTCAAGCCCTTCAGTGCTCATTGCAGACTCGGTGAAGCGCTCATCAGTAGCACATCTGTTTCACTTTTATCCAACTTTGTGTGAAATCGCATCAATACCAAGAAGGGCGCCTTCTTCTTGGGTGCAGGAAAAGGGTGCCGAACCAGTAGAGCTCGATGCCAGGGTCCTGGCAAGAAGATGTTTGAAGGAGGTTGGAAGAGAGATGGGGGTTTGAACTTTACTGCATACTAATCTAATTCTTCGCTTTGACGTGTACATTGAGTATCATTGCGGATGGTACATAGAGTGTTTATGGGGGTGGCAACTTTGCACGACTCAGAGCCAAATCCACTGCAGGGTCTGGCTTGTGTAATTGTCGAGATATCGCATCTCGAACAAATGCAGTAGGAAAATGATAGCTGAACATCGTTGACGGATGCACTGGACTCAGAAGTGGTCGTGTAAATGATTGATGACGATACGCGTAGAAGTAGGCATGGAAATTAAGAGCTTCATACCAATGAATCGGGTCATTGGAAAGTTCGACCAGCAAGGCGCTGAATGATTCCTGGTCGACTGGGAGCAGAAAGTTCTCGAAATCTGCAATGGGGTTGTCGGTCTTGTTGATTAGCCGTGAACAAAGTTTAGGATTCGGTCCCAGATATTGGGATATCTCAGTGGCAGAGTAATGGGCCTCACTGGGCCTCGGGAGCAGTCCTCTGAATCAAGTAAGTAGAAGCAAATGTGAGGATGAAACACATTTACTGTTGAATGATTATTTCTTGGTCAGTCCATACCCTTATCATCCAATTGAGAATTCGTCGTCCTACTTCCCATTTTTGAGGTTCGTACAGCATGATGGCTCTTGTCTGGACTACGAGGGCGTCGACAACGCCGTTGGCAAAAGGGGGTAGCGGAGATTCTAGCTCGCACCGTGTATCGAATAAAGCAAGGACACGTTCAGGGAAATCGAAAGTCTCTGCTTCGGCGTAAGTCATTCGCCTTGTGCCGTGTTTGTCGAAATATCGAAAGAAAAGGTTGTTTTCGCAGCATGCTACGGGAATTCTGTTTTCCAGAGCTTTGGCGAGCATAAATCGATAGAAGAGCGTGTTGCCTGTGCAGAATGAGAGGAATTCAAGGTGTACGAAAAGGATTGTCGCACCCATCCCCGGCTGGCTCCAGACAATAAAACCATCACTGGGTTCTGGACCTTCGAGAGCTTCGAGGATGTGGTTCCATGCTGTCTTGTAATCGTCGCGGACATATACGGGACTCCGCAGCCCATGGAAAAAGTCAGCGGCTTGGTCAAGGCAGGAGGGTAACACCTCGACCCCCTGGACTTCAGCTTTCTGAGGCATGCCCCATAACGGGTACACATCGTCCGCCCAAGTTTTTTTCATCCCCTGTGCCCAAGGAGAATGAATGAAAGTTCTCTGTTACTTATCCTGGGGTTTTTGTGAGATAGAGAGTCGAGATCAAGTCGAAACAGGGGCCCGGGCATCTTCAGATAGCATGAACCACCTGATCCGACTCACTCTTCTACCGAATCTACGCACAGGGAATGGAGAAGTCTTGGGAGAATAATGTGCATCTCAGGCAATGGGGCCATGCTGCTGAAACTGAAGTCGAGGGTGTCGAGGTGTTGCCCTCATGCTTTAGCCTAGCTGGTGACCAGTCCTATGGGCTTCGCAGTGCCATATATGTTCGCGAGGATTACAAAACAGGCTGGAAGCACATCTTCGAAGGCATGAAAGGTCCTCAACCGAGCGACGGCTTCGTCGTCTGGGGCCACCCAGGGATAGGTGCGACTATCCTTTTTGAACTCTGAATTCAGTTTAATTTCGCACAGGAAAATCTTTGTTCTTCCGCTTTGTCTTCGCCAAAGCTCTGGAAAACAAAATACCCATCGCCCTCTGCGAAGCCGCCTTTGTTTTTTACTTCGACAAAGACGGCGCCAGACAAATGACTTACGCCGAAGCTGAGACCATCACATCTCTTGAACCGGTGCTCGCTTTATTCGACACCGACTACGAGATGGAATCACCTCTGCCGCCATTCACCAACGGTGTTGTTGACTGTTTTATCGTCCAGACCCGGTCCATCATGTTGTACGAACCTCAAAAATGGGAAGTAGGACGACGGCTTCTCAATTGGCCGATCAGGCTATGGAGCGAAGGAGAAACAGCCATCCAGCAGTAAAGGTGTTTATCGTCGTATCAGCCTTTACTAACTTGAATTCTAGAAGACTACTCTCGCCGCCCAGTGTTACCCATTACTCTGCCACTGAAATTTCTCGATATCTTGGACCGAATCCCAGATCCTGCTCAAAACTGATCATCAAGACAGGCAATCCCGGTTCAGATTTCAAGGATTGCCTTGTCCGTGTACGTCCTGGATCTTTCAGCGCCCTTCTCATCGATTATTCAAATGATCCACGCTACGTGAGCGACGCATTCAGATTTCATACCTATTTCTTTGCCTATCCGCGACCGCTTCCAGCACCACTTCCTGGGCCAGTGTCGCTGTCGGAGATGTTCACGTACCACATTCCCACCACCTTCCTTCGGAATGAAGTTTTGCAACAGTTCCAACAGTTCCCTTATCCAAACCCTACCGTGGACCCGGCCTTGTTTCGTGCAATATCATCAGAAGTCTAAGAGAAGGTCACATAATTATTATAACAAGTTACATTCCTGTTGAAACTGCATTATGAGCAAATATTTATGATTATATATCTCTCCAGGTCATTTATGCATCGAAATGAACATTCTTACTACTTATTCCGTTCGTCGAGTCCGCGTTGGAGCATTCAACTTGCCATTCAAAAATATTACCACGTGACGGGTCTGCTACTTCCCTCTTGCCATTGCCACTACTTGCTCCTTTTTCTGCTCCCCTGTTGAGCCGCAGTTGAAGATTATCATTCCGAGAAATGAGCTGGACCACCGATTGCTTTTATGGCAGTCCCGATTCAAGTCACTTGACTTGACTCGACCTGTTTCCGACTCTCATTCAACGCTCATTGTCTTGATTCAACGCTCTTATTCGCTTTTGTAAGTGCCCTTATCTTTCCTATACGTTGTCCAACTGAGATTTCTCCTCTTTAGCCTGTGAAAATGAACTGTGATCACAAAAAGCTAAACTTTGGAATGTCCAGTTTCGCGGAAGAGGCGGGTTACAAGAGACCAACAAGTCTGCAGCTCTCAGCCGCCACTACACCTCAAGGGCGCGTCGCTGGCCCTGGTTCCAAGGGAAATTTGGCTGTGTCTCCTACATCGTTTCCTGCACCGCTGGTTCTTCCAGACGATGACCTTGCCTTGGATCCCCGATACCCTCCGCAAAGCTTTCGCTCGTTTCTACGACTGAAAGAGCGCAACGAAGTGACGCCCAGTAGAAACAGAATCTACGTTGCATCTCCACCAAGGATTGATTCCGAGGTACAGTTCATGCAGACATGGAGTACATTCAACGACTCGACGAATCCCAGTGACTCGGTACCGGTCCCGTCGACAGACGAGGTCATCTCTTATATGTCAGCATTTTACGGCCTTTCCGTTCAACCTCTTTCTTCCCCGATTCTCAGTTTCACACCATGGGAAGAAAACAGATCCAAAGCTCCTCGATATGTTGGCTTGAAGACATCCAGCACCGAATGTGTTCGCATTCGAACGCGACCTTCGCTGGATGGAACATTTTCGCGACAGCTCAACTTGGATGACCTGTTGGACGCGGCAATAGATGTCCTTCCAGATGACGCTTTTTCATTGCTGCTTCTTGTCGAACAAGATATCTACGAGAATGACGATGACGACTTTGCTTGTGGGCGTGCATATGGTGCAAGTCGCATCGCTGTTGTTTCTATGGCGCGATACCATCCCGGCCTGGACCGAAAGCAGAATGTCGTTCGAGAGCATGCATGGCCTGCATCACATTGTGACGCCTACATGAAGCAATGTATACCTCGTCCGGCGAAGAAAGCGAAAAAGAGCAAAGATGAAGACGCTCCTTTGGAAGCAGAAGATTCAGCTTTGAAGGCAGCCGTCGCAGCTCATAATGCTCTACCTCAGCCAGAGTCGCCTTTGGCATTGTCGGGTCTCTGGCTCGGTCGAATATGTAAAACTGCTGGACATGAACTTGGACACTGCTTTGGGATGGATCATTGTGTCTATTATGCTTGCTCAATGCAGGGGACCGCATCGCTGGTCGAAGATGCTCGCCAGCCGCCTTATCTTTGTCCTGTCGATTTGGCAAAGTTGATAAAGGCTACAGGCGGAAGTGTGGAGAAGCATTATGATGCTCTTCTCAAGTTTTGTGAATCGGAACGACAGAAGGAGATTCAATTGTTTGCAGCGCATGCTGCCTGGATCCGTGTTAGACTAGTAAACGAGACTTGATAATCCAAACGACCTATTTCTACAACTACAATTACCATGTTTATTTTCTACATCTTAGGTTGGTTCACTGAAGCCCCGTAAGCCGAAGCAGGAAAGAAAAAGGTGAAGAAACGAACCTTGACCATTGACCGGAACCGTGGCCTTGGGGAGAGGAGGAAGAGGTGTCGTAGGCTTTGGAGGAGGAAGAGGAGCTTTTGGTCTAGGTACTTCTTGTCTCTTGTCCTTGGCCTGTTCATCAATCCGGTTGACAGAAGGGTCATTGACAACAGGTTGATTGGCTGGATCAACTTGATCAGGAAAAGCGATGAGAACATGTGAAGAAAAATACCATCGACAGGATCTGTTGCCTTTGGGGGAGAAGGAAGAGGTGTCGTAGGCTTTGGAGGCAGAGGAACCTTTGGATCAGGTAGTTCTTGTCTCTTGCCCTTGGCCTGTCCATTAACCTGGTTGACAGTGAGTTGATTCGCTGGAAAGACCTATCAGGAAGAGCAATGAAAACAAGTGAAGGAAAATACCATTGCCAGGAGCTGGTGCCTTTGGAGGAGGAGGAAGAGGCGCGGTGGGCTTCGGAGGAGGAAGAGGAGCCTTCGGATCAGGCCTTTGTTGTCTTTTCGCTTTACCGTCAGCGTTGACTAGATAAATCGTCAGTCAGTCATCAGAGAAGAAAGAAAGCGAATGAAATACCTATGGGAGTCACGACAGGGAGTGGCGGAAGCGGGGTAGTTATAGGCAGTGGTGCAGGTGGAAAGATATGCGGCAAGATAGTCGCACTGTCGTCTCGTCCCTTGACCTTGGGAGCTTTGACTTCTTGAACTCGAGTTGAGAATCTTTCGACAAATAATAAAAGAGTACTTACTGGGTGCCGCATTTGCTGGCGGAGGAGGAGGAGTAGCTGGCTTGGGCGGCGGCAGAGGAGCTCCCAGAGCTTTCACGCCGCCCAAAGCCACAGGTACTGTCGAGCAGATTAGCATAAGACATGATAGCAGGAAAGGAGAAAATCACCAGCCAACGCATGAGCTGCGAGGTAGAGAGCAAGGACAGCAAAGAATTTCATTGTAATGTGAACGAAAGTTGACTTGATTGGTTGAGAAGGGCGAGGATTGTTGTTCTGCTACCTGGCAGTGAAAGAGTACGAGGAAGAATTTGTTATGGATAGAAAGCATCGTCTGCTGTAGCTTTTATAGCTTGTATGCTTGAGTGCGCAGTGCATATTTTGAGCGGTCGTAGAAACCAATATGAGGAGAAGGTCAAGAAGACTGGACGTTTAGTGGAAGTTATGAGCAAGCACAGCACAGTCGCACAGTGTTCATATATTAGTGCGAATATTGCTGGGTAACCTGGAGCAAGTTTGACTCAGTCATTGTGAGCAAAAGCGCGTAGAGCTTGAAGCTTGAAGCTTGAAACCCAGTGTTGGTTAGTCCGTCGGTCCAGTTGAATTTTGGAGAAAGAAAAACACCATGATTTCCGCCGGGATCGTTCGAAGATGTGCTGCTTGATGTCCTCCGAGTTGACCTTGCGCAGCCATTCCCTGGTCCATGATGGATGCTGTAGCGATAAATCGCGCGCAGCTGTTCGTGAAACCAGAGTCGCCAGAAGCCTTCCGCTGGTAAATACTAATTGGACGCAGTCGCTGCTTGTCATTATTGGATGTCGCCCTCGGTTGTAATTGAGTAGAGGTTTATGGGAGGAGCGGAGCCGGAGAGAGCCGAGCGATCGAAAGTAACCGAGTGTTGACAATGCCGCTCTCGGAAAATTTCAAAACGGCTCCTCCCTGCCAGTCCAGCACTGCAAAATGTTCCCTGTGGCCGTCCTAGCTGAACTGGGAGCAATTCCCACCGCTCTGCTTTCATGGGTCACCGGATTTCTTCTGCTCTTAGCGAGTGTCGCGGCCTTTCACTGGCTCTCCAAGACAGCAAAACCTGTTAAATCACGAATGAATCAACCGAATTTTGGATTTGGGGACGCGACACGAGTGTCCAGGCTTTTTATCCATCCTATAAAGGTCAGGGTTCGATTGACGCCGTCATGCGCGCCTATCTCATAGCGCCTAAAAGAGCTGTCGAGGTATATCAGTTCAAAAAGCCGCCTACACACCGAGTGGTCTCGAGGTATGATTCCTAATCTTTCTTAATATGACTGCGCTGATATCTGAGCAGCACGACAGAAAATGGTGTATCATCGATGCAGAAACAAAAACTGTAATCACGGCCCGTGACGTTTCCAAAGTGAGCCCCAATTCACAGCGGCGTGATGATTATTGAGCGGTATGCCAGATGGTATTGATCACTCCTACGGTTAATCTATCCAATGACACACTGGATGTCGCGTTTCCGGCCGACTCGGACTGCGAATCCTTCTCTGTGCCTCTATTGCCTTCTCCAGACTGGACATTGTGAGATTTCTCCCATCGGAGGACCACAGACCAACCGATGATTTCTAGGATTGACAACATTACTTTATGGGACGATTCGTTAGATGGCTACATCTGCGGCGGCCCGTCTTCCAGGCTCCTGTCGGCTTACTTTGAAAAGCAGGTTCACCTGATATTCAAGGGACCTCGACCCAGGCCTTGCGAGCCGACTTCGTCATATGCCGATTTGAAGGCAGTGACAGACTTTGCAGATGGTTATCCTTTGCTGATTCTATCAGAGGAAAGCGTCCAGGCGGTGGAAACTGAGCTGAGGGCTCACGTTGGGAAGCAAGGAATTGAAGAGCGCTGGAAGACTGATGCTTTGGTGATGGAAAGGTGAGCTGCGCTGATTCGCGACGGTCAGTTGATGACGATATGAATAGGTTCAGAGCCAACATCACGTTAAGAGGCGGCAAGGCCTTTGACGAAGACTTGTGGGAGGAAATAGCGATAGCATCCGACTCGGACCAGCTGGCTGCAGCACCAATCATATCGGTGGTGTCCAAGTGTCCAAGATGTCTAGTATGTCTTAATTGAAACTTCTCCCGGCTTGTCAGCTAACTTGGGCTTGAGCTACCGAATGTCGCCCCGGATACAGGGATTCGCGATGCTGCAGTCCCATTCAAGGTGATGATGAAGATGCGAATCGGTATCGACCCTCAAAATAAATGGAAAGCTGTTTTGGGGGTAAATGCTGCGCCAAGAGGTTGTGGAATGATACGAGTTGGGGACAGGGTATTGGTTCGGAAAATCGAAAAGGCCAAGGAGTGAGCACTAGTGAGCTCTGGTGGTGGTGGAAGATAAGTCCTCCTACGATCTTCGTCAATAGAGAGATTTCCATGCAATAATTATGGATCGTCAACGGCCTGGAGTAGCCTTGAGTGAATAATGCCAGATGATGAATATGTTGATCTCGTTGCGGTCCATCCACATGTTTTCCTAAATGGGTCAGTTCAGTAAGCATCAGTATCATTCTTTTGGCAGCCGTGCCTTAGATCAAATCACCACCTTCCCTTCCTATCGTTCGAGGCGACGAGGTCCACCATTTCCACTGTGGGGACTACCTGAAATATGATAAGGTCATGGAGATTTGGACAGAGTCAGAGCAGCAACAAGACCTCCAAGCCTGTAGAGGACAAGCCGTCGCTCTCATCTGCCGACGCCAAGAAGTTTGGCCTGGAGAATGTGCGTCTGCTGCTTGTATTTCGTGGATCATAACTGACGTGTACGTCCCTTTAGTTTGGGAATACCTGGTTCGTGCTATATCTGTTTCGAAAGAAGCCCATTTGAATATTGTTGGACCAGTTATGCCAACTCTGTCATACAGGCTCTGTATTTCTGCGCTCCCTTCCGAGAGCTTGTCCTCCAGTCTGCAGATACCTCGATCCAGCCCACAGAATTAGAACCGCCAGCAGTGTCTCAGCCGACGCAGCCACTTGCGCCAGTTCGGAGGAAACCAGAGAGAAGGCCTTCAGCGACAGGTTCACCCCTCGATCTCTATGCTCCTGCTGGACCCCCAATTCCTTCTTCACCGCCTACCCTCTTCTCAGCACTCCGTTCATTATTCCACCACATCTCCGCCCATCCCGCAGAAAAGGGTACAGTCGCCCCAAAAGCCTTTATAACAAAGCTCAAGGGAGTCAACGATGTCTTCGATTCAACAATGCACCAGGACGCTCACGAATTTCTTAATTATTTACTCAACAAGATTGTAGAAGAAATAGAGGAAGAGAGGAAACTCGTCCGAAACTCGACGCCGCCGCTCGAGGACCGTCAGTTGGTTTCTTCATTTCGCGGATCTTGCTCACGCGTCATTCAGTGTGTAATTCGGTCGCGACATTGGCTTCCAAGACTCCTCCGACAGTCGTTACTACAAGTTCAAATTCCGGTACCGCTCCGCAGGATGCTACTCTAGTTCACAAACTGTTTGAAGGAGTGCTGACAAGCGAAACCCGATGTTTGTCATGCGAGACGGTGAGCAATGTCGAATTTCCTTTGCCATGCGGTACTCAAGCTCCGCAGGTTTCATCGCGAGATGAATCTTTTCTCGACCTATCTATCGATATCGAGCAAAACGCGAGTGTAACAGCTTGTCTTCGTCAGTTCAGCGCCAGCGAGATGTTGTGCCAGAAGAACAAGTTTTTCTGTGATGCTTGTTGTGATTTACAAGAAGCGGAAAAACGGTTAGCCCTCTTCTCCCGCCTTACTTGGGACTAAACCTTTTCAGGATGAAGATTAAGAAGCTTCCGAATGTACTTGCCCTTCATCTGAAGCGGTTCAAGTACCAGGAGGACCTCCAAAAGTACATCAAGCTAGCATATCGAGTCGCGTTTCCATTTCAATTGCGATTATTCAACACAGTCGACGACACAGATGACGCAGACAGATTGTACAACCTTTTCGGCATAGTTGTACATATCGGAAAGTGTGTGATTTGCTCCTTCGGCCCGCTTGATAGCTAATTGTGCCTTTTTAGTGGACCTCATCATGGACATTACATCTCCATCATCAAAACCCAGGATTCCTGGCTAGTTTTCGACGACGACAATGTGTATCCGATAACAGAGGGCGACATTCCCAAGTATTTTGGAGATTCCAATTCAGGATCTGCCTATGTGCTTTATTACCAGGCAGCCGACATTGATCTCCCTGCGCTTGGAATTCATAGGCCACCTATACCGGAACCTATTCCTCGACCGACGCACGTTCCATTCGAAACCTCGTCAGACCCTGCTTCTGTCCACTCGACTCCAGTATTACCGCCTGGACTGGTGGAAGAGGGAGATTCGTCGGACTTGAGCGATCCAGCTTATCCTATAACACCGTCTCATTCATCTCCTTTACCGGCTTCTATCCCGGCCCACCTGGAGAAGTCTCGGCAGCCAGTCGATTTCATTGCTCCTCATCCAGATGATGTTGGCAGTGCTTCGTCAACTGCTCCCATTCCAATACCTCCTCCGATTAACACTCTACCTTCCTTTATCAGCAAGACTCTTGGAAGGTCTCCCTCTACCTCTCGCGGCCGGAGTGACCCGCGCGACGTTGACCCGAAAGCTTTTCTACCTCCGCCGCCGCCGCCACCTCTCATAGTGCCTTCGCCGCCGTCTCCATCGACAAATGGAGCTCACCAGGAGCCAAGTCGAAAACCCAGCATGTGGTTCAAGCGAAAGAGCTTGAGAGTGGGAGACAAGAAATATGATGTTCAGGATTTACCTGCTTCACCTGTCGCTTCGACATCAGATCATACAGCGTCTTCGTCCTCGAATTCATCAGCGTGGTATCGTACCACAGCTGGAACCAAGGAGAAGGATCAGAGAAGACGGCCTTCAGAGCCATCTCTTTTCAGTGCCGACGGGTTTCACACTGGACCTTCTCGAAGGCCAAAATCTTCGAATCTCGACAATCTCAGTGTCGATAGGAATGGCTCTGACAGTCCATCGCCTGGTTCAGCTTCGTCTTCATTGAACTCTACTTCGTTTCCACCAATACCGCCGCCACCACCAATTGCGCCACCTTTGAGTGCTCCTCCTCCACGGAGCTCATCGCTTGGTCCAGATAAGGTTCCCGAACACAAGAAATCACTATCGAGTCTGGTGGTACGGAAGGAAAAGAAGGAAAGGGATAATCGACCTGCGACAGCGAGTGGTACGACACCGGTACCACGAGAGACGGCTGTGAGACCCCTGCCACCGGTTCCACCTTTACCTGTTTGGACGCCCATGACGGCTTCACCAGTCGTCGATGATCCTGAAGACTTTGTGATTCTGGGTGGACATGAGCAGCATGCATCAGAACCAAGTCGAATGCTCTTCCCATCGACTTCAGTCGGGCCGCCAACTAATGGCAATCTCAAACAAAGGGCGACCCGGAAATTGAGTCTGACCGCCCCAATTTTAGGAGGCCTTGGATTCGGGAAGAAGGAGAAGAAGGAGAAGGATCTTGGACTAAAAGCACCCAGCGCTTTTCCCCAATTCTCGAAAGTCTGAAGGAGTTTTTGTATATTTTCATGCGGAATAGCTTTTTCAACTTTTTTATTCCTTTCGCTTTCACAGTGTTTCGGGCATTTATCATCGCCATCGTCACTAATCCACCTATACATACATAGTCCACATGTAGCTGTATTAATACATTCAACAAGAGTTTGCAGGCTTCGAACCATGTACCGTTTCCCAGAGCTTCCTTCGCTCAGCATCTTCGTGAATGACTCGCGAAAAATCCAAGACCCTTATCTTGGTCGGCTCTCGGGCTGAAACCAGACATACTCTTCCAATACCCTCATCGTAATCGATAGTACTGACACCTTCGGTCGCGAGCTTTGCCAAAGTCTCTTCTGCGATCTGGAATGTACTATAGAGCCTTCCAGGCGTAGAAATCCGCTCTCGACCGAGTAAAGGCTCTTTCATATCGGGTTCTGGATGTGGATACTCTCTCGCTAGATGTCGAGGATTGATGTATCGACGCATTGCGGTGATTTTTGGGACCTCGTGACGCTCATCAGAATTCTCTGGCATCACACAGAGAATCGAGCGGTCAGAGCCAGGAAGCACCAGTGCTCTGCCTTTGATTACCACTGTGCTCTGCTGAACGACAAAGTCGACAGGGTAGACCCAGATTCGGTCCGATGTATCATTATCTTCGGGGTAAGTCGTCGCCGCCACAGTGTAGTGACTGATGCCAGCTTCGGAAAGAAGTTGGCGTTTTGCGCCGTACGGAGCGTAATCGGTATAATTCCGCTCGTCGGTTTCGCTGACGGTTCGCATGAAGATGGAAATCGGAGGAGGACACTGATTCGTAGATCGTAGAGTCGGATGATCATCGCCCGATAAATGAAAGGGATCAGTGATGATGAAGCGGTCGGCGATTTTGTCGTTGATGAAAACACGATCAAAGGCATCGACGTCCTGGAAATCTTCAGACCGCTTTGGAAGGTTGTAGAGTTCAATCACATATTGAATGTCATGATGATCCAACAGCTCGCGAATAACAAGCACTTGGTTCTGGATTGGGAGCACACGATGTGATTTGATTCGGTGATACTGCAGCAGAAATTAGGTCGGTTTGGAAAGAGAGAAAGTTGACAACATGCCATTGTACTGTGCTCCTGGACTCTGCGAGGTTCGATAGTCGCAATTGTCTTTTCTGAAAGGTCGAGGATCGAAATTTCGTCCCGGCCACCCTTGAAGCATATTAGACTAGCATGTGTTGTAGTTACACCTTGCTTGTCGGTTTTGGTGAATAATGTTGGATCATCGAAGGGGATGTCCTCAAGAAAGATGGACATGACTTCTTGGATGGGGTTGAGAGGAACTTGTTTGAGAGCGTCCTCAAACTCTCCCGAACCAGGAAGGAGATAGCGATTCGCGAGCAAGTCTGCGTCTGCCAACGACAGGAATCCGGTGATGCAGTAATAAGTCATCCGAGCTGGAAGTTCGATTCTGCACTTGTAGTACTGTGCCGCGTCCAACCTGGTAGAGACTCAGTCAAAGCAAGATGGGACAAGGCAAGGACTTACGGAACGTCAGGATTCGTCCATCTCGATTCTAGAAACAGTATCATGATCCCTTTGACCCCGTTGTGCTTCACGTATTTCGCCTGAATGTTGTACGGTCGATGGTCGAGAATGTGCAAACATAATGGTATATTTGCTTCGAGGCAGGGGTGGTCGCTGGAGTAGAGAGCTATCCCATACTTGCTGCCGTACCGGACAGCAGCAAGCATATATTTTCCGCCAGGAAGAAGCTTCAGCTCGAGGACCCTGAAGTGATCGTTATGAATGAACCACTCATTTGGCGCTGGAGCTGGGGATTTCTTCCAATTGTCGTCGAGAGAGATTGCTCTGGAGACCAGCATCTCTGGTTCATAGTTGTGGCTCTTCTCTCCCCAGAAATACGTGGGGCGTAATGGGGCGACAGGGATATTGAGCTGGCGTAGAATTCGCTTCCAGACAACCGGATGATGCGTGAGTATGTAGAATCGTCTGTTGACCTAAACAATGCGATGAGCAACGAAAAGAATCAAAGATTATGGCTACACACTCGACGGAGAGCTATGATGTCCTCGATAGCGGTATACGAGAAGATTTGTTCGAGGAATATGTCATCGCAGACGTCGTCGATGGTGCACTTTACAGTGAGAGTCCTGAACACCTTGGAGAGCCGAAACATGGTTGTATCTTGAGGCAAGAGACCTGGGTCTCCCGATTTATATCTCTGGCCAGTCCATGGTGGCAACCTTGTTCTCTACAGCATTGTAAAAGAACAAGACGTTTCCCGTCATTCTAGAATGTTCAACCTTGTATTTGCACGAGGCGCGAAAGAACAAGACTTTGCATATCGGGAAGCGGGCCATATTGGGCAGAGGGCGGTCACGGCTGTCCTTGTTTTTGTCACAGCAACTCCATGCGAAGCATGCGTACTCGAGTCTCAAGACAGGTGTTTAGCCCAAAAAGTTGCTAACAGTACATTCAACCTCGAATCTACAATACACTGACAAATGATGCAAAAAGGTGGCTCATCAAACGTGGCGAAGATCCTCTCATCCCCTTATTACGATGGGGTCGAGCCTGCCTTGTCTGTACATTCTGCGAGCCTGTTCAGGTGTGATTCCGGCAGCGATAAACGAACTTCGGCGACCTGGGCAAGTTCCATCCCATCGACGCTCCTCTCGAACTGCAGGTTCATCTTTATCTGCTTGAATTCTTTTGGCTTGTTGTCTTGCCCAGCAGCCAAAGGACGTGCGCGATAGAAGGAGAGGAGGCTCAGGACAGTCAGGATTTGACTTCCTTCGTTGACGACAGGTCTAAAAGAAGAGGTGAACTTCCGGACGTTGTCGAGGTGAATATGAACTTACATTCACAATAGACTGCTTGCTGCAGGCCGAGGTCACCGCAGCAAAGTCGACTTTGTTGGTCTGAGACATGTATTGAATGTTTGAGATGATGGTAGATGGGGTCGAAGAAGGATGAGACGCTGAGTCGAAAAATGTCGGTTTTTATAGTCACTTGGGGGATGTCCCCTAGCAGGAGTGAAAAGGGGCCCGACGATATGACTGGGCGGAAGGGTCTTTTCACGGCTGCCCTTGTTTTTGTCAAGTCCGAATTTGCAGATCACCTTCAATCTGCTCCAAGGAGTACAGTTCCAATGACTGGTAATGTTCAGGGCTATCTTCGACTTGGTCTATGCAGTACATCAGGAAACATTAATGAAGCCCAATCGATATGTCGTGCGACAAGATTAAACGACAGTCCATAATCCAAAAACACAATACGGTCTCCTTGATCTGCGATGCAGACCCGTCCAGTCGACTCGTCAAACGCGACCGCCAAAACTTTCCCCTTCAACCTATAATCGTCCCACTCCGTCACTTGGAGATTTATATTCGTAGTATGAGGGCCCTTCTGCCGACTTGGTCTCCGAACCAAGTCATTTGGTGCAACTCGAGGGACCATGGGCTGATGATCTGGCATAATTCCCGGTGAGAGCCTTCGTCCGAGATGTAGTGAGCCGCCCACGCGATTATGATAGAGCAAACTGCGGTGCGTGCCGGGAATAAATCCAGCATTATTGAACGGATTCAGATGTAAGGGAATCCTTTCTTGCTGGACAAGGAAGCCACAGCCAAGTTGGTACATGTACTCTCCTGCAACTCTTCCTGGCACAGGCCACAAAGCATAATGCTCGATGCCAGTCAATTCAGTCTCTTTGGCGAATCTCTTGGTGAGGAAAATGGATATCGGTGGAGGCGCAAGATTGGGGCGAGGAGGATAAGGCTTTGTTATTTGGACCTTTTCAAGGGCGCCAATGTTGATATATTCTCGAGATGTTGCGACTCTGGTCCCTTCACCAAGTTCGTACAACTCGGCAACATAGATTGAGCCGGAAGTGGGATCCAGCCCATCTGCCCAAAGATTACCGGTGCTGACGACAAGTATCTGGCCCTGGGAGGCCAGAACTTGGATGCTCAGAATCTGGCAGTGATACATGGAGATGTGGTGCGCCTGAAAGTCATAAATAAGCCACGGTGCAGACTAGATCATGACCAGACGAACCTTGAAGTCATAGACATTGATCTGACACTCAAGCTTGGTCACGTCGTTCGCGTCGAGATCCACGATGATGATGTTATTCGGCTTCTCAACGATGGCAACATACGGTTTGTTATCGACCTCGTACATTACAGGATCGTCAAGTGGGAAGTCGCAACAGAAATACATGACAGGCTCCCAGGAGCAGCGCTTGGGTTCGGTCTCCTCGTTGTAAGGACAAGGACCTATGTCTCACAGACAGTTCCAAGGCTTCTAGCGATATGAACAGACCGGAGAATGAAAATGTGACGCCAGTGTCGTCTGGCAATATGATCTGAAATGGACGTCTTTTGCAGTTGTCAGTCTGAAATCGCGAAAGATCTGCAGAAACACGTACGAACGCTCCAGGAAAGTCACCATAATCCCTGGCCTGCCTTCGAATCTTGCGTATCTTGCATTGAGCTTGTATGCAGCAGACGAGACCATCTGGGCGACAACAAGATGACTCTCTGGCCTGTCCGCCTGGCTCTCGAGAGAATAGAGGATAACAAAGTGGGCTAACTCGTGACCATTGCTGATAGAGTTGGACACCACTATATGTTTCCCGCCGGGTAGAATCTGCATTTCTGTGATAACCGGCATCGCAGAGATTGCATTGCCGCCGTTGAAAACCGCTGCATTGTTGGACTCTTGTCTCCAATTGTCATCCAGCGTCAACGCACGAGTGACCATTTGTTCAGCTTCAAAGTCGAATGGACTCGGATAATCCTTGGGTCGGTGGAGTTGTGGGGGGACGATGATCTCCATGTCGTCGAGGAATCTCGTCCAGATTGCTGGTCGACATGTGAGGAGGAAGAAGAATTTGCAGACCTATAGGACATCAGATCAGAAGGAGGAATAACCAGAGTTAACGCACCCTTCTCAACGCGAGTATATCTTCCACTGGGAGGTATATAAAGATATGGTCGCAGATGATGCTGCATGGCAATGGCAAGCGGTTCAGAGAGTACTTATCCAGCAGTTTTTCGTATGAGATGAGGTCTGGCATTATCGTGGAAGGACAATAGTAGGACCCCGGTCTTTTGTGCCATTTTGAGTCGGACAAGAAAGACAATTGTTCCGCATAAGGTGCTCTGGTCACGTTCTCAATAAAGAATTATACATTTGGCAACTGCCTTCTCGCTATTCTGAGATTCAGTCCAAGCGGTATACATGTTAGGCATATCAGTACGCTAGAAGTAACAAAAGGAGGGGAAAGTCCGTGTATATGGCGAAAGGGAAAGCGAGGACACTGATACACTGATACCACATGAGAAAGGAAGGCCGTTTTTCTAGACCAGGGCACCAGTCGAAGGAGGAAAAATAAATCAAGATGATGCGTACTCCAGAACACTACGCTGAGTCTTCTGCTTTGAGAGTCGCACCTTCTGCTCCAGTGAGAGCACCCTCAGAAGTGCCTGCAGCGGCAGCATCATTTACTTGATGGAAATCTGGGGAGATGATTAATTCGGGCGACAGTCAAAAGTGGAATACATGCCTAAGATCTCGCTGTACATCATGACCTTCCAGGTATCAACTGGCAGGTCAGCATCGTTGAAACTCCAGTCAAACTTTTCTGAAGAAATGGGTTCGTCGGATGGGTCATGATAAGGGGAGACGTATTCGTGGCCTAATGATTCCGAGGCAGTCTATCCGTTTACGAGGGTCAAAGACCAGCATTTTTTCAAGTAGATCAAGTGCTGTGGCGATGAAGATGAGCAGCATTTCGAGATCAACACTTGCAGGACGTACCATCAGGATCGTTCGTCTGGAGCTTTTGGCTAAAGGGAACGCGTTCCCGCTTGGGAAGGCTCTGTACAAAGCGCAAAGTCTATATAGACAGATACCTTTAATGTTCGGCCTGATTAATCGAAGGATAAAGCTTACATTTTCGCTCGCGATTGTCTCGATGACATCATCTGGAGGAGTTCCGAGAAGCTCTGTGATGATTGAAAATTGATTCACGTCTGGAAGAATGATAATTAGAGCCCACAAAGAATGCGAAAGATGCATTATACGCACGATCCTTTCCGGGGAACAGGGGCTTGCCCTCTAACATCTCGGCAAAAATACACCCCGTACTCCAGATGTCCACGGCGACATCGTACTTTTGCCACGTCAGCATGATCTCGGGAGCACGATAGTATCTGGTCGAGACATAGCCAGTCATCTGAGGGTCTTGAATCCGAGCAAGGCCAAAGTCGCAAAGCTAAAATGGAGATCAGAAACGATTTCAAGTGAGCGGAAAAACATCCGACCTTGAGATCGCAATTCTCATTGACCAGAATGTTGCTCGGTTTCTACAATTCATGAGTATCCGTGTTAAGCTCGAGATAGCCGCATACCAGGTCTCGATGTACTACGCCCGCTGAGTGCACGTATTTCAAACCACGCTAGGAGAAAGATGAGCTCAGCAGCTCGAAGAAAGATGTGGCGGTGACGGACCAGAATCTGGTATAGAAAATACTGGATGAACTGCTTCTCCAAAGGTCGAGAGGTGAGCAGTCTGTGCAAATCTGTGCCCAACAGTTCTGTAACGAAATAACTAGAACATTGTAAGGAGATTGGAGGGAAAGAGAGATTCTGCAGGCTCACAGATCCTCCAAAGGAGATATGAAGACATCGCTGAGGCTGATAATCTAGGATGATGGATCAGCGTCGAAGAAAGACGACAAGACAGAACACACACATTTTCGTGCTGGATGTGCTTGAGCAGCTTCAGCTCTCGGTATGTCCGTTTGCTCAATACCGGTGTGCTGAACGGCTTCATGATCTTCTTTATCGCGACAGACGAGCCTGTGAGCTGATCCTTTGCAGAACTGGAGGACGATTTTGAGCGAGGGGACGATATTCACGCTCCTAGACGTACCAGACAAGACCAAATGCACCTGTAAACCATAATTGTCAGAAGAGAAGCGAGATCCATTGGAAAGAAACGCACCCATTCCAACTGGCTGCAAATCGACATAGCGAGTCGTCACCTAGGCGAACAATGAACGATTGAGAGATACCATAGCGTTGAGCCTACCTCGAAAAAGGTCCCAAAGATAGAAAGCTTCACAAACGACATTAAGGAAGGGAACAGAAACCGATGATGTAGAGGTGTTGTGAAGGGGTTTAAAAGGGATTAAAGTAAATGTGACAAAAAATCATCGGTCGACATGCTCTCAAACTTCACCAAGTCAATCGATCAGGAGTAGTTTTATTTACTGTTTCATACAGGCCCGCTCGCTGTACACGACGACCAGCTCAATGCTCGATTTTGAAGATTTATTATTACTTATTTACATCTACCCTGGGCTCAATGACGCACTGAGTTTTCTGCAGTTTGGCACTGGCAGCTTCACTCAACATGTCTTTTATTCGAGCAGCGACTTCTGCGCGTTCTCTCGCATTCAGGCACTCTATTCGATCCCGAACCTACGCTACCTGAGGTAAAAAAGAATTCCAATGCGCCTTTTTATTTCATCGGTGCCGGTCTGGCTGGCCTGGGTGGATATTTTTACCTGAATTCCAACCCTGCTGTTTTACAGGGAAACAGCCCCTTGGACCCCGAGAAGTTTGTGGACTTCAAGTTGAAGAAAGTCGAGCCTTACAACCACAATACTGCCAAGTGCGTTTTAATCTTCTTGTGCCCAAAGAACTACATTAATCAGCGAGCAGGTTCGTGTTTGAGCTTCCCAACAATGAAGCCTCTCTGTTGCCCGTAGCTTCCTGTCTCGTCGTCAAGTCCTCAGACCCAGAGGCCCTTAAAGATGCCAACGGCAAACCAATAATACGACCTTACACCCCAATTTCCGCGCCTGATGCTAAAGGCGAGCTGGTGCTTATGATCAAAAAATACGACAATGGCAACGCTTCCAAGTACATTCATGGCCTCAAGGTATTGTCTGACATTCTCCTCGTAACCTCGTCTCATTCATCTTAGCCAGGAGAGACACTTTCCATTAAAGGGCCGATTCCCAAGTGGCCATACAAGGGTCAGTCATTGGATTTGTTATGGCGCGTCGCGGTCGTGAGATGACATTTTCTAGTCAATGAATATGAGGAAGTTGCTCTCATTGGAGGCGGCAGCGGAATGTCAGTCCACTTCTCTCAAGACCTGACGCGCTTAACTCTCTGGTTCTAGCACTCCGCTTTACCAGATCGTCACCCATGCATTATCCGCTCCCAACAATCGAACGAAATTCACCCTTCTTTTCTCCAACGTCACTGAAGCCGACATTCTCCTTCGTCAAGAGTTTGACGCTCTGAAGAAAAAATACCCCTCCAAGTTCGACGTTGTTTATGTTCTGGACAAACCTCCTCAAGGCTGGACTGGACCGACAGGGTACATTTCTAAAGAACTCATTCAAAAACATGTTTCGCCGCCGAGCGACAAGCTCAAAGTGTTCATTTGCGGTCAGTCCATGTCTCTATCGCGCAAATTGCATGACTGAAGGCTTGACTAGGTCCTCCCCCTCAAGTCGCGTCGTTGGCTGGGAAGAAAGCTGGAATGAAGCAGGGTGAATTGGGAGGCATATTCAAGGAGCTCGGATACACAGAAGACCAGGTTCGCTCTTTTTTACCTTGGCCGCCTTCTCCATAACTCACCGTGTTCAAAGGTGTACAAGTTCTAGTTGCCTCGTATCATAGATGTTATTGATAAAATAGAAAAGATCTCGTTACGGTTTTCATGGATTCCTCGAGATAATAAATAATCAGCACAATTGCTTGTGACAACTACGTTTTTGAAGCCACACTTGGCCAACGTCGAAGGCTTTCTCTCGTACCGGCTCAATTCCGAGCGTACAGGTCCGATCAGCTGGCTATCGAGCACCGTGATCGAATGAATTAGGTCCTGGCGACTCATTATATGCGTCTTTCTAATCTGTTTACTAGACACCAGGTTCGACTTGGCTTAATGGACAGCTACGCACCCAAGGCTTGTACGATCTTTTCAGTTTTCTTTTGGAATTCCAGAAGGTTGCCTTGCGCTGCTGCTCAACCGCAAGCTATAGTTCTCAAATCTGTTCTATAGACATGTCGAGTATGGGCGGATCAGGCAAGTATTGTGGAGGTATTTGAACGTTGAATCCGAATTGCTGTCAAGGATTTGAGTAGAGTAATGACATATATTATGGTGTGGTATCGAATGGCGCCACAGAAAAGATAAGAAGGTGAGAAAAAGATAAGATTGTGTCATTAATAACCTCGTGACTTCAGCTCCCTCTTCACCCAATCTTCACCTACCCGCAAACCTCTAACACAAATCTCTCGCAAGAGCCGTCGCAAACAGAAGAAAGAGAGATACATTCCGGCCGAATCCTACCACATACCGTTCGAGGAACTAATCAGTACGTCCTCAACTCGTCTTATTGTCCAGATTCTCTAACTCGATCATAGAGGAACTTGACAGTAGGCACGGTTCGATCCCAAGTCTCTCAGCCCACAAGTTCAGAAAAGTATGTCTCTCTGTTCCTGCCTGAATAGCGCTAAGACCTCTATGGCAGTAATGGCGGAGGGGGTCTACTTGACCAAAGAACAAGACGAAGAGTTTCATAGAGAAATGGATCGATTTATCTATGGTTTTGAGAAACAGGCTCAGTTGTCTTGAACACGCAACCTCTTGCGAGCTTTTGTTTGCATGATGTCTCGCCAAGGAGACTTCAGGAAGTTCAGGTGTGACTTGATTTGATCTTTTTCCCCATTTTTCAATGCTCTTCCAGTGCCATCCACCATAATGACCGGCCGTTCTCAACGTCCAGTCGCTCTTCCTCGTTATATTGCTGGCCATATGCACTTGCACACACATATGTAAGGACCGTAGCGCCGCGTCTCGTTGACCGGAATAAAGAAGGGTAAGCACACAGTTTCGTCCTCGTCTTTTCGCCTTTTAACCATTCCAATTAGATTCCTCGGACTATTTTTCATGGCTGCTCAAATAGGTAAGAATTGAAGTCCTTAGGTCAAGGCTCGACTAGAACATTGGACTGCAGGAGAATGACTGTCGCCGTATCGCAGAAAATGTAATCCACGAAACAATCCTCGGACATTATCCATTACAGGCTCGCGAGATACTCAGCGCCACGTCGGAAGAGAGGAATTTTCCGAGAAGGGTATAATGGGTTGAAAATGGACCTGTCTAGTCTGTGTAACGACTTCCCAGCAATCAATCTTTGCACCGCGCCTTTTTTCGTGACAGTGGCTTGACGTAGTTCTTGCATATGGAAGAATTGGGAAGCTGGAGCTTGGACTTTGTGAGACTCTCGTATTGGTGTCGGATGGGAATCAAGACGACGGCGAAGACTGTTGCCGCTTGCTCAAAGGAAACTTTCCTTCCCAGTATTCTTGGTATGGACATTCAGTTCATCTTCATCGGCGATTTCATCATTTTTACCAAGGTCTAAGCCTCTGCGGATGGAGCCAAGGATCCTATTGTTGCTGGCATGGGTAACTTGAATTCCCAAGCAGCCTGTTATTGTCAGTCCAAAGTATCTTGTGCTAACAGAAGCTTTGTTGGGCTATTTTGCTGGCACCACTGATGTCTAGAAACAAAAATTAAGAACCGTCGACTTTTTTGCGCTTGCTTCCGTCCCAATTTTGTTGGGCTTCTACTAATCTTTCAGTTTTAACATTGCACCCATTGTAGAAGGTGGCCGCTTTCGATACTGCTTCGCGCTGCTTCAATACCAATACCGGAACTAAATGTATGTCCAGCTTTTCGCTTGAATCGAACTGACAAAAGTTTATTGTAGGTGATTTCACCGCTTGAAGCCGCTTTGACCTCTGTTGCATCCGCCTGTCCCGAGGGTGGATCGGGCATGTTCTCCAAGGCAACCTTCCAGTTCTCCTTAGACTCGAACACTGGGCGATGTGGTCCTCCTGCTGCAAATAGCTAGATAGTGGTATAGTATTCAGAGACGATGAATGAAGTTGTTGAGCAGTCTATCGTCTCCACTCGTGCTCTGCAGTTGAGACTGTCTTACGGTTTTGTCAAGAAAGTGTCAACTATGGTTCCATTCATGCTGACGTTTCGCCTCTTGGAGACCTAATGGTGCTACTAACTGTGAGTCGTCTTACTTCCGGCGATGTAACGAGATTCGGCACTGACTCTAAGCAATTCAGTTCATGTCATTCATGGGACCAAACCGGCCTGCTGTTTCACCGGATTCTCCAACACTCGGAAACCGCTCCATGTACATCAACATTTTGGTGCGCGCCGTCTGTCGCACAATTCTTTTGCGGTTCGATAATTCCAGATCGATGGCATAATCGAGTATGAGCTTCTCTCTGTTTGAATCTCTGAGGTCTTGAAAAGAAGCTGATATCACTGCAGGTCAAGATCTGCCACCTCATGCTCCCCTTTCTAGACGCTTAGCGGCTTCCACAACAGGAATCTACCTGGCTTTCTACATCGGTTCGACCCCAGGTTCTGCACCATGAATGCCCCTCCTAGCTTCATCGAGCATTCGGTGCTCTGAAGATGCGGATTCTTCCAAGACTCCTCCATTCAAGCTTCATTCAAGGTGCTGAGACCCTCAACTCGAGGTATATAAACCCCAAGACATGTCTCTGTGAAGACCATCAACTTACATCTTTACAATGCTCTTCAAATACGGCGCTGTAAGTTCTGCTATGTTCTACTTGATATTCTCATCGGACTGAACCTTTTTTCCAGCTGTTAAGCTTTGTTACCCTCGTAACATGTGCTGAGACTCCTCTCAATACGACCTGCCACACTACTGGGGTCGAAGGAGATTGCTCTAGCTTCATCCAGACATTCTGCACCTCTATCGGAAGCACCCCCCTTGTGGTACGTCCCAAACTTTCCATAACTTTCCTGGTTTAATATTCAGTCTATTGCAGGACGTTAAATATCCCGATACTACTTCCCGATGCTTCACTGCTGATTCAGGAATGAAATGTATGCCAAACTTCCCCCTTGAATTTGCGGTGACTGACTGATGAATGTAGGTGACTTCACCGCTTGGAATGTCTTGCCATCCAGCCATGGCGAACCCAACTTGACCAACTGCAAAAGGACCCTCACTGATGTCGCTTCGACCTGCCCTCAGGGTGGCGCATCCATGCTGGTTGGAGCGACCTTCCAGTTCCACATGGATCCCAATACTGGGGAATGTTCTCCTCCTGCTGGAAACTAAGTCTCAAGTAGTGGCAGTACAGTGATACTACAATGATGCTCTCGAAACCCTTTTTGCTGATAATTTTTTTGCGTTTGCCATTGATGAGCAGAAAAAGATAATATTCAAGTCATTTCTTCCTCGGCTTCGGTCAATAGGTTTCTCCTATCTAGGCTCGAACCAGTCCCCATTCACAATAGTACAAGTCCAGCTTTTTCGAAAGATTGCCACGAGACGCTGGCCCTGAGGACTGTGACGTATGTAGACAAGATGCTGAGGTCGTAGGCTCTACTAACCTTTGATAACGACCGGAGGAGGGCGGCGAGTACATTCGCTAGGATCGAAGCCCAGGAGTTGCATGAGATCACGGTGCTCACTGGGAATAACATCCCATCGTCGTTCTTCTCTGATTGCGGGTTCAGCTCGATCTGCTTTCTTCTGCTTGGCCTGTTCTCTCGCATATTGCCCGAAGGAGGTACATGATAGATGGCGCGGAGGCTCAGCACAGTCTGGATTTGAATTTTTTCGCCGACGACAGGTCTACAAGAGAAGATGGTCAGTTCAAGGAATCTGTAGGGATAAGTGACTGAGTGCTTACATTCATGACAGACACTCTGCCACAGCTCACGACGACATAGAAGTTGGTTTTATTTTGAGCGGATGGATAAAAGTTCGGCTTGCAAGAGTTGAAAAGATGAGGACGATGGTGAATGAGGACCAGGAAGGATGAGATGTTGCAAGGATTTTATAGTTCTGAAAGGACTCCTAAAAGGAGGTAATAGGAGGTAATCAATCAAAGAGCTGGCGGCCGTTCGAGGTCTGGATCTGTCTGGGTAGATCAGTGGTAGATCTCGCATCTTTGTTGTCTCTAAAATCAGGCCTAGACCTAGGCTCCTAAGACCAGCCCCCGATAGGTTGTCAATGGTAAGAGGGATGAAATATAATGAATATAATAAATTAAATAATTGATTAAATGATTGATTATTTTCTAATCACATGACTTTTTGATGAGCCAATGAGATGAGTTTGGTGTTGAGTAGCCTCGCTACTACTAGCCAGGCAAATTATATTCCCTGACATTGACGAGCAAGTAGTGAATTCTCTTGAATTCTCACTCAGCAATCTGAGCAAATAAATTATAGTAACCGGTAGAAACATGTGATTTATTTTCTTTTATGTATTTTTGAATCCCTCGTATCGTTGCCAACCTTATTAGCCAGTTCTAAAATTTCCATTCTGGGACCGATTATTAAGCCAGAAATTCTCGTGCCTCCTCGGGCTGCCCTCCACCATGATTTTGTCCGGATTTGCAGCCCAAAATCTCGAATTTTGTCCAGACTTCCGGCTCCCCCATTTTGGTGCATTGTCAGGGATCCTCTCCGGGTGCAACTTGACTTGACTCTCTTTCGCCATGAGTGCAGCACTCTTCAACTCTCGCTGTCGCATGGGATGTATCTGTTTCCAGGAACATGGCGGCTCACCTCGAACACTGTTACCATATTTCCATGTAAGACTTTCACATTATGGACGGTGATAGTGTCGGCTTCATCGACACTTTCAATACAGATATCCAAAGACTGCTCACTCTCTTTGCCGCCGCCATCATTTTACAGGAACAGTGTTCATGGCTTCTGCTTTTTTTGCCGATACAGTAGCACCGTAGACAGCCCGTAGCGCAAGTCCTTTGAGCTACAAGTTGGAGAGATGAAGGCCTTCAGAGAGTCATTTGGGAAGGTCTGGTCAACATGACTGCAGGAGCAGTATGTCATTCATTTTGTTTTTATGCTGAATATATCTGAATCATTTGTCCAGTTTCGGATTTCAACTCCCCAGAAGTTCAACCAAATCACAAGGGCGGGCAGTTTGAATGCGCCAGACCGCAGGATCCTCTTCTAGTACATCATTTATCACTGACTCCCTGACTTGATGTTAAATCTGTCTCCAATAGTGCTTGGAATGTAGATAAGAAAGCAGGGTTTCTCGGTGGAACGAATACCTTTCACCGAGATAGTGGTGGACTGACACTCAGCTACTCCCAGTATCTCCCATGAACCTTGAATCCAAACTGCTGCCAGGGATCTATTTGAGTAGAGTAATGACATATATTATGGTGTGGTATCGAATTGCGCCACAGCAAAGATAAGAAGGTGAGAAAAAAGATAAGATAACACTGTGCCTCATGACTTTCAACTTGTCTTTTTTTTTTGGGTGAAAGCTAGTGTGGCCACGGTCCGGTTCGGTGCAGGTTCGGGGTCTTTTTTCATGAACCTGAACCCGAACCTATAGGTTCGGTTTGGTCACATGACTGAACCTGAACCTGAACCTACAGGTTCAGGTTCAACAGGTTTGGTGCAGGTTCGCACCGGGTTCAGGAGTCACAATATTGCCAGACAGCGTATACATCAATCTATTGTCAAGTCTGGTCTACCGGAATACAAAATGTTTCTTCAAAATTGAAATCTGGACCTTGGGCAACCCACGCCTCTTCTTGTGCACTCATTCTATCATCCTGATATGCACCCTTTAGTCGTTGGAGACCACCAAATACCACTGGGACCATTCCAGCACGCCGAGGGTCGAGGTCAGTCCGGGCTGAGCTTGAGAATGCAGTGGATGGTACTTAGATGAGCAGCCACAAAAGACAGGAAGACGACCGAGCGGGACTTGAACCAACTGTACAGCAAGACCGGAAAAAAAGCGCCATTTATCAGCAGGTATGACTCATACTTGATAATTCAGCTTACATACCGGCATAGCCTACTTATGCTTTACAGTATGCCAATCTTGTAACAAATCAGGCCTGTCCTGCGAAAACTTCAGGTGCACCTAGTGCAAACCTATAGTAGATTCTGACCATCTGCCGAACCCGAACCTGCACCGCCGGTGCAGGTGCAGGTTCGGTTCAGCACACGTGACCGAACCTACGGGTTCGGTGCGGGTTCGGTTCGGGGTTCTATCGGTTCTGAACCGAACCCCGGTCACACTAGCACTGAAAGCCTTGTATTGATCATCAGCAGAACACTACTAGAGAACTAGTTACAGCGGATCCTGAAAATAATGTCCTCAAGGGATATATTGTTCTTAAAGAGGAGTATCCCAACCAGGAGGTTGAGTGCGGACGTCAACGTTTGTTGCGTGGGGGGGGGGTGCGGATTCCTCGGTAGCGGCGGGGGGGGTTTATCCACAGCGGTGCCGAAAAATGCCGGCAGGTCTACGCTGTTGCCGCGTACTGGGTCCGATGTCAATTTCCTAGTTGGGAACAGTAGTAGTTTCCCCTCAGACATTACTTACATAGGTCGACTCATCCGATCGGCTTGAAAACTTGAGGCATGTGACCTCATTTGTCAGTGACCACCACGAGGGAATACTTTGCGCACTGAGTCTGGAGTCTGGACTGACTGGCATGAATGATACATCGTATGCTCCTCTCTTTTTCCATGATCCAGAATGCCAGACTTACCCACTAAAACCTCGTTCTCGCCTGTCCAATCTGCAGAGAGGTTTGCGTCATTTCCAGGACGCCGTATTCTTTGCAAGAGCCCGACAGCCGTATTTCGTCCGGTTGGTTAGCGCAATGTCGTAGGTTAGCCGTCTATCCAGGGCTTTGAAGAGTCTATTTACAATCTCTTTTACAGATGCTTCTGGCTGCCATTGGCATCTGGGATCGTTCGTTCGTTTCTCAGTATCCATATCAGGTGTGCTGATATCAGAATTCTGAAAAACCTGGTTGCTTCAGGTCTTCTTTTACCGTGTCGGCCCTCGGGATTGTAAATCGGCTAAGGTGCAAGCCAAAATCGTGCCGAATTTTGGTTTCCGCCATTTGGTACCCTTCTTTTTGAGCTAGGTCTGTCTTGCGAGCTCCCAGACCTCCTGTTGGCCGGCGCATTTACATCTGGTCAGTATGTGTTCCATGTGTTCCAAGACAAAACAGGACTGAGAAGTCCCTCTCTCCCTTATATTAGGGTCTTTCATCTGTGACCAATATTCGCCTACTTTGTATGCATTGTGCATGGTCATCCAATTAAGGAAATGGATAGATTCATCTACGGTTATACTTGGGAGAAACAGGTTCAGATGCGATTTGGACTTATTCCCCATTGGCCGAGCGATAAGCTCAAAGTGTTCATTTGCAGTCAGTCCATGTCTCTATCGGGCAAGTTGCATAACTCACCTGTTCAAAGGTGTGCAAAAACTAGCTACCTTGTATCTTATTGATAGTGAATAGAGAAGCATCTATACAATTTTCATATTGCATGCTTTAGATAATCAATTATCAAATAATTTTCATTGCAGCGGCTTCGCGAACCGCTTTGGGCCGAAGCGCCTAAAATCCATCACCATCACATTCTTTTTTCCACTGTGACGTGCTCTTCCTACAAGTTCATACCAAATATGGTTCGGCCCACAGCGTATGAGCTATCATTTCCCAACGATGCAGTCGCTGCGAAAAGCTTGCCCACTCCAAGACCAACTCCCGGTCCCAGCCGTCAAAATTCTGCACGACCGACTCTAGCATCGACACAATCACGCCAAGCCTCGACCTCTGTCCGAACGAAAAAAAGACCATCTTCAGAGGGTGATAATGGTCGAAAAGCTGCCGCGGTGAGCTAGACTGGCACCAGGGTTGTGGCTGTGGCTTAATCTCGCGTTTTAGAAACGTCAACGGAAGAGCACGCGATATGTTCTGCCCTCGGATGTCCTTGAAGAAGAGGACCTCTTCTTCGACTGCGAATTCGATGATGAAGTCGAAGACTTGGGAAAAAATGAAGATGAAAAGAAACCGGTGCGTGTACTACCTGTCGAAGGTTGTTTCACTCACTGAACTCGTGTATAGGTTCGTACACTACAAGACTTCACTGTGTTTGACCCAAGCGAGGGAAACATGTTGTCGCTGGCATTGCTGGAGGAAGGAGGTCATAATCATTCATTCGAGGCCACCGGTTACGTGACAGCCATGAACGAGGAGCCTGAAGACCTCGAAGAAACCGATTCAGAGGGTGAAGGGCCAAAGCTGGTTCACCTGGGGGCGATATTGAGATTCTATTACAATTGTTCTGAAGTTGACGGGTAAAGGCTTTGCTTCGCCCGGTCATAATACCGCCACTCACGTCACTTGTAGCGGAATCTGGATCGACACGATCCATGCCTGGTATATTCTAGGTCGAGCTTCTTCTGTTTACGAGGATATCTACCACGAATTCCTCCGACCTCGACGCGTGGCACAAATAGCGGTCTGTCATGCACTGTCGCCTCAACGTCGTCAAACGAGTCGCGAAGACTTTATCGAGATGCTTAACTCGAAGCTGGAACCGCTCGGTATCACTTACCAGCTCGAAGATCTTCAGGGAGACGTAGCAGAGGTATGCAATCACCTTACGCGCTTCAGACCCGAGGCCTGACGTCCCGATTCAGGAAATCATGGGATATATGGAGGAAACTAATAGTGACAACATTCAACGTTTACCATTCATTCGATGGATCCTCGAGAAAAAGTTTTCAAGCACCCGCGGCTCTACCAGTATCCGAAATCCTCGATTTGCACCTCCCCAAACCGTCAAAGCCATGATGATCAGCCGTAGCATTGATTTGCAGGTACTGAGAAATCCGAACCCAACGCAGGTGACCCCAAGAATTGCGGCCCTCGCTCATGGTCACTTTCGTGAATCTCTTCATGTCGTAGGACCCAAACTTCCGATGCCCAACGCCGACGAAATCCAACGAGGAAAGGCTGAAGCGCTGATCCAGCTCCGTCAATGGATGAGACATGCAGTAGCCAACGGAAAGAAAAAAGTCCTGGACTACCAGCAGAGCTACACTGTGATCAGGGGTTCGCAGTATCTGAAAAAGATTAAAGTCTATCACGATAAGACGAATTGTGAACATTTTTCGGTTCGTCCTCCTTGGTTGTTCATTACAGTTTTCACCTCCTTCTAGATTGGCGACGTTGTGTTGTCTCCCATTGACAAGCCGGAGACGTGGAATAGGGAAGTCGATGAAGACCTGACCGTCCAAGAGGTCTTTTGGTCAGTCAAGGCATGAACACATGCACCCTGATACTGATCTATGTATACCATAGGTTCGGCAAAATCAAGCACATCAATTTTAAATCTGAGAAGGTCCACGTCCAGTGGATGTACCACGGCGAGCAGACGGTACTTGGCGAGCTCGCACCCCGACAGCAGCTGTTTCTTAGTAAACAGTGTGGCGCCGCAGATGTACGAACACTTGGAGGAAAGGTTATTCTGCGAGAAAGTTCAGAGGGCCTGCTCCCAGGCCAATTCTTCTGCGAGTGAGTACAAAATATATTGTGAGCTGTATGCATTCATCGACCTTTCTTGCTATAGCTCGATGTACGATCACGAGACAGGCGCTTTTGAGACAATCGACCCCATGTACACCTCTTTGACCGAATTTCCACCTCCAGAAAATTGCGAATCTTGTCTCATGAAGGAGCAGCGGGACCAAGATTCAACGCTTGTTCTCAACCGCAAAGAAGCAGCGATGATCCTGCGGGGGTCAGCCTATCACCCCCAAGACTTTGTCTTGTACCGGCCACCAGCTACAGATGTCGAAGGCCCAGCGCTCATTGGCCGCATTATCGATATCGTGGTTCCAAGTAGAAAACAACCGACTGTCCTGCTGGAGAAGGTCGGCCGCATCAGCGATATCGACGAGAAAATCCTTTCCCAACTCGATGAAATCAAAGACGAGGTTGGTCTCTCTGATGTGAAGCGGCGATCTGTCTGACATTTCTACAGCGGCAAGTATTCTTGACGGACGAGACAGAGAATATTGTGGATTTGGACCGTCTTATCCGGATCTGTTTCGTCGCTACGAAAGATATTAATCATCTCGAGCACTGGCTTTCCCTATCTTCGGACAACTTTTGCGTCAAATACAAATTCCCGTCATTGATTGTTCGAACACCGAGTCAAGCGCAGCTTATCACGGAGCTTTTGCTAGATGAGACCGCCGCGCGTCGTATTGCTCTCGATATTTCGACCAGTATTCGTTTCGAGGAATACTCGAAGAAAAATACATTACCGACTCTCGATCTTTTTGGTGGCGTTGGTGCTTTCGGGCTGTCTCTGGCGCAAGGAAGTGGTTGCTTGAATATTACTCACGCGATTGAAATAGCTCCTTCTGCCGCTGCTACTTATGAGTAAGTCAAGTCACTCACTCATTACTGTTGATTGACGCATGGTATAGGCGAAATTCTCCTAATACGACTGTCTACAATCAATGCGCCAACACTGTGCTTCAATATTTCGTGAAGCGATACCATGGCCACGATGTCCAGACCCCAACGAGGATCTCTGACAATACGACGCCACTTCCAGAACCTATCGTCCCCGGCCAAATCAAAGTCCTTGTCGCCGGATTCCCTTGTCAGCCCCATTCACGGCTCAACAGATACAAAAACAACACGGATCTCAAAGCGAACTTGCTTGCGACAACTGTGTCCTTTGTGGACTTTTTAAAGCCAGACTTTTGTTATCTCGAAAACGTGGAAGGCTTTCTCTCGTATCAGCTCAATTCCGAGCGTAGAGGCCTAAGTTGGCTATTGAGTACCTTAATCGACATGAAGTAGGTCCTGGCGATTCATTATATGGCTATTTTTAATCTTATATCTACTAGATACCAGGTTCGATTTGGTTTGATGGATGCGGGTCAGCACGGGGCTCCTCAAGCAAGACGAAGATTCTTCTTGGTTGCGGCGCGCCACAAGTTCCCATTGCCTCTTTGGCCTCAAATCACCCACGCCTTTCCTACGAAGGATTTGAAAATCAAGTTCCCTACCGCCAACGAGAACATTGCTGTTATCAATGCTCCAATGGAGCGTGGAACCGCCCCCCTCCGTTCGATTACCATCAAGGATGCCATTGGAGATCTTCCACTTTTCGACTGGTACGTTTATTGATTTGTCTGCTTACCATTTCGTCTCTGATCCCTGGTAGGGAACATCCAAAGGATCCGATTAAGCAGCGACAGCAGATGAGGAAAGACAAGCGACAAGATGTTCAAGTATGTGGCCCTCAAGACTGGTTCATTGGCCCATCAGGTCCACCGAAATATGCCTATGATTCTCCTCGAACATCTTTTCAGCGTGAGGTACGAGCGAACCCGACCCTGGACTTACAACACTTCACTCGGATTTTCGCTTCACCCAAGATCATACAGTAAGTTTTCTAACAGCTACACTGGGTTGATTTGGTTTCCTGATCCTTTCCAGGGTACTTGCGATACCTTTAAGACCAAATGCCGACTATCGAGGTGCCTTTCCCTTTCATAGCTTGTTACACATCGCTAATGACTTCCACCAGACTTGCCTGATCATCTCAAGACATATATGCTTTCGAATCCAAACTCATCGCTGGGTCGAAGACAGTTCCCGCCAGGTGCCTTTACTCGTCTTGATGAATCAAGTCACTTTGGGACTACGGTCGGAAATATGGAACCTACAGCGAAACAAAGCAAAGTTTTGCACCCAAATGTTAGCTTTGGTTCATTCGTCGAGGCAGAGAACTGACTGGTTTACAGTGTCATCGCATGGTTACCGTCAGGGAGCTTGCCCGGTAATCAGCTTCAAATCTCTTATAACTAGATTCTGACTTGAGCCCAGGTCGCAAGGTTTCCCTGATAATTTCTGTTTCGTCACTGTCAACAACAGTGTTGTCGGGGTTGGTCTATCTCTTTCGGGCTCGAGGAATCGCCACTGACTGCAACGACATAGATGCATCGACAGATAGGAAACGCGGTCGCTTGGCCTGTTGGTCGCGCTTTGGGGAAAGAACTTCGCGCTGCATTGCTCAAGAAATGGCAGGAAGATTCGGAGCATGCGATCGAGATCGATTGATGGAGAATCAGGAACATTTTCGCAACTTGGACAAGGCGTCACAGTACGCCGCTTTGAAAGACCCATGCAGCTAGGAAAGGCTGAGAGGCGGATGGCCCGCTAGATTGCCCTACAGGTATCGTTTCATCCCGAGTCGAGCTGAACTTCATCGAGTGGGTGTTGACTAGTACTTAGCATTATCATTATCAAATTCGAATAGCAACAATGCTTTAGCAGTTCCATCTCGGAGCCCATAAATTCTTTAGAGTTCTGGAAGTGACCTATTTCCCATAAATATACAGTCATGCAAGGTTCGGACTTGGCAATGGCACTGAAAGAGATGTGTTCTCACAGGCACGTGCGTTTTTTGCCTCCACGTACGGTTCCCCGCCGCCGGCTGCCATCCACCATAATGACCGCCCTTTTCAACTTCCAGTCGCTGCTCCTCGTTATATTGCTGGTCATATGCACTTGCACATATGTAAGGGCCGTAGCGCCGCGTCTCGTTGACCGGAATAAAGAAGGGTAAGCACACAGTTTCGCCCTCGTCTTTTCGCCTTTTAACCATTCCAATTAGATTCCTCGGACTATTTTTCATGGCTGCTCGAATAGGTAAGAATTGAAGTCCTTAGGTTAAGGCTCGACTAGAACATTGGACTGCAGGAGAACGACTGTCGCCGTATGTGGCTCTAGCATGTGTCGCGATGGCAGTTAGGTTATTACTGCAGTAGTTGACTGGACGCTTATAGGGTGAGTGCCTAAAATCAGAATGTCCTACAACGGCTTAATTCGTCACAGAAAATGTACTCCACGAAATAATCCTCGGACATTATCCATTACAGGCTCGCGAGATGCTCAGCGCCACGTCGGGAGAGAGGAATTTTCCGAGAAGGGTATAATGGGTTGAAAATGGACCCTGTCTAGTCTGTGTAACGACTTCCCAGCAATCAATCTTTTCACCGCGCCTTTTGTGCAACAGTGGCTTGACGTAGGTCTTGCATATGGAGGAATCGAGAAGCTGGAGCTTGAACTTTGTGAGACGCTCGTATTCGTGTCGGATGGGAATCGAGACGACGGCAAAGACTGTTGCCACTTGGTCAAGGGAAACCGTCCTTGCTGGTATTCTTGGTATGGACATTCAGTTCATCTTCATCGGCGATTTCATGATTCTTACAAAGGTCTAGACCTTTGTGCGGACGGAACCAAGGATCCTATTGTTGCTGGCATGGCTAACTTGAATTCCGAAGCAGCCTGTCACTGACAGGTCAAAGTATCTTGTGCTAACTGACTTGAAGCTTCCTAGGCTATCTTTGCTGGAACTACTGATGTCTAGAAACAAAAATTCAGAGCCATCGACCAACATACTACAGTAATTCGCACTTGCTTCCGTCCCAGATTCGTTGCAAAGACAACCTTGCTGACATACTTCTATCGATATCCGCCAACATTGGGCCTTTATAGCGGACCACATCTATCCTCTAACCGCTCTGGAAATGCGGACCGCTTTCAATACCGACGTCCATTGTCATTCGAAATCTTCACCTGCAGTATATAAACACCTCGGGCAGGCGGTGAAGAGCATCATTCTACATTTTTACAATGCTTCTCAAATACAACACTGTGAGCAGCTTTGTTATTCTCCATCTTCTTCACTCACCTTTGTTCTAGTTCTTCAGTCTGGTTGTCATTGCCATGGCTGCTGGAGGACTCAATACCAACTGTTACACCAGCGGTATCTCAGGAGATTGCTCTCCTTATATCAAGACTTTTTGCAGCTCCATCGGATTCGCCAATACAGTACGTCCAAGGCTTCTACTAATCTTTCAGCTTTAACATTGCACCCATTGCAGAAGGTGGCCGCTTTCGATACTGCTTCGCGCTGCTTCAATACCAATACCGGAACGAAATGTATGTCCAGCTTCTCGCTTGAAATCAGACTGACAGAAGTTTATCGTAGGTGATTTCACCGCTTGGAATGTCAATCCGGGCCCTTTGACCCAACCCAGCTTGGCAAACTGCGAAGCTGCTTTGACCTCTGTCGCATCCACCTGTCCCAAAGGTGGATCGGGCATGTTCTCTAAGGCAACCTTCCAGTTCTCCTTGGACCCGAACACTGGGCGATGCGGTCCTCCTGCTGGCAATAGCTAGATAGTGGTATAGTATTCAGAGATGATGAATGAAGTTGTTGAGCAGTCTATCGTCTCCACTCGCAACCTGCAGTTGACACTGTATTACGATTTTGTCAGGAAACTGTCAAGTATGGTTCCATTAATCATGATGTTTGGCCTCTTGCATATCTAATGGTGCTGCCAACTGTGAGTCGTCTTACTTCCAGCCATCTTGACTCTAAGCATTCCGTTCATGTGGCTCATGGGGTAACCAAACTAGCCCGCTCTTTCACCTATTTCCTCGACATTCCTCAGCATTGACTTTTGGGTGCGCGCTGTCTGTCCTTCAATTCTTTGCTATTCAATTCCGGATCACTAGTATAATCGAGTATGAGCACAACTTCAGCCACCCACTGCTATTAGTATATTTCCGTCAAATTTTCGCGTCCGCTCTTTTCAACTTCCAGTCCTCGTTATATCGCTGTGTATGATAGCACTGGCACATCTCTGAGAGCTGTAGCCTGAGCGCCGTCTCGTCGGAATAAAGAAGAGTGAGCACCCACTGGTTTGATTTTCATCTTGTCGCCTTTGTTTGCACCCTCCCTGTTCGAGGACTCCGTTCGCAGCGGAAGGTCGTCATGGAAGATGTCTCAGACCCGTCCATTTCCAGAAGAAAGAAAGAAGACCTACATTCTACATGTTTCCAATAATGCTTCTCAAGACTCAAATACAGCACTACTGTCAACAGCTTTGCTGTTCGCTAGTATTCGGTGTAAAACAGCAGATTGCTCCACCATCAATCAAGACCTTTTCCAGCTCCACTAGACACGCCAACATAGCACGTCCAAAGCTTCTACTGCACTAAATATAAGCAATTCACTTCATGTCGTCCATGGGACCAAACCGGCCTGGTGTTTCACCGGATTCTTCAACACTTGGAAACCGCTCACATCTTGGTGCTACCTGTCACTCACTCAATTCTTTTTCTCTGTCCCAGTCTTGGAGAGAAACATATTTCGATGCAGGATCGAGATGCAGCCACCTCATGTTCGTGTTTTTTGGACGTTTGTCTTCCAGAATCGAGTCGACCCCAGGTTTTTGCAACATGAATGAGGTCTGCTAGCTTTATCGAGCATTCGGTGCTCTGAAGATGCGGATCCTTCCAAGACTCCTTCATTCAAGCTTCATTCAAGATGCTGAGACTCTTAGCTCTAGATATATAAACCCAAGATATGTCTCTGTGAAGACCATCCACTTACATCTTTACAATGCTCTTCAAATACGGCGCTGTAAGTTCTGCTAAGTTCCAAGTACTTGATATTCTCATCGGACCGAACCTTTTTTCCAGCTCTTGAGCTTTGTTACTCTCGTAGCATGTGCTGAGAACCTTCTCGAGACGACCTGCCATGCCACTGGGGTCGACGCGGATTGCTCTGACTTCATCAAGCAATTCTGCAACTCCATCGCAACCGCCCCCGTTGTGGTACGTCCTTTCCATAACTTTCCTGGTTTAATATTCAGTCTATTGCAGGACGTAAAATACCCCGACACTACTTCCCGATGCTTCACTCTTTCTTCACAGGTTAAATGTATGCCCAACTTC